>JAJIBD010037915.1:0-606362 GCA_021461705.1 Cryptotis parvus
ACTCCAGTATAATGAATAAACTTTAGCTCTGGTCCTACCTTAGACCATACAAAAAGAGCCTAAGTCTCCCACCAAAGAGAGAAAGGATCTCACCCAAGCTGAGAGTCCACCCAGAAAAGGGAGCAAAGGTCAAAGAGTAATAAAGCTAAAGGCTGAGGAGCCAAAAGCTCACAGGAAAAGGCCCAAAGCCAAAAGGTAAAAGGCCCAAAAGGCTAAAAAAGCGTCAAGGGGCCTCCCAAGTCAGCCCCTATATACACCAACTGGGCAACCAACCAGAGGTTGGCATGTCAACAAAGAACCCTAAACAGAGTGTAGTGCCACACCCTATTTGCAGGTATAAAAAAAAGGTTATGCCAAGGTCTAATCCTTTCTACTAAGATTATCTCTATGTAAAACACTGAGAGAGAGAGGGCTGGTATAAAGTAATACATCTTAACTTCATGAGCTTCATGTAATCTAGATGGTACCCACAAGGTCCTTCTTATTATTATCTGCACCAGGATGATTCTGAGTATCTTGTTCTCTGTAATTGAAAGGGTCACCACCCCGCCTGCTTAGAGCAAACTAGTATGATCCTTCCTATAGTCTTCCCATAGTCTCAGCGTAGCCAGGGTGGTAGTCTCCTGGTAAATTCTAACTGTCCCACGGTGCAGGGTATAAAGAGGAGCTGTGCCCAATCTAGAAAATATAGAAGTCTTAGTAGATGTATAAGCCAGAAGTTATTCAATCAAGGTGACTTCTGTAACTGCCACACCCTCTAGCAGTGTTTACATAGAAGAGAGGTCTCATTAGGAATGAACCTTGACTTAAATAGATTAAGCTGGGAGGCAAAAACAACAAAACTCCCAGAATAGCTAAACCTGTCCTCCAACAGTGGAGGGATGGGTGCTGGAACAATGTGTGAATGAAACCCAATCATGAACATCTTTGGAACTGTATATCTCATGGTGGTATAATCACTTATCATTTATCTTACCAGAGCTTATGATTTGCTTGAGCAGGACCAGTAAAGTCTCCATTGGTCCCTCGCAAGCAAGTGTGTAGCCCAACGCATCTATTCTCTAGGAACATAAAGAGCCTCAAACCATTCATTCAGGTTTTTGACTCAAGACCATCTCATAGGTGGGTGAAGCCTTCACCCCCTCTTTGATTTCACATGGATCGAGTCTGCACAGCTCATGTTCATGAGAAATGGACTAGTGCCTGACATTCCATTTGCTCTCAATGGGATGAACATCTGTGAATGAGCAGTTATGTAACAATTTAGGTTGAGAGCTCAACATGACGAATGGCACTGAGCACCTGAACTACGTAGGAGGAAGAGAGCAATGTGAAACGCCTTCAAGAATGTCGAGGAAGTGGTAAAGAAGATGAAGAACCTCCGGCTCCAGACACAACTCTTCAATCTCCATTCTTCCCCACTACGCCTGACTCTTGAGCCTTAGGAAAACAGGATGAGAACAATAGTCAGGTAATCCAATGAGGAATCAAAAGAATCTTGCTTGGAGTATCTGCTGACTCAAGTGAGAAGAGTCCGGAATTCTGACCACCATCAACTAATAAGAAACAAGGATGTTGTCTCATTTGCCAAGATGATGAAAATCAAAGGGCCGGAGATGTAATGTGATCTAGGGACCAACATTGGACTAGAGCTGTTACTCGCTTGGTATAACAAAAATTTTTTTAAAAAATCTCTTGGGATGGGACCAAAGTCATAGAACACATATAGGGTGTTTGCTTTCACAAGGCTAGTGGCCCATGCCTGATTTTCAGCATCCCATATGGTCCCTCAAGAACTGCTAGGAGTAATTCCTCAGTGCAGAGCAAGGAGTAAATCCTGGAACATAGTTGAGTTTGACTCAAAAAAGCTAAATGAATGAATGAATGAATGAACTAATGAACGAACGCAATGAATGAAACGAATACCGAATGAATGAATGAATGAATACAGTAAATCTTAGGGCCAGAGAGATAGCACAGCAGTAAAGGTGCCTGGGCTAGCAGCAAATCCAAGTTCAAATCTCAGCACCCCAATATGGTCTCCCGAAGTACCGTCAGAGTGGTCCCAGCACAGAACAAGAAGGGAAGCACTGAGCTCTATTAATTAGAGTCCTCAAAAAAACATACCTCCCAAAATTAAAGAAAAATCCTGAGGTCTGCTTCAGTTAGTATTATGTAATTAATTAGAAGCTTTTCTTTCCTGAAAAGTTGTAAATGCATGAATCTATTCTGGAACCTCTCAAGGGAAGCAAAGAAACTGAAACTTAGATTTTTATAATAATTTTATCTGTGAGAAAGAACGTATAATGTTAAGAACATAAAAGTGGGATTTAATTCCTATCAACTTTAAACTTTTTTGAAAATTTTCTAAAATATGTAAATTATTTAAGTAACGCATAAGGAAGACAGTAAAAGCCACTGTGTGGGAAACAGGACTAGAGCGAGCAGGTGATAAACAGTGAAAAGACAAGTAGCTAATAGAAAATGAAAATAATAAATCTAATCTAATGATTTGAATAATCAAAAGCTACATTAGCTCTGAGTAATGATTGTTTGTAGGAAATTCTAAAGCAGACAATTTAGATTTCAGACCGAAAACTGAAGAGAAGCAATATTCTATTTATGTTTATTTGAGACTCTCACAGAATTTGCTAGCTTATTCCACTGCAAACTGTGAAAAGAGGAACTATTTGGTCTATACTCATTCAAAAACCCATCTAATAGTCCTTTCTTGCAACATGTTTTCTAATGTTAAGAAGAATCATAGTATAAGAAAATTTTAATGAGTTTTGAACTGTAGACACATTACAGCCTTTTCTTTTTTTAAAGTGTTCCAAAGTGAGGACTCAACAAGCCAGGAAGCCAAAATTTTCTTTTAAATGCATAACTCTATACAGAGTCTCAACCAAATATGCAGTAAATGAACAGCTTAAGTTTATGTATATTATAGCTTCATAATTAAAGCTTTGAAGAGCCACAATAAATGCTATAAAATCTAATTAATATATATGAGATAAATAATATTTCATAGCTAAAGTTAGTTGTCTTGTCTTCTCTTTCAAGATTAAATATTATTACAGTTTGTCCTTAACTCATGAGTCTAAAGTTTCAATAACCTAATTCAAGAATATAATCCCATATTGAGTTTAAAAAAAAGTAATAACTATGTCATCAACATAAAATAGCTCTTACTTTATAGAATTGTCTATTAGTTTCACATTAATAAAAGTTTCTGTTATACTCACACTGTCTTCCACGTTACTTCTTTATGAACACAATCATGTCACTATTCCCTGGTTTAGTTTGGTTGAGAGATAAGTCAGTACATGTTGTTTTGGGGTCCCAAAGATAGAACAGCAAGGAGGGGTGATTACATTGCATGTGGCCAACCCGGCTTCGATCCTCATATCCCATACAGTCCCCGAGCCCACCAGGAGTAATTCCTGAGCACAGAGCCAGGAGTAACCCTTGAGAATTGCTGGGCATAGTAAAAAATTGACAAAAATGTCTTCTGGGGCCAGTCTTTTGCCTCTGTATCCAGCTGACCCAGGTTTAACCTCTGTTACCCAAAGTGTACCTAAGTCTCTCAGGAGTGATCCCTGAGTGCAGAGCCAGGATTAAGTACTAAGAACTTCAAAGAGTTGTTCAAAAACAAAAACAAAGAAAGGTTATTTCACAAATGTCTACATATTTAATCCAAATGAAGTTCCCACATTCTAAAGAATTTAAAGCAATTATTATACATACAGAAGCTTATGCCTTTCAGTTCTGGGTGTGCAATATTGAAAATATATTATTTGTGTAGCTGAGTTTCAAACACCATAATTTAAAAACTCAGAATATTATAGATGGAGAGACAACAGAGGATAAAGCACTTATCCTGCATTCAGTCAAACCCAGTTTCATCTCTACCACACCTGAGAATTTCCTGGAGTAATCCTTGAGTACAGTGTCATGAGAAAGTTATGAATATAGCTCTCGTGTGGCCCGAATAACATGAAAAATGAAAAATATAAGAATATGAGTAAAACAATAAATAAAACCAAATCCCAAGATATATTCAAGCTCTGTTGCTGAATTCAAAAATCAGAAAATACTATAAATGTTCACTATAGTTTATAGCCTATTTCATTCTTTATGAAGGCTGCTCTTTCCACCCTAAAAATCAATATGTACTTAGCTATTCACTTTCCTCTTTGTTTTAAGCCCTCCTAGCAATATACTTGAGTAAATTGCAATAGTCATCCATTGGCAGAAGGTAGATCTATGGATATGCGAAGGAAGGTCTGATGGATACCGCCTGTTAACATATACATGGGGGTATTCTGGCAGACTATCTCCCAATAGAATTAGTATGTAGAATTTCCTAGTGAGACTGTTAATCAGTTGCAGTTACACAAACAAGGCTGTCCTAGGTCATTTCTCTGCACATTTCCTTGTTGGCTAAGTACCTAGCCCAAGATGGAGCTCCAATGGGGATGCTTAAAGTTAGGCAGAAAACAGGTTTTTCTTGTTCTTCTGTCTGACATGACTCTACCATCATGGACTAGTCCAGAAAACTGCATTAGCAAACCGTTATGCGCTCTTTGTTCATCTCATCTTACCTAGATAGCACCCCAGCAGGTTTTTGGTTCCTGGTTGTCTCCTTCCTATTATTCCTAAATCCTATGCAATGAATGTGAACTGTCTTTGTAAGTAAACCATGCAAACTTTAAGCTGGATTGCCCTTTGGGGACAAGGGGTTAAGAGAGTTGGGGCCTTTGTGGAGGTGGTCAGTCAGCTCAAGCGAGTCATTTCAGGTCAGTGAGCTCAGATCAGTCAGCTAAAGTTATTTAGCTGTGCTTAGTCAGCTACCAAGATGAGAGCTGCTGTCCCCCGCTGGTGATCATTAAAAATATTAATGGATATACATCGGGTTCCTGGAGTCTCATCTCTGCGCCTCCGACCTGACAAGATATGCCTGCTTCAGTCATCTTCCTTTTACTTTCCTCCTTCTTTATAATACTTATTATGTAAGTATTATATATATATATATATATATATATATATATATAATTTATCAACATAATGGATGAAATTCTCTCTTGAGACTGGTATCTATATATTTTTAATTTCTTATTGATATGCATTGTCAGATGATACAATTATAAATTCCTGGCAAAGAAATACAGTTATTCTTTCTATGCACATATTCTGGTAGTCTACCCATTC
The DNA here is from genome assembly GCA_021461705.1 of Cryptotis parvus. Taxonomy (NCBI): domain Eukaryota; kingdom Metazoa; phylum Chordata; class Mammalia; order Eulipotyphla; family Soricidae; genus Cryptotis; species Cryptotis parvus. The sequence continues at coordinate 5,212 of JAJIBD010037915.1, forward strand.
TTTCATATTATAGAACTTGCTCAACCTTTATCTTGATATAGTGAATCTATACTCTATCTCTGATTATCTTAGTTTACAGTGCATAAAAGCACCTACCCAGCTTGAATCCTCTGTTTTAGACAATTTGAACCACTATGTAAGAGTAAGGAAAAGATGAGCAATGAGAAATTCTGAAAACAATAGTATTGGATGACTAGGCCTCAGCTAGCTTGGGATCTTTGCTGTTTAATCTACTTATAGTTTAAGCTTTTACATGTTCTAAGTCAGGGTGCATGCTAATGAGATTTCTCTAATGTAAACACTGAGAACATCATGAGACAATTAGAATGGGAAGGACGAAGATAGATGGTCTCTATCTTCTACACCACCCCGCTTCACTGACAACTACACCACCTCGCTTGATGACATTGTTCTAATAACACCAAACATTAGCCAAGTGGCATAAATACTGGCTGACTTTGACCTAGAATGTGAAAGATAGGTCTACAGTTGAATCTGAAGAAAACTATGTTTATGAAAAATGAACTAGTTCCTGAGGCCCCATTCACTCTCAACGGAACAAACATCTCTGAATGCAGCAGTTATGTGTACCTAGGTCGAGAAATCAACATGATGAACAACCTAAAACCTGAGCTGCGCAGGAGGAAGAGAGCAGCATGGAATGCTTTCAGAGGCATCGAAGAAATAGCTAAAGGACAAAGAACCTCCGGCCCAGGCACATATCTTCGACTCCACCGCTCTTCTCCTGCATTAACATTTGCCTCAGAGACCTTGGCCCTAGGAAAGCAGGATGAAAATGCTATTCGGTCTCCCAGAGAGGAGTCGAGAGAGCTATGCTTGAATATCACGCCACACCCAAGTGAGAGAAGGAACTGAGTTCTGACCTCCGTCGCTATTCCAGAATCAGGGACTCTGTCTTGTTTGCCAAGGCATCGAAAATCAGATGGGCTGGATATGTAATGCGATTTGAGACAACTGGACTAGAGCCGACACCGACTGGATCCCATGGGATGTCAAAAGATCACATGGCCGCCCACCTACAAGATGGTCAGACTTATTTGTCAAGACCCTGAAGGAACGGTTTGAGACTCTTCATATTCCTGAATCAACCATGCCATTGGGCCATATTGGCACGTGATAGGGTCCAATAGAAATGTCACTGGCGCCCGCCGAGCAAATCGATGGATAACGGGATTCAAGTGATCAAGTGAAGTAAACACTGATGGAGGGTGTGGCTGTTATTCATTTTGACTCTGAATCAGTAATCTATGAGATATTATTATAATCTCTACTATGATTTCAATGTTATCTAGATTGGGCACACCCTCTTAATACCCACTGGTTCCAGTGTGGGACAATTTGAATTTACCAGAGACCACCACCCTGGCTATGGAAAACTACCCTTTAAGATTAAAGGAAGGATCATGCTAGTTTGGCCTCAAGCAATCGAGCATGACCATTTCAATCAACAGAGGACAAAACACTCAGAATCACCTTGGTGCTGAATAGAAAATAGATGGACCTTGTGGGTACCATCTAGATTGCATGAAACCCATAAAATTATGATGTGCTTCTCCCATGAATATACATGCAAAAATTTCCATTCAAACAACAATTATGATTTTAATATCATTTATTTATGAAACTTCAGGTTATTCTAGGAAAATTATATAATTAAATTCATTGAGTCTCACTTTTAATAAATATTAGTAAATTTGCAATGTCCTACACCATGTGATTTGGATGGATTTGGTTTTCAAGTACTACAGACACCAGTCAGATTTTTCTTTATGTTTCAGCAATCAATGTCCTTCCCTTGTTTTGTAATTCTAAACATAAACAGCAATTATAGATAAAATTCCTCTTGAGACTAATTTTCAATGTCTCTCCAAAGCACATTTTCTTACATAGTAAATCATATTCCAGGACATCCCCAGTCCTGCTGCAGCATGAATTCTTGCTTCTATGTCAAAGTGGCCAATTTATATTATCATTCTACTGTCTCTGAGTTGCAACAGTTCTCCTGATACATATGAAATTGTAATTATATTTTTAAAATACTAAATTGAATTATTAATAAATTATCAATAAACATAATTTACACAAAGTAAAAATAACTTTGGAGGGCCATTTAGAAACCCATTTGTATATTTTTAAATATCTTAAGCCTGCAACATAATTTTTCTCTATATGTTTTGTTCCTATCACTTAGTGACTTTTGGCTTGTTATGTTGATTTGAGCTTCATCAAATCTCTACAATAACTATTTTATCTCCCTTGTAAACCATCTGGCTTTTGAATTTTTAGTTTTATATGTCTAACTCAAAGGCCCAGAGGACACTCTGTTATTCACTGCCTTTGTTTGAGATCTTAGTCTCTGGTGTTAAAACTAAGTCTTTTGAGAAAAAAGTGTTAAAAATTAAACACAGTTAGCTTTAGCTTCTAAGTCATATAATAATTTTTTAAATCTTCATGTTATTCACCCTTACTGTCTTCTCACCTTTCTTATTTTCTTCTTCTGTATAAAATATATGGGGGAGGGAGAGATAGGGAGAATATTAACTTCCCTCCTTTCTCTAACTCTTTTCTTCTTACATATAAATATATATATATACATATATATATGCACATATAAATATATATATAGAGAGAGAATAAGAAAGGGAGGGAGAGTGAGGAGAACATCAATTTTAAACCAACATAGCTGCTACTGGTAATATAGTTGATATTAAAAATGAGCAACCATGTCTTTACTAGCTGGTGTGTTGTGCTGTTTCTTTAAAGCTAAATGTATGATGATAACATTAAAACGTAAACAAGATCATGTTAGAATTTTATATCTTATATTTCAGCAGGGCTTATTTTTGAGGGGGTTACAATTTGTAACTGATCTTTGAATTATTTTTTCTTCATTGAATATCATTTTATTGTAATGTTGATAAGAAATGTCTAATCCTGCCTAAACTGTGAAGAGTAAGCCTCCTGTGGAAATAACCCTCAAACATAGATGATATCAGCCTAAGATCAATAGAAGTGAATTAATTTCAATATTCATCATTCCCTTAGCTCAAAAGAATAAAAAATAGGGGTTATTATCTGAAATTGTGTGACAATCAAAATAATCTTTCTAGATGAAAAATTTACCTAACAGGATAAACACCTAATGACAAAACATATGACCTTCATCCCAGAAGTCATCCTCTTCTTGTCATGAGCATCCTTTCCTCTCTTCCAGAAACCAGAATCTTTCCCATTCCTCAGCTCAAGAAATAGGTTCCATTTGATCTTATTAATTTTGGAATTCACATGCCAATGCAGATTTCTCTACTATTACTTGTTTCTATTTAAATTTGGTACACACCCCTTCTTATCTGTGAAGAGAATTTGATATCCCGGAAGAACTCAAAGAAGTTAAAACCAATTTCCTCTCTTTTTAGAAACATAAAGAATGTCTGTAATTATGAGATCAAACGGGCACATAAGTAAAAGAAACACAAAAGGGCTTATAATTGTTTCTATGCTCCTTAGGAAAGAAATTCAAATGGTCTCTAAAGGCTTAGACATTCAAGTTTACCACAAGTAAATGCTCAAAGATGAATGAGAATCCGTCAGGCTTATAGATTTCTTACTTGCCAAACCAGGTACATTTTCTTTAACATAAAATTGAAATCCACTGCTCAGAGCTGCTCCTAATATCTACATTTTCAACGAGGAAGCATTTTATTTTTCTCAAGGTGACTTCCCGGAAAATGATTCCATCAGTGTTCATGATTACATTTAAAACTTCCCTTCTGTCCACCAAGATGTAAGTATCCTTAAGTAGTACCTGTAATAAAAAAATGTTTACAACTTTGAGCCTGTATTAGTCCCTCTCCAAACACAAGAGAGGCTCATTAGGGTAACAACACATATCTAGGGATGGGGGGAAAGTATATTTCACAATCATGTACACATGCTCAGCATGTGTGAGATGCTGAGTTGAATGCCTGGCACCACAGGTCCCTGGGAATTCCTAGACAACCCTGTGATCTCCAAACTTTGTATTCTGAAACACACTACCATGCCAACTATCCATACTATCAATGGGTCTTAAGCAAGAGAGTCACTATCCAAAAATAGAACCATAAAAGGAAAACAATAGATTCCTCTTGAGGTTTCGTAGTATAGTGAATGTGACAAAGCCCAGGAAAAACACTTTATGCTCTTTCAACTTGTACTGGGTAATTACAGAAACTTACAAATACATGGTGCTTATAAGTAAAAAGGACCCCACTCCCATGTCGGGAAACACTGGTCAGTGAGACAGTACAATGGATCTCTCCTTTATTTTTACTCACCTTTCTCATTACTGTCTCAGAAAACACACAACTGACTGATGATTCTTCCTCCAAATTTTCTATATATATATGATGTATGTTTACTACATATAACATCACTGCTTATGCCCACCATTTTCCCAATATGTCTTCCAGAAACAATAATTATGCAGAGTTAAACTTCACTTTCACTGTGCCACTCTAAAACCAGACCCTCCACTTTCCTCTTAGGAGGTTCTTCTACAATTTATATGACTATAATCACTTTACAAATTCATTTGTTTTCATATAAGTAAAAACTTTTACATTTCTGTATTTTTTGGTTGACATATTTCTAGTTTTCCTTTTGATATTGAAAATGAATGACTTTTCCTGCACAGTTCTCTTCAAATCTCTAAGCCAAAAGGAAAGCAGGAGCTCAAAGCATTATGGATTGCTTGGTAGCCTAAGTAGCTATTTACTGGAGTTCCACAGGACTAATCAGGGATGACATTAGCTGACTATGGTATGTATCTAATAAATTAGATATCATAAAAATCCCCAGTAGTTTCTTAGCTGAATAAGGATCTAAACTGAGATGAACACATTGAGTAATTTTAAGAAATTTTTTAGAAATAACTTACAAAAAAAGAGGGGCCAAAAATAAAAATACAGTAGCAGTTATCTTTTTCTAAAATATGTTTGATTTAAAAGGAAAATCCTTGTATGTTTCCATAACAATAGCAGTAAATGAAGGATGATCAAATCCTTAGAAACTCACCAATGGACATATTCAAAATTTAATCTGCATAAAAAACTATCCTTTATGTTTTGCCAGATAACCTGCCTTAAGTGGTTTCCCTGGCCACCAAATACCTTTACACTTTTGCTAGATTATATTGAAGCAAGTGGCCATAATATTCAAACTAATCACCAGTATTTAATGCCGCTTGAGGATTTATTCAGATTTCCTGTTTCTCATATTTATATTCATATTTATCACATATATATACATGCATAGACATATATATATATATATGCATACATAGAGAAGTGATACTTGTTTTTGAAATTTCGCTTGTTTCTCTTGCTAAGAGATATTTATTACAAATGGGGTTTCAATCAGTAACCTACAAAAAGGAAAGGGAAAATTATAGTTCCATCTCTGCACTCCCAATTTGTCAATGATATGGAATATTTTAAACCTGACTTGCTAGTCTCTTTGCATTTGTATGATTGGAAAATCACATCTCTTATTTTCAATCTAGACAGAATTAATGCTCAAGATTCAAAAGTAGAATGACAATTATATATATATATATATATATATATATATATGTAATTGGCTAAAAGTCCATTTCCTCTGCAGATGAGTATTTGTAGTAGTTTTTCTGATCTTTAGTGTGCCTATGATTGCTTTTTGCATCAAAAATAGGAAGGATCTTTCACTTTTATTGTTTGAAATACAGTTCTAAGTTTTGGAGACAAGCAAAAGAAAATCATCCTTTCACTAGCAATAGCTGTGCAAATTTAAAAGATCATACAGAAAAACCCTGCTTATTCTATTTTCAGTATTTTTATTCTTTCAAGCGGCAGGTTGGCTATTGTAATAGAGTTTAAAGAAAACAAACAAGAAAGGATGTAGATTGAGAACACTCAGTATAAAAAAATAGGGAAAAGAATGACTGCTATTAGGATATGTCTGAAATGGGGTAAAGATATGAATAGGTGAATTAAGCCACCATATGCCCATTGAATTAACTTTTGAGACATTAGAAACTGATTATCTGACTTAAATAGGAAAAGTTCTGTCTACGAACACAAAGAAAAATAGAACTTAAGTTACACATTGCTATTAATTACAGAATATCAAAATACATTCACATCACAATGACATTTGAAAATTCCTTAAGACCTTATAGAAAATCTCATAGTTGTGTGTGTGCAATATTTTGAAAAAGAGAGAAGAGAGAGAAAAAGAGACAGTAGTCTTAAAATGGAGTCATTTGAGCCAAATTCCTCTTCTCCCTAAAGTAGGAATTTCAACTAATTAATCTGGCGTTACCTGATTTTTCACTAGTGAAGTGATCTGCATAAGACTTTTCTACCCTCCTCTAATGGAAGGTGGAACTGCCTGGAAGAAATCAGCAGTTCCTTTTGTTAAAGATTTCCCATCCTCTCTCTTATAAAAACCTCTCATATTGCACAACTTCCTATCATTGTTTACTCTCTCAACTTGCTATATCTTTATAACTATAATTTTATTTCTGGTAATTCTTTTTGCTAGATGAGATGCTCCCCAATTCATACCCAGTTCACTAAAGTCAAGTAAATATTGAAAACTATTAGTCTGTATGATTGGAATACAGTTCCAATCATACAGTAAATGCATGAACTGAGAGCCTACTACCGACAGAATACCACCCACACTGCAGAGCCTTGCATGTTAACCAAGTCGTATTTGATATGCCAAAAACCAGTAACAATTATAGGCCTCATTCCCATGACGTGAAGGAATTGTTTGAGACTTTATGTGTTCCTCTAGCAAGCAGATGCCCTCAGGAAGACAAGTGACAAGTGATTAGTCAGATTTTTTGTTAGATGACAATGTATATAGATGGATACTTATAAATGCAAAACACTTAATTTCTGAAGTGTGGGGCCGGAGTGATAGCACAGCGGATAGGGCATTTGCCTTGCATGTGGCTGACCCTGGTTCGATCCCCAGAATTCCATTTGGTTCCCTAGCTCCACCAGCAGCAATTCCTGAGAGAACAGCCAGGAGTAACCCCTGAGCATAGCCGGTTGTGAGGCAAAAATAAAAAAAAAAAAATTTCTAAAGTGAAAAGTCAAAAGAAAAAAATTTTTAATCAAAATTAAAGATGCATTTTAAAAATTATGTTTAACTTAAATTACACATAATTGTAATTATCCATAATACCTAAGAAATTGTGTATCTTAAAGAAAAATAGCTGAAGGACTATTTTAGGAGAAGGGTCCTAGAAAAAATATGTAGACCTGCTCTAAACAAATTTTATATGTAAACCAAAACTAATATTTAAAAATATTGGAGCCAGAGTAATAGAACAACATGTAGGACGTTTGCTTTGCAGATGGGCTATCCCTGGCATCATACATGGTAAGCCAAGCAAAGCCAGGGTCATTTCTGAGTGCATTGTCAAGAGAAACCCTGAGCATCGCTAGGTGTGACCAAAAAAAAACAAAAAAATAAAATAATTAAAGTCATTTTAATCTATAAGATTTTCTGGAGATAGTTATATGGTGATAAGGTGATGGTTTGAGAATATACATATTGTCAAGCATCCGAGAAAATATCTTAAATTTATGTAAAGCAGGCAGAAAATAAACTGTTGTTTCAGTCTGGGGGAAAAGAATATACATTTCATCCATAAAATCAGAAATTCTACTTCCACTGATTTTTATCACTTTTTGCTCTTGATTTCCAAAGTTATATATTCTAAACCAACACCTTCCTAAGCACTGATGATGGTAGGCAGTGGGGACAGAGGGGAAGGCATTTATGACACGGTCTTATTTCATTCTGACACTATCCATATTTGGCCGATGGTAAATTATTCTTTTTAAAAACTTACATGACCCACCTAAGATATATAGAAAGTTGTCCCAAGATTTATTAACTCAATCCCAGGTTATTAAATATTACTATTACAACGTTCACATTTTCCTCATTATTTTAACTCAATCTCAACATTTCTTCTGTTATAAAGTAAAAAAAATAAATCACTGTTATTTCATTTACATAAGAATTGGCCTTACAAAAGCTATTCTTATGATTGACAAGCCTTGTATGGAAGAAAAATTGCAATGGTTGTCATGTTTTGTTAACTTATTTAGAAGTAAGGAGTGTAAAGCCTCTATTTGTCTATAACATGGAAAGAGAACTGGAGAGAAAATGTTCCAGAAATACACTTGTCTTATAAATTCATGTCAACTGTGCAGTAAGGGCTGCATGGCCATAGTGTTAGTGATAGAAAAGGAGGCAAGAACAGGAAGTGTTGTTATTGGGGTGAGAGTGAGAGGAGGTAAGAACAGGAAGTGTTGTTATTGGGGTGAGAGTGAGAGGAGGTAAGAACAGGAAGTGTTGTTATTGGGGTGAGAGTGAGAGGGAGGTAAGAACAGGATGTGTTGTTATTGGGGTGAGAGTGAGAGGAGGTAAGAACAGGAAGTGTGTTATTGGGGTGAGAGTGAGAGGAGGTAAGAACAGGAAGTGTTGTTATTGGGGTGAGAGTGAGAGGAGGTAAGAACAGGAAGTGTTATTATTGGGGTGAGAGTGAGAGGAGGTAAGAACAGGAAGTGTTGTTATTGGGGTGAGAGTGAGAGGAGGTAAGAACAGGAAGTGTTATTGGGGTGAGAGTGAGAGGAGGTAAGAACAGGAAGTGTTGTTATTGGGATGAGAGTGAGAGGAGGTAAGAACAGGAAGTGTTGTTATTGGGGTGAGAGTGAGAGGAGGTAAGAACAGGAAGTGTTGTTATTGGGGTGGGAGTGAGAGGAGGTAAGAACAGGAAGTGTTGTTATTGTGGTGAGAGTGAGAGGAGGTAAGAACAGGAAGTGTTGTTATTGGGGTGAGAGTGAGAGGAGGTAAGAACAGGAAGTGTTGTTATTGGGGTGAGAGTGAGAGCCCATGGGGACTGGGGCTGCTGAAGCCTGCTTGAGATCCTGCACAATGTGGGCACTGAGGTTCTACAGGTCTCACAGGGGCAGCCATCTGGATTCACTGGGACCTACTTGATGGTTTTTTTTTTTTTTGGCTGGGGTTGTCTGAAGCAACTTAGTACTCTTCACAGGAAATGGAGTCAGTCCCAATTACCTCACGTTCAGACATTTTGTATTTCAGCACTAAATGAGCAAAAATGAGCAAGACAAATACTGAAGAATTCATATTTATATTTGAAGAATTTGTAAAAGAAAAGAATGAGCAAGACAAATACTCAAGTAAATGGTTTGATTTAGAAAAAGGGCAGAGGGACTGAAAAAGGAAGAAACAGGGATGGAGTGGAAGTAAGAAAGAGAGAAATGAGAGGGCAAGAAGGAGGGAGGGGGTGGCAGAGAAAGGGACTGCAGGGAAGAGAGGACAGAGCAGAGAAAGAGAGAAAAATCCACAAAGTGGAATTACACACCAGGAGTTAACTGTAGAATGTACTTTGTTCTTGCCCCAAGAACCTGATTACACTGGTATTCTCTACATTGCCTAGTCTTGGGTCAATGAAACAATGTTCACAAAAAACAAACTAGTTCCAGATGCCCCGTTCACTCTCAACGGAACATCTCTGAATGCAGCAGTTATGTGTACCTAGGTCAAGAACTCAACATGATGAGCAACCTAAAACCGGAACTGCGCAGGAGGAAGAGTGCAGCATGGAATGCCTTCAAAAGCATTGAAGAAATAACTAAAAGGACAAAGAACCTCCGGCTCCTGCACATCTCTTCCACTCCACTGTTCTCCCTGCATTAACATACGCCTCAGAGACCTGGGCCCTACGAAAGCAGGATGAGAATGCTATTCAGGTCTCCCAAAGAGGAATTGGAAGAGCTATGCTTGGAATATCACGCCTCACTCAAGTGAGAGGAGGAATCCAGAGTTCCGACTTCAGTTGCCAATCCAGAGTCAGGGAAGCTGTCTCGTTTGTCAAGTCTTCAAAAATCAGATGGGCTGGACATGTAACAAGATTTGGAGATGATCGCTGGACTAGAGCCGTGACTGACTGAATCCCACGGGATGTCAAAAGATCACGTGGCGTCCACCTACAAGATGGTCAGACTTCTTCGTCAAGAGCCTGAACAGGGACCGGGGCGATAGCCCAGCGGGTAGGACGTTTGCCTTGCAAGCTGCCGGCCTGTGCCGGCCCAGGTTCGATCCCGGCATCCCATATGGATCCCGATTACATCCCGAGTACCGCAGGAGTAATTCCTGAGTGCAGAGCCAAGCAAAAAAAAAAAGCATGAACAAACGGTTTGAGGCTCTTTGTATTCCTGGAGCAAGAAGATGCCATTGACTACAGTGGCACTTGATAGGGTCAAAGGAAATGTTACTGACGCTTGCTCAAGCAAATCAACAAATAACGGGATATCAAGTGATCAAGTGATCTGTGCAGACAGAAATTCATTGAGACCCTATTGTAAATCATGGCACATCAAACAATTTTTTTTAAGGAGTCGTACCCACTCATTCTCAGGGCTTACTCAAGGTTCTGTGCTAAGGGGTCAGGGATCACTGAGAGGACCATATGGGCTTTGAACCCATATGGTTGGTAGGGTTGGGTGTTATATACAAGGGAAATGCTCTGCCTGCTGTACTATTACTCCAGCCCTACTCAAATAAATTTTGAAAAATAAAAATAATTCATTGCTGGGTCTTTGTCAAGAACATATACTCCAATATACTCAGTCAGGAACATTTCTGAATTGTCACATGAGGGAGGAAAGTAATTATAAATAAAATAGATCTGTCTTAAATTGGAGTTTCAAGGGGTCTTGAGCCTGAGTTTAGGCATTTTTTTCCTGAGCCTAGGGCTGAGGTGGAATAATCCTTTTCAGATTGCATTTTATAGTTACCCAATATTTACTGCAAAGCCCCCACCCCCAACTGACTCCCTACATCAGGGCATACACTTTATAATTGCATGTTTTCATTGCTCAGTATAGTCACCCCTACCCACCTTTTGTAAAATCACCTTTAATTCACCTTTGATTTAGAGTAATACAAATATCACCTGACTTGGTCACTTGATCACTTGAATCCCATTATTCATCGATTTGCTCTAGCGGGCACCAGTAACATTTCCATTGGACCCTATCACGTGCCAATGTAGCCCAATGGCATCTGGCTGCTTCAGGAATACGAGAGCCTCAAATCGTTCCTTCAGGGTCTTGACAAAGAAGTCTGACCATCTTGTAGGTGGGCGGCCACGTGATCTTTTGACATCCTGTGAGATCTAGTCGGTAACGGCTCTAGTCCAGCGGTTGTCTCCAAATCACATTACATGTCCAGCCCATCTGATTTTCGATGCCTTGGCAAACAAGACAGCATCCCTTCCTGATTCTGGAATAGCGACGGAGGTCGGAACTCCGGATTCCTTCTCTCACTTGAGTGAGGCATGATATTCTAAGCCTTGCTCTTTCGATTCCTCCCTGGGAGACTGGATAACATTCTCGTCCTGCTTTCGTGAGGCCCAGGTCTGTGAGGCGTATGATAATAAGGGAGAATGGTGGAGTCGAAGAATTGTGCCCGTAGACGGAGATTCTTTGTCCTTTTAGCTATTTCTTCTATAGCTATTTTTTTATTGAAGAAATCATCTGACTAGTGAGTGTTAATTTACAGTAAAATTGATTGCAGGAAGACTTATAATCCCAGCAAATACTTGCATGCATGACAGTTTCTCTGAGAAAACAAAATTTAAATAATAGGAATATGAAAAATGATCCAAAATGTTTTAAAAATTTCCAATAATAAGCCTTTGTTTTCTTTTTATATGGCACTTGTCTCAATTTTTGTTACATGAGACTTATAAATATGGTACTAGTATTATTGTTAATTTTCAATATGGTTTCAGAACTTCTAATTCTAAGTAAGGATGAATGGTCAACGTGTTATAAGTCATTACTGGTACAAATATGTTTGATAAGAACACAGGTAAACCAGAAATGTTTTCAGTCTGTAATTAAGTCCCAATGTGGAGACAGACAAGTAATCTTTCATTATTTAGCAATTTTAATGTATATTCAAAGTTTATATGAGTTACTATTTTACATATAATCTCTATACCAGTTTAAACATACATATATTCAACATTTTTCAATAATATTTTAAAATTTTTCATGGGAGAAGAATTTTAATCAATAGGCATAATTGATTATTGCTGATAACTAAAAAAAAGTGACATCATTTTGGGGTAAAGAAAATTAACTTTATAGATTAATAGCTTGAGCTTGACCTTGACCTCATGCGTTTTCAAGTATATAGGCTATAAGTCAAAGGCAAAAGTTTTCTCTAGGATTCTATATTGAATGCCAAAATTTTATTAGAACAATAGGTAAGATGGAGTCGAAGAGATGTGCCCGGAGCCGGAGGTTCTTTGTCCTTTTAGCTATTTCTTCGATGCCTTTAAAGGCATTCCATGCTGCTCTCTTCCTCCTGCAGCTCAGGTTTTAGGTCGTTCATCATGTTGACTTCTCGACCTAGGTACACATAGCTGCTGCATTCAGAGATGTTTGTTCCATTGAGAGTGAATGGGGCCTCTGGAACTAGTTCATTTCTCATGAACATAGTTTTCTTCAGATTCAGCTGTAGACCTACCTTTCCACATTCTTGGTCAAAGTCAGCCAGCATTTGTGCCGCTTGGCTAATGTTTGGTGTTATTAGAACGATGTCATCAGCGAAGCGGAGGTGGTGTAGTTGCCGACCATCTATCTTCACTCCCATTCCTTCCCATTCTAATTGCCTCATGATGTTCTCGAGGGTGGCACTGAAGAGTTTTGGTGAGATGGTATCACCCTGTCGAACCCCCTCTTTTGACATCAATGATCACTTCTTTGTAGAATGGTGAGATCCTGGTGGTGAATCCGTAATACAGCTCACGAAGGATCTTGATGTATTGGGTTTGAACACCCTGTTTGACTAGGGCTTCGATGACTGCTTCAGTCTCCACAGAATCAAAGGCTTTCTGTAAATCAATGAACGTGAGACAGAGTGGCATCTTGTACTCCCTACAAACCTCAATGAGCTTCGACTCCACCGCTTCTCCCTGCATTAACATACGCCTCAGAGACCTGGGCCCTACGAAAGCAGGATGAGAATGCTATTCGGGTCTCCCCAGAGAGGCATCGAAAGAGCTATGCTTGGAATATCACGTCTCACTCAAGTGAGAGAAGGAATCCAGAGTTCTGACCTCCGTCGCTATTCCAGAATCAGGGACGCTGTCTCGCTTGCCAAGGCATCGAAAATCAGATGGGCTGGACATGTAATGCGATTTGGAGACAACCGCTGGACTAGAGCCGTTACCGACTGGATCCCACGGGATGTCAAAAGATCACGTGGCCGCCCACCTACAAGATGGTCAGACTTCCTTGTTAAGACCCTAAAGGAACGGTTTGAGGCTCTTCATATTCCTGAATCAACCAGATGCCATTGGGCTACATTGGCACGTGATAGGGTCCAATGGAAATGTTACTGGCGCCCGCTCGAGCAAATCGATGAATAACGGGATTCAAGTGATCAAGTGATCAAGGTAAGATGGAACATGATTCAAACTAGTTTTCCCACTATCTCAAAATAAAAAGAGAATTACAAAGAAAAATGTATCATTTATTCAATTAATTGAACTGTTATTGCCATCATTACTAAAACTGATTTAAACAAAGGGGAGTGAACTATTTAAAATTGGAGTTAAATTAATAGTAATAATAGATGATTTTGTTGTTTTTCAAATACTGGTAAATGTTCTTATATTCACTCTTGAAAAAAGATGGAAATTTTGTAAAAATGTCCCTACAAACGAAGTACCTTAAACATTGAGCTCTAATCAGCTATTTCTACAGTCTGTCAGTTTTAAAATATTGCAGAGCTGAGTTCCCAGATGCCAGCTGGCAGCCCAATTTAAAGAAGCAGCAGCCGAGAAAATGTTACAAAAGAACATATAAGTTATCTCCATCATGCATATTATAAAGTCTGCTACCATCTCATCAGCAATCACAAAGGACACCGTGCAATCAAAGTGTTAATTAGGAACCTAGGGCAAAACTTTTCTGACATTCTGGTGCTAACTTCTTTCTTAACCCTATTTGTTATAATCTATCCTTTTTATACTTTCTAACAGCATAATAAATTCATTTGAGGATATTCTGAATTTATTCATCTTCAATTATGTGAACAACTGAAAAAGTTATTTCTCTAAGAATAAATTTGATAATTTTTTTACCTATTGGTCTTTCATCAAAAATATCATTGCATTTTCAAAACAATAGTTTGAAACACTTTGTTAAATACATGGGTTTTAGACAGACTTCTCATTTTCTGTTTTCTAGAGAGAAGCCTAGCTATGGTGTCCTATGACTTTGAAATGAACAGAAACAAAGGAATACAGAAATAATTTAACTTTAAATAAATCTGTTATTCAGCAAACCTCAGTAAACATAAATTAATACAGATTCTTAGAAGCTGTGAACCAGGTAACAGTCGTTCTTTTTCATTGTACATTGCAGGTTCTATAATTCCAAGTGATTTACACGAAAAGTTACTATTTGTGTTTAAACTGAAAATCTAAGGTCAAAATGATCATAATTATTGCTATGTAAAACAAGGTAATGAAGGATCTCCCTACATGTGCATTTTAAAAGTATGAAAACATCTAAGAGAATACAGGATATAAATTAGAAGCTAAGAAAAGTAAGTAGGGATAATTATTAGATTTTTTATTTAATATTGTTCCTTGTTAAATTTCTTTTCCTTCTGGTTCTATGATTATCATTTTTTAGATATTTAATTAAATATCAGATGTCCAACAACAAAAAAATGAAAATAGACCTCTGACTATTGTTACAGATATTAATCTAATAAAAGGTACAATCAGTGCTGACGACTAAGTTTATGTTTTTGAGTCACTTTTGCCTTAATATTAATTAGGAAGCACATTCAGTAACTTATTCATTTGTTCATGCTGAGAAACACTGCAGAACAATGGTTAAGGTGAAAGAGCAGCTAATTTGTACTTCATGTTACCATCATAAAAAATGGAAATAATTGAACCTTCCATGTAATATTTCTAAGATGATTAAACTATAATTCTACATAGGTAAGCCTACTTAAGTCATTTCTGAACAATTCTAAGTGAATTTTATTTAACTGGATCCTGTACTGCTACTCAAAGACAGTTTTAATTTCCAATCACTCTTCTAATGTGTCATACTTTAACTCATCTATATTAGCAAATGGCTGGACCTGTAAAATATGCAAGAGTCACAAAGAATAAAGAAAACATACAGAAAACTGGTTATAGATAATAGCTTCACTTCCCCTTTGATATAATCTCCATGATGTCTTGGTGATGGGCTTTTCTAAGATTAAAACAGATCAATGCAGTAACTTAAAAACTCTATAAAAAGTGACCCAACAGAACTTTAAAATAAATCAGTGGGGGAAATCCCTTTAGAAAAGACATGAATTTCTGGGACTGCATGTCCAAAACTCTGAAGAACAGAAAGCCTTTGAAGTAAAACATTCAAGGAAAATAATCATTGTTTGACTTGCAGGAGAAAGTCATAAAGTCACAAATTCCCTGATTCCAAGAATCTCAATAAATTCTATAATTTCAGATTTAGTTGGTATTGTGAAACTTCCTAAGTCAATAAAATTATAATTCATAATAACAAAGAAATTAATTGTAATTGTCATGTTTCTGTAATGATTAAACAAAGACAAATTAGTTACATCAGGAGACCACAAATGGGGGCAAGCTGAAAATTATATGAAATTTAAACACCATGTAGAACAAATAATCTCTGCTAAATTTCTTATTATTAATGAATTCTTAGTAAGGGGTTGATTAAAGCTTGTATTAACAGAAAAGGGAAAATAGAACATGAAAGGTGACTATTCTTGCTTTATTTTGGTGCTCTGGTTCAAAGTCAACACAAATCTCACTCTCTTGAGAACCAGAAAGTTTAGCCTGTCATGTTACAATTGCATGATATCATTCTTAAGATAAAGATTTGCCACAGCAAAGGCAATACCTGAAAATGACAACATTATAGCTTCAAAGACTAAATTTGTTTCTATGGAAAACTTTCATAAAACCAAGTATGACATTCACTTTAATTTACAAATACTTGATCTAAAATATATTTAAATAGTACTCTACTTCAAGAGAGTCAATTGTTGGGCTCTGAACTACTAGCATTTCCCCACCACAACACCCTAGCACAGGACCCAGAAATGGGCCCTGCCCTAAGGTTACACCCAAAACACTGTGCTTATCCTAGTTAAGGTGAGGCAGAATGTGCCTGGTCTTCTGACCTCTGATCACAGGCATATGTAAATCAATGATTGTAACCTTGCTAATGCTACCTTGCAAATGCTAAATCTGTGATTGTAATTTGTTCAGCTGTTACAATGGCCTCTGAGCTGGCAAATTCCCTGTGATGTCTTTCTTCCTTCCTTCCTTCCTTCCTTCCTTCCTTCCTTCCTTCCTTCCTTCCTTCCTTCCTTCCTTCCTTCCTTCCTTCCTTCCTTCCTTCCTTCCATCCTTCCTTCCTTCCTTCCTTCCATCCTTCCTTCCGTCCTTCCTTCCTTCCTTCCTTCCTTCCTTCCCTCCCATCCTTCCTTCCTTCCTTCCTTCCTTTCTTCCTTCCATCCTTCCTTCCTTCCTTCCTTCCTTCCTTCCTTCCTTCCATCCTTCCTCCCTTCCTCCCTTCCTCCCTTCCTTCCTTCCTTCTTTCCTTCCATCCTTCCTTCCTCCCTTCCTCCCTTCCTCCCTTCCTTCCTTCCTTCTTTCCTTCCATCCTTCCTTCCTCCCTTCCTCCCTTCCTCCCTTCCTCCCTTCCTCCCTCCCTTCCTTCCTTCCTTCCTTCCTTCCTCCCTTCCTCCCTTCCTCCCTTCCTCCCTTCCTCCCGTCCTCCCTTCCTCCCTTCCTCCCTTCCTCCCTTCCTTCCTTCCTTCCTTCCTTCCTTCCTTCCTTCCTCCCTTCCTCCTCCCTTCCTCCCTTCCTCCCTTCCTCCCTTCCTCCCTTCCTTCCTCCCTTCCTCCCTTCCTCCCTTCCTCCCTTCCTTCCTTCCTTCCTTCCTTCCTTCCTTCCTTCCTTCCTTCCTTCCTTCCTTCCTTCCTTCCTTTATCAGCAGTAGCAGCGGCAAGGCAAAGTTTCTCCCAAGTCTATCACTCTCTTTTTTCCACAGCGATAAAGTCCGGCAAGAACTAAGTCTTCCTCATTTGTACGGGAGCTGCTGGCCAGGGCCCCTGACAGTCACTGAAGAACTTTTTGCGATTCTCTGTGTTGAATTCTTATCCTTCACTAATCTAATACCAAGAGCAGTGAAAAAAATAGAAAAATGATATTAAGGAGAATTTCATAAGACTTCAAAATCCACATGGGAAAAGGTTACACATATTACATGTATACATATATATATATATATATATATCATAAATACATATATATTATGTAAACTAAAAGAAACATCTTTAAGGAAAGCTTTCTGAGCACAAATTTTACTTTTATTGAGACTAAAATATATAATCAGCAACATTCAGCATCTAATTCAGTCTTTCTACTAAAAAACTAAAACAAAATCTTACAGCAGCACATATGCTCCTAAAAACAGACAGCTTGAATTAACATTACTTATGTTCTTAGAAACTTTTGAAAAAATATTTTGGAGTGAGAACCAAAATATACTCTTGTCTTGAATGGGGACTGGAGAAAGCCCGAGGCTTTTGCTTGTGCAGAGTCAAAAATAAAACAGAACAACTGCACTTAGAGAAGTATTGGGCATGGACTTTGTGCACTAGAAGCGAGTTGATGGGTGATTAATTTTAAGTACAAGCTATATGTGCAACTGGTGATGAAAAAGGAGGATGGCCTAAAGGGTCTGGAAAAGTCAAGGGTGGAGAGCACAAAAGAAACACAAGAATCAAGCATTTCTCTTCTACTTTCGAATTTCAAGGATCATGTTTCAAGAAAGAAATATGTTGCCTGAGGTGAGGATTCTACGTGGCTCTCCATGTAAATTCCCATTCCCAAGGTCACAGCTTCAGGATGCAAATCTCCCACCACTCACAGAGGAATCTGTGCACAGATTAAGCAATTTTACAGTGTATGATGTCTGAAAATCTGATTGTATGAGGATTTAGATTTGAGTAGCATGATTCAAAAAAGAAGTAAAAATGACATCTCATACACACACACATATACATTTTGATAGATTTGTCAAACATTTTTAACTTCATAATTCATCAATATGCTAACATTTTATTTTAATAATTTGTCTATTGCTAATTTTCATACTTTTTAAAAATATATCACGATCACGATCACGATCTTCCCGTTAATCATCTATTTGCTAGAGCGGGCACCAGTAATATCTCAATATGTCCTGTCACATGCTGTAGAGCCAAGGGCATCGGCTTGGTACAGGAACATAAAGAGCCTCAAACCATTATATTAGGTCATGAGAATGATCTAATATAATTGTTACTGGCATTTGGCATATCAAATACAACACGAGCAGCTTGCTAGGCTTGCCGTACGGGGAGGCATACTCTATAAACACCTCCAAATAAAGCCTTTATTGATGAACTGCGCTGGCCGCTATGCCGCGCGAGCCGGGCTGTGATGGGCTGGTCGGCTGGGTGGAGTTCTGATGAGAGGGAAGTCCAATGTGGAAAATGGCGGCGCCCATGGAGTGGGTGGGGGGGTCGCCTGGCTTGTTGTGAGGTTCTGCCGGGGTGGTGGGCCAAGGCTGGAACCCACCATGCCTCCCGACTGCCTCATGAACGGCTGGGCACAGGGAGAGCAAGGAACCGCTCTGCCCCTTTTTTTTTTTAAGGGGCAGAGCGGTTCCTTAAAAATATATACTTAATGATAAAACGTATTTGTCAAGTGTAATTCCCCACCTATTCTGGGAAACACAAACTGATACAAATATTCTACAGAGTAATTTAACAAAATATATTCAAAGCAAAGATGAAAAATCCTTGACCTAAATTTATAAAATTATCTTGTTGAAGTTAGTTGGAAATATGTAAATTTTTCTGTAAATTTTTATAATTGTAAATGTTTATATCTGTAAAAAACAGATGTAAACATTGTCTGTTTATATGAGGATATTCTTCCAAATGTTGTGGAAAAAGTAACAGAAATGTAAATAGCCCAAACTTGAAAATATTGATATAGAAATAATTGTAGGGAAGCAGAACAAGGAAGCATTAGTGTTTTAATAGGACACTCAATGTATTTAAACTGCTTTCTAGAAAAATATTTTGTTTGTTTTGTGAACATAAAAGCAGATGGTCTACCATGGAAACATCGAGAAAGGACAGATCTATTATACAAGAACTTTGACTAAAGAAAAGAAACATTATGAACATTATGGCTATGTCTGACATGTCTTTTGAAATAAAACTCATGTTTAAACACTTCCCATTATCATACATATTTCTTCCTCATTACCTACTCACCAGATATACTTAAGATAATAGAGCTGTCATTTGCTTTAACAGAAAGAGACCAAGGATATATCTGCTCTCCAAGAATTAAAATTGAGTGACAACTGGATTTACTCTTGGAATGTACATAAAATTCTTTTTCTGTATTAAATGGTGGACCACACACAGCAATCAGATGCTCAACCCAGCAGCTTTATTTGTGTGGGTTTGATGGTTTGGTGTTAAGCCTGGAATTTTGTGATTTGGAATTTGGAAGTACAGGGCCAGGATGGGTCACCAGGGCAGTCCAGAGGTACCTATGGATCATGAAGCTATACCCAGTGGTGCTCATAATGCCATGAAGCGCCAGAAAAATAACTCAGACTTCACATATGCCAAGAATAAATTGAGCCATTTCCTAGCCTATTGAACTAAATTATTTTAAGCCATCTTTGCCTTGATTTTAAACATTTTTGACCTTTTAATTTAATATTCATTTGGATGAGCATAAAACCTTATCCAAAGAGTAAGTCCAGAGAGTAGATTTCCCTTAATCCCTCCCCCAATTCTCTGTATTGCTAATATCTCACATTAACATAACACATTCATCACAGCTAAGGAAGAAACATAGGCATATAAATATTAAATAAGCTATAAGCTTTATTCATGCTTGGACTATTTCATTTTTTAAAAGTAAGAAATTAGGGATTTTCTTCTCAACTAATTTCTTTTAGCTATCTATCTATATGAACTTTTAATAGTTTTACTCCCTATCAAAAAATATCAACATCCCAAGTATTTCAGAATATTAAAAAAAGCTCATAACCTTCAAACTCTAGGCAGAAAATTTGTTTCTTAAGTGCAAATGAATATCTATAGTACAACAGGTTTGGCTTCTTGGCCTGCACACAGCTGACCACTATTCATAATCAGTCTGGAGGGGCCTGGGGAACCATATGGGGTGACAAAACCTTGCCATCACATATGGACCCCTGTGCCTTCTCAGGAATGATCCCTGAGCAGAGAGTCAGGAATGCCAAGAAAAATATTTTTTTTCATATTTTGAAATAGATGTCTAAACCTATATAATGAGAATTCTGCTTTGTAAAGAAATAATTAAAATGTCAAGAAATAAAATGATTTTAATAAAACTTGGTAATTACTGTACTTTTATTTTAAGAAATTGGCTCGCCAAATTATAGGACCAACCACTTTTATATCTCTAGGACAGGCTTGCAGGATACAGGCAGTTGTTATATTGTAGAGTAAGAATTTATTTTTCCTTTGGAAAACAGGTTATGTTCCTGAAGCATGATTATACACCTCTAATCAGGTGTATAAACAAACCACAAAATTTCTTCAAAGCAATGCTTAGTCTTATGTTGAAACAAATCTTTGAATACTTTAGCTTAGACAAATTCATACATAACACTAATCATTAAGGCTAGTTACATAACCTCTGAGCACTGCAGGGTATAACACCATGACACACATTAGTCAACACATTTTTTTTTTGCTTACAAATTTGTATTAGGGAAACAATCTATTTTAAAATGTGATGTTCCTACTGGATACAGGAATGCAGTTTTTTTGTTTTGCTTGGTTTGGTGTTTTGGTTTTTTTTCTGTTTTATTTCGGGGGAAGAAGGCAGGTGTCTTCCCAGATTACCTTGGTCCCAGAGAATAAGGAGGAGAAGGAACAAATAGAGCAGAGAAAAGGGGAAGAAAAGACAGATGAGCATCAATGTGGGAGTGGGGGTAGAAGTCAAGGGATTCAGCTACATTGGTGGTATTAAGGAATGGCAGTGCTACTTACTCAAACCACAGAGTCAACAACACTAAAATAATGAGACCCAAACTTTAACAATAGAACTTTAAAAGGTGCCTGGCTCAGGTGTGTTATGGGAGGAAAGCTGGGAAAATTAGTGGGCACTAGTTGAAACTGGTTTCAACTAGTGGTGAGATCAATGCAGGAACAAAGTATGTCTAAAACTCAACCAGGTGCAATTTTGAAAAATTGCAGCACTTTAATAGAAGTTTTTAAATTAAGAATAAAATGTGATGTTCCTATTAAATCTGGATCAGAGAGTAATTTCTTGAACCAAAAAAAAGTTGATAATTATATGATAATACACAGATTTTTATACCTGAAAGCTCTTTTGCTGATAACTCATGTTCCAAATCTAATCTCCAGATAAGTCTCAGTAAGAATTATTATTGGAAGGGAGGAACACTCCAGTGGCAGGTGTGGTGTTAGGACATTGTACGCATGAAACTCTATCATTTAATGATAGCAGTATAAATCACAATGCCTAAATAACAATTGAAGAAGAAAAGAAACAGTTTATATGTAGGACAAATAAATGAGGTTAAACACTCCGTGGCATCAATTAACCTAACTGAGCCTACAGCAATATTAACTTAATGCACCAACAGAGAAGTAGTGCTGAAGAGCTATGACTCATTACATCTGCACGTACCTACTGAAACAATTCATTAGTTCCTGTATTTTTCCTCATATAACGACCTTAACAAAGAAGTATAGATGCAGTTACTATTTTTATAGTTTTCCCAGTGTGCCCATTCCCAGAGACACCTTTTCTTTAACCATGTACATAATTATATGCTTTATGTGTTGAATCTATGATCAACACACTTTTGAATATTTTTATAGCCTGACCTTTGGTATCTATTTGCATTCACTTGGGAAAATCAACAATACACTTGAACACTTATGTCCCTAGGCTTAAGGAAGTACCCTGTTGCTTCTTGCAACTATTTGATCATAAACTTAGAGACATTCTATTCCCAGGAATCCACTCATATACAATATGGTGTTGATTTTTATAAGCTTTGTGAGAGTCTTACAGAATTAATTCTCTTCACTAGAGAATAACATTAGCATAAAAAACGAAGTGTCTTATCTGTGAACTCCAATTTTGTCAAACAAACATATGCGCATTACCAAGGCCACAATATCAGACAAAATGAAAGTTTCTTTTCCCTTCTAAGGTTGGAAGCTATTCGTGACCTTATACTAGCTACTGAAAGTATTTTTTTGTTAGTATAGAATACAACTCCTATGGGATTTCTAGCTTTTTTTTTCCTTTTTTGAGTCACATCCAGCTATGCTCAGGGGTTACTCCTGGCTTTGCACTCAGGAATTACTCCTGGCGGTGCTCAGGGGACCATATGGGATGTTGGGGTTTTAACCCGGGTCAGCAGCATGCTAGGCAAAGGCCCTACCAAACCATCGTACTAACACTCTGGCCCCTCTATCTTTCATAAGTGATGAAGGCTTACACATCTAGTTCTTTTCCTTAGACAGAAAGCTGTCTTTTTATCATTTGAATAACTGCTAAAAGTCCAAAATATTGATTATATACCTCTTGATTACTATAAGTACTCTATTCTACTGTATCTAATGGATAGGTTCACTTGAAAATGCTAATTATACACACACAGATAACAGAAGCTTATTTTAAAACTTTTCACTGACCTCTGCAATAATTGCAACAAAAAACTTGAGGCCTAATCAAACTTAGTTTTAAGACCATTTTACCTCAAGATTCCTCAGGACACTCATACCTTACTTTTGACTAAAATATCCACCATTTATCTTCTAGGTAGACAGACCTAGGACACACAATAAGGCTATTAAGTTGGAATGTTAGCATAAATATAAGCTACCCATTCCTCTTTTTCAAATCCAGCCCTCTGACAGGTGTTGTCTATGGCCAGACCACCTTGAACACGCCCGATCTCGTCGGAAATATGCAAGTGTTCAAAACTGCAGACCTCATTACTTATGTTCTTAAATAGATTATCATGACCTAATCTGACAGTGGTTTAGTGTGCATATTCAAGATAAATATAAAAAAAATCAAGTAAACTTTCAAAAGTATAAACCCATTCATTTGTAATCAATTTCATGACTTCGTTTTTCCTGACAGGTGCATAATATCTGATTGTGTAGATGTACCAGAGTTTCTTTATCCAGTTTTCTGTCTCGACCACTCGGGTTGTTTCCAGATCCTGGCTTCTGTCAATAGCGCTGCAATGAATACAGCAATGCAGATGATATTTCGGCTATGTGCTTTTGGGTCTCCAAGTTGTTTCCCAGGAGTGGTATTGCTGGGTCACATGGGAACTCAGTATCTAGTTTTGGAGGAATGTTCATATTGTTTTCTAAAAAGACTGGACTGGCATTCATCTGTGTGATATAAATATATACCAGTATTTTACTAATTGTAGGAAATGGTAATGTCAGACTAGAACTGAGCATTGAATGTAGACAAAGAGATTTACACGATAACCCTTAAATGTATGCATGACAAACCACAATATGTGAGAGAAGGGGGAAAGAGAGAGAGAGAGAGGGAGAGGGAGGGAGAGGAAAAAAGGGTCTGCTGTAGAGGCAGAGGTAGGCTGGGTGAGGGGGACATTGGTGGTGGGAAATGTTCACTGGTGGAGGGATGTGTACTAAAACATTGCGTGACTGAAAATCTATCATGAACAGCTTTGCAAATGTGATATCATGGTGTTATAATAAAAAATAATAAAAATATTGCATAATTCTCTTAAAATATTTCATTCTGCTATTTGTTTTGTGTTTATTCTACATCTTCTGATCCTCTTCTTTTTCTTTTCTTCTTGGGATAAACCAAGTTCTTTAAATGAATGAATTTTCTGTTATTGGTAATTTAAAAAAAGTATAAACCCACAAGAACAATCCATGTCTTGGAAACTTATTTTATGGCAATGCTGAAGACTATTGTCAGTGCTTTCATGAGACAGAACTATTAGACACAAATACTGCAATAAAACTCCAGAGATCAAACTTACTCTTAATTCATAATTCCCATTAAGAAAAAAAGATTTTCAAGAATTATTCTACAAATGTTGTGATATATAGTTGAATGTTAACATTGCATATATGCAAATATACTAGATCATAAAAACATTATTTAAAAAGTCATACATTGTCAAAAAAATGGTCAAAGTTTAGATACCTGCATGCTCTGGAAAATAAGACAGACTAAAATTCACTAATTTTAGTATTCATGTTAAAAAAGACAATAATGATGAGAACACATTAAGACAAATAAAACTAGCAATAAATAACTTGATAGAGGCAAACTTAAATAAATGTATACAGATAAGGCATCTATTTCCATAAATATGCTGCCAAACACTTTAAAAATAAAAATAAGCTAGCACCTATTTTATAAGGTCAACCTCAAAATCAATCCCAATATTCAAAAAAGTTATTTTTTAATCTCATACTAGTTTAAGATAATACAGGAATAACTAATAATCTTCTGAATTTGCATGAAATCAACATAATCTTTATTATAAAGCTATAAAGGAAAATACAAAAAGGGTATTTTCAACTCAGTAAATCTGAATTTACTAACAAAAATTTATAATCTGAATTCTTAAAAACAGAGTATAACAAATCAACTTGGTATATCAAAGAAATGCATTGATGATTAGGAATTATTATTGCCAATACACTTATTTTATTTTATTTATATTTTTTCTTTCTTCCTTGTGGGAGTTGGAGCAGCTGGCACAGCTGGAAGTGTCAGGACTTAATCTTGTCTCCTATTTAGGAATCACTCCTAGTCATATGTCCAAATAGATATCAAACCACATTGTCCAAAAACCTAGTAAGCTCAAAAGACAGTATCAAGAAGTTTCAACAATAAAATGTCACCCTTATAAGAGATGCCCCATATGTGATATAAACTCATATTGTAAAATTTTCTATTAGAAAACGAATCTAACCATTAAATAATTTCTCAAGTGAAAGCCCAAATTCAAGGTACCAAAGCACAAACTCAGTAGCTTGCATTTATGCATTACTTGACATTCAAATATTATTTCCCTCCCAACCTTTCAAATTTTCCTGTCTCAGCTGTTATAGTCAGGGTTCTTTTACCAACTGAAACCTTGCCTTTTTTTCACTGAAATCAGTGTAGTCTTTTAGGAATTAATTGTTGAATTATTCAAAAAATATGTTTCTCTTGAGTTTTACCTTGAGAATTCAAAGTGTTTGAAGACATGATTTTTTGTAGCCTGACCCATTACCCTCTAAAATTAGAAAATAAGACAACTTCCAGTCTGTAAACTATAATCCTAGGTACACAATGCTTGAAGCTCGAAAGAAGATAGGGATTATACTGCAGTACTTTTGCAGCAGTTTTCACTTGATTTTAGATTCAATCCATGATGGAATTTTAGAATCTAAGATGGGCTTAAATTGAAAACTGGTTGTATAAAGATTCTGATTTATGAAACATAAGCTTACCATTTTGTAAACTTGTTAGATGAAATAGGAATCTACTTCATCTAACAAGTTTGATGAAGTTAGATGAAGATTTTTTTTTGTTAGATGAAGCAGAAAACTACTGACACAAATGAGTCTACTACACAACAGCATTGGGAACATTACTGACTTTTTATACTATAGATATTTATAATGGTGCCGATAATAACTAATTCTAATTTATAATGCCTTTCTTCCTCAAACAGCATATTTACTCCCTGTGTTGATCAGTGGGACTCCAGTGTGCAAATATGAAGTTCATGTTATTATGTATAGGTGTTTTCTCTTCTGTATCATACTAGTTGATTCCCTGGCTCTTGACAAATTTCTCAGAGCTCCCCACCTGCCTCCTTAGGAACAGGTCTTTCTCAGGCAGCTTTCACTCTAGCATACTATGACAAGCTATTGTCCTAAGAATGAGTTATTCAGCAGTTGAGTACCAGGGCCTCCAATAAGGCATGGCCAGATACAGTTACCATGGTACACATAAAAGCATTAGCATATAAAATATGTAAAATAGCATGCAAAAGGTTGAGTAACGATGAAACTAACATATAGCCAAACTGGAAATGTATTCTTGCACCAGTGTTCAAGTACTATAAATACAAAATGATGCCGTTCTTGTGCATTAATACTATTTATCAGAATTTTTCAACGAGGGACAATATTATAGCATACTATTGGCCCCCAGGATATCCTAAAGGTGAAAAATCACATGAATAGCAGGCCACAAAATGAAACTAAGGAAGAGGTGTAGACCCACAAATAAAAAAAAAGTGACCTTCCTCCAGCACTGACCACACATGAATGCAATCGCCAGTCATTTCAACAGCAGCAACAAAATGAGGGGGGACAAGTCTTATTTGGAACTTCTTTAAGAAAACTGGGGCACAGCATTATCCTAGTCACTGAGGAGAAGTCAATAACCTGTCAATAACCAATGGAAGTAGTTAAAGGAGATTCAATGTGAGTTATTGACCTAGAGATAGAATTGACTACCAGAGATTTGTCAGGGTTGCCCCAAAAGATGGAAGTGGAAAGTCCTTGAGTTAAGAAAAATAAATTACTAGAAAAGCAGTTTGCCAATGTATTGTTTTCCATCATTGCCTTTTATTTGTCAACAAATTTTGACAGGTTTGATTCTTTACTCTTTGTTGAAACCTTACTAGACATCTGGGTGAATCACATCAGACTTTCCAACTACTACCCCACTCACACTGTTTCAATTGCTCATTGTCTTTCATTTCTTTCATCTCTGACTTTATTGGACTTGCTCCTGAGCCTCTCTTTTTTTCTATCTCTGCTTTTTTCTTATCTCTACTTACAAGACTACATTCTTATCAAAAATGCTTTAAATAACATTTATGTTGATAATCTTTCAAGTTATATTTCTAGAGTGGTCAATTCTTCTTTGTTCTGGCTTCAGTAAGCATTTAATTATCATTACAACCTAAGCACATATAAGATATAAAGGGGCCGGAGAGATAGCCCAGCGGGTAGGGCGTTTGCCTAGCACGCGGGCTGGCCTGTGCCGGCCTGGGTTCGATCCCCGGCATCCCATATGGTCCCCCCGAGCACCGCCAGGAGTGATTCCTGAGTGCAGAGCCAGGAGAAACCCCTGAACATCGCGGGTGTGACCCAAAAAAAAAAAAAAAGATATAAATTCTACACTGAAAAAGACACTTAGATCCAAATATTCCCTATCTCAAAAATGCTTGAGTATTCTGTATTATTTTCCCCTCCCTTCATCAATGAATCCATCCATAACTCTTTCTCTCTACTTCAAATATACACTGGGTAATGTTTTGCTTTTTTTCTATTATAACAACCTCAAATTAAACCATGATTCTCTCTCACTTGCAATGCTGTTCTAACTTCATAAAAACAAAATTCAGTTTCTCCTGTCAGGGAGCTTCTTGGGTCCCCAATGATATCTGGGAATGAGTTCCCTTCCACCTCCGAAGCTGGTGGGGAATGGATGAAAACTCAGAAGTCCAGCACAGTTTTAAAAGGCTTTACTTTCACAGCTACTTGTATACAATCCAACAACAGGAAAAAAAATCCTAGACTTGGGTTCCTAGCTGGGTCCTGGCCAAATGTAGATTTAGAATCCTTGGCCAAGATGGCCACCACCACGTGTTAAGGCCTAACAGGGAAGAGAACAGAGAGGAGGAGAGTAGAGCAAAAAAAACGCCAAAATGTCCAAAAAGCCTTTCTCCTTTCTCCTAGCTAATTTTATATATAGAAGTCCATCAAAACCTTCCAATGGAGCCCATTGCGGGTTGGGTTGTCTAGAAATGAAGCCAGGTAAATGACCCTATTGAAATGCAGTTCTTCAGGTGGGCCGTATGGCTCAAGCTTCATAAATGCCAGAGCTGATTCCCTTAGTAAGATCTCCCTAACAGAGTGAGGAGGGGCTGCATCTCTGAACCAGAAAGCAGTTCAGAATGCACCTTGTAGAAAATGGCATTAATACTTCTTACCATGAATATATAGTCAGCTGATTGCAATCTCTCCATCAGAAAAATTCACTTTTGCGTTACCTGTAGAATCAGAAACACATCAGTTTGCCCAGAGGTGGCATGTCTCTGAACTAGGAGAACTGATTACATTATGGTTGATCCAGTGTGGGCCAAGTATTGGAATATCTACATGTATGTCCCATGTGAGGACCCATGGGAGCAGGAAGAGTATAGAACTGGGGCAAGTGAGATTCAAAATATTCATGATAAAAATATTTATGCTGTATAAAATTATAAAATCAATCCAATTCTGCCCAAGCTCCCATGTGTCTGCTGTGGAGATTCCCTAAAGGAAGGGAAAGCTCTCCACATAAGCTAAGTGTAGCAGGAGCCTAAGGTTCAGTAGGCTCCATCATCTACAATGATCCATCATCTACAGTCTTTGAAAGTTTTACATAAATATTTTCTCCATTTCTTACAAGTTGTCAATAGTAGAATAAAACTTCAGCCAAAATAAAATATTCAGAGTCTGATATAATATGCATCTTAACCTGATTCTTGGATATAAACCCTTCTATGCTCACTAAATCCTAGCATGCTCTCATAATTTATCTCCCTTTGAAAGAGAAAGGCCATCTCCATATCCAACACTATTGTTCTTTATATTTCTTGTTAAAGACGTGATGCTACAGAATTTTTTGCACAACTCAAGTTATTCTCTCCTCCATTAGTATGTTTTTTCCTCATGTATGCTCTTTCTTACTTTATATATAATTTTTTAATTCCAAAAAGTCTAAGGCAATATAACCTCCTGCAACTAGGGGCTCAGAGTCATTTCCTACCTACTACAGTACCCAGTACCTATAGTTATTTAATAAATAAGTCTTGACTAAAACTATGGAAAATACAGTATTATGAGAAGTGTAATAAATATTCACTGAAATACCATGTTTCAAATCTATGCTTTTCAGATAGTTTTCCTATTTCAGTTTTTACAACCAATCTCAATTATGAATTCCAATTCATGTGCCTTTGATTTATTTCAACTATCTTTAAATTCATTTAAAGCTGGTACATTCATAATATGATTATTTTAATGTAATATTTATATAAGGCATTATATTAAATTGTTTAATTAAATAAAGCAACTTTTGGCCTTTGTTTTTCTTCCATTTTTCTACTTGTCAAATAAATGCAGATATCATCCTGCAGATCTACTTCCCGGAATACAATCTGTCTTGCTCCCATCAACTCCATACTCAGTCTATCTGCCATATCTCTCATAGCTTTCAACTTCCGGAAATTAGAGAAAGCCTTTTTGTAAAACTCTTTTGTTACTGTGTACCTGCACACATTCATTCTTTGCCTCCAGTAAAGAATACCTGGACCTTAAGGATGCCAAAGTTCACACTCTCCTCCTAACTCTCACAGACACTTGATTACTGTTGCCAACCTTATAGACTTTCTTACTTACTTTCCCATGCAAGTACTTTGGAAAATTATTCTAAGTCTTAACCCATGCTTAATAGGGTGCTGTGGTGGGGAAAAGCACACTAGCATTTCCTACTTTTCTGTAGTTCTTGTAATCATCTCAGTTTTCGTGTGCAGACTTTTCCTTGGTTAATGGAGAATTATATTTTTTGAAAACTATTTTCCAGGTAAACTAGTAAGAGTCTGTTTTATTCAAGAATAATACTTTAAACAAACTTGCCTCTGACTTTGGCGGACTCTATCAGTAGGCTATAAAATATGTTTAACCTATGTATCAGGATTTTGAAATGCCTTCAACATATTCTTTTCCTTTTTCACTTCATGGTGCTGTCAACTTTGGTAGGAGCATAGCCAATTTAAATTTTTCCGGTTATATAAGGAGTTATGTATAAAAATGGGTTAAACAGCTTTATTTTATTTTAGTGATATTTCAGTTTCTTTCTGCCTGGTGCTCTGAACAGCTACTGTCTGGCTCTTCTGTCCCTAAATTAATTCAGGTTTCACAACCATGTTCAGTCTTTTGCTTCTTCTGTCAGAAGCTGGACCAGATGCGCTGGCACCATCATTACCAACACACAGAACTAAATGATGCCTGCCACATGGAGTCAACTAGTGCTGAATTTTCTGTTTCACATAGCCCAACTCACTAAACACAGATGAATGTAAGTATGCCTATTTATATTGAGAGTAGGTTTAAGTGAAATATCCAGAGAAAGGAAATACAGGAATGTCAGAAACTGAGGGGTAACACATCAAAAAGAAAGGAAACCCAGAAGAACTAAAATGGAAAAACAGGAGAACAGGGTTACATAAAGATGCACAGGGAAACATTTCAATTAGAAGAACACTGTATACAGCAAACAATTTTAACACAGTATCATTTACATGTTACAATTTTCTAGATCAGTGATTCTCAATCATTTTCTGACCATGGCCCCCTTTCAACATGGTTACCCTCCTGTAGAAGCACCTGTCCTACTGACTTAACACTGGTGTTTTGTGTCATAACACCTCTATGTCTATTTATGATTTTCACCTGTGTGAACCTGGGGAGTACAGGAAAAGACAATGACCAGCTATTTCCTCAGAGACTCTAGGGAGGAGCTAACTACAAAGATTCACTTTCAGCAAGGCCTCTGCATAAAAATCACATGAGGATGATGTATGGAAGCCCACCAAGCTCAAAGAACAACAAACAACAAAAACAACAGGGCAGGCTCAACAAACAATGCACTCCACGTATTCTCAGAGAATGGTTTTAGTGACACCATGGTGAGGATGTCTAATAAACTCAAAGAAATAATGGCAGAGGTAGTCAGTAAAACACATGAAAAAATGAGTGGATGAGGAAATTATCATCAAAATTGACAGAAATGAAGAGTGTAGTAGGTGATAGTTTTTTTAAAAAAAAGTCAATGTGAGGTCTAAGCAGCAAAATAATAGTAGCTGAAGAAAAAAAATCAAGGAGCCTGAAGACAGGAAACCTCTATAAAGCAAGACAAGATGGCAAAATGTCTGAAAACAAACAGTGCAAGAGGACTATGAGGTTTATTCACAAGGAACAAGAACTGTCAAGTCTCTGAAGAATAGAAAGGCCAATTTTATAAAGAATCACTAGTTAAAGGAACAAAAGTGAGAATTTCTCAGAGTTAAGGAGTGCAGGCACCAAGATCCAGGAGACCAGCAGGGTCCCACTGAAAATGACCTAAATAGAAAAATTCCAAGACACATTATGATCAGAATGGCAAGAGGCCAAAACAGAGATAGAATATTGAAAGCAGCAAGGTAAAAATAGGGGCCGGAGCGATAGATCAGCGGGTAGGGTGTTTGCCTTGCACGCGGCCGGCCTGTGCTGGCCGGGTTCGATCCCCGGCATCCCATATGGTCCCCGAGCACTGCCAGGAGTAATTCCTGAGTGCAGAACCAGGAGTAACCCCTGAGCATCGCCGGGTGTGACCCCAAAAAAAAAAGCAAAATAAAAATAAAAGAAAGCAGCAAGGTAAAAATAAATCTTACATAAAACAGTCATATGATTCACAAGCCAGAAAAGAATAGTCAGCTATAGAAAAAATATTAAAAGCTCGATTAATATTCTATTCAGTGAGGTTATCAATCAGAGATGAAGGAATGATAAAGAGATTCAAGGACAGACACTAGCTTAGGAAATTCACAGCTATGAAACCAGTTTTGTAAAAAGATTAAAGGAGCTTCTTTGAAAGACAAGACACACTTTTCAGCACTCTGACAATGAGCATGGCATTCAGTCATGGCTCAGCATTTACGGTTGCCTTTACTGCACTAAGAAAGGTCTATTTCTAGTTTGCTAGGGGAGTTTATACTTGTTCAATTATGAATAAACACACCACTCATATTAAATATTCTTTTTAGGTGATTTGTTTTGATATCTATAGAAATTATGCTACAAACCTTTACTTATGAATGTAGCTAAGAATTATCTGCACCATCATATTTTATAAACAGAGCCAACATTCCCTTTCTTGTATAAATACCTGGGGTCAGAGATATAGTAAAACAAGTAGAACACTTTTTGCTTTGCACACAACAAACCTGGGTTTGATTCCAGGTATACTGTCTAATCCCACAAGCACTGTCAGTAATAGCCTTAAGGTGGACCTGTTATTTACAACCCACTGTAAAAGGGTAAAACCCACTTTTATAATTCAATAGGAATGTTCACATTTTCCCTTAAAATTTTCATCATTTTATTCTTGCCTCACTAAATTAAATATTTGTAGAACTTATCTATTTCATGTAAATCTTAAAAAATATCAGCCTAAAAAATATTTCATTTATATACCCATAAAATAACAGTTTAAAAGAACTATCATCATTGATTTAGAACTTTGTGGAATTTCAGTTTAATTTTATTGATCTATATACAGGTTGATGGCACCACCTCTATATTAAAAAATGTCTCTCTATTACATGCAACAGAAAGAAACTTAGTAAGGGAACAACACTTAGCCTAACAATAAGAACAGGAGATTTCATCTACAGAATGAGCTTACAGTAGTGCACGACAGAGAGGGGTTTTAGGAATACTAATGGAGGGATGCAGAGAACTCAGGTAACACGTTTGCTGTTGGAATGATATAAGCATGAAATGCATAACAGTATTGTAAACCTCAATGCCACAATTAAAAACAAAAATGCTAACAAAGTAATCTTCTTAAATTGGATATTCAATTTTTATTCACTGTCTTCTGTTCGCATGGTTGTCCTTCATCTAGTGTTCTGCTAATCCTATTCAGGATGAAATGTGTAAACAGTTTGTAGATGACGGACAACAGGAGATGGGGCGATAGTTGCCGATGTCGTGAATGTCTCCCTTCTTGAACAGTAGAACTGTCCTGCTGGTTTTCCATTGGGAGGGCACCTTGCATTGGGACCTGTAGCGTGTGAAGAGCCGAGCTAGTGTATTGATGAGTACCAACAGCAGATTCTTCAGGTGTTCAGGTCTGACTTTGTCTGGGCCTGGTGCTGTTCCCTTCTTTACCGACGAGATGGCATGTCAGATTTCAGAAGGGAGAACATTGGGAATGACATATTCATCCTGTGGAATTTGGTATGTGGGCAGGTGGATGTGGCTATCAAAGAGATTTGAGTAGAAGTCCTGGATAATCTTCTCCATTGCCTTTCTGGAAGATGTGATAGATCCACAGGGGCGTCGGAGGACAGTCATCTTGGTCTTATAGTTGGCAAAGGGCAGGCGGGCAGTGTGAACGCTTTTCCCGGATTCTGCTGCATCTTCCAGTATTTCTGCTCTTCTGTCTTTGAGGTCTTCTTTTATTGCTTCTCTGCACCGTTAAGCAAGCTTGGATGTTAGCATTTGGTCTCCTGAGGCTCGCGCCTTGCCACGTTGGTGAATGAGCTCAAGAGTTTCTGAAGACAAACGTCCTTTTGTGTCTTTCTCTCTATCAGCATTCTTCACACAATCATGGAGGTGCTGAACCAGTCGGTTGTATTCTTCATCGATGTCGCCAATTATGGTATCTTCCCATGTTACTGCAATGGTGCCAAAGAATTCCCAGTTGGTGGTCGTTCTGGGAGTTCTCTTCTTAAACTTTGCAGCCTTTTCTCCCCATTGCAGGAAGTAGAAATTTGCAAGAAGGAGACGGTGGTCCAATCCTGTTTGGAATTTGGGGACGACAGCAACGTCGGTCAGACAAAACTGTCGATTGAAGATGATGTGGTCAATTTCATTGTGGAATTGTCTGCCTGGAGATTCCCATGTCCAATGTTTTGCTTCAGCCTTCTGGAACTGTGAGTTCCCATGAATGGTCTTGGTGGACATGATGAACTCAGATAGTCTCTCACCCTGTTCGTTCCATTCTAGGCCATGGGTCCCAATGTGGAGTTCTTCAGCCGATCTTCTTGGTCCTATCTTGCTATGCAAGCAAGCAGGCTTCAGGAAAGAATTCAGCACAATGGACCATATCCACACAATAACCAAACTCATCGAGGTTTGTAGGGAGTACAAGATGCCGCTCTGTCTCACATTCATTGATTTACAGAAAGCCTTTGATTCTGTGGAGACTGAGGCATTCATCGAAGCCCTAGCCAAATAGGGTGTTCAAACCCAATACATCAAGAACCTTCGTGAGCTGTATTACGGATTCACCACTAGGATCTCACCATTCTACAAAGAAGTGATCATTAATGTGAAAACAGGGGTTCAACAGGATGATACCATTTCACCAAAACTCTTCAGAGCCACCCTCGAGAACATCATGCAACAATTAGATGTGAAGGAATGGGAGTGAAGATAGATGGTCAGCAAATACACCACCTCTGCTTCGCTGATGAAATCGTTGTAATAACACCAAACATTAGCCAAGCGGCACAAATGCTGGCTGACTTTGACCGAGAATGTGGAAAGATAGGTCTACAGCTGAATCTAAAGAAAACAATGTTTATGAAGAATGAACTAGTTCCAGAGGCCCCATTCACTCTCAATGGAACAAACATCTCTGAATGCAGCAGTTATGTGTACCTAGGTCGAGAAATCAACATGATGAACTACCTATAACCTGAGCTCTGCAGGAGGAAGAGAGCAGCATGGAATGCCTTCAAAGGCATTGAAGAAATATCTAAAAAGGACAAAAAACCTCCGGCTCCGGGCACATCTCTTTGACTCCACCATTCTCCCTGCATTAACATATGCCTCAGAGACCTGGGCCCTACGAAAGCGGGATGAGAATGCTATTCGGGTCTCCCAGAGAGGAATCGAAAGAGCCATGCTTGGAATATCACGCCTCACTCAGGTGAGAGAAGGAATCCGGAGATCTGACCTCAGTCGCTATTCCAGAATTAGGGGACGCTATCTCGTTTGCCAAGGCATCGAAAATCAGATGGGCTGGACAAGTAATGCGATTTGGAGACAACCGTTGGACTAGAGCCATTACTGACTGGATCCCACGGGATGTCAAAAGATCACGTGGCCGCCCACCTACAAGATGGTCAGACTTCCTTGTAAAGACCCTGAAGGAACGGTTTGAGGCTCTTCATATTCCTGAATCAACCAGATGCCATTGGGCTACATTGGCACGTGATAGGGTCCAATGGAAATGTTACTGGCGCCCGCTCGAGCAAATCGATGAATAACGGCATTCAAGTGATCAAGTGATCAAGTGTCTTCTGTTCATCATCGATTTGCTCGAGCGGGCACCAGTAACATCTCCATATGTCCTGTCTTATGCTAGTAGAGCCCAAGGGCATCTGCTTGCTCCAGGAACATAAAGAGCCTCAAACCATTACATCAGGTCATGGGAATGAGGTCTATAACTGTTACTGGTATTTGGCATATCAAATACCAAATACCAAAATAATTGTTACTGGTATTTGGCATATCAAATACGATACGGGAGGCTTGCCAGGCTCTGCCATGTGGGTGGCATACTCTTGTAGTCACCTCTAAATCCAGCATTTAGAAATTATCTATAATAAAAAAGTAAACAGCAATGATCACTGAAGATGAGTTTGTGGGTTTTTCGCCATTTCTTTGTGATTTCTTATCTTCAAACATTATAAAGGTTATATCTGAAGTCAGAAAAAGCTAAAAAAAAAGGTAATAGTACCATTGTCACTGTATCTGCTGGAGTCAGACAACAAGATCCCCAATATATACCTAAACCACAAACCCTATGAACATTTTTATCCTATGTATAAAGAACTATGATAAAAGTTTAATTTTAAATTAGTAAAGGATGAGCAATAATATAAATAAAAATGAACTACACAACTACTAAATTTCTGTTTATGTGGTCTCTCAAAATTTTATTCTACTGTACTCTACCTTCTGGGATGTGATGAAATGTTTACACATTTCATCAAAGACAAAGTGAACTAGATAAAGGGATGATTCACATATGGGGTAGGATAGAGCAAGCTACAAAAGATTTTACTGAACTGCACAAAATGGTCCACAAAAATTCTGGAATTTTTCCATTTAGGTTTCAGGCTTTGGTTGGTTGTGGGTAACCAAAACTGTAGAGAGCAAAGGTACAAAGGGAACACTCTATGTACACTGAAAACTAAGAATCTTCTGACTGTGGAGAAGAATTGCTGAAGGATTTTAAGCACTGAAAGGCATAAAACCCTTGAGAAACACCCTGGTTAGAAAGCTTGAAACTTCAAAGGTATATGAAAACCTCTTCCAGCATGTAATTAATTACCATAAGCAAATTATTATATACTAATTATGCATTATTTTTGACACATTGGAATTATAATAAGTGAAAATATAATCTAATTTTAAAGACTCCATGTAAAATTGAAAGGTCTGGCAGGTTATGTGCTCCTCCACAATAGATGACTTAGGAATCTGGGATTACTGATTAGATCTGCTCAGCAACTACAACCTTTAAGATCAGAGTGTATGCAAGCCCAGAAATTTAGGTTTTCCCTTTTTGTAATTCAGGTATGGACTCAAGCTTTGGCTACTGAGGTATCCACTTCCAAGAGGTCTTGATTAAACACTCTGCTGGTCATAATAAAGAGCCAGGCCCCTCCTCACACAGAGAATCCTTTGTTCTGGGGACCTGCTTGATTTGGTTAACTATATGTGTCCACTAGTTTCTCATCTTCAGAAACTTTACATTCTATTTGAAGTTGAGAATTCACCAAAGGAGCCTCGGATACCATAGCCAACTTATACCTCCAACCCCAATAAAAACAAAACTGCAGGTCTTGTATATGCTTTGATTTCACTGTCTATAACCCAGTGTGCTATGCAGTTTGCAGATCCTGTAAATAATAAAACCTTTACTTTTTTACAGAGTTTTCCATGTATACTCTATGTTTACAATATGAAGGGCATACTGTCTTCACAATGAAACCAAAGAATTAATCCAGTTTTAACAGTAATTGGGAAAGGACAGAAAGCGAGAGGCAAGCTCATTGTGACACAATTGAATATTCCCAGGGATCTTTTGTCAACAGCAATACCATAACAGGCTGAGACTGAAGAATTTAGTGGGCCCCATCACCTAATCTCTGAATCTTAGTGCCTTCATTTACAAGACAATGCCTACACCAGTGAATTGTTACAATGATTAATGCCAAATCACAGGCCTGGTGCACAGTATTCTCAAAACGCAGAGCTTCATTGCCATATACACTGACTCCTACTCAAAGATCCAGCAAGTCTGATTAAAATCAGAGTGTGCCCAACAGCCCAAATGTATGCTTTGCACATGGGACACTTGAGTTTGATCCTTGCTACCACATGGTCCTAAGCAACCCCCAAGCAGAATCAGAAGTAGTCTTTGAGGACTCTAAGTGTGCCATAGAAAGATTAATAAAAATGAAAACAGGGGTCTCAGAATATTATATTTTATTACTTGCAAGAATTATCAAATGTCTAACCTGAGTTTTAGTTGATCACAGGAAAGTTGTTCTTTCTTTCTAGTCTTCATTTTTTCAGTGCTTCCTTTGAATAACACAAAATATGAACATGCCTCAAAAACTAAGTTCTAATTCTACTACACTATAGCAAAAAATTTCCAATCTAGAGGTAAAGCATAATAATAACATAGTATCAACTGATAAAAAAACAGAATGTAAGAAATTGTGAATACAGAAAAAGAGGCAGATAAAAAAACAAAAGGAGGAACTGCTTTTAACATTAGTTTTAGCTTAAAAACAGAAAACAATCTGTAAATAATTTTAAACATTTTGTTTCTACAGATTCTGAATATTGTTTTTTCATTTAGTTCCTCATATAAACCCATGATGAATAAATAGATTATTGTTGTCTATAATAATAAATGATAACTTTGTACCCCAAAAGCAAAATGTTTCCAACTGGACAAACACATAGACTGTACTAAAAAAATAACAAATACACACAAATGAAGAGGGCATGAGCTATTGGAAAATCCACCCATACTTTCCATCATCTCAGCTGAGTGTATTTCTAGTCTCTTTTACTCTTACTCTCATATATATCTAGTGATTCACTTCTCAAAAGTAAACATTCATCTGAGAAAATTAAAATGTATACCTAAATATAAAAGGCAAAGCTTAATAATTATAGTACTGCATTAATTCAAAGCTGTAATAAGTATACTGCATTATAATAGTAAAATCTTTAATATTGACATGCCAATTTTTAAACTTATTGAATCACTGTGACATACGAAATTACAAAGTTGCTCATGAATTAGTTGGAGTTCTACCATTTTGAGCACCCATCCCTTCACCTTTCACTCCGTAACCACTTTCCTCCCCAGTGTCCCCAGTTTCCTCCCACCCCCAGACTGCATCTATGTCAGATAGTTTTCTTTTTTCTTTTGCCCTTTCAGGCACTGTGATTTGCTATAATGTTATGGAGAGGGTACCTCTTCTCAGGACCCAGTTCTCTGTTGTGAGTACTTCTCACTATCATTGTCATAATTTTCTCTTCTATAACCTAATCATCCTGTCTCTGTATGCAAACTTTCTATTAAGTACCAGTCCTCCTATCCTTCATTTCTGTTCTTTCTATTTTTTTGTTTACTTGGGTGTGTCACATCTAGTGATTCTGGTACATACCTCCAATGTTCCTAGAAGTTCTTGGACCATCCAAGATAAATTGACCTAAAAAAGCTTTAAAATTTTGTTGAAAGAAAGCTTATATATGGGGGCCTGAGCGATAGCCCAGTGGGTAGGGCATTTGCCTTGCACGCTTCTGGCCTGTGCCCGCCTGGGTTAGATCTCTGGCATCCCATATGTTCCCCTAAGCACCGCCAGGAGTAATTCCTGAGTGCAGAGCCAGGAGAAACCCCTGAGCATTGCCGGGTGTGACCCAAAAAGAAAAAAATAAGAAAGCTTATATATGGTTGAATATGGTCATATATCTGTATGTATTTTACTGTACATGGTTGAAAATATACATAATAAATAAATGCCTGCAATATACAAATTATGATAATATTGTGGTGTTTCTAATGCACTACAGAAAAATGTAAATTATGCTGACCGTAGTACCTTATCCTGAATTAAACTTCTCAATAAAAATACATTTATAAAATTCCCATAGGCATTTCCATTTTCTCTGGTGCTAATGCCATAATTCCCTCTAATGCTACATCTAAAAGGAAAGAACACAGTTTTCTATCTATTATGGAAAAGAAAGTCCTATAAGTACAGGTATAATTAGCAGTAATAGAAACTGTTTGAAATAACACTACTTTCAAAACAAGCATCAACTTTCCACATCCTTAGTTCTCCTCAGGGCTAACTTAGCTTCTACCACATTTCCTTTCCCTGAATTTGTCAAGAATCCATTCACCTCTAGTATAATCTAAATTTCATACCTGAGTTAAGCAACTTTCTTAATAGAGGTCCAAAAAAGAGAGAGAGGCATTATTAAAATGAGTACCCATTGACCAAAATCCAATAATACTCTCTTTATAACAACTATTTATACTTCTCTTTAAATCTGTAACTAGCCAGTGGTCTAATTCCCACTTTACCTTAGCATGAGAGTACAGGTTGGTTGGAGTCTTTGTGAAGCCTTCATTATCTTGTTTGGCATTTTTTGGTGTTTGTTGTGGTTATATATTTACTATTGACTCTCTTGTATTAATGTATATATACTTTATTGCCAGCAGAGCCTGACAAGCTACCTGTGTCATATTTGATATGCCAAAAACCAGTAACTATCATAGACCTCATTCCCATGACCTAAAGTAATGGTTTGAGGTTCTTCATGTTCCTGGAGCGAGCAGATGCTCTTGGGCTACACTAGCATGAGACAGGACATATAGAGATGTAACTGGTGCCTGCTCAAGCAAATCGATGAACAACGGGAAGACAAGTGATACAAGTGATACTTTATTGTACATAAACAAATTTATATTTACTATTTTGCCATTTTCAACCATTCTCTAATAAAAATATTCACTATTGTTTAGAAGCTTCCTCTTTAGGACTAGAGCAATAATACGGCAGGTAGGGGACTTTCCATGCACATGGTCAAATCTTGGATTTGAGCCTTTACTACTCCACATATGGCATTCAAGCTCAGCCATGAATAATTTCTGAGCATAGAGCCAGTCGTAAGCCCTGTGAATTCTGGGTATGGGTATGCCACACCCTCCATAAAGGAAACTTCCTCTTTTAATAAATCAGGTAATGACAGACTCTTCTAATGGTTTAAAGATAGAAAAGAAGATAAATCTAGAATAAAATAAGCCTAAAAAATTAGTTGGAGGGACAGAGAGATAATGCAGAGTTAGAAGCTTTTTACCTTGAGTATGATCAACCTCAGTTTGATCACTAGTGTGTATATAATGTGTATATAATTTCCTATGTATCTCCAGAAGTGGTCTCTGAGCAGAGTAATGAGTAGGCATTGAGTACTGATGGGTGTAACCAAAAACAGTAGCTTGAAAAATTCTATACATTCTAAACTACAAACATGAAGTGATCTGTTATGCTTACTAAAATTACTCTTGCTATACATGTATGGTAGATACGAGTAAGCAAAATGTAATATAATTTCATATTTATTTTTACCCATCAGCAAATGCATAAAACTATCTATCGTAGTATGATTATTATTGTACTTGATTCAAATTAGTGTCAAAATTTTAAGTGGCATCAAAATCACACTATCACTGTATCACTGTCTTCCCGTAGATCATTGATTTGCTTGAGCAGGCACCAGTAACATCTCAATATGTACTGCCACATGCGAGATAGCCCAAGGGCATCTGCCTGCTCCAGGAACATAAAGAGCCTCAAACCATTCCATCAGGACATGAGAATGAGGTCTATAATTGTTACTGGTATTTGGCATGTTAAATACGTCACTGGTAGCTTGCCAGGCTCTGCCGTGTGGATAGGGCACTTTTGTAGTCACCTCAAAACACAAGCATTTATTGCAAGCTGGGCTG
Source organism: Cryptotis parvus (assembly GCA_021461705.1). Classification (NCBI taxonomy): domain Eukaryota; kingdom Metazoa; phylum Chordata; class Mammalia; order Eulipotyphla; family Soricidae; genus Cryptotis; species Cryptotis parvus. The sequence goes on from JAJIBD010037915.1 coordinate 46,364, forward strand.
TGATCAGCAGTTCTGCTGGGTGGAGCTCTGAGGAGAGGTGAGTCCGGATGTGGAAAATGGCCCTCGTGGTGTGGGGGGTTCTTCCAGCTTCTTACGAGGCTCTGCTGGGGTGGCAGGCCATTAAGAGAGGAAATAACATTGCTTAAATGAGGGTTTAACCTCTATAAATATTTTTTTAAAACAAACTAGGGTCAGGTGATGGCTCAGAAGCAAAAGCACCTCCTTGCAAGTATAAGAAAGTCTACACCAAAGCACAATAATGAATAAGCACATAATAATGAATAAGCCCTGAGCACTGCCAGTATGGCCCAAAAATACAAACAATAAAAACTTTAAAGTCATCAAAGGTTGACTGGGTTCAGGTTTGTAAATCCATTGTGAATATGCTCTTACATAGTGGGCTGTAACATGTACATATGTTTCCATAAATATCCAGGCTACTTCAAATGACATCTCTGAGATTTACTAAAGTTAACTGGAATGACAGGTATAAAAATGTAAGAGATGGCTCAGTGGGCTGGAGCACATGCTCTGCATATAGAAGCTGTGGATTCAACTCCAGTACCATGTATATTTGTATTTAATAATGATCTGAGACAAAATGAATAGAAAATAATTTACATTTCATCAATTCTATCTAAACAAAAGTTAATCTCTCATGTAGAGACCAAGGAAGAGTTTACACCCCATAGTAAAATTATTAGATTTAAAATAAATGCTGCATTCTATATGTAAAGTGCATTGTTTTTCTTTCTTATTACTATATCTGATATAGTAGTACTAATATTTAGTGCATTTTGCTACTAAATGTTCACAGTAGTCAAGAATAAATTGACAATTTCTATGTAAAGAGTATCAATCTACTGTTGATGACAGGTAGATGTTATTTCCATATTTAATTTTTCAAGAAAATTTATCTTTTGGTATATGCTTGTTTAGGATGTGAACTTTGAATAATTATATCATCTTTGTCCATGTGAGAGGAAAGCAAAAATGGTATAAAGCTTGAAATGGTATAAATAATGAAACATTAGTTTATGACAATGAATGTAGAGTACCGTAGGAACTGTCTAACCAAACTGATTTGATAGAACACAAGCAAATAATGTTTAACAAAGGAGGAAACTGGAAGAAATAAACATGCCTTAGGGAATCTTATTAATAAAATATTGCAAAAGTTAATGAATTATTTCACTACAAACAATACTAGAATGACTATAAAAATGGTTGAGATAAAGTCAAACAAAAACTTTCAAAAAACTGAAAGGAGAGAAAATTATATGCATTGAATTAAGAAAAAAATCTGTACACTTGAGCTTGTCAATATTTAACTCACTGGAGCAATAGTATGAAGAAATTTGGTCCATGTGATCAAGTACACAAATTAATGACAGCTAAAACTTGTTACATGTTAGCATCTAATACATTTAAACTTACTGTACTTTTGTCTTTATTCACATGCATCTGAAGCACACTTCAACTTAAAAGGTATAAATTATGGATAGGACATTCCTTTGTATGCACTTGAGTCATAAAAGACTCTATTTGTAATGACCATGTCAAGCCTTGAAATGTAATTGATACTGACTTTATGTTCAGAGAAAGTCAACCAACATACTTGCTTCCTTTCATATCTGTGGTATGGTAATTTGAATTTTAATGCTTTTTCTTCCTGAGCTGAAATGTACACAGCAATGGAATAAATACATTGTCAGTGAAACTTTGGAGCAATATATTATCTTCTCCACACTAAGGATCTAAGAATTTAATTTATGTATGTTGGATTTATTATATCTAACATTAAATTAAAAGTAAATCTGTCCTCTATGGCGCACATATGCAAATATGTGACCTCTTTATGACTTGGCTCATCGATAGATGGCATTATTCATGGAATCCAGTGAAAACTACAAAATAAGGACTAGACTGCTAGGTCTTGAAATAATAACTTATTATTCCCTAAAAATAAAAAATATTATTAATCTAAGATAATGTCATGTGAATAAAAAATAAATTTTAAAAATTAAAATCTGTGTTGTATAACTATTATAAGCATAATCATTTTAACAATTTAACACTATACCTATGCTTAGGAAAAACTTAGAAATTGTCTATTTAACAATGATGACAACCAAAATCTACGATTAAAATTAAACAGAATTAATTTACAAGTGTTTAGGTCAGTTTTATAATGGGACTTCAGATAAGAGAGAGTTCTTAAATTCAAAATATAAATATTTTTCTTCCTGTCTTGGGCTCTCTCACTTAACTTGAAGCAATATCAGGTCACTAAAACCAAACAAATTCACTTTGCATGTGCTTAAAGATTGGCATTAGCTCATCCAGCTGCAGTGTATGGAGCTACAGTGACCTCAAGCATAATTAAATATGTTAGTTAAGTTAGTTAATCACTATGCTCCATTATTGTCATTTAAAAGTAGACAAAATATATTAAGTCATAAATACAAAACAACAAAAACATGGTGAATATAAAATTTTATGTTCCAAATGGAAGACCAGTGATTTTAAAAACATGACTTTACCTATAGAATTAAATTCTACAACATAACAAATAAACCATTTTAATGTACATGTTTATTTATATGTAACATGCCGACACATTGAAAAAATCAATATCAAATGAAAAAGAAAAATCAGGTACATATAGTAAACTCTAATAAAGTAAAATAATACATTTTACTCTATATTATTTTTTTATAATTCCATGCATATTGTATAATCTGTATATATTAATATGCAATCAATATTCTATAAAACTAAGAATTTTATGTATATTTAATGGTTTTTAGTATATTCATTGTCTATGAATATTAGAAAAATCTTTTTAGAATATTTTTTGTCGTCTTAAAAGTGACTGCATAGATTGCAAGATTCATTTATGTTGTAGCATTTTAGCAGTATGTGATCATTTTTACTATCTGATGATATTCAATTGTTAAATATATAATTTTAATTATCCTCTCATCAGTTAATGAAATTTAGGTTGTTTATATTTTTTACTATTATAAACAAAACTATAAAGTCTCTTAAAGGTTTTTTAGCATATTCAAAGTTTCATTTTCCTTAGGAGCAAAATTAGTAAATTATGAAAGTCTAAGATTTATATTTTTACAAATTTCCAAAGTGCTATTTTGCTTGTTTGGGTTTAATAGCCGCACTTTGCAGTTCCCAAGGGATATTCCTGGCCCTGTGCTTAGAAGCGCGCCCCAGTGGTGCTCAGGGGACTATGATGCAGACTGTGGATCTATCTGGAATGGGCTACATGGAAGGCAGGAAACCTAAGCTCTGTAATATCTCATGTTCCCAAAATTGTTTCTAAGAAACAGTGTTTGCTAAGAAACGGGTCATCATTTTACAAACTTCATAACTGTAAAAGGTTATTATTTCTCCATTTCACTGTTGATTTTTATTATTGTTTGTCTTTTTTCACTTTAGCAGTACTAGTGATTGTGAAGTGGTGTTCATTGCAGCCCTATCTTTGTTTATCTTTGATAACTAACAATGTTGAGCATCTTTCTTGGTTAGCGAAAGACGGAAAACTTAAATTAGATAGGAAAATTGTCATTACAAGAGATTAAGTGACTAAATTGATATCTACATACCTTGCCCATTTCTTGCAAACACAGAATAAGATAGGAAAGGAGAAATACCAGTGGAGAACAGTGTAAATTACAAGTTGCTCATTGAGCCATTAGTTTTGCCAACTCTATAGGAAAGAAACCTGACATTGGCTTCAATCAGTTTTCACTGGAATAAGCTGAGAAACACAAATGTAAAAAAAGCAAAATTACACGAGAATATGCTGAGCTTTATCTCTATTATGCTTTATCCCTATTTGCCCACTTAAATCATGTATCAATTGTCCAACAAAGGATGTCACTGCTGAGTCAAGGATTCTTGATAGCTATCTCTTGTTATTTTTTTCCTTACAATTTCCCAGATGCAATCAACTCTATGTCAAAGTCCTGCATGTCATAATCCACCCATAAATAAAAAATCTAAGCCATGAGTTAGTCCTGTGAGTGACACCAGCAAAAATATCTTTCTTTATTGCTTTCTTATCTTTTTCATAAGTTTTGTGATGACAAAAATGATAAAAGATATAATGAAAGCAAACATCAATCAAAAGAGAGCTGAATGAAATAAGTCAGAAATTATATTACTGTCTAGTATAGCAATTATGGACAGTGAACAATGAGTTGGGTCAAATTTATAATCTGAATCCAAATGCATTTTAAGCAGGTTCATAAACATTATTCAATAAATAGCCTTATCAGATAGCTTTATCAAATGTTTATCAAATAGCCTTCTGACAGCTTTTCTGCATTTTAGAATTTTTTAATTTGTTCTAAATAGTTTTTTAAATGGAGGAGATATATATACATGTATGGGTATATGTGTATTGTTTTAATTTTATTGCAGACTGATTTGAATCTCTGTGCATGTTTTACTATTAACTATTCTAAATTCTTGCAGCAAGTGGCTTTCTACAAATAGAGAACATATATTTTATATATATATAAAATACAATGCATATAACATATATAAGAAATATTGTTTCCTAATTCTAGAACTATTAACACACTACATTAAACCAAAAGAATACCAAAACCCAATTTATATATTGTATTACATATTCACCCTGATATAGTCAACCTATGATCATAATTAACTTTACTTGTTCCATAGTCAATAAATTCTGAGCTACATTAATTAATTTATGGCTGAACTTACTATAGTCTTCTTTAACTATCACTTATGTGAGTGGTGAAATGTACACGAGTTAGTGAGTCTATAATTACCAAAATGCACTCAGAGTTAGGCATTCAAAAGAGTTTGAAGCTTTTTACTCTTTACTACAGTTGCTTTTTCAACATTAAATTTATTCTTAATAGGCACATGAATTCAGAAAATACTTTTTTAAAGAGCAAATAAATGGACTAATTAAGGGTTAATGCCTGTATAATTAGGGGTATTGAGCAAAACAAAAAGAAAGGCCCTTTTTATTCCTCTTGTTCACCTTTATTCAGCCTCCATATCTCAGTTAATATTTAACAACAGCTTTTTGAATACTACCCTATATAGCAACATTATAGGCCTATATTAGATGTTAGTATGAGCCAATAGAATACTTTGTTCTTCTTTCACAACATGTATTATGTATTTATTAGGTATATCTCTAACTGTGGATCTGATTTCAAGAAAAAAAAACTTTGTTTTTTCCGGTACCATGCCTTTCTTTTTGAAAACCTAATTTTCTACCCTGTATTAAAAGTTTTTGATAAATAACACCTAAGAACTTTATATTGAAATCCTCATGTACTGTCCTTTCATTTTTATTTTGTGAAAGGACATTTAAGATCCCCTTAACATTATGGGGAGGAATTAAATACTTTAAATAAAATATATTTATTTTACTAAAAATAAATTTAAATGAAATTAAAAAATTAAATTATTTAAAGTGGAGCTGCTCGGCTCCACGTGCAAGCAACCCATGGAGCTGACCTCCTTGTAAGGGGCTCGGCCAACCCATGGCTGAGTTCAACATTGCTCCAAGGGTTCGCTCACACATGCGGGGGAGGGACTATGCTGGCCAGACTCAGAGCGGAGATTTGGGCTCAGCCCTTTCCTCCACCTCCATGCCAGCTACTCCGGAAGAGAGACCCACCCACGACAGACCCACAGCTCCATCTGCAACCCCGGAAGAGATACAGACCCATCCACTCCAGACCCACAGCTGCACTGCTTGGTCCCACCTGGAAGCAACCCGTGGAGCTGACCTCCCTGTAAGGGGTTCCGCCAGCCCCTGGCCAAGTTCAACATTGCTCCAAGGGTTCACTCACACATGCAGGGGAGGGACCATGCTGGCTGGACTCAGAACGGAGATTTGGGCTCTACCCTTTCCTCCACCTCCATGCCAGCTACCCTGGAAGAGAGACCCACCCTCACCAGACACACAGCTCCATTGGAGCGCAGCCACAAAGTGACTGCATGACATTCTTAGATAATACTAATTTTAGGATAAGGTCTTTTCCAGGATCTTTCACATTTATACACTTTATACAGTTTTAGGCAGGTTCTAACTGATACCCGTCATCCCAGTAAGCCTAGCAAGAAGCCAGAGCAACTCACACATCATGCAGTCATTCTCAACATCCAACTCCATAGTTCCTCTGAGTTCCATCCAAGAGAAAATCTGATCTTTCCCCTTTAAGTTTCATCTGTAAATGCTCAATATGAGAGCTTTCTACTGAGAGTATACCACCTACACGGCAGAGCCTGGCAAGCTACCCATGTTTTATTTGTTATGCCAAAAATTAGTAACAATTATGTACCTCAATTCCATGACTTGAAGAATGGTTTGAGGCTCTTCCTGTCCCTGGAGCCAGCAGATGCCCTTGGGCTACACTTGCTTGTGACAGGACATATGGAGATATTACTGGTGCCAGCTTGAGAAAATCCATGAACAACGGGTAGACAGACAGTGACAGTGACTGATTTAAAATAAGTTATAGACTTTTTAAAAAAATTCTATAATTTCTGTTTATATAAATTTTTCCTACAACTTTTAAAAAAATTTTAATTGATGTTTTATTATACCACCATGAGATATACAATTACAATATGTTCATGCTTGAGTTTCGTAATACAGTGTTCCAGCACCCATCCCTACAATCGTGCCCATTTCCCACCACAATGTCCGCACTTCCCAACCCCTCCCATAGCCTGCCTCTAAGGTAGGTTATTTAACTCTTTTCTCTCTCTCTCTCTCTGGCTTCTCTTTCTTACACATTGTGGATTGCCATACATTTAGAGGCTATCATGTGTATCATTTTGCCTATATTCAATGCTCAGTTCTCACATGATATTATTATTATTATCTACGATTATTAGCACACTGTTCCTTTCTCTGTCTTGCCTAACCTGACTCCCACACGTTTGTGGTATAACAGGTTTTGAGATATCAAGCAGGTGGCCGGCACCATGGGGATCGGGCTGTGTCCAGTTGTGGAGTCCGGATTATTGTGGTTGTGTTGCGTGAGGTCTTCTGGAAACAAAACCACATATCTTGCCAGATACATGGTGGATTATTTCAGAGGACTCTGGGAATTTCCTTATCAGATATGGCTCTCTCTTATAAGGACAACATTGGCCAGTCTAATTCTTTATTTTTCAAGAAAAATTGCTGGTTTGTGGGAAATGAATTATTTGGGAAACATAACCCCTTCTCTACTACTAGCAATGAATCTGGTGAGCATTTCTTTCCCTGTTCTGTTTCTCACATCTAGAAGAGATTGCCTAAAGCATGGAGTTTTTTTCTACATCAGAGGGAAATGGTGAAAAGTGTGAGGCCCTTTCCTGGGAGGAAATATCAGAAGTGGTATCCTGTTAGCAATTTGTAGAAAGTTGATAAGAAGAGAGGCCAGTGAGTAAAAGAGGTTAAAAACGGAATCACCTATTACTTACAAAAAATGAAATTCAGGATTAAGGAAAGTCGAAGCACAAAAGACACAATCCATTAACTTTAAAATATGGATGAGCAGTACAGTATCCTTTTTAGAAGAAATAAAGATAGATGAGAGATGACTAAGTGGCCAATAGCCTACTCTAGGATTTTACAAGTGCTCCTGCAATGCAGTATTTTGGCAGTACTATCTTCCATCACTTAGAAAATTATTGCAATCATTTTTATTTTATTTGACATGATTCATGCAAAGTAAAAGGCAACTTTGCATTACAGAAATAGCATACCACAAATAATATTCTCTCAGGATATTTCAGACATAAATTCATCTCTCACCTTACCAGGGTTTACCAAATATGAAACTGTGTCAGTATATCTTCTCAGTTGGAATCACTTAGGCAAATGTCTACCACTGACAACTGAAGCTGATGCTTCAACTTCATTTTAAACTACCACAAAAAAATACTGCTCGACAGGTTATGATATGTAATCAAATCAATGTCACCAGAATGAATGATTAATGATTTCAAATTCAGGTCCTTCCTGCCCCTCGAGGTGTTTCAGGTGTGGCTGCAGTCTCTGGCTGCATCGACAGGTAGTAGACAGGAGACAGATATGTCTACACTCAGGACTCTGCCCATGGGCCTTGGATGGTTGATGGTCTGACATAGAAAAAGACTGGACCCCCTGGGATGAACCCAGAGCCATGGCAGAGCCTGGCAAGCTACCTGTGGTATATTCAATATGCCAAAAACAGTAACAATAATGGACCTCATTCCCAACGAATGGATACACTACTGGTGCCCACTCGAGCAAATCAATGAACAATGGGAAGACAAGTGACAAGTGACAAGAAAGGTCCTTGATTTGGGCCAAGGAAGGAGGGGTCATAATCATACTGTTAATACTAAAGATCTGAGCCAGAGAGACAGTACAGCAGGTAAAGACTCTTGCCTTGCAAATAGCCAATCCATGTGAACCCCTGCACTTCACAGGGCCCTTAAAACTGCCAGAAGTAAACCCTGAGTACAAAGTCAGGAGTAGACTCTATTCACCATAAGGTATGATCCAACTTTCTCACTTTCCATAAAAATATAAGATGCCAAGAAGCACAACCTGCAGAAATTATCTCTGGCCTTCAAACTAAACTAAAAACAAAAAATTTGATAACTTATTGCTTATTGGATCTCACAACAATGTTGAAGGATGGGGGGTTATGTATTTATCTCAATTGCACAGGGCTAACCAAAGATATTACGTATGCTACCACTGACATTTACTTTTCTGTGTTATAATTCATTTTCATTTCACAACAGCTAGTTTCACCAGAATATTTCTGAATCTTTATTTGGATCCATGAGATGCAAATATTCTAGATCAAAGATACCCACACATCAGGCTTCAGAGAACAGTAAAAATATTTTTAAAAATTTAAAAATTGATAAGCTAATCAATTTCTAAATATTTAAAATATTTTTCTAAATTTTCTTATTTCTAAATATTTTTCTAAATATTTTCTAAATATTAACAAGGTCTTCCAGAAAAGAAAGGAGAAACATGTTCTAAAAAATTGACAGGGGCTTCCAGAACAGCAAGTAGAAAGGCAGCAGCAATAAGTAAAGGTTTACTTCACATTGATTAAATTTAAATTTATGGAAAACTCAATATCTTCCCCTTATTTTCTTATTTTGAAACACACATGACAACTCTTTCAATACAAAAAATATAATTGAAATCTCTGTTGAGATAACAATTCATTATTGGCAGAGTTTTGACAATAGCTAAAAGAAATTCACCCATTTTAATCCAATAATGATCTATGGACTATATACAATGTTAAAGGCATTGATCCAGATCCTAAATATTATGAATATAACTGCTCAAATCCTGTTTTTAAATAGCTTATTATTTAATAAAGAAACAACTAGCATAAGGAAAGATAAATAGAAGAACCATTAAAGAAGAATGAAAAAAAGGCATGAAATTGAAAAATACATAATTAACATTTTCCCTAAGAGAATCAAAAAAGGCTTTGTGGAGACATGGAAGTGAAGTGAGCTTTAAAGAGCAGGTAGCTTTAAAGAAGGTAGCTCAAGATGATAAAGAGAAAAAAGTGCCTCACCACTATATTATCCCTCTAGCGGTAAACTATGGGTTATATTATCCCTCTAGCAGTGGATTATGGGTATGAGCAACAGGTGTTTGGGAGGTAACCCTGGGGTGATAGTGGAGGCAAGCAGATATTCAGATGATGAAGATGCTGAAACATTATATGCATGAAACGTTGTCATTAGTATTATTTGTAAATAATACTAATAATTCTATGTCAGTATTATTAGTAAATAATACTAATATTTCCTTTTGGGCCTTTTAGCTTTCGGCTTTTGGCTCCTGTGGCTTTTGGCTCCTCAGCCTTGCGGCTTTTAACTTTTGTCTTTTTGCTCTTTGGCCTTTTGCTTCTTCTTCAGGGTAGGACTCAGCTCGGGTGAGATCCTCTCTCTTTGGTGGGAGACTTAGGCTTTTTTGTATGGTCTAAGTTCGGACCAGAGCTAAAGTTTGTTCAATATATTGGAGTGCTGTGGAAGAGCTTTTGTACTATTAAAAGCCATTTTTGGAACTGCACCAGACTCGTGAGTTTTCATCTGTTCTCCCGGCGTCCTCGGAGGTAGAAGAGAACTTTGGGCCCGACACTGTCGGGGACCCCGCGGAGTTTCCCCAACATCTGGCATCCCTGGGTGGGCATCCCCATCTGGAGATCCCACCAAATTGCTGATGAACTTTTCCTGAAGCTGGGAGCAGAAGAACCGTGAGTTAAAATGGGTTACTTCTTGAAAGTTTTTTCTTTTGATCTGGCTTCATTTGCTTTTTCAGGTGATAGCAGTAATCTCGACTTTTGTAACTCCTGCTTGTCTTTCAGAGAGTCATGAAATTAAATCTAGCAAAGAGATTTTAAGTCTTGATGATAACCTAGAGAAAGAAAAGAAGCATCCAGAGGAGGCAGACTCTCAAACAGAAAATCTTCCCAGAGTTAATACCTCCGAAGGCGAAGGTGACCCTCTAATGGAAACGGATGCTCAGTTTGAGGGGTTTCCCCAGAGCTCTTACAAGCTCTGATGAGGACCAAGGGGAAGAACGGAATTCCCTGAGCCCGTTCAGGTCTCAAAAGCCTTGTTGTTCTTCCTGTTTTCAATATAACAATCAAAGAGCAAAGCTCTGGGAGCTTCGCAACATTCCTCATGACCACTCTCTGTTTTGGCCTTTTCTGGTGCTAACTCTTGAGATTTTTGTGATAAAACTGCACCTCTCCCAACAGGAACTGAGTGCAAGTTTTGGTGAGCAAGCTGTTAAGTTTAAGGTAGAGGTTTTCCCGGACCTTTGGCTTAAGGAAATGAAAGGTCAGATTTCTTGGTGGCATCATTATTTAATTCAGCTGGAAAAGAGCTTTAGGCTCTATCTACAGTTGCCTACCATCTTCATGTGCACCATAGCTTTCCATAGAGACAAACCAGACTAAATTGTACGCCTTTTATTTGTTGTGCTCCATCCCACGTGGCTGGAGGATGCAGATAATTAAGTTATATGATTGGATATTTATAGTAAACAACTTCTGGCAAATGGATAGTTTTGGCGAATGATTTATGGTAAATGTTATGGCTAATGACGAATTGTTGAACATGCTCAAAAAACTTTCAGAATCGATTATTGAAACAACAAAAGACAGGTATCTTTACCATTATTCACCTTAAATTTGTCTTAAGGAGAATCTCTGGAAAACAGTGATGCAGATGCAAAAACCAGTCAATTTACCTATCTAAGTAAAAATTGATTATAAATGGGTAGCAGGTCTAAAAACACCTAATTTCTTTCACTATAAAGTCTTAATTTTAATTTGCAAACCGCTGTTAAAACCTCCCGGATTGGTTAATGATAATCTTGCTTTGCAGCCTGTTGAGCATGGTCCATCTTTAACTACAATAATTTTACTTTGCAGCCTGTTGATCTTGGTTCATCCCGAACGGCAGAGCCTGGCAAGCTACCCATGTCATATTTGATATGCCAAATACCAGTAACAATTATAGACCTCATTCCTATGACCTGATGGAATGGTTTGAGGCTTTTATGTTCCTGGAGCAAGCAGGTGCCCTTGGGCTCTACTTGCATGAGACAGGACATATGGAGATGTTACTGGTGCCCGCTCGAAAGCAAATCGATGATGAACGGGAAGACAGTGATACAGTGACAGTGATTATTTGTAAATAACAGTGCTTCAAATAAAATTTCATGGTAAAATGGGAAATGAAGTGAGTTTTAAAGAACGGTACTTTAAGTGAGGTAGCTCAAAATGATAAAGAGAAAAATGTATGAAGATATAAGGGGGAGAGATGGAGAGTAGAGAGGCATTCTCAGAAATAACAGCATTCAAAATTGATATCTTATATCATCGACAGACAATATGTAACTATTAAAGGTTTTGACAAGAAAATATTATAGAGCAAGAATGATTTCAGGAGAAACAGATTCAAGGATGATAGAAGAGTTTTGCATATTTTACTTCTAAGTGCAAAAATGACTGATTTTTAAATTCCAACCATTTGATAAATAAACTAGGACATATTTATGAAAGATTTCATAGAACGCTTATCACAAAATAGTAAAAATTTTATTTAATTCCATTTTATACTAATCATATGTGGGAAATATATTTCTATTAACCTTTTATTAAACATGAATACTTTTATTCCAATATTATTGTTCTAATTATAATAGTCACTTTGCAATATAATAGGAAATTAGGTAATATGATGTCTAATTTTTCTTTCATTTTCTCTGTCCCCCTTCCACTACTACCACTCTGGCTTGCTTTGACTATTTGAATTTTTATTTTACTTTTAAAATTAGTTTCCATAAAACTATCATTGAAAAACTTATTGAAGCTGCATTGAATCTATACATTCCTTATGGGAAATAGAAATTTTGACTACTCATTCTCCCCATACATTTACATAGAGTGCCAATCAATCTCTTAGTACTTCATTCAAAGGTTTCAGTTTTGTTTGAGGTCACACCTGTCAGTGCTCACCGCTCCACTTGTTTCTTGGGGATCCTACTAAAACAAGTATGCCAGAAATGAGCCAGGCTCACAGAAGTGCAAGGTAAGTGCCTCACTACTATATTAGCTCTCTAGTCCTGTAAGTTTTTTTTTTAGTTTACAGAACTGAGCTTACCATGGGGGGGTTGGGGAGCATGAGTATGAGCAGCTGGTAGTTGGGAGGGAAAGCTGGGACAATAGTGTAGGCAAGCAGATAATCAGATGGTGATGATGAAACAGTATATGCTTGAAACCTTATCATTAGCAGTATTTGCAAATCACAGTGCTTCAAATAAAATATGAAATTTTAAATGTTATTTTATAAAAATATTGTTTTGTGACATATGACTTCTTCAATTTCTTTCTTATTTTTCATTTTATCCTACTTCTTTTCTTACAATCGATCTTCTTGTCTTACAACCACCCTTCTATTATTTCATTCTATATACAAGTTGGTGGTTTATATGAAAATATTTATTTCAGTTTATTTTTTATGTAAATACCACTTTTACTGTTGAATGAAGAGCATAATATTCTTTGAAGCTACTTTAACTTTTATACTGATTTTTTCATCAATTCACTTAAATGTTGTTATATTGATAATAAAGGAAGCTTTATGATTTCATCTTAAATTTTCAGTAGAATTCATCTTAAATGCTGCAATGGTTGCTTTTATGAGTCAACTTGGTTGAGTCAGAGTGCCCAGATATTTAGTCCAACATTATTCTGAATGTTTCTGTAAAGTCTTTTTCTTATTTTCTTGAGATTAACATTTCAATAGGTAAACTTGGAGTAAGGTAGATCACCTCTATATTATGGATGAGTCTCATCCAATCAATTGAAGACCTTACTAAACAGACCTCCCCTGAGCAATAAGGAATTCTGCCAACAGGCTGATTACCTTTGGCCTTCGACTCTTTTCTAAGTTTCCAGTTGACAGCAAATACATGAGTATTTTTAATTTGCAATGCTCAATCCACACCTACAAGTCATAGATTACTTGTATCACTTCACTTGTCTTCCCATTATTCATCGATTTGCTGGAGTGGATGCCAGTAATGTCTCCATTTGTCCCTGTCACGTGATACTAAAGCCCAAGGGCATCAGCTCACACCAGGAACATGAAGAACATCAAACTATTCATTCAGGTCATGGGAATGAGGTTTGTTACTGTTTTTGGCATATGAATATGACACGAGTAGCTTGCTGTGTGGGTAGGATACTCTCTGTAGTAGGCAGGCTCTCAATTCTTGCATTTACTGATGCACCACAATGGGGGAGAGCTGGTAGCAGCTCTGACACATGTATCTGTGTCTCTCATTCATGCATACCTGGGCTTGAAATAAGCTTCTTTCTGGAGTTGGTCTCTCACAAGCCAGACTTGAGATCAGCTTTTCTCTTGGGAGGAGCTCTGACTAGCTGTGAAGTATGGATGTTGAAAATAGCTGCCATCATGGTCATAGATAACAGACAGTTATCTGATATACTGATACAGTATATCATTTTATATACCTTCCCTGTTGGAGGACAGGTTTAGCTATTCTGGGAGTTTTGTTGTTTTGCCCACTCCCAGCTTAATCTATTTAAGCCAAGGTTCATTCTAATGAGACCTCTTTTCTATGTAAACACTGCTAGCGGGTGTGGCAGTTACAGAAGTCACCTTGATTGAATAACTTCTGACTTATACATCTACTAATACTTCTATGTTTTCTAGATTGGGCACAGCTCCTCTTTATACCCACTGCACCCAGCATGGGACAGTTAGAACTTACCAGGAGACTACCATCCTGGCTACGTTGAGACTATAGGAAGACTATAGGAAGGATCATACTAGTTTACTCTAAGCAGGTGAGTGTGACCCTTTCAGTACACGAGAGCAAGATACTCAGAATCACCCTGGTGCAGATAATAATAAGAAGGACCTTGTGGGTACCATCTAGATTACATGAAGCTCATGAAATTAAGATGTATTAATTAAGATGTATTAATTTATATCAGTCCCCCCTGTCTCTCTCTCCAGTGTTTTACATAAGAGATAATCTCGGTAGAAAGGATTAGACCTTGACTAACCTTTGTTTATACCTACAATAGGGTGTGGCACTACACTCTGTTTAGAGTTCTTTGTTGACATGACCCTCTCCTTAGATTACTTTGGAATATATAAGGGGACTGACTTGAGGCCCCTTCTCTTTGGGCCTTTTCACTTTGGCTTTTGGCTCCTCAGCCTTTTGCTTTTGGCTTTTGGTCTTTTGCTCTTTGGCCTTTTGCTCTTTCTTCTGGGTAGGACTCAGCTCAGGTGAGAACCTCTCTCTTTGGTGGGAGACTTAGGCTCTTTTGTATGGTCTAAGTTCAGACCAGAGCTAGAGTTTATTCATTATATTAGATTGCTGTGGAAGAGCTTTCGTACTATTAAAAGCCTTTTGAAATTGCACCTGACTCGTGACTTTTCATCTGTTCCCCTTGCGTCCTCGGAGGTAGAAGAGAACTTCTGTCCCGACATTGTCGGGGACCCCGCATGCGTTCCCCGACACTTCCCCATTCAAAAACACTGCTAACCCTGATTGTCTGGAGAATGCTAATAAATGTTGCTGTCTTTATTTTTTTAATATTTTTTTATTTTTACAATTACAAAGATATACAATTAAAAAGTTCATATTTGGGTTTTGGTCATACAGTGTTCCAGCACCCATCCCGCCACCAGTGCCCATCTCCCACCACCAACGTCCCCGGTTCCCTCCCCACTCCCCCAGCCCTCCTCCATGACAGGTTCTTTATTTCTTTCCCTTTCTCTCTCTTTCTCTTTTCCTTCCCTTATAGACTATGGATTACAGAACATATATTAAAGGGTTGCCATGTGTATATTTTTGCCTCTATTTAATGCTCAGTTCTAGGTTGGTATTAGTACCCTCGATAATTGTTAGCACACTGTTTCATTTTCTGTCTTACCTAGCCTCTGACTCCCACACGTTTGTGATAATTTTGAAGCTTTGCATAGAGAAAGTTGCTCTGATTTTGTGAAGTAAGGTCTGGATATTTGATAGTTAATATGATCTTATATCAAGTTATCTCTAGCACAGTTTTACATAAAGTCAAAACATCCATCGTTTTCAAGTTCCCTGCATTAAAAAATTACTGGAATTATTTATCTTTAGTCTATTTAATTTCCTTTCATGAACATTGGTCTCAAAATTTAAAGCAATATTCTTGAACACGGTATATGCAACTTTAAAGAACACAAATTTTCAAGAAGTACAGTATTACAACAATTATTAGAATTCCTTAGAAATGCAGTCCTGATGTTAGTGTAAGACACATATATCATACAAATTTCATTTAGTACTATTTCCCATTTTGTATTTGTTCTTTCGGTTAAATGTCTCTTAAATGTTTTACTGCATATAATAAAAACATTTTAAGATATTTAATACCAGTAGGTCATAGAAAGTTAAAATAATGCCAGATTATTATAAACATAATTTAAAATAAAAATGTAAATATCTATTAGAATATATTTACCTGAATAGGCTTTGCAGAATAGGCTTAAATTAGCAGTACTTGAGGTTATCTTTTAGAATGATGCTATTAATGTCATATGAATATGTTGATAATTAGAAAATATATTTTAGACATAACTATAACTATAGGAATTTTTAATAAAGATAACTAATAACTGGGCCTTCCTGAAATCAGGGTGGTCAAGCACCCCCTAACCCTGGTAATTCGGGAAGTCCCAGCAGCCATACCCACATTCCGCTGCTGCCACCAATTATGCTGACTGCCCAGTTAAATATTCTGGATTTTCCAGAGAGGAATGACATCTCCAAACCCTACAAAACTAGCAATACATATTGAAAAACATATTGAATGGGAACATAACGCAGAAGCCAACTGAGCTCAACTGACAAAACATTAAAAAAGGGTCAAGTAGCAAAAACAGATTTGTAAGTCCTCAAACAAAGACTTAATGTCCTGCAGTGAGATATAACAATTTAAACAAACTTTCTTTTACTGAAATGTTTTTGATAATTCCATTAGGCAATTAGTGTGACAAGCAATATAAAATTATTGTGGGCATGCTACAAGGGCAGGTATAAAAGATGGTTGGGGAAAATAGAGACACTGGTAGAGGGAAAGACTCAGTGATAGTGGGATTGCTGGAAATATTGAATACTTGTAACAAACTATTGTGAACAATTTTGTCAACCATGGTGTTTAAATAAAGTGGGGGATAGATAACAAGTGAGGCAGGTGAGCTCTGAATTTTACTTGCTATGGATTTCCTATTATTTGCATTTTCTACAAATTATTCATTTATCGCATCACTGTTTCTTTCAAAGCCTTTAAAATGGCAACAGTCTAATTGCAGCATCCAGCTTATCACAGACCTACTAGAAAAGTTAGTTCAATATTCTCAATTTCCACATTGCAAGGTTCTAAAATGAATTCTTCTATCATTACGCAAATAAGAACATACTCTGCCTGAAAGATTAGCTGAGGGATACAAATAAAGATAAAATGCAAAAACACAATCACTCACACTAGCCAATGAAAAATCCAATCATTTAGCTGTGTTCTTAAAAATATACTTAAATAGAAAGCTAAAACAATTTCAATAACAGCTGAGTAAAAATTCACTGAAACCAGAGACATGTTAGAGAAAAACACAATAGAATTTTTTTTGCATGTTACAACCTTTTGATTATGTATTTTACATACACATTATGGAGGTATGAAAGTGTAAGTCATCCAGAGTGCCTCAAAAGAAACTGCACTCCTTAGTTTATTTAAGGTGACAAATACGTGAGAGAAGGCATTGTGTACGCATACTAACAATTAAAGCACAGTAACTGGAGAAACAAAAAACTGCAAACTTGATCACTTGATCACTTGATAATTGATCACTTGACATTCCGTTATTCATTGATTTGCTATAGCTGGCACCAGTACCATTTCCATTTGACCCTATCATGTCCCAGTGTAGCTCAATGGCATCTGATTGCTTCAAAAATAAAAAGAGACTCAAACCATTAATTCAGGGTCTTGATGAAGAAGTCTGACCATCTTGTAAGTGGGCAGTCACCTGATCTTTTGACGCCCGTGGGATCCAGTCGATAATGGCTCTAGTCCAGCAGTCATCTCCAAATCGCATTACATGTCCAGCCCATATGATTTTCAATGCCTTGGCAAACGAGACAGTGTCCCTGACTCTGGATCATTGACCGAGGTCGGGACTCGGATCCCTTCTCTCACTTGAGTGAGGCATGATATTCCAAGCATAGCTCTTTGGATTCCTCTTTGGGAGACCCAAATAGCATTCTCATCCTGCCTTCGTAAGGCCCAGGTCTCTGAGGTATATGTTAATGCAGGGAGAACGGAGGAGTCGAAGAGATGTGCCCAGAGCCAGAGGTTCTTTGTCCTTTTAGCTATTTCTTCATTGCTTTTGAAGGCATTCCATGCCACTCTCTTCCTCCTGCACAGCTCAGGTTTTAGGTTGTTCATCATGTTGACTTCTCGAACTAGGTACACATAACAGCTGCATTCAGAGATGTCTGTTCCATTGAGAGTGAAGGGGGCCTCTGGAACTAGTTCATTTTTCATAAACATGGTTTTCTTTAGATTCAGCTGTAGACCTATATCTCCATATTCTCGGTTTAAGTCAGCCAGCATTTGTGCCCCTTGGCTGATGTTTGGTGTTATTAGTACGATGTCATCAGTGAAGTCGAGGTGGTGTAGTTGCCAACGGTTTATCTTCACTCCCATTCCTTCCCATTTTATGTGTAGCATGACATTGTCGAGGGTGGCACTGAAGAGATTAGTTGAAATGGTATCACACTGCTGAACCCCTCTTTTGACATCAATGATCATTTCCTTGTAGAATGGTGAGATCCTGGCGGTGAATTCTTAATACAGCTCACGAAGGATTTTGATGTATTGGGTTTGAACACCCTGTTTGGCCAGAGCTTCAATGACTGCTCAGCAGAATCAAAGGCTTTCTTGAAATCAATGAACGTGAGACAAAACAGCATCTTGAACTCCCTACAAACGCCAATAAGCTTGGTTACTTTGTGGATATGGTCGATTGTGCTGAATCCTTTTCGGAAACCAGCTTGCTCGCATGGTTGTCCTTCATCTAATGTCTGCCAATCCTGTTCAGAATGACTCAATTGAATAGCTTGTCGATGACGGACAACAGGCAGATGGGGCAATAATTGTCAATGTTATGTATCTCTCCATTCTTGAACAATAGAACTGTCCTGTTGTTTCCATTGGCATTCTAATTAAGATGTGTCTTTTTATTGGGGTTTCCTAAGGGCTTCCTGGATTTTCCATTGGGGAGGGCACCTTGCATTCAGACAGGTAGTGTGTGACGAGCCAAGCCAGTGTATTGATGAGTACTGATGGCAGATTCTTCAGGTGTTTGGGTTTGACTTTGTCTGGGCCGGGCGCTGTTAGCTTCTTTACTAATGAATTGGCATTAGTAAAAATGTTTTCAGAAGGTAATGTTGGGAAGAACATATCCATCCTGCAGAATTTGGTATGTGGGCAGGTAGACATGGCTATCAAAGACATCCAAGGGGCCGGAGCAAATAGCCCAGTGGGTAGGGCATTTGCCTGCAAGCGGCCGGCCTGTGTGGGCTCGGGTTTGATTCCTGACATCCCAAATGGTTCCCGAGCACCACCAGGAGTAATTCCTGAGTGCAGAGCCAGGAGTAATCCCTGAGCATCACTGGGTGTGACCCAAAAAAAGCAAAAAAAAAAAAAAAGACATCCAAGTAGAATAGAAGTCATGAATAATCTCCATTGCCTCTCTGGAAGATGCGATAGATCCATCGGGATATCGGAGGTCAGTCATCTTGGTCTTATAGTTGCCTAAGACAGGCAGGCGTTGCGAGAATGCTTTACCTGGCTTCTGCTGCATTGACCAATATTTCTGCTCTCCTCTTTTTGAGGTCTTCCTTTACCGCTTCTCTCCACTGCTTTGTGAGCTTGGACGTTAGCATTTGGTCACCTGAGGCTCATGCTTTGCCATGTTGGTGATGAGCTCAAGAGCTTTTGAAACAGGAATCCTTTTGTGTCTTTCTCTCTCGGCGTTCTTTGGAGGTGAAACAATCATGGAGGTGTTGAACCAATCGGTTGTATTATTCATCGATGTCAATGAAGCCATCTTCCCATGTTGCTGTAATGGTGCCAAAGAGTTTCCAGTTGGTGGTCATTCTGGGAGTTCTCTTCTTAAACTCTGCAGCCTTTTCTCCCCTTTACTTGAGTAGAATTTTGCATGAAGGAGATGGTGCTCCAATCCTGTTTGGAATTTTGGGATGACAACGACATTGGTCAGGCAAAACCATCGTTGAGTAAGATGTGGTCAATTTCACCACAGAACTGTCCACCAGAAGATTCCCATGTCCAACGTTTTGATTCAGCCTTCTGGAACTGTGAGTCCCATGAATGGTCTTGGTGAACATGATGAACTCCGATAGTCTCTCACCCTGTTTGTTCCATTCTAGGCCATGGGTCCCTATGTGGAGTTCTTTGGCCAATCTTCTTGGTCCTAACTTGCATTAAAATCAACGACTATGATCTTATAGGTTTGATCTTCTTTATAGAACCCCTCCAGTTCTGTGTAGAATTTTTCAATTTCTTCTTCCTTGTGTGTGGATGTAGATACATAGACAACAAAGATAGAAATTACTGGCAGTGGGCCACATCTATTCCAGTGTAATCATTCTATCCAGTTTTTTAGGCATTAAAATGAATCAATGCTCACAGCCAGGTTCATGTTGACAAGGACACCGATGCCACCCACGCCTCTTTCATCACATGTTCTGAGGAACAGTTCTTCTCCTGTGTCAAAAATGGCATGATGCGATTGAAGCCTCCTCTTCTCAGTCAGACTTGATCTTTCAATGATGTCGTACTTGATCTTTTGCGCTTGCGCCATCAGATCCTCAATATATGCTTCCGATGCCAGCATATGTGCATTAAAGTACAGACAGTCATTTTAGTCCTCCTTCATTTTGGCAGTCTAGTTTGGCCCTGAAATTTTATCAGGCACTCCCTGTTTGTCCTATTAGGACTCTTTTAGGGTGGGGATACTAGTTTTGGCATCAGACAGCTTGCCAGGTTCTGCTGTGTGAATGGTATAATCTCTGTAGCTTGCCAGGCTCTCTGATTGAGGAGGGTAGAATATTCATGGTAATTTGGAGATAAATCATGGTCAGAGGAGTACAGGGAGTGCAACAGGGAGAGCTGGTAGCTACTCTGCATGGTATATCTGCATCTCTGGTTCAAGCATACCTGGGCTTGACATACTTTCCTCCATAGGGTGGATCTCTGTAGGCTGGTGTCTGACAAACCAGGCTAGAGATTGGCTTAATCTCTTGAGTGAAGATCTGGAGATTGTCAGATCTCCAACGGCACAGCAAAATTTCCAAATTCACATTAAATCCTTAGTTTCTGGGGAAAATCAGAAAGTGGGTTGGTGGGATGAATGATATCCAGGACTATCTTCAGTCAACTAGAACCATTTACCAACATGCCCCTTAAACCACTTTTATATCATAAATGGATATACATGTTTTATATCTAACAGGCTAACAGACTTTCCTGCCACATTATGCCATGCCCTGTACAAAAACCCTTTGATCATGAACCTATAGCCCATGACTGTTGATAAATAGCAAACTGTAGAGCACAACAATGTAGCATATTGATATTATCTTGGTCAAAGTAATTATAGTGACGATCTATGGATTTGATTATTTGGGAACTCAAGTAAGCTATAAAATCTCATTAAGTATCACCCATTTGAAAATGGGAGTAGATAGTATATATTTCACAGTATATAATGATAATAAAAATTAGAAGATACATATTAAGTCCTTAGCTCTGTCCAAACCAAATGTTCTTTAATGCAATACAGCATTTTAGTTGATCTATTATCAACATCATTATCAGTATACAACTGTAATGACTTCTGTCTTATAGCTTTAGTAGATGACAGCCTAATATATTTCAGTGGTCCTAAATGCATCTCTTTCACTTTCAATTTATCTCAAAATTACAGTCTCAACCTAACTCGCTTATTGTAGTAGACTGGAAAACTGTTTCGAACAAAGCCCACAACCTAATGCTCAGATTTGTGAATCTGTCAGCTCTGGTATAAAATCTAAAATTTAGGATCAGTCTCATATATTGATGATGGATTTATGAATGTCTGTTGGCTTCCCACCAACTCAGTTTCTATAGGCAAACTTTCCTATTCAAATAATCACCATGTATAGGGCCCACAGGTGCAGTGTCTAATTATCCCTGAGTACATGTTCTATCTCCCTATCAGTCTGCACAATTATTCAAATAGGACACCAGAGTGCCTGTTTCTTATAAGAAGCTGAGTTCACCCAACCCTAAATCCTGATTCCCACAGACCATGCTTTTTCATTTTCTCACACCATACAAGTTCCATGGAACCATGAATTGTACAGTGTCCTTTCCTCTTGTCTATGTGACATAAAACTATTCTCATGTTTGTCCAATATAAGGTGTCCCCTCCTTTTCATCTGGTACTACTTAGGATAAAGAACAATCCTAAGGCTGAGGTGAAAGGAAGCAATAAGAACATTATTTTCCAAGAGAAAAGGAACCTTGTAGGTATTATTAGCAAAGACCTTATAATAGGGAGACTCTATTACCAGATTACTCTATTACCAAACTCTGGATTATCAGATAATCCAGGTAACCCAAAGTGATTTTATAAAAGGGATTTTATAAGGAGGGAAAAAATTCAAGCATATGAAAGTTGTATTCATAAAGCAATGAAGTATGAACATTTGTAAAATACAAAGAGGAATTATATATTATTCATATATTAGTATATATATATGGACAATTTCCTTTAAAATAATATCAGGAAAATACTTCTGATGCAATGGACACTTGTCAGACTATGACTCTTCCTTTTTTACACTTTTTTGGGTCACAACGGCAATGCTCAGGGGGTTACTCCTGGCTCTGCACTCGGGAATTACTCCTGGCGATGCTGGGGGTGGGATGCCAGGGATCAAACCCCTGTCAGCTGCATGCAAGGCAAATGCCCTACCCACTGGGCTACTGCTCTGGCCCTGACTATAAGCTCATCTAATGGAACGTTTGCAAATATTTAAATCACCAGACTAAGGACACTAACATCCCCATTAATGCTGTTAGCAGTTCGAATACCAGTAGATAATGGTACTGAGGAGTCACTAGGAGTGGTATTTAAATGAATAGAATTAACATGAAAAAATTAAGCCATTTTCCTTATTTTTCTTAAAGTACTGAATTCAAAATAGTAAGGTAGAATTAACTACAGTGCTAACACAGCATTAGAATTAAAAACAATTCTAACACAGCAGCACAATTTTAGGGAATCTCACAAAGTTTGCATATGTGGACTTTGTTTACAATGGCTACATAAATCTGTGTCTGAGAAAGAATTAGAATTCAAGGAGAAAATTCCTCGATACAAAGAGAATGTAAGAAATTTCATTTTCAACAGAATCAAAATCTATATAGGAAAGTAATGTACTCGAGTTCAGCAATAAAAAAGTAGAGCAAATGAATAACTAATTCAGTAAAAAGATGCTAGCTATATAAGATATGCATATATTTGTAAGACAAGATATTTTTTTATCTGGCTAAGTATAAAATCGCCAATCATCTAAATATTTAGGATAGAACAGTTCATCTTTGTTCTCAACTTAGCCCAAAAGCAGTTTACTTTACTTCATTTGGCTTTTAGAACATTGTCAGATCTTGTTCAGATTTGTATTTTTTCCTACCACAATACATTCACTCTTTCTTTTCTTTGCTGATTCTTTCTTACATTTACAAATTCTGAAACATTAGAAGGCATCAAAACATCAAAAATATCAGCTTCTATTTTTTTGCTTAATCCACCCAATTCCTCCTGGGTTGCTTAGTTTCAGGTTTAAGACTATCTTATCAATAACCCAGGTATTTATCCTCAACTCTACTACTCTAATCAGACTTTGATTATGCAATACATTTTAGTACCTACTGAAGTTCTTAAAAAAGCACATGCCAAATACAACTTCTGGGTGGCAGGTCAGCATTAAGTGCCAGAGTTGGCAAAGGGACTACATTCCCAGTGCTCTGAGGCGCTGATGGCATCATAAAATTTCTGCCTAAGTGAAGGAGAGTGCCCCTTAGAGCACCAATCTGGACTCACAAGAATAGCACCAGTGAGGTAACCATCAACACACTCCACGCAGCTCTCATCAGTATAGGTGATGGCAGAGTTTTAACGTATATGAATAGGGGCTCTTTGGACCCAACTCAGCATCACCAGGAAATATGGGTCCCAGAGATGGGGGGCACAATGGGTTTTCCATGCTGGGGCTTCAGCAATGTGCTGCCAGCAGGCAGCCCTGCTATTTAGCCCCAGGTGTAGGCACTCGAAGAATATTATGGAGGAAAAACTCCCTGAGCGCCAACTGCCTGGAGACCCAGGATGTGTGCCTCCTGGTCAGGCTTTGCTGGACTGGTGGCTACAGCTCATCCAGAGCACCACAGACTTAAATAGGAACAGCACTTGGTCTGGCCTTGGTCCTTGTTGGGCCACTGTGGTCAATTCTACTGAAATATCTTCCAGTTCTCTCATCTGTCCTGTGTTAATCTGGTTTTCACTTTCACCAAGTATTTTATTATGACTCCTGCTTTCCTGTTTACTTTCTCCTCCCCATTTTTATTGAAGCACCATATTTATATTCAGCATAAAATTAACAGTGTTGCTAATGCTAGCTTCATGAACACACCATTTCAACACCATACCCACCACAGATGTTCTGTCTCCTTCCCTCCACTAATGTCACAAAATAAAAAACGTTTTCACCTCATCTCTCCCTTCTCCTCCCCAGAGTAAGCTCAGTTCTGAGGACCAACTCTCCAATTCTGTTGTTTGACCAAGTTACATACTATATGTCATTAAATATAACAAATATTACCACACATGAGAGAAATCATTCTGTACCTGTACCTCTCCTGACTTCGCTCAGAGTGACACCCTTTAGTTCCGACCACATAGTGGCAAATTACATGATTTAATCTTTTTTTTGTTATTGAGAAGTATTACATTGTGTGTATATACCAAAGTTTTCTTTATCCACTCATCTGTTCCTTGGACAATCAT
This sequence comes from Cryptotis parvus, assembly GCA_021461705.1. Lineage (NCBI taxonomy): Eukaryota > Metazoa > Chordata > Mammalia > Eulipotyphla > Soricidae > Cryptotis > Cryptotis parvus. The sequence goes on from JAJIBD010037915.1 coordinate 71,126, forward strand.
TTTGTTTCTAGACCTTGGTTTTTGTGAATAGTGCTGCAATGAACATAGGGTACAAATGTCTTTTTGAAATAGCATTTGGAGCCCCTTGGGGTAGACACTCGAGAAGTGAATTGCTTGTCAGATAGAAAATCAATTCTCTTTTATTTGAGAAGTGTCTACACTGCTTTCCAAACAGGTTTACTTTTCACTTTCCCATTCATCTGTTTTGCTCACTGTTGTTTCCCAGTCACTAATATATTACATAGCATATATCAGTGCTAACTAAAATTTATGCAAGGACTGAAGCAAGGAGTGATTCATCAAAACCAGGTTAGGGGGCCGGAGCGATAGCCCAGCGGGTAGGGCGTTTGCCTTGCACGCGCCGCCCATGCCGCCAGGGTTCGATCCCCGGCATCCCATATGGTCCCCGAGCACCGCCAGGAGTAATTCCTGAGTGCAGAGCCAGGAGTAACCCCTGAGCATTGCCGGGTGTGACCCAAAAAAGCAAAAAAAAAAAAAAAAAAACCAGGTTAGTACCTACTTTTTTTGTGTGGGGTCTCACGCAAATAGACTCCTGAGATCAGACCCTGAATACTAATTTTTATAAGCTTAATATGATACAGATATCATTTTTATTAACTCCCTGAAACTATACTGAGTAATAAGATTTTGCTATTCTTGTATGTCCGTAATAGCTATTAAAAAAAGGATTTTAGATTCTAAGTAACATGTCCAAGATTACACAGCGAATCATTGGTACTGAATTAATCAATCTTCTGATACAAATTTCATACACTACACTCCCTCCAGAGACTGATCCAGAAACTCACACACATGGGGCAAAGCTGATATCAGCTTTCCCTGTCCCTGGCTGATCAGGATGCACCCAGGAGGGAAGACGTGTTCTAGACCTGGACTGCCACCCCAGCAGATCCACGCCAGAAGCCAGAGGAACCCCCACACCATGAGGGACACCATTTTCCACATCTGGACCCCCTCTCATCAGAACTCCACCCAGCAGAAGAGTTGATCACAAGCCTAGCATGCGTGGCCACTGCCGTGTGCTTCATAAATAAATGCTTGAGATTAGAGGTGACTACAAGAGTATCCCACTGCACGGCAGAGCCTGGCAAGCTACCTGTGTAGTATTTGATATGCCAAATACCAGTAACAATTTAGACCTCATTCCCATGACCTGATGGAATGGTTTGAGGCTTTTATGTTCCTGGAGCAAGCAGATGCCCTTGGGCTACACTAGCATGTGACAGGACATATGGAGATGTTACCGGTGCCCGCTCGAGCAAATCGATGATCAATGATGAGACAAGTGATATAAGTGAAGTGATACACTGCCTCCAGAAAAGGATCGCTTTCAAAAACCAAAGTTCATTCCTGACCCTTCCAAAATAACAAAAAAAACAAAAAAAATCTGAATGGTCTTTCTTGGTAAGCTCAAGCTGAAGAAAACTATAAAATATGACATATAATCATACATGATCATATATCAGATCAAGTACTGATAATCCAAATCTCATAATTATTGAAACATTAACTAAAAATTATATTGAAAGATAAACTTCAGGAATGTGTCTCAAATAATGGTCAAAAGTAACAGATCCTCAAATACATGATAATTTAATTTTGATAAAGAAGCAAAAGGTACAAACTCGAACAAGGAAAGCCTTTTCAACAGGTGGTGTTGGGAAAACTGGGCAGCTACATGCAACGAAATGAACTTAGATAAACCTCTTTTTCACACCATGCACAAAAGTCAGATAAAAATGGATTAAAGATCTCAATATCAGACTTGAATCCATGAAGCACATTGATAAATATAGGGAAAATCCTCCAGGACATAGAAGCTAAAGGCACTTTCAAAGATGAAACACCACACAAACAAAGCAATTGGAAGCAAAGATAAACATATCAGTCTACATGAAACTAAAAAGCTTCTGCACTTCAAAAGAAACCAAGATACAAAGACAGCCCGCAGAATGGGAAAGAATATTCATCCAAAGTCCAAAGTCTGATAAGGGGTTAATATCCAGGATATATCAGGTGCTGGTAGGACTTTTCAAGAAGAAAACAGTCAACCCCATAAAAAATGGGGAGAAGGAATTAACAGAAACTTCCAAAAAAAAGAAATTCAAATGGCCAAAAGGTACATAAAAATGCTCCTTATCACTAATCATCAGGGAGATGCAAATCAAAACAACAATGAGATATCATCTTACACCACAGAGACTGGCACATTTCTGAAAGAGCAAGAACAAACAGTGCTGGCGTGGATGCGGGGAGAAAGGGACTGTCATCCACTGTTGGTGGGAATGCTGATTGGTCCAGCCCTTTTGGAAAACAATATGGACATTCTTCCAAAACTTGATATTGAGCTCTCATTTGACTCAGCAATACCACTGCTGGGAATATAAACTGGGAGGCCAAAAACACACAGCAGAAACACCGTCTGCACATCTGTATTCATAACAGCACTGTTCACAATATACAGAATCTGGAAACAACCAGAGTGCCTGAGAACAGATGACTGGATAAAGAAACTGTGATACATCTACACAATAGAATACTATGCAGCTGTAAGGAAAAATAAAGTTATAAAATTTGCCTATAAATGGATGGACATGGAGAGAATTATGCCTAGTGAAATTAGTCAGAGGGAAAAGGACAGATACAGAATGACTGCATTTGTTTGTGGGATATATAAAAAATGATATGATACCAACATCTAAGTCCAGGCTAAACATGAATCAGGAGGTTTTGTCAATGGGTGGAATCTACTGCAAGAGTGTTGGAGCCAGAAGTTATATAAGACAGAGAAGGGAACCGTATGCTGATAATCATCGGAAATGATACCAGCCTAGAACTGAGCATTGAATATAGGCAAAGGAATACACATGATAATCTCTAAAAGTATGTTTTGCAAGTCACAATGTGTAAGAAAAGGAAGAGAGAGAGAGAGAGAGAGAGAGAGAGAGAGAGAAAGGAGCAAAAGTGCCATGGAGGCAGGCTGGGGGAGAGGGGAAGTAATCAGGGGACATTGTTGGTGAGAAATAAGCATTGGTGGAGAGATGGGTGCTGGAACACTGTGTGATTGAAATGCAAACATAAACATCTTGTAATTTTATATCTATCTCATGGTGGTATAAGAAAAATTTTTTAAATGTCATCATAATTTATTATTATTAACAGATTATAGTACTCAAATGAAGTTCATGCAATATTTAGGAAGTATAATTTAAAATAACAGTGATAAAGTTTTTCTCTTACCTGTTTTTCTTCAATTTGGCTTTTAAATATTAAACTTTAAAAATGACCTAATCAGCATAAAAAGGTCAAAAATATGAAACAGTTGATAATTCAAAGTCTTATATAAAAATAAATTGACTTCTAATCATATTTAAAAGATTCCCATAGTTTATAGCAAAAGGAGACTTTCTCCTCAATTTAATTCATGATTTTATGCTCTATAAACTTTCTAATTTGCATGGTTCCAGGTTCAAATGCCAATGTTTCATCACTGCTTGTTGGCATAAGAAGAAAGGATTTTATAAATTCAGAGCGCAATTATTTAACTGCTCTTGGGAACTTAAGCTTTATTCTATCTGTCCCAGACATCTCAAATTTATATAATACCCACATATAAGAAAAAAGATCAAACTAAGGTTATTTTAACTTGAGTAGTGAATAAAACCATAAGCTAAACCAGGAATATTTCTAAAAGAATGTGTTCTCTTTTCCACATTATGCAGTTTTAATCAATTTAATATTTGAAAAGCATATGCAGTTCATTGGAATCAAAGTATAATATGTCTGAATTACAAGACAGCTGTAATACAATATCCTCCCCCTAACTTGGTACTGTAACACCTATCAAAACATTAAAAATGGCATTAAAATCTAATTATCTTTAACAATGACTTAAAAAGAAAAGTACACTATCTCCTGACTGTTCACTTAGGTGGTGCCCTCTGGTCTGGTGGTATTAGGCTCTTAAAGGGCTACCCCAGCAGTGCTCATGGACCACAAGGCATTGGGTCAAACATTCGGGCATCTGTATGCAAGCACGTGCTGCAGCTCTTTGTACTTTTTCTTACCCCTTATGAAATGTTTACATTTATAAGAACTTCAAAATATTGTGAGACAGTAATATCCAGCACAAGCATTTTTCTTTCAATTATAGGTCCTGACACTGCAACAGGACATTCTTGTTAGGGTCAGGATGTAAAGACAGCCTACTTGGACATGCCCAGGAGTGGGTAGAGACCTGTCAGGGCTGCAGCCTTCAGAATGTGGCCATTTGTCAGGATGCATACCTTAACCCTGTTGTAAAGATTTGGGAGATGCTAACGTTTTTCTCTGCTTCTGTACCCTTGCTTCATTTATGCATCCTAAAGGTTGAGTGCAAGAAAGTATAAAAACAGTGTGTGGACAGAGCAGGGCCTTTGAGTCTTTCTCTGACTCAAGGGGGTCTTAGTGCTTCTTCAGAGCTGAGCTAATAAATTTCCTTTATTTACATTTTTGTTTTTGGAGAGTCTGTACCCAGCATTGGCCTAACATTATCCACAACTGAAATTATACAACTTTACGAATTCAGTTCAAATTAGTACCTGCCTTAAATTTTAGATAAATTAAATATATATCTTCATATAAAATGTAAAGCTTATCCTTCTCGGTGGTGCTCTCTGAAGCTCTTGCTGCCATGGTGCTGGTGGGCAAATGCAGCCACCCAGATCCGCAGCTGAAACAGCTACCAGTGCTCTGTGAGGCTCCAGGCCCTCTGGCCCTTACCAGAGCTAGCTGTGGGCCAGGCACGGAATCTCGAGAGCCAGTGGCGGAGTCTCCAGACCTGATGGCTGCGTCCAATTCAGATGAAGCTTCGGACCAAGAGTTATAGAATAGGCCTGCACTTGGGCACTGTGTGAGCTATTTCTACGTCCAGCTTTTTTTGCCTCTCGATTTCTATTTTTTTCTTTCTTTTCCCTTTTTTTTAAATTATGTTTTTGGGTCATACCCAGTGATGCTCAGGGGCCACACCTGGCTCTACACTCAGGAATTACTACTTGGTTCACTCTGGGGACCTTATGGTATGCCAGAGATTGAACCTAGGTCGACCTCATGCAAGACAAATGCCCTACCTGCTGTGCTCCGCAGGTAGGACGTTCCGCCCCTCCCCCATTTCTTCTCATTTCTGTCACAAATGAACCCTGTCCTCATGCCAGGCTGAGCCCTGAAGAAAGAATGAGGTGACGAAGACTCAGCTTCCTTCCCTGTGGAATGCTCAGACTGGTGATGCTGAAGATGATGCAGAAGATGAAAATAACACTGATGACGGAGTTAACTCGAAAAACTAAGTACAAAACCATTTATAAATTCAATTTATTTGCTTTATTGGCTTTTACAAAACTGCTGCTTAGTTGCCATACACCAACTTTAACAAAAATCAGGGTATCATTTGGAAAATTATGGTTTCTTCCTCTGGCACAATTATGTCAAGAATTTTTTATTCTGTTTCCTGCAAAGAAAAGAAAATAAAAAGTTTAGAAATGAATTTTTTCTTGAGTGAGAAATTTCAGCCCATGGAAATAAAATAGAGCACTTAATAACCTATAAAATCTTCTAAGTTAGCAAGTGATATTTTATTTTTTCCTACTTTAAAAATAATTAATGGATTGTAAGATGCCTGTATCTTTTAACATAAGCATATAAAGTACTTGTCATGATGGGACCAGAATGATAGTCTAATGGGTAGAGGGTACTTGCCTTGCATGCAGTTCACCCAGGTTCTATTCACAGCATCATACAATATCCCTGAGTCTGCCTGAAGTGATCCCTTACTTCACGGAATCAGGAGTTGACCATTGAGTGCCAATGGGTAGTGGCAAAAAACCTCTTGAACCCAAAGAAAACCAGTGTTCAGAGATGAGGCTGTCACATAACAGATCTCTATTTGACTTGTACCTTAGAGAGCCAAGGAGTGTGTTTTTTTGTTGTGACATGTTCTTAAATATGTATATGTATATATATACATGCATGATTATGCCTTTAAATACTCTGTTAATTATAACTTTCTCATCTTGCAGCCAATTTTTTTTAACAAAGAACTGTTGAATCTTTTATATATATACTTTAAAAAAGTTTAAAGCCTGAAAAATTTCTGAAAATTACAATAATCTGGTGCTGATTTCTAGTATATATTTATTTACTTAGACCAGAGAAATTAAGACAAACTATGAGAATTTTCATCATGCTGCCCTGGCCCTTCTTTCCTAGCATGCTGTGATAACTTCACAGATGACTATGAACGCATCATTTTATCAACTCCCATCTGAAACAACAGATCTGCCTTGTATCTTCCAGTATTTTTAATGTCTATTACATAAAGACATTAAGGGGATAACTCAAGGGCCTTATGAAGAACCCTGAGCAGGAAGAACAAGCGAAATTAAATCTGGATTCCTGACCCAATGGCATTTTGAGACAAATATGTGCTATTAAGCTAGTAAACAGAGCGGGTAACTCATTATACAACAACAGAAAACTAAATGCTCTGTCAATTAGCCCTTCATAATTAGTTTATCTTAAGATATGAATTTATATCAAATAATTTTTAGAAGATTGCACTATAGTGACACTGAGAATGAGAATCTTCAATAAGGAGTATTTGTTAGGAGGGGATGTTACAGAAAAAGGAAAGTGAAGGAATTCTTGTTTTGTTTTTTACATAAAAATAATGCATATCAGATGTCTGAGTCTTACATGTGACCCTAAAGAGTCTATAGCATATCCCATAATTTTTAAAGAACAACTACTTTTTATTATAATAATTAAATGATAATATTCATAACTTTGGGAGAATATCATGTGTGCTGAATTAGATGTGAGAGAAAATAACAAATATATTTTAAAGTTTCTGCAAAAGACTAAATGAAAATAAATGTATGTCTGTGCCACAAAGAAATGGCAGTAGAAACAAAGGAATTAAATGAGCTTGAAGTGATTTTGAAAAATAATTGTAGGGTTGACAACTGACTAATAAAGATCTACTGGTAAGCTAAAATAGAGAAGATGACAACACTAAGATAGAGAAATAGAAGACAACACTGAGATATTACAATAGGTTGACTTGGAAAAATGATAGAAAACAAGGAGGTGGCACAGAAGGAGGAATTATTTAAAAGTGCAAAATAAGTTCTTTCAAACTGAACACTTTTGAGTAATAGAAACAAAATGGGTACAGAATAATACTTCATTAGTTTTTAATATAATTATGATACTTAAGAATAAATTCAGAACTACAGAGAAAAATTTAGGAATAATTAAATTACTGGTTAAACCTATGAAATAAAATAAGATAGTCCACTGTGTTCTAGTAAAACTTGGAATAACCTCCACTACCCAAAGGATAAAACAGAAAACAATCAGCTACCCACTTAGCCAGCTTCATCTGCACACTCTGTTTCTCAATATCACAAATGACCAACTGGTCTTCCAAGACCTCTTGCATTTTCATATACCATTCCTGAGTTCTTGCAGCTCACATTCCTGAAAGGTCCCTTTCCCCAAGACTAATTTAACCTTAATGAAACTTTAAATGCCTTTTCTTTAGTGTTTCCAGAGCACATTGCCCTAATCACTATTATAGATTTTTCTCTCTATTTTAAGTTTTTTTTAAACCTTTGTGTCCCAATTTACCAACTCTAGGAGAGATAATGTGACTTACTAATTGTGCACACCTAATCTTTTCTTGAGCATGGAGCATAATCTCAATGTCTAAGTCAATGTTATCACTTGGGAATGGAGAAGGGAAAATAAGATGAGGAATATGAAGAAATTCAAAAGAAAAAATAGAATCAGATGCCATTAAGAGGTACAACAAACGAAATGATGAAGACTAAGAGAAAAAAAGGTCTCACATATAAAGGAAGATGATCTTTGATCGCTTGATTACTTGATCAATTTCATTATTCATCGATTTGCTCGAGTGGGTGCCAGTAACATTTCCATTTGTCCCTGTCATGTACCAGGGTAGCCTAATGGCATCTGCTTGCTCCAGGAATACAAAGAGCCTCAAACTATTTGTTCAGGGTCTTGATGAAGAAGTCTGAACATTTTGTAGGTGGGTGGCCACGTGATCTTTTGACATCCCATGGGATCCAGTCGGTAAGGGCTTTAGGCCAGACTTGTCTCAAGTCGCATTACATGTCCAGCCCATCTGATTTTTGATGCCTTGACAAATGAGACAGCGTTCCTGACTCTGGATCATCGATGGAGGTCAGAACTCCGGATTCCTTCTCTCACTTGAGTGAGGCATGATTCCAAACATAACTCTTTCGATTACTCTTTGATATTGAATTGAAAATAATCCTTGCTATCAAGCTCATTTGGTTATACATCTCTAAAGCTAATTTTAATACATTCATTTTATTTGAAAGAAAGAAGATATTTATGTTTGAAAGATCCTTATGTTTGAAAAATATTTTTAGGATAATAATCATAGATGAGGACCAGTAAAACCATACTGTGGGTAAGGTCTTGCCTTGAAAACAGCTATTATAAATTTCATCCGTGGCATCAAATAAAGTCCCCGAGCCTGCATTAAGTGAGTGCAGAGCTAAGAGTAAACTCTGAGCAAAAAAATTAGACCTTATTACACCCTCCAGGATCTGGCACTATCCCTTAAAACAATGTTCTTCAAACTCTTCACACTTGCATGCTACACCTGTCCACAGAGTTGTGGTTGAAAATTCTGTCTTAACTCTGCGCTACTTAACTAAGCTGAAGACTTGACTCTGGTCTTTCTGTAATGCTCCCCATAATAAAAATCTGTGAGAAATAAGACAAACTATTTAACATGCCTCTAATGGGCTCTATTTTCCTATGCCAATCTTCATAACTATATTTAAATTTTCCCAATGTATTTCCTTAGTCAAACATCTTTATAATTCCAACCTTCCTCATATCCCTTTACCAAAACACACAGATGTTTTGCTACTCTACCACCAAAGTTTAATAAAACATACAGTTCCAATAAACCCCACAAAGATTACAATGTTTACTCCATACTTTACTTGCACAATCAGCAGCAAATGAAATAGTTTTGGTCAGGATTTGAAAATAATTAACTTGCTAGCTTGCAATTTTACTTCTTGTCTTCATTTTGACTTTCAGTAATTTATCAGTGAGGGAATATAAAATAACTTTCCTAATACTCTAAACTTGAATTCCTAAGGTCCCTAAATACCAAAAAAGTTCATTTGCATTGCCTGCTTGAACAGTTTATGTACTGCATAGAATTTTATTTTACTCTTTACCTGGAAGGTTGAATATAATTCTGTACTAGTGTGAAGAACCCTTTAATTTCTTTAAAAAATCAATTAAAAGAATACTATCCATCTTCTGGGAATGCATTCTCAAGACAATTTACTCTAAATGTTTCCCCTCCTACAAAAATCACACAGTTATTTTATTATTTCATAAACTATACTCATATAAAAGTAGTTATAGAATCATGTTGTAAAAATTATATTGGAATTTTTAAAAAGTTACCCTAATAAGCTCTTTTTGGTCTCAGCAATGAAATATGAATCTCAAAGCAACATTTAAGGTGGCATGTCCAAATATGTACAATTAATACATGCAGAAATGTGGCTCAAGTTTAGGACCCAACTTTAAGGACCACTGTCTTAACTATAGCTCTATAATATGTGTGGTTTGAACTTACAAGCCCTATATAATTCACAATAAAACTTTCACATGTTATAGTACTATAAATCTCACCAGTGGTATGTAAGGCATACAAGGCTAATTAGTAAATAACTGCATTTGCTAAGTTCAATTATGAATTTTATTAATATTCTCCATGTGTACCAGGAATACCATGAACTCTATGCACATATTCTGAATGAGATACTCACAGAAAATTAAATATGTATATAATTATAATTATGGGGTTGCTCAAAATAATAAGAAATTACTTTTAACAATTTCTGATTTAGCAAAGTACCTGTATCATGGTAGGACTCATTGCTAAGAACTCTCAGAGCTTACAGAAAAGTCCCAGTTGAGGTGACAAATTAATCAACCTCAATTCAACACTACAGCTATTTGCTCCAGTCAAGGGAGTTGTATCTTCTCTTGTGTCCTCCATTGAAATACACTGCTATGCTTCTTCCTTAAGAAAGTTCCTAAAGAGAAAATAAGGGCCCTTGATTTCATATTCATGGAACACTGTCTTTATGTTAAAGAAGGGAGCAAAACAGTGTCCCTTTATTTTCAAATATCAATCATCCCTAGTTATTTTTTTTCAACAGTGACACATCTTATATTCCTGCTGGTTTACCCAATATTCGGGCCGACCATGAGACGTCCTGGAGGACAGGTAGGTTCTGGTCCTTGCCAGATAGATGCTCAGAAATCAGAAGAACTTCACGTACTACAATCACAAACATTTACAAGGCCCAGACTCCACACCTCATCACAGCCCCACCTTACAGAGAAGCCATTTGAAAGCCCAGGTGTGCAGATCCCAGCAGCTAACCTCACCAGGCTTCCTGGAGCTGGACCTGGGGTCCTTTATCCCACCTCAGTCCCCTCCAGAAGGCCAGGTGGGCCGGCTCAGAACTGCTGTTGGCAGTATCAGCCATGATCCAGGTATGCAGACACATGGGAGAGCTGGTATACTGATGTACCAGGTATCACATCACATTTCAAAGAATTAAGTATGGGACATACAATCACAAGTGTGTGGGCACTATGTGTGGTCTGTGGGAACAAATTGATAATTTCTCATACAGTGGAGTTTGTCAGGGAGCCTCTGGGGTCCCCCAACAGTATCAGGTCAGAAGTTCTCTTCTACCTCCAGGCCACCAGGGGAACGGATAAAAACTCATGAGTCTGGCATAGTTCTAAAAAGGCTTTTAATAGTACAAAAGCTCTACCACCACAATCCAATATAATGAAAGAACTCTAGTTCTGGCCAGGACTTAGACCATGCAAGAGGGCCCAAGTCTCCCACTAAAGAGAGAGGATCTAACCCGAGAGGAGTACTACCCAAAAGAAGGGGAAAAGGAGAAGGGGCCTCAAGTCAGTCCCCTTATATACACCAAAGTAATCCTATCTGTGGATAGGGAGGGTCCTGTCAACAAAGAACCCTAAACTGAGTGTAGAAGGGTGGTGCCACACCCTATTACAGGTATAAACAAAGGAGTGTGCCAAGGACTAATCCCTTCTTCTGAGGTTATCTCTTATGTAAAACACTGGAGAGAGAGGGGGCTGATATAAAGTAATACATCTTAATTTCATGGGCTTCATATAATCTAGATGGTACCCACAAAGACCTTCTTATTTATTATCTGCACCAGGGTGATTCTGATTATCTTGTTCTCTGTATACTAAAAGGGTAACACTCGCTTCCGTGAGGGCAAACTAGTATGATCCTTCCTATAATCTTATAGACAGTCTCAATATAGCCAGGGTGGTAATATCCTGGTAAATTCTAACTGTCCCACGCTGGGTGCGGTGGGTATAAAGAGGAGCTGTGCCCAATTAGAAAACATAGAAGTCTTAGTAGATGTATAATAAGTCAGAAGTTATTCAGAGTCAATGTGATTCTGTAACTGCCACACCCTCTCTCAGTGTTTACATAAAGGAGAGATCTCATTAGAATGAACCTTGACTTAAGAACATGTAAGTAAGATGGGTATTGGGTGAATATCCTTTTCCACTCTGTGGATTGTCTTTGTATCTTGGTCACCATTTCTTTTGAGGTGCAGAAGCTTTTCAGTTTTATATAATCCCATTTGTTTATCTTTGCTTCCATTTGCCTAGTCAGTGGTGTGTCGTCTTTAAAGATACTTTTAGTTTCAATGTTGTAGAGCATTTCTCCTATGTTTTTTTTTGATGTACCTTATAGATTTATGTCTGACATTGATATCTATAATCCATTTTGATCTGACTTTTGTGCATGGCTTTAGAAGGAGGTCTAAGTTCATTTTTTACACATAGCTGCCCAGTTTTCCTAGCACCGTTTGTTGAAGAGGCTTTCTTTACTCCACTTAATATTTTTGCTCCTTTATTGAAGATTAAGTGATTGTATATTTGAGAGTGTGTTTCAGGATATTCAGTTCTATTCCATAGGTCTACCGGTCTGTCTCTATAGCAATACCACACTGTCTTAATTACAACTGCTCTGTAGTAGAGCTTGAGGTTGGGGAAAGTGATACCTCCCATCTTCTTTTTCTCAAGGATTGCTTTACCTATTCGTTGGGGGTTTATTATTCCATACAAATTTCAGGAGTGTTTGTTCAATTTCTTTGAAGAACATCATGGGTATCTTTATAGGGACCGCATTGAATCTGTATAAAGCTCTAGGGAGTATTACCATTTTGATAATGTTAATCCTTCCAATATACACATCAGGGAATGTGTCTCCATTTCCTCAGGTCCCTTTTATTTCCAGAACTAACATTTTGTAGTTTTCTTTGTAGAGATCCTTTACATTCTTTGTCAAACTGATTCCTAGGTATTTGATTTTCTGCTGGCGCAACTGTGAATGGGATAGTTTCTTTAATGTCCCTTTCTTCACATCCAAAACAGCAAGAACAACCAGTGCTGGCATGGATGTGGGGGAAAAGGGACTCTCATCCACTGTTGGACCAGTGCTGATGGGTCCAGCCCTTTTGGAAAACAATATAGGAATTCCTCCAAAACTAGATAGGAGCTCCCATTTGATCCAGCAATAGCACTCCTGGGAATATACCCGAGAGACCAAAAAACACATAGCAGAAACACTATCTGTACTTCTTTATTCATCTCTGCGCCATTCACAATAGCTAGAATCTGGAAACAACCTAAATGTCAGAAAACAGAGGACTGACTAAAGAAACTGTGGTTCATCTACACTATGGAATACTATGCAGCTGTCAGAAAAGATGAAATTATGAAATTTACCTGCAAATGGATGGACATAGAGACTATCATGCTGAGTGAAATTAGTCAGAAGGAAAAGGACGGATATAGAATGGCTGCATTCATTAATTGGATATAAATAGATACCAGTGCTTTACTAAGTGTGGGAAATGGTGATGGCAGATTAAAACTCACCATTGAATATACACAAAGAGACTTAAGAGATAAACTCTAAATATCTGCAGGGCTCGCCACAATGTGTAAAAGAAGAGGGAGACAGATACAGAGACAGAGAGAGAGAAAGATGGGAAATGGGGCTACCTGCTATTGAGGCAGCTTGGGGGTTTGCGGGAGGGGTAGGGTACATTGGTGGTGGAAATGGGGCACTGGTGGAGGGATGGGTGCTGGAATACTGTATTACCAATAACCAATTATGAACACCTTTGTAATTGTATGTATCATGGTGGTATAATAAAAATTTTAAAAAGAACATGTAAGTAGATTAAGCTGTGAATGGGTAAAACAGCAAAGCTCCAAAGCTAGCTAAGCCTGTCATCTGACAGGGCTCAAATGGCACCGTATCTTTTGTCTAATAATATATTCACTGACTGTATTTAGAGAATTAGCTCCAACAAGCAATTCAAAACAAATTATTCAGTGTGTGCCTAGGACAAGTTCAAACAGAGGTTGAGAAAACTTTGAATTAAGTGTAGACCATAAGTGCAGTGGTGGTGTCTGGGTTTGACTAGCGCAACCCCACTATGACCTAGAAATTGAGTGAATCCAAGAACTGAAATTGACCAGACTTGCACATAATAACCCAGAAAATAAGTCATTAGTTTATCAATACCATTCCCTTTTATGGGCTGTAATGATCAATATAATTAGTGTCAGCTAAGGGAGCAGGTATGGGGATGGGGAGTGGGAGGGAAGTGAGTATCTCTCATGGTACTAGAGGAACACTGGTGGTGGGACTGGTGTTGAACTATGAATCTTTCTGATAACTGATTTGTGGAAGAACTTTGAACTTTGTAAATCACGATATTTAAATAAAGTTTAAAAAGTGCACATTTTAGAGCAGGTGGAAGAGTCCAAAACTATCTCTGTACCTTCTAATGGTGTTGAACATAATCCGTGTCAGAGTTGATTGACAAGTACTGGGCTCCACAACTTTTCATAGTTTTACCATCGCTTTTTAACTCTTTCCTTAAATTAAAAATGGGTAAAAAAATTTTACTTAAAATAATCAAGAAATGAGATTCTGGATTTCAATTTTTAACAATAATTAAAAAAAAGATGAACACTGAGATACCATACATTACAGAGTTCTCTACTGGGAGAAATCAGCAAAGGCTTTAATAAAAACCTGTATTTCAGGGCCAAGGGAAAGTTCAGTGGCTAGATGTTATGACTGTGAGTGTGAGAACGCGAGTCCATTCTCACCACATGTACCATGTTAACACCTCTATTGTCTGGGACCCCAGTGCCGTAAAAGAATGTTCTATCTCCAGCACATAACAGCAGGGTGGGAACATGAGAGCTAAGGCAATGACTCTTGTCATCATGACCATAGTAGCAACATGAGGGAAAAGGATAAAGAAGCATCAAGATTATTCAAGAGGGTCCTGGGTGAACTGAACACTGGCTTCAGTAACATACCTTCTCTGACAAGTAACTCAAATGACCACCCCAGATTGTAGCCCACTCATCTCTTAAAAACCACACCAGGAACTTAGTCCTATACTTCATTTCTTTTCCTTTCTCTTCTACTTTTCCAATAAACTTTTCTACTTTTTAACTCTGAGTCTGAGTGTTATAATTATTCAAGATTTTTATTTTTGAAAATATTGAAGAACCTGAAGATTGTGGCCAAACACAGAGACCCTGTTTGTGAACAAATAGTGGGTGCTGTTAGTGCTTCTTCATCATGTGCAGGCTCACTAGGATGAATATAAAGAACAGTTCCAGTTTCATCACTCTAAGAATTGATCACTTAGTCTCCTTACTCTTACTCTCTGCTCCTGCCAATAGAACTGGCCTCTGCCAGATGTAAGCCTTTATCAGATGGTCATTTCTATAAAAATAAGCCAACAGACATCCCTCAGTTGCTGCCATGTCAACCACCCACCAGCCTTCCTCTACTGGTTCAGAATTAAATGCCTAAGGAGATGCAAGTCAAGCCAATAAAATTCATGGATACGCGGTCTCCCAGCTGAAAATTCTGGAGCAATTTCCACAGAGGGGCAGGTTGAGTCCCCACCCTGCGAACGCCCCAACAGTCGCACTCATATCCCACAATCCCCTCCACACCAATTACCCATCTCCACTGTCTCACAATTAATCTCTACAGAGACACCAATGTCTTATCTTTTCCGCCATACTTCTGGAAACCCAGCAGCAATGCCCACATTCCACATCACTGCCTGTTGGGTGACAGGCTTAGGTAGTTTGGGAGCTTTGCTGTTTTACCCACACACAGCGTAATCTACTTCCTTGTTCTTAAACCAAGGTTCATTTAATGAGATCTCTCTTCTATGTAAACACTGAAGAGGGTGTGACAGTTACAGAGTCACTTCTATGTTATCTAGATTGGGCACAGATCCTCTTTAAATCCATTTGAACCTAGCATAAGACAGAATTTATCAGGACACTGCCACCCTGGCTATGTTGAGACTATCTTTAAGATTATAGGAAGGATCATACTAGTTTGCTCTCATGTACATACTCGTTTGCCCATACACAGGCAAGTGTGCCCCTTTTTAGTATACGGAGAACAAGATACTCAAAATCACCCTGGTGCTATAAAAAATAAGCAGGACCTTGTGGGTGCCATCTAGATTACATGAAGCCCATAAAATTAGATGTATTACTTTATATCACCCCCTCTCTCTCCAGTGATTTACATAAGAGATAATCTCAGAAGAAGGGATTAGTCCTTGGCACACTCCTTTGTTTATACCTGTAATAGGGTGTGGCAACACCCTTCTACACTCTGTTTAGGGTTCTTTGTTGACAGCCACCATGTCAATATCCATCAGTCCAGTTCTAAAGTTCCTGAAGTTTCTAGACCCATGTCACCTCCAATTTCTACAATATTGACATCTCATAGAAGCAAACGAGGTTATATGGAAAATAACAAAGAAGCCAACTGAGCTCAATTAACAAAAATAGAAGCACAGAGACTCAATTCTCAACAAACAGTCAAGTAAATCTGCAGAAGAGGACTTAACAACCTCCGTGAGATATGAATTTTTTTTTTGGCTTTTTGGGTCAAACCCGGCGATACTCAGGGGTTACTCCTGGCTCTGCACTCAGGAATTACTCCTGGCGGTGCTCAGGGGACCATATGGGATGCCGGGGATCGAACCCGGGCTGGCACAGGCCGGCCGCATGCAAGGCAAATGCCCTACCCACTGGATCGCTCCAGCCCCTACTGAAGTATTTTAGATAATTCCATTAATCATTTAGTAAAATCCTGTGTTTGCACAGGGGCAAGCTTGGGTTGTTGTGGAAATGAAGACAATGGTGGAGGGTAGCTCACTCTGTCAGAACAAGTGCCTGTAATAACTATATTATGAATAACTCTGTAAGCCACAGTGTGTAAATACAATTTTTTTTAAAAATTGAAATAAAATAAAAATACCAGATGAGAGATCTTCGATTCTGTCAGTTACCACCATACATTTGTTAACACCTCTGCTGAATGTTTTTCAGGCTTTTGTTGTGAAACTATTTACAGTTATGAGATAGATGAGCCATTGCCATTTCAAAGGGAGGTAGCATTTCTGAGGGGGTTGGCACTGGGAGTCAACAGGCCACATCTTTGTTGTCATTCTGCAGGCTCAATGTCTGCTCAAAGAGCACTGCTAACTTCAAGTGAGAAAACTCACTTCAATCTGAGGAAGAAGCAGAAATGGAAATTAAATTTGTAATCATTGTTTTCTCCACTTCTTCCCATCAAAGCTATCTAACTGCTAATCATCACGTCTAATAGGCATGAGTTACCATTACAGAATTATCAACTGACTGAATATATTTTATTACAGTGGAGATACTTGACAGATTAGTTAGCTCATTTCACCTTATCACAAGATGCTTTTTAATTTTTGTTAGACTTTTTTTTTAGATATGTGAAATGGCTTATCATCTCATTATATTCCCAAACTCCAATAAGTGCCCATAAGTGCCATACCAAACAGATATAAAACAAATCCTCCTACTCGAAATTATTATTTAAGCTATCTCAAAAAAATGTGACTTTGATGTAAAGATTTATAAAGAAAGTCAAGGAAAACATAGTTCAGATATCATCTAAGTAATTATCTGCTTTCTTGATCACTTGATCACTTGATCACTTGAATCCCGTTACTCATCGATTTGCTCGAGCGGGCGCCAGTAACATTTCCATTGGACCCTATCACGTGCCAATGTAGCCCAATGGCATCTGGTTGATTCAGGAATATGAAGAGCCTCAAACCGTTCCTTCAGGGTCTTAACAAGGAAGTCTGACCATCTTGTAGGTGGGCGGCCACGTGATCTTTTGACATCCCGTGGGATCCAGTCGGTAACGGCTCTAGTCCAGCGGTTGTCTCCAAATCGCATTACATGTCCAGCCCATCTGATTTTCGATGCCTTGGCAAACGAGACAGCGTCCCTGATTCTGGAATAGCGACGGAGGTCAGAACTCTGGATTCCTTCTCTCACTTGAGTGAGACGTGATATTCCAAGCATAGCTCTTTCGATGCCTCTCTGGGAGACCCGAATAGCATTCTCATCCTGCTTTCGTAGGGCCCAGGTCTCTGAGGCGTATGTTAATGCAGGGAGAACGGTGGAGTCGAAGAGATGTGCCCGGAGCCGGAGGTTCTTTGTCCTTTTTAGCTATTTCTTCGATGCCTTTGAAGGCATTCCATGCCGCTCTCTTCCTCCTGCGCAGCTCAGGTTTTAGGTTTCTCTAAACCCTATTGCATGCTGAAGAAAAGTAAACCCCTCAGAGAAAAAAATTAACAAAACCAGGAAACTTGTATGGTTACATCACAAATTCCAATTACTTCTCTCTGTTTAATTCTATTGCTTATGTTTAGCTTTTTTTTTGTTTACCCTCTGCTCAGTCCATCTAAAACACATAGGCTTTATCTTTTTATTTATTGTAATACCATTCAGTAAAGTAACTGTGTATATATCAGACACTTCTATTATATTTGTGATGGAGCAAGATGCTGATAATTATAGCTCCAGGGAAGAAACACCAAAAAGCTGTGTACGTACAGTCCTTTTAATCATCCCTCTTCTAGGAACTTCTCTCTCTTGATATTTCTCTATTGTAGCCTTCTTGTTATGTGTTTCTGGACCTCTTTATCCTCTCTGGGTATACCCCCACCTTGAAATAGATATTTATTTTTGATACTAAGCAATCCAGCCATCAATCTCCTTCAAAACTATATCCTGGAGGGCTCTTGCTTTCCAACACGAAGAGGTCTCTCAAGGTCTGTTGTTAATAATTGTTCATCTACTTTAGGAAAGAAATCATACCATTCCCTGAGGGACAGAGCAGTAACCTTCAAGTATATTTTTAAAATATCTATTTTTTTCTTCTTGATAAGATTTTGTCAACTGAGCATTAACAAAAAGTTGATTCAAAGTTTTTTATACTTATTAGACATTGATACTATTGCAATATCTAGCACATTTGCTATAATGCAAATTAAAATACAATATAGTCATGTATAATATTATCAATCATAAAGGAAAAGGAATGTAACCTGATCTGCCTTTAGCTTTACATTTTAAATGTTATATTCTTTTTATTCTTAAACAATTAATTTACATATCATAAACAAAACTATTATAATATTTAGGAAAATGCAGATTTGTCAATACTAATAAAACTAATAGGTTAATATAAACCAATTAGTGTTGTTATTTGTCATCACATGATTAAACAATATTATATAATGACTACAAAAGCAAGGGCTATATTGGGTTAATCCCACTAGCAGAGTTGTGGCTAAATATTGGATATATGTAGACATTTGTTTTCACATGCATGCATTTACGTGTGTGTGCTATAAACGTATGTTGGTTGTAATGGTAGAAATTTAAATGTTAGTCAGAAGTAAAGATGCTGTACTATTTTTATAAAATAGACTGTTTTGTAATGTTTTCTTATTATGCATTATCAAAATAAAGATAGCAAAACATTTAATACTTTGTCAAAACATTTGTTTTGCCCAAGAAAACAACTCCCAACAGTAATATAGCATTAAATTATAATAGTATACTGAAACATGGAATTTAAACTTAAGCTAAACAGAAAAGCACTCTAAAACCGTTTAGAATTTTTTCATTTTATGACTAAAATTAACTTTGCTGTATATTATTGTTTGCTCAACCCAAGGATATTGTCATTTCCTTAAATAAGCATGAATTTCAAGCATTTATGATGTCATCAAACTGTGCCTCTTAACTAAACCAGATTTTGTATTTCACATGTTCCCTCTCAAAGGTATTTTAATAATAACATAATTCTGTATATTTTATAATTTTAAACATTAATTCAAAACTACTATAGTTTATGTCACATATGCAAAGCATAACATTAATTAACTATACCTGAAAAATTCCAGAGGGCTCTAGCATATCATTAACACATTCAAAACACATCTATCTAGATATTCAGCGATATAAAATATAGATCTATGAATGGGAAAAACAATTTGAGAGCATATTATATCCAGAATCATTGTGCAAAATATAGGTAGATTTCCAGTCACCTCCCAGTCATGTCATACACATTGCATCTATCAGGCCAAGTTACTTAAACGCACAGTAATTTCAATATCAGTAATTAAAAATAAATTTTAGGAGGTAACTGAGTCTGATCATAACATATTAACATTGGATCAAAATACCTTGTAAAATGTTTTTTGTAGGACCTTTCCCAAATAGTTGGTAATTCTGACTACTATATAAGATGAAATTATCACAAAGAAAAAAATTGGGGACTCTTCATTCTTATAATTTCCAGGATACTTTCATTTTCCATCACTGCACTGATACTGAGTTAAAAATATCAGATAACTTACCTTTACCAAATCTTTCCCTAGATTTTACTTGTATTCTATGAGTTTATAATCAAACTCCCTATTACTGAGTTCCACTTGGATATGCTTTACTTGGCAACACTATTCAAAGCATGAAGGTAAACCATAGCATCTCAGACCAATGTAATCTATAGTTTTCTACTACGAAAATTTTCAGTGATTAATAGCTTCAATATTACCCTAATTGACTAAGGTCAGAACCTGTGATTCCTCTTTTCTATTCCTGTTTTCACTTCCTATTTAGTCATTTCAGATGATAATATTTAACTACTGTACCTAATTGTTATCACTTTCCCAAGTCACTGTTATGTTTCTTATTCTATTTTATTGTTTCTTACCAGGTTTATTGCCATAGCTTCCTATTTGAGCTCAGGGATCTATCCACTTCTCCATGGCATGCCTCTCCAATCTGTTTATCTGACAAAAATTCTATTAAACTTTCAAGTCTCAATAAAGCTTTCCTTGCCTCCTCCAGTGTTCTTTTATGCTCCTAATAATATTTATCAAATTGCATACTTAATTCTTTGAAAATGTCAGAGAGTCTTAGGATACGGTTGCTGGCTTTAAGCACTGGAATCACTCAGACTTCATGAACTGTGTCATCCACAGCATGGTCCGTGGGGAAGCTCCGACATGGGATGGCGCATTCAAAAGCCCACAAAATGTTGCGATTGTACACAAGATGTGCCCAATATATAATACAACTGATTTTAAAAACTTGAAAAATTACCAAAAGTGCATTTCTCCAAAGATTTTCCTGAGTATTTTATTTCAAGAAAATGGTTACATTTACCCTTTAATCATTAGCTACAATATTGTATTCCCCAATAGAATAATTCCAAGGTTATTTGCCTAAATCCACCTAGCTGCATGTAATTTTCCCAAGTGAGTCAGCTCAAAAGCCTGCACTATAGAAGATTTGTAGCATCAGGTGAATCAGGCAATATCATACATCTCATCAATTGTAAATATTTCTCTCAGGATTTAGAACCATCATTTGTAACTGTACTACAAATGCCTCACACTGGTTTTCAGCTGACTTCATTGTAAATAGCAGTGAGATTCACATAATACAAAAATTAATGAAAAGACTACCAAAGCCAGAAAGAAAGATACCAAAATATTTTCCAAAAATATTTGTATCTTTCCCCATATAATCATTTATATCCTTTCCCCCATATGATTTCCCCAATTTTTCATATTTTTTATATTTAAGGAGATATGCTTATAATAATGTTGACCTTTATGGTCTTGATGTACATTATTTCACCTCACACCCACCAAAATCCCCAACACCCCATGCATAATCCCCTTTAATTCCTTAATTGGTGTTCTCAGTATTCCCTAAAATTTTATAATGAGAAAATTTTCCTCTTATACTAGGAATTTTTTTAAATTATGTGATTTTATATAAGAAATGACTTAATTTGTATATTCTATATATTCTGTGATCGAAACATTGGCCCTCATGTTCACGGCTACTGGCTTCTGGATTTTTAAGCTCCTAAACTTAAGGTAGCAGTAATATACAATATAGCTAAAATAGCATACTTCCAGGGGTAACAAACATAACTAGTCCCTAAAAACACCATTGCATACTCCTTAGTATATAGCCTCCCATTATATAGCAGCCTTGATTCTTCACAGTCCTGTACCCAACAAACCTGGCAAAATAAAATTAATGGGATTTTTACAAGATTTCAGGATATTAATGTATGATTATTTAATAATTATTTAATCCAATTTTTAACTAAGAATATGGCTATTTGAACATTTTGTCCCAATTTAATTTTTGAAGTATTATTCTAATTTTAGGTTGGTAATTCTTAGCTTCTAGAAAACTACGAATAAATTTAATTTGTATTTCTGAAAATAAATGTGTTTCATAATTTAAAAAAAAAGCTGATGACTCTGAATCATATAGAGATTTTCTAATTGAAATAAAAGTGACAGTTTATGTCCTATCAATCTATTTCTTTGCTGTTGCCCACAGCTGAACTATGTGCAAATCACTGAGAGAATATTCATTTTAGTATACATTTTTTGGGGAAGGAGGGGGAAAATGCATATGACCGTGCTCATAACTTACTTCTAGATTTGTGCTCAAGGATCACTCCTGGCAGAGCTCAGGAAATGTGTGTTGCCAAGGATAAATCTGGGGTGCCAGATTCACATAAGGCAAATGCCCCACCTGCTGTACATTGCTTCAGGCATTATTTTAGGCATTAATTTATATGAACAATCTTCATATAGAGACAGGTAGTAAGGGCTAGGGGAAGAACTGTGACATTATGGTGGGAAACGCAGACTGGTGAAGGTGGGAAATGTAGACTGTTGAACATTACATGACTGAAATTCAGTCGTGAACAACTCTGTTCCTGAGTATCTTACTGTGATTCAATTAAAGAAAAAACAAATAAAAAAAATTTTTAAACAAACAAAAAAGAACAATCTTCAATAGGAAACTTACCGTGGGGATAAAGGGGAAATGGGGAGGGTGGAGAAAAATAGGTTGGCAGTAAAGACTCTGAGACAATGGTGGATAGAAGCAGATATTCTTGTGGAAGGTATGGTGTTAGTTAGAATGGGGGTTTTTTGTTCGTTTTTCATGTGTGTTAGCGTGTGTGTGTGTGTGTGTGTGTGTGTGTGTGTGTGTTTAGTGAGACCCTACCATTAAGTTTTTTTAAACAGCAGTGCCTTAAAATAAAATTTAAAAAATCAAGAAAAGAAGGTTGCAGGAGATTTTAAAGTAAAAGAGTCATAAACTTAAAATATAAAAAGAAAAAGAGAAGTGTGTCCTAGACTTGTCAAGCCTCTCATAGGAAAAAGGCAAAGATCAAGTGCAAAATCTGTAGCAGCAACTCTAAAAGGCGTCAATATGAGCATCCACACTACTCCCACACCACAGGAACACTGTACCGGGTTTTGTAGGAGATGTTTTAACCTGAAGGGCACTAAGTCAATCCCTGGTGTTCAGAGACCTTCAAGTACTGGCAGGTGGCATTTCTCATACACAAAACACTGCAACTCTAGAGTGCACCTCCACGGTGAGAAGAATCAGCTTTCAGAATCAATGTTACCTCTGCTTCCCTTGCCATGAATAATCATTAATGATGCTGTGGAATTCTCGGCAGGATTGCAGGTGTGCTTCTGTGTACTAGTCAGATTGTCATATAATCAAAGAGCTGGAAAGGACTAGCTAAACTATGCTTCATTTTAGAAAATGAGACTCAGAAAGAATAGAGACCACGTTCCCCAAAGTCTCAGTACAGCTCATCATATCAATGTATTACGGTAGTTCATCTCTTAAAAGAATTCACGTGTAATTCGTCATTGAAAAAAAAAGATTAACAAACTCCAAATAGATGCATATATAATTTTGCAAAGACAGCTAAATTTTGACATAATGCAATCTCAAAATTAATGTCTATATTTAGAAACTATGAATATGCCATGCTTTATTAAGCTGCTTTTTGGAAGTAAAGATGTACATTATTGAATCAATTAGAGGAAAAAATGTGTACCAAGGAAAACCCCCTCTTTGAAAAAGAATCACCTTTATCATTCATGGTTAAAATTTTCAGTGACACAAACAAGAAACATGTCACACAATTTCCAGCTCCATTTAGGATGCAATAAGAACATCATAGATTGGCTAGCTTTGAAATTAGCAATTAATAAAGAGACAGGAATAGGAAAAAAATCACATTTTTCTCAACATCTTGCCAATAATTAAAACTGAAATTAAGGGTTATTAAACCTTTCACATCACTCTTTCTAAAATGAAAACAGAAGAATAATGTAACAAATAAAATTTGATTCTAGTGAAGCATATTTTCACTGAACCGTGGAGAGAAGGATGAAAGTTAAGTGGAGATACTTGGACTCTAAAATTTACCACTTATGTAATCCAACTGAAAGCAGTTAATCTTTTATGTATTATCTCCTTTTCTGTAAAATATAATATGACAAAGATGATTATTTTAAATCAAATGGCATTTCTAAATCTGTTGACCCAAAGAAAATGCATAATACTTAAGGCAGATATTCATCATCTAGCACTTCTAATGGGAGGGACATTTTCATTCCAGTTTTTAAAGAAAATCTGCATTTTCTTTGCACTTAAAAGTGTGTACTTTAGTAAGCTTTAATGCAACATTAACCCACAATTGGGAATAATCTCCTAATCTAATTTTGAAATATTTTCACCACCACAAAAAGAAAATCAGTACCATAGTCACTCCCACTCTCTCTTCTGCCCCCATTAACCCTCATCACTTGCTACTCTTCTTTCTGGATCTCTGGATTTGCCTCTTCTAGACAAGGAATTATATAATGGGTTTGCCTATTCTAGAAAACAAAATTATATAACATTGTTTTAGTTTGGCTTCTTTTACTCATCACAATGTTTTTAAGATTTGTCCATTCTACAGCATGTTATTTTATTGGCTTTTGCTAGAAAAAAAATTCACTTTATTGAAAGATAACATTTGTTATCCATTTATTAGTTGAAAGGATTCTTACTTTTTATACTTGGAATATTATTTATAATGTTATTATAAATATGAATGTAAAGAGGTGCCTATAGACAAATGTCTTCATTTATTTTGTTTATATATCTAGTAGTAGAATTTAGGATGCACTTTTGGTAACTCAATAATTAATATTTGGTTATATACCAATGAGTAAAATTTCTGGATCCAATTATGACCATTTGTTAAGTATTAATTTTAAGTATATCTGCCATTCTAAACATTTTCATTTAACATTTTTAATGATGTCCTCTGAAGAACAAAGGATCAAAAGATTTTTCCCTTTTTCTTTAGAGAGGAAGAGGAGGGGCCATACTAGTTATGCTCAATGTCTGTTCAGAGCTTAGTGCTCTGGGTTTTCCCAGCATTGCTAAGTGTATGGTGTGGTGCAAGGTATAGAATGCAGTACTGTAGCTACAAAGTATTCATCCAGCCCATTATTCAGTCTCTCCAGTTTTCTTAACTTACATGGGGTTTATTATATCTATTTTTCTCTTGTCACTTATATGTTTGATATCATGACTAAAAATCTGTTGCCTAACTTAATCTCTTGAAGAGTTACTCCTATGTTTGTAAGAGCGATTATGTTTAGATTCTAAACGCACGACTTACTGACTTTTAGATAATTTTAAATGGTGTGACATGCGAACCAACTTCATTTTTTCTACATATAGATAGTCAGTTTTCCTGTCATTATATGTTGAAAGTATTATTTTCACATTAAATTTTTCTGACATCTATATTCTACTCCATTTTCTATTATTTTTCCAGTACATAAAATTCTCTGGATGATTGTAGTATTGTAGAAAGTTTTAAAACCAATAAGTGAGTTTTCCAACTAAGCCAACTGTGCTTTTCATTTTCAAAAGTTTTGGTGAACTGAATTCCTTTCATTGCCATGAAATTTTTATAACCTTGGCTTTTAAGGAGCCTAGATTTTGATATAGATTACATTATTTTATAAATCACTCTGAGGACTCAATTTCCAGTTTCTTCTTTCTTTTCATTTTTAAATTTTTATTAAAAACTTATTTACAAAGTTATTGGTAGTACAGATTTAGGTATGTATTATGTCACCCATACCACCGCCAATGTCAACTTCCCTCCACCTGTGTTCCCATATTCCCTTCCCACCCCAAACCTCACTCCATCCCTGCCTATCAATAAACAGCATATTACAAAGTTTCAGTGGTGTGGCTTGGATGTCATGTTTTCAGTTTTGCTGAGTCTGTGTTCTGGATACATGGCTATACCACTAATCCATATCACAAGTTCAAGTGAAACACTGATGCCTGTTCACTATTATTTCACATTCTCTTCTATCCTCCTTGATTTCTTCCATTTTCTGAACTTCTTTCTTCCCTAAATGTTGAGGTCAAGGGTGACCTTGCATTTTCTGAGGTCTATTTCCGTGTTAACAATAGTGACTTTTTTTTAATAAAAAAAAATAGAGTATATCTTGGACCAGTCTAGATAGGCAGTACCTTTCTAGAAATTGTTTATTTTGTAAAGATCACATACAGTTTTTGGCAGAGTTGGTCACAGCATTTCTTTATAAATTTTTTTTATGATTTGTAACTATAGTATGTTGATTCCTAATTTTAGTACTGAGTCTTAATTTTTCTTTGTTTATTCTAGATTTTAATTTGCCTATTTTGTTACCTTTTCAAAAAATAAATTTCAGTTTTCTAGATTCTCTTTTTTTCTCTTTCCTTTTCATTTACTTATACTTCACTTTGTATTATTTCCTTATTTACCACATCCTCTCCTTTGCCTACTTTGGGCTGTTTATTATTCTATCTAGTTATATAGAAAGACAGGTTTTATATAAAGGTAGTTTATATTATTGTTTGAATCATCTATGTTGTTAGCTCTCTTATAAAGGATATTTTGACAAATCTTTACTTACTTTCAAGATCCTGTCTTTAGTTTCCTAGAATGTGGCTCTAGTGTAACTTGGTGAGATATCTTTTATGTATTTTTCTTGGAAAGTCTTAAACTTCTTCAATTTGCAAATTCATATTTTTCACCAGCTTTCCCCGTTGAACCCCCTGCACGACATGGACCACGAGAGCAACTTCGGACCTGAGTCCACCATCCCGATGGAGCCTCGGAGGAGGCCAGAGAAACTCCCCACACCTTGCTGGCAGCGATCTGTGTCACAATCCACACTCTGCAGCTGGTAAGATCTCCCCCCAGCATATTAATCCACTCTCCAGCCCACAGATTAATCCAGTCTCCAGCCCAGCTTGTCAGAAACCCAGCCTACAAGGACCCGCCTGCAGAGACCCGCCCTTCAGAGGGGAGAGTATTTCAAACCCAGGGAATGCTTGAGCCTCAGACACAGGTACACCCGGCAGAGCAGAAACCAGCTTTCCGTTGCGCGCTGCCGCTGGCCGCTGATTTACCTCCAAACTACCACAAATATTCTACCCACCCCTCTGAGAGAGCCCCACAAAGCAATGAGAATATAGTGCCCGCATGGCAGAGCCTGGCAAGCTGTCCGATGCGTGTTCGATATGCCAAACCCAGTAACAAAAATGTTTATTTTCCTGACCCCGAAAGAGCCCTTAATACGGCAGCAGTAAGAAAGGCAAACAAGCAGTGCCTGATAAAATTTCACGGCTGTCCTAGGCTGCCAAAACGAAGAAGGACTAAAATGACTGTCTGTACTTTCAACGCACGTACACTGGCAACGGAAGCATATATTGAGGATCTGATGCTGCAAGCAAGAAAGATCAAGTACGACATCATTGGTCTGACTGAGACGAGGGAGGCGCCAGTCGCATCATGCTGTATTTGACACCGGAGAAGAATTGTTCTTTGGAACATGTGATGAAAGAGGCGTCGGTGGCATTGGTGTCCTTGTCAACACGAACATGGCTGTCAACATTGATTCATTTGAATGCCTAACAAACCGAATAGGACGATTACACTTGAGGAGATGTGGCCCACTGCCAGCAATTTCTATCTTCATTGTCTATGCACCAACATCCACATACAAAGAAGATGAAATTGAGAAATTCTACATGGAATTGGAGGAGTTCTATAAAAAAAGATCACACCTTCTACAAGATCATAGTCGGTGATTTTAATGCCAAGATAGGACCGAGAAGATCGGGCTGAAGAACTCCACATCGGGACCCATGGCCTAGAATGGAACGAACAGGGTGAGAGACTATCTGAGTTCATCATGTCCACCAAGACTATTCATGGGAACTCACAGTTTCAGAAGGCTGAAGCGAAACGTTGGACATGGGAATCTCCTGGTGGACAGTTCCACAATGAAATCGACCACATCATCTTCAATCGACGGTTTTGTCTGACCGATGTTGCTGTCGTCCCCCAAATTCCACACAGGATCGGACCACCGCCTCCTTCGTGCAAAAATTCTACTTCCCGCAACGGGAGAAAAGGCTGCAAAGTTTAAGAAGAGAACTCCCCAGAACGACCACCAACTGGGAACTCTTTAGCACCATTGCGGCAACATGGGAAGATACCATCATTGATGACATCGATGAAGAATACAACCGACTGGTTCAGCACCTCCATGATTGTGCGAAGAATGCCGAGAGAGAGAAAAACACAAAAGGACGCTTGTCTTCAGAAACTCTCGAGCTCATTCGCCAACGTGGCAAGGCGCGAGCCTCAGGAGACCAAATGCTAACGTCCAAGCTTGCTAAACAGTGCAGAGAAGCGATAAAAGCAGACCTCAAAGACAGAAGAGCAGAAATACTGGAAGATGCAGCAGAAGCCGGGAAAAGTATTCGCACTGCCCGCCTGTCCTTCGCCAACTATAAGACCAAGATGACTGCCCTCCGACGCCCTGATGGATCTATCACATCTTCCAGAAAGGCAATGGAGAAGATTATCCAGGACTTCTACTCAAATCTTTTTGATAGCCACATCCACCTGCCCACATACCAAATTCCACAGGATGGATACGCCATTCTCAACGTTCTCCCTTCTGAAATAAGACATGCCATCTCATCGGTAAAGAAGGGAACAGCACCAGGCCCAGACAAAGTCAGACCCGAACATCTGAAGAATCTGCCATCGGTGCTCATCAATACACTAGCTCGGCTCTTCACACGCTACCTGTCCGAATGCAAGGTGCCCTCCCAATGGAAAACCAGCAGGACAGTTCTACTGTTCAAGAAGGGAGACATTCATAACATTGGCAACTATCGCCCCATCTGCCTGTTGTCTGTCATCTACAAGCTGTTTACACGAGTCATCCTGAACAGGATTAGCAGAACACTAGATGAAGGTCAACCATGCGAGCAAGCAGGTTTCCGGAAAGGATTCAGCACAATCGACCATATCCACACAGTAACCAAGCTCATTGAGGTTTGTAGGGAGTACAAGATGCCGCTCTGTCTCACGTTCATTGATTTACAGAAAGCCTTTGATTCTGTGGAAACTGAAGCAGTCATCGAAGCCCTAGTCAAACAGGGTGTTCAAACCCAATACATCAAGATCCTTCGTGAGCTGTATTATGGATTCACCACCAGGATCTCACCATTCTACAAAGAAGTGATCATTGATGTCAAAAGAGGGGTTCGACAGGGTGATACCATCTCACCAAAACTCTTCAGTGCCACCCCTCGAGAACATCATGAGACAATTAGAATGGGAAGGAATGGGAGTGAAGATAGATGGTCGGCAACTATACCACCTCCGCTTCGCTGATGACATCGTTCTAATAACACCAAACATTAGCCAAGCGGCACAAATGCTGGCTGACTTTGACCGAGAATGTGGAAAGGTAGGTCTACAGCTGAATCTGAAGAAAACTATGTTCATGAGAAATGAACTAGTTCCAGAGGCCCCATTCTCTCTCAATGGAACAAACATCTCTGAATGCAGCAGTTATGTGTACCTAGGTCGAGAAGTCAACATGATGAATGACCTAAAACCTGAGCTGCGCAGGAGGAAGAGAGCGGCATGGAATGCCTTCAAAGGCATCGAAGAAATAGCTAAAAGGACAAAGAACCTCCGGCTCCGGGCACATCTCTTCGACTCCACCGTTCTCCCTGCATTAACATACGCCTCAGAGACCTGGGCCCTACGAAAAGCAGGATGAGAATGCTATTCGGGTCTCCCAGAGAGGCATTGAAAGAGCTAAGCTTGGAATATCATGTCTCACTCAAGTGAGAGAAGGAATCCGGAGTTCTGACCTCCGTCGCTATTCCAGAATCAGGGACGCTGTCTCGTTTGCCAAGGCATCGAAAATCAGATGGGCTGGACATGTAATGCGATTTGGAGACAACCGCTGGACTAGAGCCATTACCGACTGGATCCCACGGGATGTCAAAAGATCACGTGGCCGCCCACCTACAAGATGGTCAGACTTCCTTGTTAAGACCCTGAAGGAACGGTTTGAGGCTCTTCATATTCCTGAATCAACCAGATGCCATTGGGCTACATTGGCACGTGATAGGGTCCAATGGAAATGTTACTGGCGCCCGCTCGAGCAAATCGATGAGTAACGGGATTCAAGTGATCAAGTGATCAAGATATTTTTCACCAAATTTGAGAAGATTATAAAAACATTTGTTCAACTACACCTCTAATTCCTTATCTCCCCACCCCCCCCCAGGAATTCTATTAAGCAAATAGTGGTAGGCTTAATTGCATTCCAGGGAGTCTCTGAAGTGTTATTCATTTTTATAAGTGTTTTTCAGATTCCTAGATTATATTATTAATCAATTCACCTGTCTTTAGTTTCACAAAAGATTTATTTTTTCATGCTACTAAGTATTGTCAGTGAGTGTTCATCTCAATTATTGTACATTTTAACTTTAAAACATTATTTTTATTTTTTATTATTTGTTTTAGTATATTATTGCATATTCCTGACCTTTTTTCAGACATATTTTTAGAAACATGTTTTCATGTTTTTAGCCTTTAATGCTTTCATATAGTTTTTTTACATTTAAATTATATTAAGGTTAGCAAATTAGTTTCCCAACAGATAATTTATACTGATTTTGTTCTTTGTATAGACAACAATCTTACTCCTCTTATTTTGCTCAAAAATTGCATTATAACATTATAATGCCAGACCTCTAATATTACCACTACGCTGGAGTCTGTTTTTATAACTCTTTACTATATTATTTTGAAATAGTTGCTCTTTGCTCTAGTACTTTATAATCATTTATTTTTGTCTATACAGCCACTGAAATCTGTTTGGTTAGCTTAATGATAGGCTAATGATCAGACAAAGATTTATTTCAATGCTCTAACCCAATAAATGACCAGATCTTTATTAAATGCCTCTTTTCGTGTTTACCAGGGAAAATTTCAATGTGGCAATAGTCACAATTCTGCCTTAGCATTTGCTTCAGCTTATGCAAAGCTTTTAAGTTTAGCCTGAGGTTATGAATCAGGAATGTCTCATTTGTTACAGACATATGCATATCCAATCTGCACAAGGACTCTGAGCCACTATAACACATTCAAGCTTCTAACATATGAACAAAATACATCCCTGATATTTCATTTGTTTTCTCATTCTCTTACTTTTCACAACTGGTATAATTTTTCTCACGTACCATTGATGCAAAGTAATTGCTTATGCCTTTGACACATCTCCAGGGAAAAAACTTATCCCACTGAATAAGTTGGGTTCAATATAAATAAAGTCTTATGAAGGGTTTTTCTAAATATCTGCTAATCAGGTAAGATATTGACAATTCTCGTGGGGAGAGTTCAGAAATTCAAATCCATTCTTCCCCTCTCTGATGATTTCAAAATTTGTGTTGCTGACAGCTATTGTGTAAAATGTTGTTAATTTTCCTAGCAATCATGAAGAGAGGACTGCAAGTTAAAACCCCAAAGATTTTACTGTTCTTATAAATATTTAATCATTCTTCTTTTTTTAAAAAAAGTCCCAAGATGTTGTAAACCTTTGTTAACTCTCAGAGTTCTGAGATGTTCATTATCACTTTTTTTTCTATTGTTAGCACTGAAAAAATTACAACAATTTCAAAGGTTCTTCCTCTACCATTTCAGAAACGACTCTCCACATTTTTTAAGTGAAAGCTTTTTTTTTTTAAGTATTTACTTTTTTATTTTCTTAGAAAATAATTTTTGGAAAGTATCAAGCTCATTAACTGTGAAATACTTTTTGTGAAACAAAATTTTCACTGCAAGACTACAGATTCCAAACCCAGTACAAACATCAGCTTTTTGAACAACCCAAATGTAGACTATAACTTAGACCAAATTATTTGTTTATGAACACTAGATATCCTATATTCTTTCAATCTATATTTATTTATATTTATAGTGCTATGTATCAAACCACCGAACACACAATTAAACTATGCACTCTACCACTGAGCTACATCCCAGTGCCCTATTTCATTTCTAAAGATTCTCCCTGTGAGGGTAACTGAAAGCATACCATATACTTACTTACATATTAAAGGACCAGTAACTAATGGAAATCAATAGATAAAATTTCCTTTTCCTCTTTCCTTCATTTCTAAGATGTACATTCAATGAACGAATGACTGTATTGTAGTACTTGAAACCATAGTGTAATAATGCCATCTGCTGGAGCCAACACAACAACCAACCAAGAAAATACATCTTACTAACAAAGAGACATTATAATTGATGTCTCATAATTTCTGGCCTATAGAAAAATGGGTCAAATTCCTGACATTGTCCTTAGCATATTTATTTTAAATGTGCCTAAGGCCACCTTCACAAATATCCATGCCATAATGGTTGATAATTTCAATAAGTCCTGTTTTGCAGTATCTGTGGGGAGAGAAACAAGTTACCATAAGTTAAAATTATTATTTTAATACTAAAATGCCCTGAGAAATTTATGATTTTGTGTTCATTATATATTTTTTAAGTTAAACATTAATTTAATTTTAGTCACATAGAGACCTAGTTACTACCAGAAGAAATTAAGAAACCGCTGAATCTCTGAGGGTGGGGAGGGGCTATATTTGGTGGAGGGACACACTTTGACGTGCTCAGGGATCACACCTGGTTCAGTACTCAGGGAATCACTCCTACATTTCTAGCATTGCTTGGGGACCATATATGGTGTAGGAGTCAAGAGCGTTCCCCTAGTGTACTATCCTTAGTTTTCTATTTAATAATAAAATAGCCCACAAGCAAGTCATATTATTCTTAGAAGTGAATATAAAATGCATATGGGGGGCCTGAGGACCACACCTGGAGATTCTCAGGGCCTACTCTTTACTGGGTGGCGGAACTCTGGGGAACCATATGAAATGCCAGGATTGGTAGAACTATAGATAGGTTGGTTAGTATAATTAAATAGTCACTCAAATGCTGCAGCAGTTTGATGTCTTCACTTGAGACTGAATTATTTTTTTTGTTCCAGGATCACCTCCCCTGCTGCACTGAAGGTTTGCTCCTAAATCTATGCTCAGAGATCACTCATATGGGGTGCATTAGACCATATGTAGTGTTAGGGGATTATATCTGGGTCAAATACATGTAAGCTAAGCACTTTATTTCTGTACTATATCTTCAGTCCCTAGAATTTTTACATATTCTATAATAGCATTTTTATCACAAATAAATTACTTTTTTGCTTATAGGAACATATTCCTACAAGTCCTCGTCTTTTTTTTGTTGCTAAAGACTCTAGAAATAATCAACAAAATCTTATTTGATTGTTTCCCTTTAAAACATCCTTCTCATTCAGGAAGCTGATGGAATGAAAGATAATGATTTTTTATTTAATCTTATTTTCAACAATTCAACTTTGACCTAACACAGAAATGGCAAGGGGAAAAGCAAAAAGCTCACCATTATTGTTTAAGCTTAGTTATACAGTTTTGTCCATGCTGAAGTGTTGATTATACATTGATTTCTTATTTTTATATACTGGAAAAAAGCACAATCTAAAAGATAGGAAAACAAAAGAGCCAAATATTGCTCAATATAATGACATAAGGAGGTATTTCTCCCATTTGTTAAAGGAAATTGCAATCACAGAGAGGAAAATGTTTCTAACCATTACTTAAGACATTGCTGTTATCACTTGTATTTCTATGTGTGTAATTTACCAGACTAGCAATCAATGGGAGGGGACAGGAATGCTTAATTAGAATGGATCCTCTACGATATTTGGAAATGAGAGCCTAGCCCACTGTTTGAGCATGTCAGTGGTACTCAAGGAGTGCAGATAATTCTCAGCCAAGCAAGACAAAGGGTTCAATGTAAGGCCCAAAATGTTTCAGTGCTAGTTGGGCCCTATGGTGCTAGGATTATCTAGACAACACCACCAGAGCCACACCCAGATGTGCTTGTGGCCTCTGAGGCTGCAACTGGTGGTAACGGGTGAACTATGCAATACCAAGGATCAAACTGAGCTCAGTTATTACAAGATTTGCTCCTTAATCCCTGTATTATGGATGCTAGAACTATCCATAGTACATGGCTAAGCCCTAGCATCCAGAAGAGAATTTTATTTTCCTTAACAGTATAATAGAAAAGGTATGGTTTTATTAACACAGAGCAGCCAATCAGCTAAGACACAAAGCTAAGACACAGGAGCTGGAGATATAGTAAGTGTATAAGGCATTTGCTTTGCACAAGACCCACCTGGGTTCAATCTGCAGCACCAAATATGATCCCAAGTTCCACCAGGAGTGATCCCTGAGCACAGAGTCAGGAGTAAGCACTGAGCACAGCTGTGTGTGACACAACAGTGATAACATGAGAAAGGAGAGTCAAGAAGTTTATTGGCAATAAGTTTAGAGGTTGGAAGATAGTGAACTTATGTCATCAAAGTAACCACATACACGCATGCTCATAAGTGGTTCTTACCACTTGTAAGAAAAGAATAGGAAGAGTGTGTTGCAGCCTGTCGAGTTCTAAAGTGACCAATAAATTTTCTTATGAGCAGATCCTCTGAGACATACTCTGTCTTATCTGCAAACCTATGCCAAAGGTTTTGAGCAAGGTACTTAAAGTATACTTACCTTAGGCTTTCAAAGAAGGTCAAGATAATTAAAATTGCCCTTCCCATAAAAACCACTGGTAGTAAATGTAATTTTTTGGATTGGTTTCAATGGAGCAAGGTCAGAGGTGCCATTTCTTAAAGGTGAGCGTGTCCTCACAGGCACAGGCACAGGCACAGGCATAAATAATGAAACACATTGAAGTAATTCTGAAAGCAAAAAAAAAATTAAGATTCCTTCCACATCAAAAATACTACAAATACGACTTCAAAAATAACATATTTACTTTGATTTCTTGCCATCACTAACAAGTATCTGATCATTTTTGTTTGATTTAATATTTTTCTGTCTCCTACATACTGTTTTCTCTTACAATTCCTGAGTAATATCTTTTACATTTATTTAGTATTGAAAAATGATACCTTAATATTGAGAAAGCAAAAACATAGTAGATACTAGATACTTGATCATGTTCATTTCTTTAAGTTTCTGTGTAAAAAATCATCATAAAAGGAAACAGAGTAGTAAAGGAATTTTAAGCTTTTAATTCTAATCCATGTTGTTGACCTAAACCAGTATGTTACAGAAAGAGAATTGTAATATAAAAATGACTTAGAACTAAACATGACATATTTAAGTTTTTGCTTGAATATCCTATTGAGAAGTCATCTTTGGAGGAATCAGAGCAGGAGGAAAGAATGCTAAAACCAGGACTGCACAACACATTTGCAGGCTAAGTGATCACTTGGAATTCAGTCCACCAGAAACTCATTGAATTTCTTCAAGTGGTGAAAAGTACCAAGCTTGTATATCAAAGAAAAATGCCTACTCAAGTTGAAAAATAGGTCAAACAGTTCTTTGATACAAACCACTCAGATTATACTAAAATTATAAGTGTAAAACAACAGGGAGCCTAATTTCAAATTGTGCAGCCCACAGTTTTCTTCTTGTTCTACTTCTATGTTCACAATAATTAATAACTTGTGATGAACACTCTTATAAAACAAATTTCACATTTAACTTGTCAAAGTATCACAAAAAATGGAAAATAATTCCACTTAAAAGAAGAAAATGGGGATCAGAGAGATTAATTAACATGGCCTAAATTTCATGGCAGGTCTATGCCTCTAGACTTGCAAATATTTATTGAAGGTTTTGTTCTTTGTTTCTGTTAAGAGGTTATCATGATACAATTTAAATATAAAGGAAACAGGTCAATTGGATGTGAATATTTTAAATACCAATGGGAACAAATGGGAATAGGAGCATTATATAACATTACCTAGTAATATTAGTATCTGATGTACAGACATGGGCAGAGCTGCTACTTGCTCTCCCTGTGCCCAGCCGCTCACAAGGAGCCCAGGAGAGATGGCTGGTTCTAGCCCTGGCCCGCCAGCCCAGCAGAGTCTTGCAACAGGCCAGACGACCCCCACTCCATGAGGGCCTCCATTTTCCACATCCGGACTTCTCTCTCGTCAGAACTCCACCCAGCAGACCAGCCTATCACAGTCCGGTTCATCATTAAATGCTGGACTTAGAGATGACTGCAAAGAGTATGCTACCTGCACGGCAGAGCCTGGCAAGCTACCTGTGTTGTATTTGATATGCCAAAATCCAGTAACAATTATAGACCTCATTCCGGAATGGATTGTGGCTCTTTATGTTCCTGGAGCAAGCAGATGCCCTTGGGCTCTACTAGCATGAGATAGGACATATGGAGATGTTACTGGGGCCCGCTCGAGCAAATCGATGAACAACGGGAAGACAGTGACAGTGACAGTGACCTAGTAATATTAATATCTGATGTACCATAGTATCTATGCTTCCTAAGGAAATAAATATATAATTTGGTGACTATTTCAATCAAAAAAGTGTGGTAATGAACTGTGTCTTCACTGAATTAGATAAGTAAGAAAAATGTAAAAAGATTAAATGCATTTACAGACTTAAAAATATGGCCTCTAATTAAGTTATAGAGAACAAAAAAATGACAAAAAATCCAAAGAGTCATTAGACAATAATGGATCAGACAATAGGGCTTAGAGCTGGATTAAATGATCCAATGAAGGGTCCTAGAACGCATACAGAGCTAAAATTTAAAGATGGAAATGTCATTCACAAGAGCAAAGGAACTGTGATAAGTAAAAGCGAAAAAGCAAAGTGATAGGCCAGCTAGAAAATACTCTGGCCTCAATCTGTAAGAGCAAAATAAAAACCAACAACTGAACTAAATAAAAATTATTATCCAAGAGGGAATACAGTGAATAATTAGGATTAAAGGATCCAACTGTATAGTGTTGCATAAAATCTGGAATTCTGAAGTTAATGTAAAGTACTGTGGACAAAATGTTCATTTCAAAGAGTGAGAGATACTCAGTTCTATTCCATAGGTCTACAGGTCTGTCTCTATACCAATACCACACTGTCTTAATTACAACTGCTCTGTAGTAGAGCTTGAGGTTGGGGAAAGTGATACCTCCCATCTTCTTTTTCCCAAGGATTCCTTAGCTATTCATGGAGTTTTATTATTCCATACAAATTTCAGGAGTGTTTGTTCAATTTCTTTGAAGAACATAATGGGTATCTTTATAGGGACTGCATTGAATCTGTATAAAGCTCTAGGGAGTATTACCATTTTGATAATGTTAATCCTTCCAATCCATGAGCAGGGAATATGCCTACATTTCCTCAGGTCTTCTTTTATTTCCTGAAGTAACGTTTTGTAGTTTTCTTTGTAGAGATCGTTTACATTCTTTGTCAAACTGATTCCTAGGTATTTGATTTTCTGCGGCGCAATTGTGAATGGGATAGTTTCTTTAATGTCCCTTTCTTCTCTTTCTCTGTTTGCATATAGGAAGGCCATTGACTTTTGGGTATTGATTTTGTACCCTGCTACTCTGCTATAGGAATGTATTATTTCTAGGAGCCTCTTGGTAGAGAATTTCGGGTTTTCCAGGTACAATATCATGTCGTTCATCATGTTGATTTCTCGACCTAGGTACACATAACTGCTGCATTCAGAGATGTTTGTTCCATTGAGAGTGAATGGGGCCTCAGGAACTAGTTCAATCTTCATGAACATTGTTTTCTTTAGATTCAGCTGCAGACCTATATTTCCACATTCTCGGTCAAAGTCAGCCAGCATTTGTGCCACTTGGCTAATGTTTGGTGTTATTAGAACGATGTCATCAGCGAGCGGAGGTGGTGTAGTAACAGTAACTCCCATTCCTTCACTCCCATTCCTTCCCATTCTAATTATTGCATGATGTTCTCGAGGGTGGCACTGAAGAGTTTTGGTGAAATGGTATCACCGTGTCGAACCCCTCTTTTCACATTAATGATCACTTCTTTGTAGAATGGTGAGATCCTTGTAGTGAATCCGTAACACAGCTCACAAAGGATCTTGATTTATTGGGTTTGAACACCCTGTTTGGCTAGGGCTTCGATGACTGCTTCAGTCTCCACAGAATCAACATGATGAATGACCTAAAACCTGAGCTGCAGGTAGGACTAGGATCCTAGTCTAGGATCCTAGCTGCAGGTAGGACCTAGTCTAGGATTCTTGACTAGGATCCTAGCTGCAGGTAGGACCTAAAACCTGAGCTGAGGTAGGACTAGGATAGATGGATGCTGATAAAGCATCCATCTATCCTAGTCCTACCTCATTTCACGGAAGCATGAAACAGCTATATCATCTCCTTTCTCATGAAATATAGTATCTTGGCTTCAGGAAAACCACACTGGGTTTAACCTCCTGCCCATCTGTCTCTTCTTACTCATTTTGCCTTAGTATCTTCTCTACACTCTCTTCTCTACTCCTATCATCCAAAGATGACAGAGCTCTTGATATCCTGCAGCAGTCCATTTGCTCTTTATACACTGATGGGTTCATCTCATCTCAGATATTTCATAAGAGGCCAAAGACCTAATATTAAATTTGGATCTTACCCCTAGATAGCTTACCTATTTCTTCTCCCTCAATATATAAAAAACTGAAATTCAATTAAAAATCTCTATTCTCCCCCTCTTTTACTTTACAAACTAGTCTGTGAATAATTTTAGTTAAACCATGTCAACCCTGTTTTTTTATCTCATGACCATATAGTGTCAGAGCTTCCTCTTTCCTGT
Organism: Cryptotis parvus; assembly: GCA_021461705.1. Lineage (NCBI taxonomy): Eukaryota > Metazoa > Chordata > Mammalia > Eulipotyphla > Soricidae > Cryptotis > Cryptotis parvus. The sequence continues at coordinate 109,754 of JAJIBD010037915.1, forward strand.
GGAATGCCTGCTAGCCTCCTACTCCATCTGTTGTTCTCTGTTAAACCATATGATTTACATTACCAGAGTAAATTATTAAAAGTAAAAAATGTATACTAAATCCTGTTCACACCTGGATAGTACCTTGAAAGGTTTCTTATTATTTGAATGTAATTCAAAAGCCTCATGTGCCTTAGTTTATCATGTATCTTCTCTTGGATCTCTTTCTCCCCAACTTCACTATATACCAAATGCACTGCTTTCTTTCATACTTTACTGTCACTGTTGGATTTACTCAGGACTTACTCCCGCAGTGCTCAGCGGACCACTTTGGGATGTCAAGGATCAAGACCAGGTTGACTTCATGCAAGGCAAAAACCTTAACCCCTTTATTATCTCTCTAAGGCCATGATTTTCTTTTGTGCACGTTAAGTCACCCTATGCGTTCAGAGACTTGTGCTCTAGTCTTCTTTAGACTTCTTATGCAGCTGGCTAATTCTCATCTATCGGTTTTGGCTTAAACCTTACAGTTTCGGGAGTCCCTTTTTCACCATATTCACAGTTCTTTCATATACTCTGATGACTATAAGAAAGTATGATTTATAGCATTTTGTGAACTCAAATGCATCATCACATTCAGAACCACTCACTGGTTCATTTTCCTATTTTCTTATTCCTTTTTATGCTTTTGAAATTTCAGTCTCTTATTTTTATACCAAAAAAAAAACCCTCTTCAGACTGCAAAGTGTACCACTTGTTTTCATGGCATCGCACGGCAAACTTATATAATAGAAACACACCTGCTACCCACACCAATAGGCTTCATAAGAAAAATGAATTATTGTTATTTTTATTCAAATATAAGTGAGGTGGAAGAAGTAGTTAAGAATCTACCTCTCCTAACTTTTCATAATGTACTAACTCATCATTCGGGAAAACTAATGGCTGAGAGGTCATATATTATGTTGGAATCTGAGAAGGGAATGAAACCAGTAACTGAGTCCAGTAAGACCAGAATAACATGACCTTCTCCTGAGCATTTGGCCTGGATGTGGTAACCCTGGGCTCAGTCCTAAGCATCACAGGGTTCCTGAGCACACCAGCAGTGATACGCCCACACTTCCGCTGCACCGCAGGTAGGAACCTTTGATTAACCTTATCTCCTGCTTGTGAAGTAAATCGGTTCTACTTTTTACTCGAGCCACCAACAGGCTTAAGTTATAAGGAAATTATTTTCAGTTATAATTGCAGAAGAAGCCATAAATTCTTGAATTGACAGCTTCTGTGAAGAAACAAGTAGATGCTGATCTAGATCTGCATAGATGAGAAACACATACATACACTAGTTCTGTTGATATGCAGTTACCATGGAAATAACCAGCCTGCACCAGTCAGCAAGATAATTCAGCTGACTGGGACACCATCTTCAGATTTCTTTGAGACATTTAAAGTTCCCTCTGTAAGCCTGTACCCTCAGTTCAATCAGCTATGGTCATTTTTAAAATTTTAATGTTGATCGGTCACTGCCATTTATAGCATCCCCTTCTTCATAAGACTTTGCCAGGACATCCAGTTCATTGACTTCCATCTCCCTAATGAATTCACTGTGGACCTCTACAGTCCAACCTGCAAAAGCACTGATCCCAGAGGTGTACTTGGTGCTCAAAAAATACAAGGTGATTGGTCTAGTCTTGACACATTAAGCTGCCTCTCGATGTATGGCTGTAATTTTCCAGATAGTCTCTTAGTTACCAGCCCTGTGGGAAGCACTTACACTAGGAAGCTGACCAGCTGGCAAACTCATGAAGGACATGCGTCATCTCCCAGGAAGTGGGAATATTGTTTGTCACCAAGGGGAAAGGCAAGGGAATGATGTCAACATTCAAGGAGATCCCAGTGCATCCTCTACTTTCCTGTCACAGGGCACCTGGAGACTGTCTCAAGAGTACTAAACCCTTAACTATCCCCACCTGTTCATGTTATCTAACCTTGAGTTAGAGCAATAGTATAGCAGGTAGGGTACATCCTTTGTGTGGGTTCAAGCTGAATTAAATTCTCAGCATCACTTATGGAACACAGAGCCCAGCTTAGAGTGTACCTTGAGCACAAAGATAGGAGTAATCCCTTACAAATGCCTGTTGTGGCCCCAAACAAGCATAAAACAACAAAAACAAAAGGAATAAATCCTAAACCTACTCTTCAAAGAAGTGACTATTTTCTTTTATTTTTCATTTTATATTTATTAAAACACTGATTTGCATATTTATCCATAATGCAATTGTTTCAGGCATACAATGTGCCTCAAAAGTGAGAGTATCCCACCACAAAAGTGCCTTTCCATCCACTAGTATAGCTAGGCCATCAACTTGCCCCCTTAGCTGGCACATAAATTTATTTCATATAACTTGCCAGTAAGGAAAGGCAAATGAAATTATCAAAAAATAAATCATATTTATTACCTATTTAAGTTTAAATCATTTTATACAATACAGAAATAAGTTTTCAACTCTAATATCTAAAATACATTGAATTAACTTTTATTTGAACTTTAGTTTCATTCTAGTAATAATGCCTCCCTATCATTATTAAAACTATTTTAAATTATTCACTAATATATATTTATTTTACACAAAGCAAGTAAATCTTACAAGTCTAAAATTTAGTAAAAGTAAATAGAATTAAGAAATTTAAAGAGAAAAATCATAACAGGCTTATAAAAGCACAATACATGTTTTATCATAAGATACAGAATATTGGTCTTATAAAATATCATAGATATTACATAAGCTTCACTAATGCAGATAACAGATTGCAATTAAACCTCTATAGATGTACAAATTTTATTGATAAGACATAGAACACTTAATAAAATTGAAATGTTACTTCATTATTGAAATTGTATAAAATGTCTCAGCAAGCTAAGAGTAAACATAACTTTCTTAATTTTGTAGAGGGCAGCTATGAGTACCATGAGTGAGTACCATACTCAATGCCATGTCCTGAGACATTTTTATTGCTTAATGAACCTCTTTTACACTGCTCACTGTATTTGGATCTGTTAGAAATGTTCTCTTGTACCCATTTCCTCCATTTCTTCACCTATTCCATCACCATTCTTTGTTCTATTGCTAGACAACCATTTTTTTAGATACATTATCACTTCACTTGTCACTTGTCTTCCTGTTGATCATCGATTTGCTCAAGCAGGCACCAGTAACAGATATCTCCATACATCCTGTCACACGCTAGTGTAGCCCAAGGGCATCTGCTCGCTCCAGGAACATAAAGAGTCTCAAACCATTTCATCAGGTCATGGGAATAAGGTCTATAATTGTTACTGGCATTTGGCATATCAAATATGACACAGGTAGCTTGCCAGGCTTTGCCTTGCAGGTGGGATACTCTTGTAGTCACCTATAATCTTGAGCATTTATTGATGATAAATGGGACAGAGGGCAGAGATCTGGGAATCAGAGCCATTGGGACCCCAGGAGCACGGGAGTGCGGATATATGGGGAAAGTTGACTGGAGACTGGATTATCAGGAGCCCTGACCCTCCAAGCAGCGTCACTTACGAGATGCAGTCTGGTGTGTACTGTCGGCGCTGAGTTGTTCTAGCAAGCGCTGTTGAAATCTCCGGCTACTCTTGCTTTGCTATGGAGGTCGTTCTTCAAATCTCTGAGCGGCTGTTGTAGGTGTTTTGCTGGTCCTTGTTAGGTGTGTATCCATTTATGAGTGTGAGTCCTTCCTGATGGACAGACCCCTCCATCCTTCAGAAGTGACCTTCACTGTCTCCTATAACCTTCTTCAGTCTGAAGTCTGTGAGCTGGGAAGGCCCGTCTCTGTCTCTGGCCCCCTACAACCTTTCTGGTGCCCCTGCAGCAGGGGGCTGTGAGGCTGAGTGGTGGGAGGGGAGAATCTGGAGAATATTCTAGGAAGGAGGTGGACAACCCCCAAAAGGTCCCTCTCCATTCCTTCCTGGTCGGGATCTGCCCAGTGTGCCTTATAGAAGATACTCCTGGAAATGCTTGAAGAGTCTCCAGGGCTATAACAGGTAGTATTCAGAGGAACATGCAGTACCTGACATTAGTCTCAGGACATCACTCATACCAAGCACCATTTGTACTATCTTCAGGTTCCTGGACTGGAACTCTTTGCAGAATATATCCTTCTAAATAAGCATGTTTTGGTTTTGAGATTTTTTTTTATTGTTTAGGTGGGAAACCATACCTGGTAGTACTCAGGGTTACTCCTGGGTCTGCACCCAAGAATTACTCCTGATGGGCTTGAGGAGGCATATATGATACAAGGCATAGAACCGGGGTTGGCCATGTGCAAGGCAAATCCCATTCACTGTGTGCTAAAACAAAGTGCTCATGGTTTTCCTAAGCACAAAGGGGTGATTTACATAAAAGCTATTAGTTTGTATACTTCATTTTATTTCTTGCAGTTTTTACTCAGCTGCATGTTTTAGAAATGCATGATGCCCTATGTCCACCTAACTCTTTTTCCTAAATGCTATTCTATACAACTGCATTTGATCTATTTGTAGCCTCAAGCTTCCCACTACCACTAAAAGCCTATAACAAATATCTTTTGCACACATTTTTTATGAAACTGATTCTCTAGGAGAAAAAAATTCACAGATTATATAGGCTGTAAGAAATGTCAGTATTTTATTTAAGTGCTGCAAAATTGCCCTCCAGAATGCTTATACAATCCATACTCCCACAAGGGTTTCCGTAGCTCATATCCCATCTGATACATGGCATTTGCACTAAGTTCTCATTTTTTGCCTATAAGTAAAAGAGTATTTTGTACTGTTTTGGTTTTCTAACTAACATATGCTTGAAAATTTCTCTTTATCATTGAAATTACCTTTCCAACCAATTATTCTTGCCCATTTTTAAATAGAATTCCAATATAGATGAATTACTTTACTTGTCCTTAGGTTCAATATTACTACTTCTAGATTCTCTGTAATAGGCCTTTAGGCCTTGCTCATTATGTATTTCATGATTTTAATTTGTGAACTCATGTTCTATGAGAATTTTTCTGCTACAAAGCAATTTTTATTTAGCTTGGTATCTCATCCAGAAAACTTGGTTGCATCGGTTCTTCATAAAACCAACTGCCTGAGTTATCAGCATGGATGTTGTCAAAACTTCCTATCGACTAGCTCCATGTGGAGTGCTTGACAATGCCAGTACAAAGAGAACTCGCTTCCTCACTTTGAAGCATATATGTCTCTCATAATTACTTTGAAAATATTGTTTCTGTATTTTATTTCTTTTGCAAGGATTACTGTATTTTATCTGTTTATAAGAAGGAAAAATTTAATATGCATGATGCCTATCTTTCAACATATTTTCTGCTGACTCAGAACTAGTAATTTAGTAGTAAGATTCAGAGAGATAATTATGCAAATAACACACAAACAAAAAAGCATCCATTCAAAACAGCAAGCTGAAAGATATAGGAGTTGCTGACATTCTTAATATAAAGAGAAATGTTATATATGCATGTATGTAAGTTATGGACTTATACTATATTATACATATATAACATACCTGCATGTTACATATAATAGAAATCACAAAAGCAGCAACATTTACTAAGGAAAGTTATGTGTTGTCTAAATTATGTATAGATTAGACTACCAAATACAGTAAATCATTATAAGGAGGAAGGAGAATTAGAAAAGTGTCCCAGAGGCTACACCTCATAATTTACACATACAGGTATAATTCCTTAGGGAGAAATAAGTACCTTACATTTGTCAAGCATTATAAATGCATCACTAAATGTTCTCTCCCTAGATGGGATTAGTTCAGATTAATTGAGAACTGAGACAAATGGGATTTTCTCCACACATTATTTTAATTTTAGAGAATTTTTAGATTCACATCAAAATTAAGATTAAAGTCACACACCAATTTCCCATGTAGCCTATATTTATCTGCTCCTATGCATGCATTATTCCCTCTGTAATCAAAATTCTCCAACCAGAGTGCTGCTGCATTTGTTATAATCAGCGATTTTATATGTATACATCAGAATTAACCCAAGTCCGTCATATATAGTTATCTTTTGGTGCTGTCCATTCTATGGGTTTGGATATGCTTCTAACATAACCATAATTAAGATTTATTTCTTGAAACTACAGAGTATGAGAGAATATAAAATTCATCATGGAATGCATTACTGAATGCAGAGTTAGGTGCCTTATGACATGCTAGAAACAATGACTCAGGAAATAACATGCATAGCCCAACTTAAATTTCAGGGAACTATAAAGATATATAAACTGATATTTATAGTGGCATAAACTATCCTTATAGATAATAAATAATGGGATAAAATGAGACCAGGGAAAGCTAAGTTGTAAGTACATAAGAGAAAATACATCCAGGAAGGGAAAAATGTGAACATGCAAAAAAGAGAAATACCTTCATTCTTTCTCTATTTTTTAAATTTTTTTCTAATGACACAGGTAATATCTTCTACCACACTTTATCAATACAATAAAAAGGTATCGAAACAATTAAAAGGTACATGCTATTATCTTTTATAGCATGTACCTTTTGATTGTTTCCTGAACTTTTTACTGGTGTCTGTTCCAGTCTGTTTTCCCATATTCTGGCCATCATGGTACTGCTCATATCCTCCACTACCCATATCCTCTGTAACTTATTAAATCTACCTTTATCGCCTGGCCATTTGTTCCTCTCTACTCTTCTAATCTCAGGACGCAACAGATATACTTATAACTCCGTCTCTTGTGGCAACAATATATACCTTATACTTCAGATTTTATAGATAGAACAATGCTTTATTTTTATAATGATAAATATATTTCAAATTTCTGTACTTTCAAAGCTCTAATAGCTTGACATCAAATTTTCATTACAACTGTTATGACCCTCACATGAAGAACAAAACTCCAGAATAATATCAAATTAGTTAAAATGCTAGAAAAATCCCACTATATGCATTTTATTACTACTTACAAGAATGAATTATTATAAAGCACAAAGAACACATTTTTATAATAAAGCAAAATATGTAATTACATGACAAGAAAATTCTTGTAGGTATCTCTAATAAGCACATTTTTGTCTGTAAAGTCGCAAATAAAACACAAACTTTCTGCTAATTTCATTAGGGATCTATTAAGCTAGCAGGACTCTAATACGGAAATGGAATAATTGCCTTCATCAACAGCAGGAGGACAATTTACCAGAAAGAAAAAAAAAACATTTAGATGGCACAATTAAGTTATATTTCTTCTTTTTCCCTCAGATAAATTAAAAAGATAAGCATTAATGTTATTTATGATTTTCAGAGTTCTCCTTTGTTTTTGTTTCTTGCCTAGTTTTACCACCAGTAATTGTTGCATTCTCTATAAAATCGGAGACTCTTGATTACCTACTCAACAGTCATTGTCTCTATCCTCCTTTCTCATGAACTCTGATCCCAACCATTGCCTAGTGTGAATTGACTCATCTAGTTAATGAATGCAGTCCCATTCCTTTTTGACATTTTTTGTGATGTTTAGTAGTGAAATAAAAATATCTACCCAAAGTCTTCTGAAAAAAATTCTAAGGGACTGTGAGAGAGAGAGAGAGAGAGAAAGAGAGAGAGAGAGAGAAGTGGAGAGCTCCCACTTCTGCTGGAAGTTTTTATCTCCCTGTGAACCCTATACTATAGAAAGGAACTTTTAATCATGTGGGGGAAAGCTTCCATAATGAAAAATATTGGAGACCAATTATAAATTTATAAATAAGTCTCAATATTTTATGACATTACTATAATCTCTAGCCAAATAAATTTGGAACAGTCCTACAGGGCATAACACAATGTTTCTTATGGCTATAAACCTTTCAGGGGTTAGAATTTTTCTGTTACAAAGCATTTCAACAAAATTATACACGCCAAATACAAAGTTAATCTGTGTAAATGCTTGTTGGACATCTTTTGTATAGATAATGTCTTGTCAGACATCATTTATACATCACTTTGCTCTGAGCTATTAAACATTAGGAACTAAATACTAACAAATTATGAGATCTCTTTATAAATTATTTCAGCAATTATCATAAAAAAATCCAGGCAAACCAAAAACATTAGAGATTTGTAAATTTGCCTTCAAATTCTTATTACAGTATTAAAATGTTTCAATTTTAGTAATTATAAAAACAGAATAACGCAAGTTTGTGTTAATGATTTTAAGAATTAGTAAAATTTATATTTTAAACTGAAACAATTACTTCTTTACTCACATTGTATATAAAAATTTGGAGATTATAGAGTAGAATATATGTTTCCTATATCTAGATCAAAGGCTATGTACTTTACTACTCAGTTTAAAGAACCAGACATTACTTTATTAAACCTACAAATTACTTAGCCTGTCTAGGCTAAAGTTTACACATCGGTAGAATCAGGGTTATCATACTAATTACTTCACAGGATTCGTGGAAGGATAATTTGAATAATGCATGTGATGCTCTAGTGTACAGTAGTTGTTCAATACTGTATTCATTATTATAGTTATTTAAATCAGAATCAGTATAAAATTCCTTAAGAAAGCCTCCTCAGTAGCAATGAAATGAGCCCCTTCCCTAATTCCTAAAGTTGCCACTGATCATAGAAGATTTTCCTTGGAGACCAACACAAATCAAATTCGTTGATATTTGTTGCAAGAAAACTGAACAGCAGACACAGTTGTTCTTCATAATTTATTTGCCGTACTGCTAATAACCGAAAATCTGACATAATGGTAATTGTCATTTGCAGGTTATCGTAAAATACCAGAGATGTCTATGATGATAATATGTATTCTGAGTTTCTTCCTGAAACTCTTTCAGAATAATATAGCAAAATGTTATTAGAAGTTGTTGAAGTGAAAATTATGCTCTGGCATGCAATACTGAGACCTTGAGTACTTCCTTTATACTTCATTCATCCTGAAAATATAGACAAATTGGGACAGTTGCCCTTAGAAGCTCTTTTCAACTCTGGTTTCATCACTGTTATTACAATCACAGAGAGATTACATTTGTAAAATATACAAAATAGATGCATGTACTAATGACATAGTAGAAACTTGACTAAGTGCTTTATGTGCTAGGTCTCATTTAACCATAATAGCTCCATGAGGCAGGTAATCATTCCCATTCCACAAATTAAAAAGTCAAGAGTCAGAGACGCTAAGTGGTTTTTCTTAGCACATCAATTGGAGTAATTTTATATTGTAGACTGCTTATTTCCAACCACCAACAAATGACAAATTTCTTGTTAAAACCTATAGAACAAATATAAAACATATTATGATGCTTCCTTAAAGTGATACATTGTTCTCAAAATTACAGACAAGTAAATTATGCTGGTATATTGCCTTAAAATTTTATTATGTAATATTTTATAGTCATAAATGAAGCCATTAAGGTCAATTTTCATTCTCAGTATTTTATCAATATATACAAAGTTTGCTTGTATAAATATATGTGTCTTTGTAATTTTTCTTTTATAATTTATGCTCATTCTTTCCACATTTTCACAATAAATTGCATATTTTGTCTTTATGGGAAACAAAAAGAAAAATTTAAAGTAGGTAATACTTTAAATTTTGATTTCTGACATTTTTATTTTGTTTGTTTCTAGTTCACTTAACAGTTGGATATCTAGCACACATACCATTTTATTTTGAAAAATGAGGCTGCTTTGGACACAACCCACTTACCATTGTAATAAATACAATCACGATTATATATAGCCTTCTCAAAGGAGAGGAGACACAATTGCCTCCCACGATTTGATTACAAGATGGCAGTTACAATTGGCACCTAGACAAACAATACATAATTGCTAGCCACTAAACTGCAAAGAGAGAGAGAAGTAGAGGGGGTAGGGGGGACAGAGAGGTTATAGGCATAATAGTCAAAGCAATAGAGAGAATAAAAAACCTTCTGTTCTTATTTGGAGTGAAGAAGAAGGTAATTTACACTCAGAAATACCCTCTCAGGAGAAATATTTTGCCGAGATGACTCATATTATATCTTTTACAAGATCTTTTTGCTCATTCTCCTAAAGAAACAGGAAAAAGTAAATATAAAATTGAAAAGCAAAGGGGGTTAGTGAGCTCTCAGATATCAAGAAAGCAAATTATAATGACTCTTCAGTGAAAATTAGAAACAACTTTATATACAGGGAATTTTTGAAAAGACATGACATTTCTGTTTCTATCATAAAATATTTTCTTAGGAAATCGGATTTATACCAATAGTCTATTATCATGTTGGTAGCAATGACAAAATATAGATGGTCTAACAATATGAATGCTCAAGTACTAGCTATTTCAATGCACAGATTTTAAGAAATTTTCAGCTCCACATTTCTTTTTAAGCCTAATATAAAGCTCCACTAGGCATATAATTCCTTCACTGAAGTTTGTTGTCAGAACATGAGAAAAAAAAAGAGCAGGTTGCTCTGGTTTTTACCAAAAAGGGTTCAAGCAGATAAAAATATGAGAAAGAGATTAACTCTGATTTCTCCACTACCTACTCACAGCAATGATCCTGAACATGCTGGGTTTACACAACTTTTTATCATACTTGTTCCTAGTTTAAAACAAAAGTGAATTTATGAGCCCCAAAACATAACACCCAACCAAAGCCTAATTAGCAAGTGCATCATGGCACTGGGGAAAATTTAACCACATTGTGCTATCTCTGCAATGTAATTCACAGAGGACATACTCACAAAATTTGTAAAAATATCAAGTGCCATAAGGAAGCAGTATCTTTGAAGTTAAAATTCTTTTGCGTTTGTAGCAGAGTTGATTGAAAAGTTAGTAAAAGCTCATGAGCGGATGTTTCTTTTTTTAACAAAGAACACCCATTCATTAAAGAAGCTGCAGTATAATATACCAGTTTTTTCACCAACTGCCCCTGGAATAAAAACATTATATTACTATTTAATTGGAATATATTATTATATATATTTATGTAATATATATAATTTCTAGATAATTGTAACTAAAATGAGAAAAACAGACAGTTTTTCCATGCCTTTCCTTAATGTCTTTAGGGAAACAAACAGGCTCAGGGTTCACCACTCTTATTGAAAGTGAAGCTCTTTAACTCACAAAAATATAGTAATAATAGAAGTGAATAGAGTATAAAGCATATATTTGTAAGGTGATCATTTTATAGTCTAACTCTTGCTTAAGTCTCGATACAATCCAGATGGCACAATACATAGCCCCAAATGTACGTGCTGCATGTATAATGACTATCTCCTACAGAAGTGTTGCAGGTGACTTACATGAAGTGGGGAGGAGAGAGATGGCATCCTGGAGAAGGCTGTCTACTGCTTCCCTCTCTACCCACATTGGTCGCCTGGGCAAATGCCTGAGGAAATCTTGGGCTAATTTCTGAGTTTTCTATAAAGACTTTCACAGCAGAGACCAAATGTCTCAACAGACCCTTGAGGCAGTAGTCAAGCTTCGCCTGGGTTTCAATTGTTCTACTTAGAGTGGGAGATGATCCCTGCCATCCAATTGCAAAGGCGATGTCAAGAAGAACTTGAAACTTTGGTGTCTACCATCATGCCCTCATCACAACTCTTTGGTCCTGCTGACGCTTTTCTCTGGGGTAGATAGCGGGAAACTTTTTGGCCTCTGGTGGTACCAGTTAGAGACTAATTAGACTTCAGTCCCTGTGTCCACAAAATAAGTCTGGCCATAATGCTCTTACTTCTTTATGGCTAATGAAAAAGTGACTTTTTAAAATCTCAAATATATTACTTCCCAAGCACACACTGTTAGCCCCTCCAGCTTCCCGAACCCATGTACTGCCTACTTCAACAACATACATAAATATACATATGTGTATGTTATATGTACATATCTATGGCATATGTACATAAATGTAAGCATATATGTCATATATATGTACATATATATAATATATTATTAGTATATGTGTTAACAAATAACTTCCCCAGTGGACGAATTTAAGTGCTAACAATAGTCTCTGGAAATATTTATGGATATATTCCAGTCCAAAATCCATTACATAATAATATTTAAGGATTTCTAAATGTTGCTCTTACCTAATCCTTAGTTGTTTAAGATTTAATTATAGCATTTTGAAAATGATGAAATTATGTTTTACAAAAATTATCAATTTTCCTGATATTGCAGAATTCGTTAACCATAGAATGGATATCAACTTCTCAAATTATAAAACTCAACAAATTATCCATACATTTTGCCATTTTCAAAATAACACATTTGGGAAAGACATAAAGCTGCTCAATCCACTCTGGACTAAGTGTGGCATTTATGAAAAGGTCATTTTCACTGGTTGTCGAAACACTATCACACATTACCCTGTGCATCTAAAACCAGGTGTTGGCAGGAATGTCACAGTTAGAGGAACATATTACTGTTAACTTTTGACAATTATGAAATATATTTTAGGCAGTACTGACAATGAAAGCAGCATCAATATACACAGATTTTATCATCATCATCATCATCATTATTATCATAGAGATATCATCTAAGTCAGGAACCATTATGCTTTGAATGTCCCTTATAATAAGATTCGTGTCATCTTGGCTAGAAAGCTGGCTTAAAGGACCGGAATACATGCTTTGCATGCAAAAGCCCTGGGTTCAATTTTGAGCATATTACCAAGAGCCCAAGCATTGATGGGTGTGAACTCCCACAAAACCATAATTTTTGATAAAAGATTCAAGACATTACTTTCTTCCATCTAGAGAGGAGGATTTAACCTTAAGCTAGTATAATTGTGACTCTTAATTAGATACTGAAAACTATGTTGTACACTCTGTTTCTCTTTGCTTGGCTGCCTGAAAGATAGGAACTAAACTCTTCTCAACTATTTCACTCCCCTTCAATTTAGACTTTTAATTCTAAATTTTAATTCCACTGATCCCTATTATTTCCAAAGTCTCTGCAGATATAAATACTGATATAAAGACGGAGAGCTACACAGCTGTGGTGCGCTTGCTATGATACTCATCAAGAGTCACACATGTAAGCTGCAGTGCTCAATGATTCCCCATTAGGGGAAGATTTCTCTCATGTCTACAATATACTTGCATCTTTTTGGTTGTCATGCACACCAGATCCACACCTTTTATTTGGCCTGTTGAAACCAACCTGATTGCTATGTAGCTGGAAACTGCTTGCAGCATCATAGGTCACAGAGAGCAGAACAACCAGGCACAAACAGCAGAGTTGCCAGGATTACACTTGGCACACAGTTGGCACCAGGCACTGAACTTTTTACTGCCTCACAATTGTACATCATGTACTCTAGAGATTAGTCACCTCCTGGACCATTTCAGCTTTGATTTTTTTTTGCTTATTTTTATCCTAATATGACATTATAGGTTTGACACAGAATTATAGGATATTCATTCATCTTCACTAAGCTTGCCTTATAGCATAATGTTTAAAAAACTTTATGCCATCACAATGCTCTAAACTGTGACTTATGCTCTTGTATGATACCCAATATCATAGTTTCTAATTGTTTCCACATTAATATAATTTTCAGGCAAGACGTCAAATTATAAATGCAGTACATTGAGAATAGCATCTGAGACTGGGGCTTGAAGGAGAGAGGAAGGACACTCACATGAGAGGAAGAGGGTGAGTCATGCGATGAACAAATGCTCAATGATGATGCTTGTCCTGCTATACAGAGATATTTTTGATAGGTTATTTCTGAAGATCATCCGAAATTATGGATAATATGACTAATTTTCAACCTCTAGTTATTTAAGAATTGGTGAAGATTTCTTCTGAAACTGCAAGGTCCTATTAACCTCAGCTCAAAATAATTCACAGGTCAAAGAGACAGGTCTTGGGAAGGAATAGTTTCCACATCTTGAGGGAGACATGTTCTCAGCACCTCTACCAGCATTGCTAAGATTTATGAGTCTATTTAATCAAGTGGAAATAGTATGTGTACTCAACAGGACTGAGACGCTGGAAGCAAGACGCTTCATCTTTCTAATCTTTCGTAGCAAGATAACCGACTATGGAACTGCACACAATGAAGCAGAGCAAAGCCCCCAAGGATCAATAACTATGCTGCAGCTAAAAGTCAGAACATAGACACTGGTCATTCAAAGAATCAATAACCAGTTACAGGAAGGCAGCGGTGAGCAATGGGGATTGAATGAGACTCACCTCATACTGATTTGTTGCCATATGTATGCAGACATCCAGGCCCATAACTCACTCACACCATCATCATACTAGAGCCAAGATGGGAAAGTCCAGGGGGGAAAAAAGGGAGAAAGTGAGAAAGTGTAAAATTAAGTCTCGTACATCTCCAAGATTCTGCCCTTTTTATTACCTATGAAATGTTGAAGATGAATAAACCTTATATATCAAAAAGTAGCTGTGATTTGACCAAAAAAAAGGAATATAAATAATTGGGCTAAAATTTAAGAATTCTTTTGTAACCTGGAATCTAGATCAAAAAATACTATATTTTTACCTTTGAAGTTTTTTAGTTCTGTATCCTCAATTAGTTAAGAACTCATTCTCCATGTTTAGATATACCTATATTCAGATGCACACCTACCTCGAACTACAGAGTCAGGATTCAGTTTTTTCATTTATAATCATGTGCCTAAAAGATGTCTTTCAGATCACACGTGTGCATGCAAATGAGAAGTCTGGCAATCTGGATAATAGGGAATGTTTACTGAAGTCAACTATGAGTTATTACCACTGAGAGAGCAGTGGTACAAAACAAGAAAATATATGGTTCAAAAATTTTTATGCAATAGATTTTACTAATAGAGAATCTAAAACATAGATAACAGGAATAAAATCTTAGTTTCCGCAGTTTATACAGTTGTTGGCCATCTATACAGTGGTTCTCTATGTGATAAGCATTTCTTTAGCTCATTTACTGACTCTAAATTTTTTTTCCTAATCTAGACTGGGAATGAAATAAGGACTATTGTGAAGATTAAGTGCTGTGACATCTACAAAGAGACCACCACACCACAGTGTTTGGCCCACAGTAGGTGCTCAGATCATGATAGCTATAATTTTCACCTGTCAAAAAAAACCTACTTTGCCCAAACTTAAGACAGAATAGAGCAATAAAGTATCTGGATTAAAATGTAAATGTGAAATCTTAATTATTTAAATGTTCAGTGGAAGTCAATTATATTTCCATTAAAATGCAAATGTGCATTTGAATTCCTGCAGGGGGTACATCACACAGAGGATTGGACCATAGAGTCAGGGACAGAAGCAGCAGGGATCCTTGTGAGGAGATGAATGAAATGAGGATTAAAAAGTGGGGGGGTGGGTCCTACATAAACTAGTGGCTTCTGTTTGAGGAGAAGGAAAAAAAATGAAAGGCAGCAGCTACCAACATCCTAGGAATTTACAAGGGGCAAAAGACAGAAAAGTTAATTCCTAGAAAAGAAAATTATCTTCTCTTGGAAGGTCAGAGCTACTGACTGACATAAGGTTTAGCAAGAAATCAGTCTGCAGGTCAATATATTTCAGAGGGATAAACTGGAAGCATAACCAAGAAAGTCTCAGTTCATCAGACAAAGCTGACTGAAGAAGTGCCACAAGTATATGTACCTTACGGCGCCCTTGAAGGTGATCACAAATCAGGAGACCTAAAGTTACAAAATTTATTCTCAAATATCTGGAGGTGAAGAGTCCAAACTCAGATCATGTCAGAGTTATAGTACTACTAGAAAAGTGAGGAGAATTTTTCCCTGAATTTTCCAGCTTCTAGTGAATGTCAGCATTCCTTAACTTCCCTGATTGTGGCCATCACTTGTCACTTGTCACTTGTCTTCCTGTTGTTCATCAATTTGCTTGAGCAGGTGCCAAGCAAATTGATGGGAATGAGGTCCATTATTGTTACAGTTTTTGCATATCGAATACACCACAGGTAGCTTGCCAGGCTCTGCGTTCATCACAGGGGCCCAGTCCATATCTCAACAAATTCTGTTTCTCTGATCACACTGCCTTCTTTCTGTATGTCTTCTCTTCCATGTGTTTTACAAAATCATTATTACTCTACTCAGGATTTGCCTGGGTAATCTAAGATCATCTCATCTTAACTTCCAATATAAATTGTTTTCTAAATAAGTAATTAGTATTCACAGGTTCCAGGGATTTGGATATAGATATTATCCTTTGAGGTAAAGAGTGATCTTTGACCATTGGAGTTATTCTTTCTTTGCTTGAAGAATGATGCTTACTGATCTTAAAGGTCAGTAAGTATAAGAAACCAGCCCACAGAAGTATATTATTGTTCATTTTGGGGTGGTCTGTAACTCACCATTATCAAAAGCTGCTTCCCTATTTTCCTTCACAATTAAACTAATTTATTGTAACTGTGCAGACAAAATAGTCATGATATTCCAACCCACTATCTTTTTGCTAATAAAGCTCTTACTCAAACCATCACTGTATATTTCAAATGACACTCCAACGGCAAGTGAACCAAACACTAATGATTACAATAACATGAGCTGCAAATCTCCAGTACTCACCTTCTAAATCAAGTAAAGGTGAGACAGTATCTATGACATCATGGGTAAAATTTTTTTATCTACAGAAGTTGGAACTTAAAAGCAAACTACCTTCCCCTCATACATATTCTTAAAGCATACCTAAGGTCATAGTATTAAACATTTTCATTCGAAAGGGAGAAATGAGGAGGAATAAAGGTTGCATTTCACTTCTCTCACAAAGTTTAACTATAGTACAAGAAAATCTGTAAAGTTTCAAGGAAGGTCTAAGAATGCTCTGTGACCTTGATACTCCCTTCATTAAGTTCTGTTGCTCAGTCTTACAACTTCTCAGTAGGTCCTTGTGGCAATTGGTATGCGTCTGGGTCTGCAACTTATAACTGGAGAGATGGGGATGGGTTGACAGAGTAAGGGGCTGGGGGCAAGACCATGGGGCTGAGGATAAATAGTGTCAGAATTACAGCTTTTAACCGGAGTTATCCTTTCTTTGCTTGGTAAGAATAAATTATAAGCCCATAACTGTGTCAACCTGTTTTCTGTCCTGTTTTCCAAAAAAAAATCCAATAGACTTTCATTATTTTCTCTTGGCTTTGTCCCTTTTAGCCCAGGTAGGAATTTGTGTCTGCTAATAGTCTCAGAAACCATGTGGGTCACTAATGCATATTAAAGGAATTTGTACCATCAGGCAAATAGTCCTATCCAGATTTATCAGGGCCAAGTCCATCTTGTTCCTAGTTTTCCCTGAGATTGTTGGGTCAATCTATGAGTTATATAATTAACATGTATTTACTGAGAGGCAGTCAAGTCAAACCTCCATTTTTTTCTTTAGCATTTTCTTTCCTAAGAGTGAATCTCTGAATATAAGCAATGCTAATATGCCTTATTTTGCAATCTGGATAGAGAGCAAGTTTCTTGAGTCACAAACATTGGCTTCTTTTACCTTAACAGTTATTCTTTAATTTACATTTTTCCCCTTGAATTTTACTATAATCAGAAGACAAAAAGAGTCTACCAACCCAATACCTTGCTAAACAGTCGTATTCTTTGTTCCTCTTTGATACAACTGTAGGAGAGAATTCATCAGTCTTCCTCCAATTATGCAACAAAGGTCACTTTCCTTCTCCCCTTTTCTTCCAAGTCTTCATAAGAAACATACTTACTAGTTATAATTATCATACTCTTTTCATGACAATATGTACATTATCTAATATGGCAGACTTTTTTCTTTCAAGCTCCTGCCTTTATTCTGAAACGTTTACTCATTAGCATCTAGGCTTCTTCTATCATATGCCTCATACTTGCCCCAGCTTCTGTTAGCTGATTCTAAAATCTTTGCACATTTGTTTTATTTTCTGTTACCCTAGAAACCCATTTCCTAGTATAAAAATCCATACTTGTTTCATTGACTGCTGCCACAAATGATCACAAACTTGATGAGTTAGAGAAATAAGATTTTATTCTTATTCTCTCACATCCATCCCAAAAAGATGTCAGAAAGACACCAGCCTGGAAGCTGAAAGAAAGCTTCCTTGCCTCCTTTAGTTTTCAGTAGCTATTAGCAATCCTTGATATCCTTGGCCTGGGGCCACATCATTTCCAGCTAATGCACTTTCTTCTCAGTACCTCCTAATCTTCTGCCTATCAGTATATGTGTACCTAGATACTTGGGGCTGGAGGGATAGCAGTGAGTAGGGCAATTTTCCTTGCATGCAGCCAACCCGAGTTCAATCCCCGCATCCTATATGGTCCCCCAAACACCAGGGAGTAATCCCGAGAGCAGAGCCAGGAGTAAGAGTAACCCCTAAGAATTGCTGGGTGTGACCCAAAAAGCAAAAAATGTACAATGTTCAGGGTACTTAGAAAATGAGGGGGCCGGAGCAATAGCACAGTGGGTAGGGCATTTGCCTTGCAAGCAGCCGACGGCGGCTTGATCTGTGACACCCCATATGGTCCCCTGTGTACCACCAGGTGTAATTCCTGAGTGCAGAGCCAGAGCCAGGAGTAACCCCTGAGCATCACCAGGTATGACCCAAAAAAGCAAAAAAAAAAAAAAAAAAAAACTCATGTCTTAGGAGAGGGAGAGGGAAAAATGCAGGATATATTCAGAGATTTAAATAGTAATGACAGAAGCCACAGTGTGGATGTGCTTTCCTATTATCACAACGGATCTTCAGTTTCTAGGTGAGCATTTGCAGTTTCCTCCTCAAACTCTTTAAACAAGAAGTACCCCCAGTGCACACTCCTTCCCCATGAAAGCCCCACACTTGGGAGATTACCCCCAATTCTTACAAATAAATGTCTTGTAAATCAGAGAAATCATTTTCTCCTTGGTCCCTGAAATTCCTGTCGTGTATGGTTTTATGGACAATTTATAAAGTTCCTAAAATAGAATTTACTAAGAAAGCAGTAGAACACAAACTCAATTAAGGTAACACAGTCATCTCCCTTAATATGTAAAGCAAGAACATCAAAAGGCAACTAGACAGCAAGACAGAGCAGCAAGGTCATATCTTCGAAGGCTAAATTAAGATAAATTTCAAAATCTGTCTCCTTAACACCTTGCTAAAGAAAATTGCATTTCTTTCTACTATATTTACTAAAGTTGCTGTGCTTCCTGCCTTTAATGACCAACCTTTTGACCAGGCTCTGCTGAAACCTCATAAAGATGAACTTCAATTACAAGAACAGCACAGTGCCAAGGCTACACAAGATAAACTGACTGCATAGTGTTCAGACTCCAGTGCCGGCGAGATCACGGAGAAACCTCTCCATTTTGGCATACTTTTTAGAACTGCACTGAGTGCACTGACAAAAAAAATGTTTTCTTTTACATCCTTTCTTTCATCATCTCTGTTTTTTTCCCTCAAGCATACAGAAAGAAAACCAAAAGAGCTGTGACTTATAGTCTATCTGAATTACCCTGAGCTCACAGAATGCCTTGGTTAGTTGGTGTCTAATATTTCTGCTGACTTGGCACAAAATGGGCACTTCTTTACAGAAACTTTCCCACAGCACCTAAAGACGGTGAACGGATGTTGCAGTGACTATCTGATCAACTGAAAATAAGATTTACTGGTGTGCAAGGATCACATATGCAATACAAGACAAGACAGAGCATTAGAGCAACTGACTAAGGTTTCAAAAAGACTCTAACTATAGAATCAAAATTTTATCATAGTCCTTGTACCATAAAGAGGGACAGGGAAATCAAAGGTAATAAAAAGCTACAAATTTTTAAAAGCTTAGTTCTGCTTAAGTATGCTTGTTTCTTGGAAATATCTCCTGTATTACCTGCCTGTTTCTTCCTCAGTGGATTTTTCCTCAACCGTTTACATTAGTTTCTTTACTTGTGTACCTTTTTTTTTAAGTCATTGGTAAAAATATCAGAGGACAGAGCCATCACCAATTAAAGGACAATAATAAATCTATATGCACTATGGTGAGGTTTGGAAGACACTTACCAATTGTTTTGAGGGCCCCAGCAACAGTACAGCAGGTAGGGTTGTATGTTTTGCATATGGGCTGTATATTTTGCATATGTTTTACACATGTTTTGCATGTAGTCAACCCAGGTCAATCCCAGGTATCCCATATGTTTCCTTAAGCACCACCAAGAGTAGAGCCAGGAGCAAGCCTGTGCATTGCCAAGTGTGGTCAAACCCCTTCCTACTCACCCCAACCATTTCAAAGTATTATTCTTGGTAGAGAAGTTATTTTTGCTTATTTCTATTACTCCACAGCAGGCTAGATTTTGAGTGGATTCTGCTGCTAGACTGTGTCCTCATATCAAACATTGTGCTTCCAGTGCTGCTTCCACTAAACACCACTGCAGGCATTCAGCACTGCTCGATGTCTTAAGCACATTTAAGTGTTTCCAAAAGTGACACTTAACTGTAGTTTGGGGCACAGGAAAAAATATTTCTCTGTGCTCTTCTAAGCCAGTGTTTTCTAAAGTGAGCTATACTGGCCCTCTGAGGAAAGGGCATTGGCTTGATGAAGGAGCAGTAACATCCTCTGGTGTAATGTGGGTGGGGACAAGAGGCAATGCTTGTTCAATAAAGAAAGCTGGGTTGCTGGGGGGGGGGGTTGCTAAGTGGTTTGGTTTCGTTTTGTTCTAAGAAAGAGGCCTTAGGGCACGTATGTTTTAGAAACCCTATTCTAGACTCGCAATCAAACCTGAAAGAATTCTTATTATTTGTTTTCCATTAGTTTCCATAATCCTTTGCCAAAGATAAATATTTTGAGGGTGGCAAGTTTTGGCTCCTTGCAATATAAAAAATGTGTAAGGAATTAGTCAATCCATATATGTATATTAATAAAATATTAATTAAATGGATACATTAGAGCTATGTCATTTTCTGCCAAGCATAATTTAATGAATAGATATTGAATAGTATTATAAATAGATATTGAAGAATAAATGATGGGACCTGTAAGGAGAGAAGTATGCAGGACCAGAGAAACATTACGAAAGAAAGGGCACGTACTATGCACACAGCTGACCTGGTTCAATCCCGCACCATATATGGTCCCCAGTCCTGCTATCTCTGCCAGGGAGTAATCCCTAAGCAATCCTGGGAAGGGAAGGAAGGAAGGAAGGAAGGAAGGAAGGAAGGAAGGAAGGAAGGAAGGAAGGAAGGAAGGAAGGAAGGAAGGAAGGAAGGAAGGAAGGAAGGAAGGAAGGAAGGAAGGAAGGAAGGAAGGAAGGAAGGAAGGAAGGAAGGAAGGAAGGAAGGAAGGAAGGAAGGAAGGAAGGAAGGAAGGAAGGAAGGAGGGAAGGAGGGAAGGAGGGAAGGAGGGAAGGAGGGAAGGAAGGGAAGGAAGGAAGGAGGGAAGGAGGGAAGGAGGGAAGGAGGGAAGGAAGGAGGGAAGGAGGGAAGGGGGAAGGAGGGAAGGAGGGAAGGAGGGAAGGGGAAGGGGGAAGGAGGGAGGGAAGGAGGGAAGGAGGGAGGGAGGGAGGGAGGGAGAGAGGGAGGGAAGGAGGGAAGGAGGGAAGGGGGAAAGGAGGGAGGGAGGGGAGGAAGGAGGGAAGGAGGGAGGGAGGGAGGGAGAGAAGGAGGGAAGGAGGGAGGAAGGGAAGGAGGGAAGGAGGGAAGGAGGGAAGGAGGGAAGGAGGGAAGGAGGAGGGAGGGAGGGAAGGAGGGAAGGAGGGAGGGAGGGGAGGGAGGGAGGGAAGGAGGGAACGAGGGAAGGAGGGAAGGAGGGAAGGAAGGAAGGAGGAAAGGAGGGAGGAGGGAAGGAGGAAAAGAGGGAAGGAAGGGAAGGAGTGAAAAAGGAAGAAAAGAAGGAAGGAAGGAAGGAAGGAAGGAAGGAAGGAAAGAAGGAAGGAAGGAAGGAAGGAAGGAAGGAAGGAAGGAAGGGAGGGAGGGAGGAAGGGAGGAAGGGAGGGAAGGAGGGAGGAAAGGAGGAAGGGAGGGAGGGAGAGAGGGAGAGAGGGAGTGAAGGAGGAAGAAAGGGGGAGGGAGGGGGAGGGAAGGAAGAATGGAAGGGGAGGAAGAGAGGAGGGAGGGGAACAAAGTGTGCCCTGTACTCCTTTTATTCTTTCCCCCGCCTCCTTTATCCTTTTTATTCTTAAGTATATTGAATATTAAGTTAGTTTATTTTGAAATTTACAGCTGCTTATAGCTGAATTTCAGGAGAATGCAGGAGAAAGCTGGAGAAACATGCGGGCTCATCTTTTTTAGTTCATGGTAGAAAACTAAGGAGAACAGAAAAACTGTCAGCTGTTTTCCCTCTGTACTTTATTCCTATTATTGAATTGAAATTTGTACAAACATTTTCATTAAGGTATATGAATGTTCTATGGAGGAAACTTAGCTAACTGTTTACAGGTCTTTGGGGATAGCTGGGGAAAGAGGGTGTGTCATATCCTGCTGTGTTCAGACAAGGATCACTTCTACTAGGGACTGTGAGACCACATGTGATGCTAATGATAAAACAGAAGCAAGCACAAGCACCCTACTTACTCACTGTACTATTGCTTCAGCCCTTAATAGTTTTTAATCTCCTTAACTCTTAACCCACTAACTGGAGGAACTTCCTTGATCTATCCAGAGAACAAGGCCACATATCTATAACTGAATTCTTCCAATGAAAAATACAAAGGCAAATAGAACGTGCCCCCTCCTGCACTACTATTTTATGTCTCTTTGCTGTGTAGGGAAAAAATCAGAAAATAAATTTTTTATTGCCCCTCTGAGGTTCTTTCCAAGGTCTTCAAGCAAACTAACAAACATCATATTAGACAGAGGACAAAAACAAATTTAACAACGTAAGTATCTAGAATTCACATAAAAAATAACTAGATAAGTAGGACAAATAAAAGGTTTTATTTGGGGGCCAGAGAGAAGGTAGATTAGGTAAGGTGCTTGCCTGGCACAGGCCCTACTCAGGTTCAATCCCCACTACCGGATTTGGTCCTTTGAGCTCATAAAATGCAATCCCTGAGTACAGTGCCAGGAGCAAAGCCTGAGCACAACAGGTGTGGCAAAAAAATAGATAAGTTAAAAGACTTTTTTTATTCATGAGCTCAGGGTCCATAAGTTCAAGGAGACCAGAGGAAGACTCACATAACAAGGAGAGAGGGATTCACATGACAAAATCAGATGCTCCAGAAGTCTTCTCTGCCATAGGGTAGATTTCTTTTATTAAAAGGTTATTTCCGGAATTGACTCTGGGTAATTTTCACTCTCCTATGCAGTTAAGGTAAGCCTGAAGGCTATGAGGGACCTGACTCTACATATCAAGGTGACACATATTGGAAGAAGCCTTTCCGGGACATTTTGGGAAGCTCTATCCTTGAGGCAAAAAGGATTATCTTGAGCTGCTTATTTTAAGAAACTGCTGATACAAGAGAAGTGCTGAAAGCCAAGTAAAAATTACTCTCTTTTAAGAAGCATTTGCAAGGGAAATCTCCATTTGTAAGATTTTCCTCTCTGTATCTATCAGTAAGAAGAGGAGGATAAATTTAAGAATTTAAACTCTAACCCATTGAGGAGGCAGTGACTTAAATCTGCATCACTACCTTACTCTTGTTTATTGTGCTTTTCGCTGTAACTTTCCATAGCAGGTCTCCTTCCCCAACCAAATATTCTACTTTTAGCTTTTACTAAGAAAGGTATTTAGGGTAATATCCAGGGCTATTTGGGAGAATTTTTTCTATTTTGCCGAGTGTCTCCCCATATGCACCGTAGGTATGAATGTTATTAAACTTCTGATTTTCTCAATTATTCTGTTCCCTAAGTCTAGTCAAGAATATAGATGGTAGAAAGAAAATTATTTTTGGTCTACTCTAATCAAATGTGATTATCATTTTTAAAACACTTGCTGTAGAGAGAGTATTATTTGAACTCCAAGTTAATTGATAATGATTGACAAGAATGACAACCTTTGAATTCATACTTAAGCATAGAATTGTTTGTACTTAATAAATCGTGAGCAAATGTGAAATTAAAATAAATCTGTGCACTTAGAAAACCATCTTGGACAAGTAAGATAGTTTACTGTTTCATAAGAATTATGCTTGATTTGATTTTTTTAAATATAGTTTTCCCTTTATTAAACATTAAGGCAATGTTATAATCAACTTGAGGTGTGTATCCTACTTTAAATCACAAACATACTCCGACTTTGAGAATTCTGGGTGAATGGTTGAACCTGACTCAACCATCTACAGTTTTCTCATTATTAGTGACTATGAAAGAAACAGGAAACCATCTGCTGATTTTGACAAATCACCCACACTGCAGTCTTCTATCTGAAGAATTGTCAACAAACTATAAAAGACAAATAAGCTAAAAAAAATTCAAATCTAAAATGTTTAAAACAAGTGACTCCAAGCACAAACCACTTTCCTACTGGACACTTAAAAATTCCCTGCACCTGGTCCTGCTTATTCTCAGAGTAATTTCCCACCCAGAGAAAGCACAAAATACACACACTTGAAGGAACAGAAAGAAAAAAAAAACAATAACACACATTCAGCACTAGAGCCTTCTCAGTGAAGTAAGGTTCAAGTTGGAGAATAAATAGTCCATGCTGGGAGGCCAGGGATGGGAGGGAGTGTGTGGGCTTACACATAACAAAATGACTTAGTACACAAACATGCC
This sequence comes from Cryptotis parvus, assembly GCA_021461705.1. Lineage (NCBI taxonomy): Eukaryota > Metazoa > Chordata > Mammalia > Eulipotyphla > Soricidae > Cryptotis > Cryptotis parvus. Next base: position 134,404 of record JAJIBD010037915.1, read on the forward strand.
AGGGCCCTATGTCTACAGATTTGGTAAAAGCAAGACTGGGAGTCAGGCATTCCCTAATATGAGCAAAACGTAAGGACTTCCCTTGGAATTGAAGATAATAGCATAAATCAGCTTTGATGTATGAAATCAGATTTTCGTGACTGTGCAGTGCACCTGGAACTGCCCCTTGGTTGTGAAATTTATGTCATGATGTTTATTTGCAATTAAAACTTTTCTGATTATTTACAATCTAATTCTTAATGAAAAGAAACTAAAACATAAAAACAGAAAAGAGATTATACTGGAAGTATATAAATAGTTTCCTGTCTTTCAAATTCAAACAAGGGTCTAACATTAAATATAATATTAATTTTTATGATTCCTTAGAGAAGTGCTAAGAAATGGTCAAACACTCCAGAAGTGGCCAAATAACTTTTAATCTAAATCATGGACAAAAGGAAATATGAAAGAAATATGCTAAAAATGTCATTCAAATTCAAGCTATAAAATTCCTTCTTTGCAACTTCTCTTACAGTTTTAGAATGGTTCAGTGTTAGAGTCAAGGCTGCCCAGAGCCTCTGCATCTTGCCTGGAGCTATCTCCTGCAGGTCACATTGAGGATAGAGGGTGGGTGGGAAAAGAGTTTGGATCTGTGGCAGAATATTCTTACCTTGAATTCTGTTAGGTGATATAAATATTTCCTCTCATACTACAATATACCCCCCCCACCCCCTGTAGGAATGGACAAATCTTATCAGTATCTATCTAGCTAAGCTGGTTCCCTCTTTAAATAATATAGCCATAAATAAATCAGAGAAAAGTGCAGTTTGCCTCCTGGCTAGCAAGCATGACTCTCAATAATTCTAGAGGCAAGTACCCAGAACAACCATGAAGTACAGATAAGGATCTCGTGGAAACTTGGAGAAATACATACCTGGCTGTAGACTATTCATTACATAGATACATGCCATTTGTATTTATCCAGATACATTTCATCTCAGATGCCTTTCCCTATCTCTGCAAAGTGCCTGCAGAAGAATGTAGGCAAGATCCTACTCTGGCAAATTAGCATTTGAATGGCCTAGGCCAGGTGAGCTCACTAAGTTCAAGAATCTAAATGTGATAGAATTGACCCTGACTGAGACCTATTGTTGTGGGCCTGTGGGGGAGGGAGCACTGAGAGATAGAGAAGAAGTCTTTCTTTCCCCTCTCTCTGCCAGCTCTCTGCCAGTTCGACTTTCTGCTAGTTTGGATTCCTTTCTACTGGTTCAGGCTGTTTCGTCGGAGCACATGGTTCAGGGTCTGGCAGCCATTGTGGCTTGGGGATTCTAACCCAAGCACATGGAGTGGGCCCAGCTAAGGACTGGAAATTTGTGGTTTTCCTGTCCTTAAATTGAACTGCCAGAACATGAGTGAGTAAAAGCCTTATGGAACTTTGCTGGATTCATGAGTGTTGTCTATCTGACTGCCGGTCCCTTTGGCACAGAAGGGGTTCCATCCTGCTCCCCAATACTGCCAGAAAACAAAGGTCTTCTCTGACAGCTCAGTAAAACCATATATCACTCTAAGCCTCTAATGGTTATGAGAAAAATATTCTTAACATTTGTATGATTTTTTTTATGTAACTTTGAAAGAGAGCAGCTACCCCCTTCACCAACCAGGGCAGGCCTACTCATGGAAAGTTACCAATTTAGGGCCTAAGTGACCTTTTCATCCTGCTATCTACAAAAGGCCCAGAACAAATTCCTGTTAGAGGTTATGAGACCCCCGTCCAGAACCTGCTATCTGGCCTGAATTGCCTGAATTGCATTCCTGCACGTATGCATAGCTGTTGCTGACCTACAATCCTGCACGTGTGCCTAGCTGCACCAAATATAGAAAGAAGTATTGAGTGTGACCCGATTGGTAGGTGCTGGTAACTTGTTACAAAGTGATTGGCTGCCTGCGCACAGACCTTGATGTAATATTTTAAATCTATTGGATGGTAATGCGCGGGCTTCTCTGTAGTGGCAGGAATTATCTCTTAAAAGATCCTCCTTGGAAGGGCTTGGGGCGCTTAGGCGCTGACTTCTTGTGGTCATGCTATGAGCCCGGGAATACTAGAATAAACCCTTGTTTTTGCATAGGAGCGGTCTCTCAGAGTTTTCCTTGATAGGTGCGGCGTTTTGAGGCTCCCAGTCAGTCACCCCATCGGTGGCCAACCCTTTCAACTTGTCTTTTCCAGTTTGCTTAAACAACTGATTAATGGAGCAAAGAAATAATTATATAGGAGTTATTCTTAAGTTTAAGGTTATTCTTATGCATTTACCAAAGGAAAAGTTCATTTAATAATGAGCACATCTTTATTTGCTGATTGCTTACTGCCTCCTGTGCATTTCAACAAAAAATAAGCATTCAGGGACAGTGGTATAGACAGATGGTTGTGAACTAATTTTGTATTCCACCAAACTGGCTTCAATAAAAGCACCACATACGGGTTCCCAAGAATGACCAGGAGTGATCCTGGAGCACCATAAAGTGTGACCTCCTCAAAAAAAAAAAAAAAAGATAAGCACTTAAAGGTACATGTTTCTTCTTTTAAAGGAAAGCAAATTCCTTTAGTCTGTACTTAAAAATTTCATCATAACAATAATGCCACCAAGTGGCACAATGCAGTTTATCCCAGCAGCTGCTGTAGGAGTACTCACAATTTACAGACCAGATTTAATGAGTGAATTTCTGTTAGACAATTTGTTGTATGCTTTTTGTTTCTTTCTGAATCTACTGAATCTGGTTTAATTCACAAGTCTTCTCTGAATTCATCTGCAATGTGTCTTTCCCTCCTTTCTCCAGATTTCTTAAACACTCAAGTCTGTTCATCACAGAATATAGGCTAGAAACAGAAATTCACAAGACATTGTCTCTGTCATCATTATATTTTGTCTCAAATCTTTTCACCAAATTTGCTGAATTACAGCTTAATTTTAGGAAGAAAAATCACTTTAATACTACAAAATTCTGTGAAAGATTAAGGTATCAAATGCATTTTGTACTCCATCCAAAGATTCGTATATATCAAACCACTTCTAATTGTGATCTTCAACCTCCTGGAGAGTTACATAGCTGTTCTTTTGTCAATACTAATGAAGCACTGTGTATTTTCTGTATCACTATTAGGCAATTAAAGGTGCACTGAATAATGTACTTCTTTAAATGGTCTGTTGCCACTTAAATGACATTTCAAAGTGGTATCGATTTCGGAGAGTAGCAAAAATAGGTCATTTCAGCAAAGGAAATTCTGCTATAAGTGGATCTCACTGAACATGCACCTATTATCTGACGTATCAAAATAACCAATTTCAGGCACTCAATGAATCTTTTTCATTAAAGTAATTCAAAACTCAGCTATTATTAGAGTGCCATTATAGGAAACTCTAACTACTGCTATTCATCTAAACTTCAGCAAGATGGTAGCAACAAAATAGAACCAAAGGATTAGGTCAAACCACGTCACCGTATAACTCACCTTATAACTCACTTGTCACACATGGATGGAGCGTTTCCTGCCAATTAACTCTTGAGAATGATTCTGAAGATTTTTTTTATTTTCAAATTATATCCCATGAAAAAATGGTCAGAAGAGTAAAAAAACCCCATAAGAATGACAAAAAATGAACACTGGATATAAATACAAAGACACTAAAATAAGAAACATCATTTTCAAAGATAACCCCAGGTAAAGTAATATTTCAGTTTTGGTTTTGGTGAACACTAGACACCTGTCACTTGTCTTCCAGTTGTTCATCGATTTGCTCAAGCAGGCACCAGTAATGTCTCCATTTGTTGGGAATGAAGTCCATTATTGTTACTGTTTTTGGCATATCGAATACACCACAGGTAGCTTGCCAGGCTCTGCCGTGACTCTGGGTTCATCACAGGGTACCCAGACTTTCTCTATGTTAGAACCATCAACCATGCAGGGGCGCACGGGACAGAGTCCTGTGTTGGAGGACATGTTTAGCTAATCTGGGAGTTTTGTTGTTTTGCTCACTCCCAGCTTAATCTTATTTAAGCCAAGGTTCATTCTAATGAGATCTCTCTTCTATGTAAACACTGCTAGAGGGTGTGGCAGTTACAGAAGTCACCTTGATTGAATAACTTCTGACTTATACATCTACTAAGACTTCCATGTTTTCTAGATTGGGCACAGCTCCTCTTTATACCCACTGCACCCAACGTGGGACAGTTAGAATTTACCAGGAGACTACCACCCTGGCTACGCTGAGACTAAAGGAAGACTATAGGAAGGATCATACTAGTTTGCTCTAAGCAGGCGAGTATGACCCTTTCAGTACATGAGAACAAGGTACTCAGAATCACACTGGTGCAGATAATAATAAGGACCTTGTGGGTACCATCTAGGTTACATGAAGCTCATGAAGTTAAGATATATTACTTTATATCAGCCCCCCTCTCTCTCCAGTGTTTTACATAAGAGATAATCTCGGGATTAGTCCTTGGTGTAACCTTTGTTTATACCTGCAATAGGGTGTGGCACTACACTCTGTTTAGGGTTCTTTGTTGGCATGACAACCTCCCTATTGGATTACTTTGGTGTATATAAGGGGCTGACTTGAGGCCCCTTCACTTTTGCCTTTTGGTTCCTCAGCCTTCAGCTTTTGGCTCCTGCGGCTTTTGGCCTTTTGCTCTTTGGCCTTTTGCTCCTTCTGGGTAGGACTCAGCTCAGGTGACATCCTCTCTCTTTGGTGGGAGACTTAGGCTCTTTTGTATGGTCTAAGTTCGGACCAGAGCTAGAGTTTGTTCATTATATTGGATTGCTGTGGAAGAGCTTTTGTACTATTAAAAGCCATTTTTGGAACTGCACCGGACTCGTGAGTTTTCATCTTTCTCCCGGCGTCCTCAGAGGTAGAAGACAACCGCTGTCCTGACACTGTCGGGGACCCCGGGCGACGCTCAGTCTTCCTTTAGTCTCAGCGTAGCCAGGGTGGTAGTCTCCTGGTAAATTCTAACTGTCCCACGTTGGGTGCAGTGGGTATAAAGAGGAGCTGTGCCCAATCTAGAAAACATAGAAGTCTTAATAGATGTATAAGTCAGAAGTTATTCAATCAAGGTGACTTCTGTAACTGCCACACCCTCTAGCAGTGTTTACATAGAAGAGAAATCTCATTAGAATGAACCTTGGCTTAAATAAGATTAAGCTGGGAGTGAGAAAAACAACAAAACTCCCAGATTAGCTAAACATGTCCTCCAACAGTCCTGGGTGTAGATAAGCCTGTTTCCTGTCTGTCACCTGCTGACAGCTGGGCACTGTAGCCACACCTGCAACACCTCAAGGGGCAGAAAATACTATGGACCATATATTTCAAGAGGCTGAGAGGAGTTGACAGAGAGCAGAAATTCTTAAAACAGCTTGGGCTTTTCAAAATATGTATGTAAATTAAGCTATATTCACACACAAAAAACACCAAACACATGCACAAAAGTGTACATACACAAATAATCTATCAGGTGAACAATAATGAAACTGCCTCCTCTATTTTACTTTTTTGTATCACTATTGCAACAATTCCTTTAGTTATCTACCTAAACCCAAGGAGACAGCTTTGATTTCTGCTCTTTTGCCACCTACATATAATCTGTTCTGGTTTCTTTTTATTTATCTAAGGATCTCTTATTGTGAGGTGGGGGGGTTGCATAGATAGCTCCTCAGCTGAGCTCAGAAATCCTGGAATAACTCCCTGCAGTACTTGATTCTAGGATGCAGGATTGTTAATGTTTAGAGGTGACCATCAAGGGTGTTATACATAAGACACAGAGTCTTATCTATACAAATGTATGCATCCTGCCACTTTGCGCTCTCTCACAGCCCATTCATATCTGAGAATCTCCAAGTTGTAAAAGAATGGATTACAGAATCAAACTACCTAGATCCAAATTCTATTCCATAGGTTTTTACTAATTTAACTGGGTTTTTAGTATAAATTAGTTTCTTCTATGATGTTTATTATCTCAGAGTTATTAGAACAAAGCCCACACTTTCCCTACAAATCAGAGGGCAAAATGTGCCAGTAGTCACAGTAGTTAGGATTTTAGTGCATCTGGATATTTTTTGACCTTTAATAAAGAACTTTATTTAAATATTTTTTCTAGCTAGCACTATTTGTAGAGACAGTCAGTGTCTTCAGTGAGTTTATTTTTCTCTATGTGAAACTACGTTCTCAGTTGAAATGTGAGACGTTCATCTTTCCCACCTCAGTGTTACATGCCCCCAAGCCCTTTGTTCACACCAAACTACCAACCATGCATGTTTCTTGTGCATTCCTCCATGACAGACACCAAGCCTGTTTCATCACTGCGTCTACTGAGCGTGTCACAGTGGACAATTGCATCAACAGTCATTGCCTGGTGAGACTGAACAGAACTCTGGTTCTTTGCTGTAGTCCAGAGCCTTCCTGCTCTCTTACTGGAGAGCCCAGATATCTCTCTAGCTTCCTTAATCTCAAATATCCTTCAGGATATCCTTCAAAACAAAATATGTGGCTAGTTTGATAGTTTTGTATAGGTTTGATGGTTCCTTAAGTTTCCATTTCCTTGGGTCTGAAGATTCCAGGATCTCAGGAGGACATTGGCAGGGTCAGCAGGGTCAAAAAAGTACCTGATCATATTCAGGCAGAAGTTCTCATGTGAGATCTGCGAGAAAAGTTCTACACCATGGCACATGTGCGCAAGCACATGGTCGGTATGCTGATCCAGAGACTCACAGACATGGGGCAGAGCTGCTACTGGCTCTCACTGTGCCCAGCCGCTCATGAGGCGCCCAGGAGGGATGGCGGATTCTAGCCCTGGCCGCCACCCCAGCAGAGCCTCGCCACAAGCCAGAAGACCCCCCACTCCATGAGGGCCCCCATTTTCCACATCCGGACTTCCCCTCATCAGAACTCCACCCAGCAGACCAGCCTATCACAGCCCGGCTCCCCCGCGCCGCTGCTTCATCAATAAATGCTGGATTTAGAGATGACTACAAGAGTATGCTACCTGCACAGCAGAGCCTGGCAAGCTACTCGTGTCATGTTTGATATGCCAAATACCAGTAACAATTATAGACCTCATTCCCATGACCTGATGGGATGGTTTGAGGCTCTTTATGTTCCTGGAGCAAGCAGATGCCCTTGGGCTCTACTAGCATGAGACAGGACATATGGGGATGTTACTGGTGCCCGCTCAAGTGAATCGATGATGAACGGGAAGACAGTGATACAGTGATATATGAGAAGTGATCAGTAAAATGTCTACCACACAATAAAACCTAGAAATGACCTGTCTCTGGTGATCATCTATCTCTTCCATTAGTTCTCAATCTTGATCATTCACTAGCCATACCCCTTTGTATCTTTCTCATTGTCCCAAATTTATAACTGTATGCAATTTGTTTCTTCCTAAACCCAGTATTTATTCCATTAGATCTGTAGGATCTAATGACAGATAATTCTGGCTAATGACTTTTTAAAAAAGACATTTAAAAAAGATAATATTTTGTTAGTTTTTTATTTGGTTTTAGGGCCATACCTGACAGTGTTCAGGGTTTACTCTTGACTCTGCACTCGGGGATCATCCCTGGCAGACTCAAGGGACAATATGCGGTGCCAGGTATATAACCTGGGTTGTCAGTACACAAGGGAAGTGCCCCACCCACAGTAATATCACTTCATCCCCCAAAAAAGCCTTTGCAATTGAACCTCTCAATATTTCTAAATAGTTATTTTCACGAGTCAGTAATCTTACTGCTATGAACTGAAATTAACCACCTTTTATGTAAGGATTCTAAGATGTAAAAAATTTTGGAAAAATAAAAATACAGAAGGCAATTTGAAGACCAAACTAAAATGTAAAAATGTTGAAAGAGAACCTTCAGGCAACCTTTGTAAATACTATAAAAACCACTCTTTCTTGCTCCCATTAGAAAATTCTTAGAACAGTATCACAAAATATTATAAACAAAATATATGTTTTGATGCCTATTTATCTATATCAAACTTTTTCCTTTTTTAAAAATTCATTTAATCTACCCCCCCACTCAAATCCGCAAGTTCTTTAGAAGCAGAGTTGTTGCAGGACTCCTAAGGGCCGCTGCATCTGCTCTGGATTGCCTCCCGCAGATCACTCCGTAGATAAGGGGGGTAGTCTAAATGTGGCAGTTTATCCGACCATGTATGCTGTACTAGCTGGTATAAATATTCTCCCATGCTATCACAATCATCGTGGGAGTAGCTAGATCTTACCAGCATATTAGCCTGGCCAACGTAAGGACACCTAAGTAATTAGACCAGAGAGAAATGCTGTTTGCTTCCAAACAAACAAGCATGGCTCCCTGATAAAATATAAAACTACAATGAAGTAGAGGAGACTTGTGAAGGCTTGGAGAAATATTTAACTGGCATTGGTGTTGATCTTTGGTACAGTGACATGCCATCTCAGAAACCCCCTTCTCTACATTTCAAAGGCCTTCCCTTCCCGGCTCAAAACATTAGCACAGTAAAGGCCCTAGGTGAGATGCAGGGAGGGGTTACCTGAGGGCATTGGACCCTCCCTGCTTTCCATAACAATGGGAGGAAGGTCTGAGTTGGGGGGTATAAACTTGCTTGGGCCTCTCTCCCACTGAGCTGTGGAGGTAGCTATTCTTCTCAGCCAAGGCTAGAGGCCTAGACCAGGTCTAGAGGTTCATTGTCGGGCTGCCATCAGCTAGGCACCCTTGTTTTCCTGCCTCTGACATTTGCAGCAGTCTGTGATGTTTGCATGGCGGCGGTGGGCATAGGAGCCTCTGCCTTTCCTTGGACCCTGTCACGCGCTCACAGACCACATGGTTGCTTCCCCAAAGATACACTGACTGGGCCTCTTACCTGTGCCCTCCTTCTGACCGATGACTGGCCCCTTGATAGGATGGGCCTGTCTGTTGTAGCTGAGGCTTCTGAGATCCCTTCATTCAGGGCAGCTCCTCATCTGTCTTACTCGAGTTAACCTGTGGCAGCCATGGCTTATAGCCCCAGCTCCTGTGCAGGGTCCCTTTCAGTATTGCACAGCTGGGTGGTGAGAAACAGCCGCCAGTAAATGCTGGAGAAGGAATGCTTTAGGCCACAGCGAGGAAGTCAGCTGACACACAGACCCGCTGCAGTGCTCACGCAGGCCGGCTTGTGAGCAGTTAGCTGTCCTGGATGCTGGGGCATCTCTGTGCAGCTGTGCGCTGTGCCCCCAGCCCTGGCCTGTGCCTCTGGAGGTGTTTCTCTGTTAAAGTACCTACTTCGCCAACTGTCAAGGAAAGTTTTGTGAAGTTCTAGAAGTATTTTTTTTCTGAAAGCTCTACAAGTAACTTTGTTCTAAAAGCGTTTGACCACTTTTTGTTGAGCACTTTAAAAAAAATCAATTCTATGTAATGGAACTAACTACATTCTATAAAAAATTCTACAGTCTTATTTTCTGTAATAATACTTTACAACACTATGAGAAGAATAAAGGGATTTACCATGAAAAAAAAAAAAAAAACTTGCAGGTTCCCGCTCTCCCGGGCTTCTTCTTCCCGGTGGAATCTCGCCTTGTAAGCGTTTTTCCCCTTGGAAGTTATACACGTGGTGGTCGCCATCTTGGCCTACACGTGGCTGGGGTTCTAGCCTGGAATCCTAAGCATCGGGTTTTTCCTTTTGCTGATTTGTATGCCTGAACCTGTGATAAGTAAAGTCTTTTAAAACCTCATCTGATCCCTGAGTGTTCATCCATTCCTCGCCCGGCTCGGAGGTAGAAGGGAACTTCGCTTCCCGGCACTGTCGGGGACCCCGGCGGAGCGCCCGACACAGAATTATTATTATTATTATTTTTTTTTGCTTTTTTTGGGTCACACCAGCAATGCTCAGGGGTTTCTCCTGGCTCTGCACTCAGAAATTACTCCTGGCGGTGCTCGGGGACCATATGGGATGCCAGGGATCGAACCCAAGCCGGCCTGGGCCAGCCGCGTGCAAGGCAAACGCCCTACCTGCTGGGCTATCGCTCCGGCCCCAGAAGCAGAATTATTTACTTTTACAATTCCTCCCTCAATATTTAGGAGTCCTAACTACACGAGAGACCAAGAATGTTGACTATCACAAAGTAGAAAAGAGATACACATAGTGCTAACTACAAATTGGCAACTGCATTGCTAAATTTTTATACTGATTCATGCTACTCATTTTCCACCCACCCTCACCCCCCAGTATATCCCTCAAGTATAATTGAGAAACTCAGATTTTTTTCTAGATTTTATTTTCTGGAAACTTTTTCAACCTAGGAATTCAGAAGTTAAAACAGTAAAGCCATTTTTTATTTTGAATTGAAGTTTGGGATGGTTTGAAGCAAAAACCCAAGAATGTGACTCAGGTCGGACAAAGTTAGCTGCTCTTTGCCAGTTTTTGAGCCATGCTACTTTTAGCTCTGCTAGCTGGAGGGTCACTTTCAACTCAGGCCTCCTGCATACAAAGTATGCACTCAGCTTTTAGAGCTATCTATTGCCCCAGTCCAAAGTCAACTGTTTTAATGGGAGTACAGGGAGAAAGAGATAGTGATTTATATTTTTAAGCTGATTAATGTTAACAGACCTAAAGTGTTTCTAACTATACTGATTCTCTAGAGAGAATGAAAAGGAAATTAACTCATTCTATGCTACAGCTTAGAGTCTATAAGCATCAGTTTTAAATACCTGTTTGCTTGATGTTTCCTTAAAACAATGTCATTTCACCAAGTCCAAAGGTCTTTAGTCTAGTTCAAAGACCTCAGACACAGTTCAAATGAGACAGGGAATACAATTTCGTAATGGCTCCCTAGTTCTATTTTAAAATGTTTTCACAGATAGCCACTGTTCACATCTTTAGAATAGGGTGTGGGAGATTTAGGATGCAAATATACTGTAATGTAAAAAAAAAGTGTTTCTTTTATGCAAAATGAATATAGAAGGACCATTACCAAGGCCATCTGTTTCAAAGTAGAAAGAAAGCCAGTTGGTAGACCAAAACTAAAAAAAAAATTATTTGCTGAGACAATCAAGAGATGTTTCATAGTGAGATCTAAGAGAGGGTAACTGGCTGATCCTAAGCAGATGGAACCTCTGATACTTTGGTATCATATGCCTCATGATATACATAGAATTTCTGGGACAGTGACTTGAGTTTAAAGGGTCAAAGTAAGCTAGATGGGAACTTGTGATCAGGAAATGTCATCCTACAGTCTGGAAGTCAACAACTCTAGATCAATAGAATGCATAAGGAACAAAAATCAGGGGTAAATCTTCTGCCTATGAAAAAGAGATTACTATTGCACTTAAGATTTTAAAAAATAATAACAAAATTATGCTTCTTGCATTTCTTAGTTTGGGAGTTGAGATTCATCACATTCAATAAGATTTATAATTGGTTATGGAAAATGTTTACTGTTGCTTCTAATAGCATAGTATGAAGTTGTAGGCAGGCAGACAGGGGGCACCACATGGCAATAAAATTCCTGAAGAAGAGATCCAGAGCCACTCCTGATTGAAAGCCAAAAGCAAACTTGAAAAGACCATTATCAACAATAAATCCTGGGGAAAGGGAAGGCCAAAGGGAATGTTGAAGCCCATAGGCCACTGACCCTTCTAAAGGCTTTAGATAACTAACTCTCCCAAAAGAAATAAATCAACCCCCAGGCCCAGGACCCAGCTCGAAGAAAATTCCAAAGCATTCCAGCCAAAAGGGAATAAAAGCCGATTTAAAAAATCAGTTGGGGCTCTCTGTCTTTGGAGTAGCCCGCGTTCTCCCTTGAGGGCGTTACTCTCTCTCTCTCTCTCTCTCTCTCTCTCTCTCTCTCTCTCTCTCTCTCTCTCTCCTCTCTCTCTCTTTCTCTCCCTCACCCTCTCCTTAAACCTCCTTAATAAAATCTGTTTTACTTCACTGCTCGTCGACTCCTGAAAATTCTTTTTCTGAGAGGAAGACAAGAACCCTAAGGCAGCCCTGAGTAAGGCCTAGGACTGACTTTCCTTTCCTGCGAAGAGCAATTCCTCCGCTCCAGCCTGAGTCCATGGCTCCCCGAGAAACCTCGGGTGGTGGGGATCAAGTCCCACGCCTAGAGATCAAGCGGGCTTCAGGTGTGGCTTGACGGCCACCTCGTGGGGCTGGTGGGGCTCAAGCCCACACCGTGCAGGGGCTCATCGCAGACTTTCTCAGTCCTCAGCCTGCCCAGCGGATCCCGGGTGGCAGAGGCGGCTGGGGAGAAAGCAACCATCTGTCTCCCCTTCCAGCCTCACATAAGTCACCCGTGGGGTCCACCTGCAACAAAGTGTCAAGCAAGTCAAAAGCATTACCATTAAATTCCTAAACTAATATTAAAAAATTATTTATTTTTCCATTTCACACATGAGGAAATAAGGTGGAGAAGTTAAGTTACATACCCATTACTATTTATAAATGGTAAAATTTAGATTGAAAGAAACAGATTCCCCAGAGCAGAGATCAGTAAAGCCAGTACAATATGCCCCTCCACCACAGGTGCTGATGCCCCTCCACCCAGGATACCAGGCCTGAATAAGATAAGCAGGATGGGCCTATGGGAGGTGGGCGGGTTATGAGAGATGACCCAATGTAAGTGCAAGAAGTGTCCTGCCTGCTTGTACGTGTGAGATGTGCCCTGCTTGCTTCCTCATGTAACCCACATAACCCTAACACCTTAATGCTGACTTTTGAATGGATAAGATGGAGATGTATGTGGGGTTACAAACTCATTGACTATGTACTGTGTGTGCTCTGCTGTAACAGTCAGTAAAAACCTATATAAGATCCCCTTAAGGAGGCTCAGGGTCTCGCCTGCCTAATCGGACCTGTATGTCGTGTGAGAACTTGACCCTGACTAGCCAGCACAATAAACTCTGCTTTGCTAATTACATTCTTGTATGATTCTCTGTCTCTCTCGAAGGGGATTAGACTCTCAGACCCTAACAAGATTTACTCTATCGGCTTTACTCCAGTTCTCAGCTCTGTACCACCACCTCTCCCTCCCACAAATTCCATTATCACTTACTGATTAAAATGAAAGACTTCTCCATTGCTCACCTAGAAGCACACCTCTTCACCTACAATGAGAAGCCTCATTGTATGGATGTACTCTTATTGTTACTAGTGGATTTATACTGGAAAACTAAAATACCCTAATGAGAAGTTTTAATAAAAATATCATGATTAAACTCTAAATATACACAATATAGTCTAGTGTTCTTTTTTTTTACAAACAGTAACCTTATTTGCTCTTTCACTCAACAAATTATAAAATGCTATGCACAAAAAGTTAAAGTAAAATATCATTTTTTTTCTAATAAGCTGGCAAGAAATGTATCCCTTACTATTCATTATTGATGTAATGCAGTGTCTATTAACAGTTTCTATGCTAAGAATGAGGTTCAGATGAAGAACTGGAATAACAAAAGAAGCCCTATATTAGTGATATTCTGGAATATAATTTTTTTTTTGCTTTTTTTGGGTCACACCCGGCAATGCTCAGGGGTTACTCCTGGCTCTGCACTCAGGAATTACTCCTGGCAGTGCTCGGGGACCATATGGGATGCCGGGATCGAACCCAGGCCGGCACAGGCCGGCAGTGTAAGGCAAACGCCCTACCCGCTGGGCTATCGCTCCGGCCCCTGGAATATAATTTTATAATTATTATGCATTATTATAAATATTATCTAAATAACAAAGTTAGTATTTTATTATGATTTGTGGGAAAGTACATCAGGCATGAATCTCCTGCTATAAAACATGCATTTTTAAAAAAAGGTAACAGAAAACAGAAAACCTCTACACATTTTATTAAAGCATAGAAATATTTTAAAGTCTTTCTTTCAAAAAACATGAGTTGATGTTGTTTTGGTCTCATTCTTATATTATTAGTTGACAATGACCTCATAAAAACTATTAAATACAGGCTCAAAGTTGTAGCTGACAATGAAGATGGCTTTTATCTTTTCTCATAGACCAATTGCTCTTTTTTAATTATTAATTTTTAGAAAAATAAAGTTTATCTCAATGTTTCTCAACAAATGCTTGCCTGAAGTAGAAGGAATTTCCTAAACTGTAAATAAAAAAAAAAATTCCATTGTATACTCCCAAGAACTTTAGAGAACCAGATGACATAAAATTAATTTCTTGTTGTCTTTCACAAAACAAAACCACCCCATAACCCCACCCCAGCTCCCTTAATGATATTCTTAGCAAATGTTGATCCATTCTCTTCTAAAATACTGCCTGTGATGTTATGTCCAAACGTACCAGGATGGAGAAGTTAACTTTCTTCTACATAGTTAAGGAGAATCACCCTATCCTGACTTTTCTAGACAGAAAACACACCTGAAATCAGGATGTAATTCTGTAACCACATCAATGAGACAAATAAGACAGACAATAAATATTTATTGGAAAATCTGAAAGGCAGTCTGTCTTTTTTTACGTCTTGTAGCCACACAGTATGTTTTCTTCTACATAACCATCCTTTAAGCAGCTGAACGCAATGCTGTGAATCTGCACCCTCTCTTTTAAATCAGGATATATTTCACTGGAATATGATCTCAACACATCTAAACTAAAATTGAAAATGCTTCCTTTTCCCTCCAATTATGTTAAAAGAGATAATGATTTGTAGGCAAATAACCTAATGCCCTCTAGGAAATACACTTTTCTTTTCTGCAGTGAATGACTATACCTTCCTATCTTCAATTTGATTTTTATATAAGAAATATATTTTAAATTAAGCATATTGTTCATTATTATTTGTATTATCACGATGCATATAAGGAAGCATATATACGAAAAAGATATGGAGGCAATATATATGAAAAAGATATATAGAGGCAAAAAGATAAGGTCTACATAAAAATTTGAGCCAAAATAAAACTACATATATGTAAATCAATTGTTATATCCATATTATAATTTCATTGTACATATGAACAATTTTTCATAAAACAAAATCATTATCAGATAGTAATATAAATTATGTTGATAAATTATAATAAACTATGAATAACTAAAATATTCCAAATTATTACAGTTACTTCTAACATCTCACTGACTTCAATATATCACAACTATATTAATATGATCATTTTCTTTTTTAAAAACTTTTATTTATTTGTTTTTGCTTTTCGGGTCACCCAGCAATCCCTCAATGGTTACTCCAGTCTCTGCACTCAGGAATTACTCCTGGCAGTGCTCAAGAGACCATATGGGAAGCCAGGGATCAAACACAGATCGACCACAAGCAAGACAAATGCTCTACCCTATATACTATCACTCCAGCCCCAATATGATCATTTTCAAGGTAAAGGAAATCTTAGCATATTTACAGCATCTATTTTGTCAAATAAAGATTGCCAACAGATAATAGCTAATTCCTAGTGTTACAAATATTTAGTATCACTGTATCACTGTCTTCCCATTCATCATCAATTTGCTCGAGCGGGCACCAGTAACATCTCAATATGACCTGTCTCATGCAAGTAGAGCCCAAGGGCACCTGCTTGTTCCAGGAACATAAAGAGCCTCAAACCATTCCATCAGGTCGTGGGAATGAGGTCTATAATTTTTACTGGTATTTGGCATATCAGGTATGTTCCCAGAAGCTCAGGCGCAGGGGTCGGTCGGGCTGGAACCAAGGCACTTTGCCTTGGTTCCCGTTGATGGAGTTTCCGCTCTTCCCTGGGGCAGCTTGGGGTCCGCTGGAGACGCAAGAATTACACACACACCTGTGGGGAGTGGAGGCGTTTCCCGGGAACTCAGGGCGCACGGGTCGGTCGGGCTGGAACCAAGGCACTTTGCCTTGGTTCCCGTTGATGGAGTTTCCGCTCTTCCCTGGGGCAGCTTGGGGTCCGCGGAGACGCAAAGAATTACACACACGCCTGTCGTATTTGGCATATCAAATATGACACGGGTAGCTTGCCAGACTCTGCCGTGCGAGTAGCATACTCTTGTAGTCATCTCAAAATCCAGCATTTATTAATAAACCGTGCTGCCCGCGTAGGGCCGCGCAGGCCGGGTTGTGATAGGCTGGTCTGCTGGGTGGAGTTCTGACCAGAGGGAAGTCCGGATGTTGAAAATGGAGGCCCTCATGCAGTCAGGTCATCTGGCTTGTTGTGAGGCTCTGGGCCATATTAAAAGACTACTGCAGGGTGCATCTTGATGAGCTGGGCTGTGATAGGCTGGTCTGCTGGGTGGAGTGCTGACGAGGGGGAAGTCTGGATGTGGAACATGGAGGCCCTCATGGAGTGGCGGGTAGTCGTTGTTTGTTATTTAGTAACAAACAAATATTTAATAACAGAATTGGAACTCCATTCCAAGTCTCCATTCCAAATCTCCTACCTAATGTGGCATTTATTATTTAGTCCTCAACATTAAGTGATTATAGAATAAAATATATTTGAAGAATAAATTGGCAATTTTACATATAACACAAGGCTACTGGAAGAGGAATCACGACACGATCACGATCTTCCCGTTAATCATCTATTTGCTAGAGCGGGCACCAGTAATATCTCAATATGTCCTGTCACATGCTGTAGAGCCAAGGGCATCGGCTTGGGACAGGAACATAAAGAGCCTCAAACCATTATATTAGGTCATGAGAATGATCTAATATAATTGTTACTGGCATTTGGCATATCAAATACAACACGAGCAGCTTGCTAGGCTTGCCGTGCGGGAGGCATACTCTATAAACACCTCCAAATAAAGCCTTTATTGATGAACCGCAGCGGCCGCTATGCGCGCGCGAGCCGGGCTGTGATGGGCTGGTCGGCTGGGTGGAGTTCTGATGAGAGGGAAGTCCAATGTGGAAAATGGCGGCGCCCATGGAGTGGGTGAGGGTCGCCTGGCTTGTTGTGAGGTTCTGCCGGGCGCTTCCATTTTCCACATTGGACTTCCCTCTCATCAGAACTCCACCCAGCCGACCAGCCCATCACAGCCCGGATCATCGACACCCACCCTGGAGCAGTTTCTTCCTCAATCCGGCCCAGGTATGCTGGTACAGAGACTCTCAGACATGGGGCAGAGCGGTTCCTTGCTCTCCCTGTGCCCAGCCGTTCATGAGGCAGTCGGGAGGCATGGTGGGTTCCAGCCTTGGCCCACCACCCCGGCAGAACCTCACAACAAGCCAGACGACCCTCACCCACTCCATGGGAAGAGGAATAAGTATCTAAAAATCAAACTATCTACTCATCCACCATAATGCCCAATCATGGGGAAAGGAGATAGTGTAATGTGCTGTGGCATTTACAGCAATCATCTCTAAGAAAGTCATCATTTGTCTCATTTGAATGAGATGAACACTTTATGCCCTCTCACTGAAGAAAGAATTTCTTTCTCACCTGCAGATGATACGTGAACAGTGGTAAGAGAAGAGACTTGTGAATATCTGTAAACAATATACAGTGACAGTGTATTAATCTTGTATATGTTATATAGTGATCAGTAAAGCATACTTGATTGAACTACTTAACATTCGATTCCAGACATACAGATGCTACTGTTAAATACAGTTAACACACAGCATACTCATAAATATAATATTTCCTTGATATGCAATAGAGTGTTTTAGGTTAATAAATTTGCTAGCAATGATCCTTTACATTTTTCTGTTGCTTGTTATAAGCTGATTGCATGGTATCCATACTTAGCAGTCAAAAGGGAGAACAAAACATGGGCATTCCTGTGCATCTCAAAATAGTCACGTAAATTCCAGTGCTTATTTATAAGAAGGGAGTGTGGCTGAACTACCAATGATAGAGTTTTACACTTTGAGGTAGAATAAAGGGGTCCCTCTCACAACCCCTGCATACAAGGCACTAGAACCCTAATATGAAAATGAAAGTACCAGGTGGATAGAAGAACAGGTAAAGGGAATGCCCTGGGAAAAGAAATTTTGGATCACTGAATGTTCTGGAAGAGGATACAGTGAAAAGAGACTGATACATTGGGTTGTATCTGATAAATGATTAAAAAAGCATTCAAAATATTTTATCCTAGAAGTGAGGGCACTTAGGTTTCACAAGGAATAAAATTTTTGAAAACTAGGCCCAAAAGCAAAATTTTTTGACTTCTGGATTCAGTACTCTTATGTGATATAGCTTCACAAAAAGCAAGCAAGATTCAAATAAATCTGTTTTCCAATCTCTGGTTGTGGCAAAGGTATGTAAGATGAAACTGAAACTTGGTGAAGTGAGGGTTAGAGGTAGAGAGACAGCAGGAGTTGGCCTTTCTCAAAGAGAAGGGGACATTCTCAAGAGGGCACCACTCTGATATGCCCAACATTGAAATTTTGAGGACCTATTGATTGGGACTGAATTGATAATTTTTTTTGTAGATACAGATAATACTTATAAATATACCAATCACTCAAAGAAGGCAATAGTTATGAGCAACTTTTGCCAAATATATCTGGGTCTATGCCTACTGAGTATTTGACCCGACTGCATTGCCTAACCATTTACTGATGGATAACACCTAACACCCCCAACCAGTGTGGGTCAATCCATATATTGGAAGCAGTGACATGCATCAGTTCTAGGAAGGAACATTTAATTCTTTTTTTTTTTTTTGCTTTTAAGTCTTCTTTAATTTGTGAAAATGAAAGGGATGATGTCAACAGACAGACTAAACACTGATGCACTTAGCAGACCCCACATTTTCTAAAGGGGAGTAGTGTCTACGGCCATACCACCCTGAACGTGCCCGATCTCGTCTAAAGGGGAGTAATAAGAGTCCCTCTCCCTTAAACAGTCTAGCTGAGTATTTTTTGAACTGATAACTGATAAGAATACCAGAAACTAGAAAATGTTTCTTACTTATTCCCATAATAAAATAAAAATCTAACATTCTAAGCTTCATTAGCTTACTGAATATGACTTCCTAATCATGCAAAATCAGGAATGCAGAGTCAGAACACAGTACAGAGAGTAGAGCAACTGCCTAGCATGTGGCTGACCTAGTTTGATCCCCAGCATCCCATAGGCTCCATCAAACATTGCTAGGACTGATCCCCTTGAGCCAGGTGTAGGCCTCAAGCACTATCAAGTGTACACCCCAAATATTCAGGATGGCATTCTGGGTAAGCCAGAGTACCTTAAAATAAGTTTAAATAAAAAAATAAGTTTAAATAGACCTGAATTGAGTCCCTATCGCTCCACAAGATCAATTATCTATATCGTATTTGTTCATTCAACAAAATGTAGACATTTTCGACCATATACCCAGGCACCAAGGGTAAATTTATAAGACAAATAAGATAACTGATCTCATGGACCCTGTTGTGGGGAAGGGAGTTTGGAATTAAGTAAATAAACACATCAACTTGACTTGAAAAAAAAACAAAATTCTTCTAGGACATTGTGAAAGGCATCAGTGATATAAAAGTAGTTGTAGGAACATTTAATTCTTACTGTGATATCTTCAGCTCCTTTCTTCCAAGATGATTGGCAATTGCCAGAGTAGACAAACATGAGGGAATGTGATGGAAACAATTTTTATTTCTTTGGTACTGGAGGAATGTTTGCTACTGCAGTACAACTTAATTTTCCTTACTCAGGTCACCCACTCTCCATCATCCTAATTTTGTAATCAGACTAAGGCCTTCCCACTAGTCTAGTCAAGAAGAGGACTTTAACCTCATCCATGACCCTGTGTTCCCTCACACTGAAAATTGTTTCGAGCCTCCTTAAACCATACTGATGGATCTCCCTGAGCTTATTTTTCCCTTATATTTTTTGATTTTTTGGATCACACCAGGTAATGCTCAGGGGATACTCCTGGCTCTGCAAACTGTAATTACTCTTGGTGGTGCTCAGAGGATTATATTGGATGCTGGGGATCAAACCCAGGTCAGCCACGCACAAGGCAAATTCCAACCAGCTTTACTATTGTTCTGGCCCCCTTCCATCATTTAATAACACATGCAGATGTTGGTTTCCACAGTATAGTCAAAATCTTTTCTTCACATAATGGCAGTTTTCCTAATTACATATCAGCATAACTAAGTGCTGCTCCAGGGAAGTCCTAGTAATTTAATCATCTTTGTTTTCTCAATTTACACTGTGAAACTTTTGTACAAAAGGCAATATTTTAACCTATGATTAAATCCTCTAACTTTTAATTATCTTTAACCCTGCCATTTTTTTTCATAATTTCAAATGTGATTTCTAATGTATAGTAAGGGAACTCACAAATGATGGCCATTGACATTAAGTTTTCTGTGGCACGTATACATGGTGGAAAGACAGCAAAAGGGGTTAGAACACTGTCTTTCACACCACTGACTTTGGTTTGATCTCTAGTATCACATGGAGCCCTGAGTAACTCTAGAAATGAGGCTGACCAACCACTGTGTGTTTTTTCTGGCTCTTGAAACTTCCCTGTATAATATCTTGCACCATTCTAATGTCAAGAAATCTATAGAAGCTGAGTTGTTTTAGAAATAGCAGCAAAAATCTAATACAGACACATATCAGGCTATTTATGGACTTTATCACAATCAGTATAATATTCATTTTTAAAGTACAGAAAATGTAAGCAATCAGTGGTAGAGCACACTGGAAAATTATATAATATAATATAGTTACAAACTAATTATCTATTATATTACCTTTCAAAATATTAAGCACATTTTGTCCCACAAGTTCTAGACAATGGAAGAACCCGTATTTCTTTCAACACTTTTCACCATCAGGTCCTGTTTTCTTATCAACAGTACAGTAACTCTCCACTAAACTAGAAATGCCTATTAAATCTTATAGGTATTTATACCTACTATGCAACTAACATCAAAATTTCAGAGTCAGTTAATCAATTCTTTATGACTCCTGATAAATCTATATTGCCACCAGAAAGGTTTCTGATTGTTGTAGCATGAGAAGTCAACTAATGCCCTTATGGGGGCATAAGGGCTAGGAAAACAGTACTGCAGGCAGAACACTTGTCTTGTACATGGCCAACAATGTTTGCACCCTGATATACTATGTAGACCCACTAGCCCTCAAGCGTAATCTCTGAACACAGAACCAAGAGAAAGACATGAGCACTTCTAGGAGGAAGACATTATCATGGGGTTTGGCCTCCATGATAAAAAATATTAAATAATGTCCCCACATACACATACACACAGGATATGTCCATTTCCTAAATCTGTAACTATTAATTTAAATGGTAAAAGGAGACAACGTATGTGCTTAAAAAAAGATGTTAACTTAGAACATCACACTACTCATATTATGTTAAGAGAACAGCAAGATAACTTACAAGAACAAGTTAAAGTAGTCTATTTTAGAATGAGAAATGATGACAGAAGCAGAGGTGGAAAGAGGGATCTGAACACACTGCAGTGATGACTTTAAATAGGCAGTAAGAATCCACAAGCCAAACAGCGTAGGTAGCTTCTGAAGCAGGAGAAGACAACGAGACAAAATTCGTTCATATATCTAGACGGAATGCAGACTGGTCACCGATATAGATTTCTGATCTCCAGAACTAAAAAAGTATAAATCTGCTTAAAATATAGTTTGTGATCAGTTATTACACTAGAACAGAAAATTCTTGCAGTAGGAAAGACAAAAAGCCAATATATTAATTTGCAAATCTAAGCCAAGAACAAACTTTTTTCTTAAAGCACAAAAAATTATTTCCCTCTGCGATTTGGAAATTCCTTTCCAAACTTTCCTAAGAAGGGGAAGGAAATAATATGAAACAAAAGCTATATGATTTTTCTTCATTCTGTTGCTTCATTTGGTACATCAAAAAAAGAATGGACAAAAAATAATGAGAAATTCTGAAAATCAAGATTGCGATAAAAACAGAAACAAAGACAGTGGAGAATTAAGAACAAATAACACTAAGGAACTGTGTGCTTTTATTTTATACTAAAATTATTAGTTTTTAGTAATTAATTATACAATGCTTTATTAATTAACATTTATTAGAATATTTTTATCTGTATATTTATGTACTTCTATATATATTGACATAACTTTCCTCTGTCAAAATATTAGATCTACAAATTACATTATAGATTTAATATTAAATAATAAATATAATTACTAAAAAACTAAAAATTTTAGTATAAAATAAAAGCACACATTTCCTTAGTGTCATTTGTTCTTAATTCTCCGCTGTCTTTAGGTTATTAATACTTAGGTGCCAGGTTGTATCATCTCATCAACGTATTGATATCTAAATAATATCACACTTCAGTGGATCTCTGGTCTTGCCAGAGTGTTGCTTTGTTTTAGCTCTTAGTTTCTAAAAAATATCACAAAGGAAGAGCTGACTTATCAGAATTCTAACAGTTGGTGAAAAAACATTTCCCTGAATTTAAAAGCAGATTTGGAAAAAATAAAAATTCTACATGGATTTTTAGCAACTGTAATTAAAAGCATTCAAGGGGAGAACGATTTGATCAATATATGTTTTATTTTATTCTCAATACAATTCATTTTTTTTCTTGCACCTTGCCATTCCCAAGTGAGGTTATAATTGGTAACTAAAGAAGAACTGCCTGTCTTTACTAGAAAGTAAAACAGAGCCCCCATGCCTAGAGAACAAAGGCAACATGACACAGAGATCTGACTGGGCCCATTCCCACACTGAAGCCCTTCCGGAGACAGTGGAAAAATCCCTTCTGTGGGTTCCTTTCAGTGCTGATGAACTCAGTTGATGCTTCAAAGAGATGTTTTATTAGATGCTACATTAGTTTTCTAGGTCTGTTATAACAAAGTACCACAGAGGCAGTGACTTAAATGAAAGAAATTTATTGCTCACAGTTCTGAAGTTTAGAAATACAAGATAAAGGCACTAGTAGACTGTGTTTCCTGTGAGTGCAACTTTTCTAGAAGGTGACTTCCCCTCACTGTGTCCTCACATGGTCTTTTCTCTGTATACACACCTCCTGAGGCCCCTGCTATTCTTTTTTGTGCTATTATCTCTTATGATAAAGACACCAGTCAGATTAATCAACTGTCTCCTAATAACCTTCTTTAAATTCAGTCTTTTCTGAAAAGGCTCCATCTCCAAAGAGTGTCACCCTCTAAACCACTGGATGTTCAACATGGAAGGGGAAAATATGATTTAGACCCTAGCAGATGCTGAGGTCTGGCATGTTGTGAGGTGCTGGGGTGGCAGACCAGGGCTAGAACCCGGCATGCCTCCCAGGCGCCTCATGAGCAGCTAGGCACAGGGAGAGCAAGTAGCAGCTCTGCCCCATGTCTGAGAGTCTCTGGTTCAGCATACCTGGGCCGGATTGAAAAAAAAAAATACTGCTGCAGGGTGGCTGTGGATGATCCGGGCTGTGATAGTCTGGTCTGCTGGGTGGAGTTGTCACGAGAGGGAAGTCCGGATGTGGAAAATGGCGGGGCCCCATGAAGTAGGGGAGGGTGGTCTGGCTTGTTGTGAGGTGCTGGGGTGGCAGGCCAGGGCTAGAACCCGGCATGCCTCCGAGGCGCCTCATGAATAGCTGGGCACAGGGAGAGCAAGTAACAGCTCTGCCCCATGTCTGGGAGTCTCTGGTTCAGCATACCTGGGCCAGACCACCCTCCCCCTACTTCATGGGGTTCACCATTTTCCACATCCGGACTTCCCTCTCGTCACAACTCCACCCATCAGACCAGACTATCACAGCCGGGCTCACGCTGCCACTAGCGGGCTGCGCAGTTCATCAATAAATGCTTTATTTAGAGGTGACTGCAACAGTATGCACTGCACGGCAAGCTTGGCAAGCTCCTCGTGTAGCATTTGATATGCCAAATACCAGTAACATTTATATTAGGTCATTCCCATGACCTAATATAATGGTTTGAGGCTCTTTATGTTCCTGGAGCAAAAGGTTGCCTTTGGGTTCTACTAGCATGAGACAGGACATATGGAGATATTACTGGTGCCCGCTCTAGAAAATAGATGATTAACGGGAAGATAGTGATAGTGATAGATGCTGAGGGAGAGAGAAGGACATAAGAGAAAGTAAGTCAAATAAATAAAACCTCAATTCAAAGAAATGTAAGTTGTTGACATTGCTGAATTCTGCTTCAGCTAGCTTATTCTTAAATCCTAGCTCATTCTACACCCTTGACACAGAGGAAAGAAAATTTCTGAACTTGATCTCAAAGGCCTACCTATAACAGTGCCATTGCCTATTTTATTTTCCAGATCCAAGGCTACTTGATGTGAATGAGTAGAGGACCTAAACAGTCTCTCAATTCACTGTAATTTCTCCATAGTCCAGGGTTTCTAACTCTAATAGCCAAACCACATCCTCCATATTTTAGTTTCTCATCAGAGGCCCAAGTGCCCCCCCTTAAATGAACACTAGTTCTGAGAGGACCTTACCCAAAAGGTGGATCTCAACCCCTCTGTAGAGCTTAATATCTGATTATAATTGAATGCAAATATCCTTTATGATGCAAATAAATGCACCCATTTCAAAGAAATTAATTGTTCAAGTGCAAAGGCGAACAGTTTAATTATGAAAGTAATAATTTAATGTGGGGTCAAAATCCAATATATTAATTTACCTTTTTGCAATCATATTCCACATTACATATAAAGAATATAAAACCTAAAATTGTAAAGAATATTGTGTGTCATGGATCTTTACAATGTTAATAAAAGCATCGATAATAATAAATAATATCCTCCTTTTCAGCTTATTTGCTCTAAAGCATGTTTGAAAATTTTTTTAACTATTAAGATACTGCTAATGCATCCAGTATAAAACTATAGGCTTAATAGAATACATTTTATGGAAATTTAATTTTATTTTATTAAACCCTATATTCTAGTGAGTAGAGAAATAGCACAGCAGGTAGGTGCTTGCCCCGCATGGCCAGCCAGACTTCAATCACTGGAATCCCAAATGGTCCCCCAACCCCCATCTGGAACACAGAGCTATGAGTAAACCCTGAGCACAGCCACGTGTTGCCCATAAACAAATCACTGTATCACTGTCTTCCAGTTCATCATCGATTTGCTTGAGTGGGCATCTCCATATGTCCTGTCTCATGCAAGTAGAGCCCAAGGGCACCTGCTTGCTCCAGGAACACAAAGAGCCTCAAACCATTCCATCAGGTCATGAAAATTACGTCTATAATTGTTACTGGTATATTTTCTTATAATAAATTAAATACATTTTACTAGATATAGGGGTCATCCAAATATAATCTAACAACTATGCCTAAGTCTTTGGACTCTTTCAAATGAAAGGTGATTTTCTTCAGATTATGGCAAAACATAACATGACAATTAGATGTGAAAATCCCTGCTGTGGAAGGAATCTGTGACACCAGTTCATAGCTACTAGAATATCACCAATGTTGAGGAGTTTGTGAATTCTAAAAGCAGACAGTAAGATCACAAGAAGGGAATAAGAAATAGGAAGCAAGGAATGCATTTTTAGTGAACACTTACTTGGAACTAGAGTGGATTTTAAACAGGTATCCATTTTGCAAACACAAGGATATAATTGCTGACACTCTAGAAAATAAATTAAAGAAACAAGGACCTTTAGGTCCAATTAAGAGAGTAATACATTTCTCAAAAGATGATTCATGTTTGAATTAAGCCATGAACAACAGAAATGAATATTACAGCCTGGAAGTGGCAAGCATTTAAGGGTAACTAGCAGGACTTGATGGGGTTTCCAGCCAGCATGAGCTGAATATTCTCTATTCCATTTTAGTTCTAAAAACATACATGACTAATTGAGTTTCTCTGGCCTTACTGTATTGACTACAGCACAGTCTAAAAGTTAATCACAGTGACAGTATTTCTAATAGGTAACATGTATAAAATACCTACTATGTGCCACGCGTTGTTCTCAGCATCCTGTGTATACTTTCTAATGAAATCTTTGCCATGACCGGGGATACATTTGTAATTACACCCATTTTATATTAAGGAAACTGACAGACACAAAGAGAGAAAAGCAACTTCCAAGATTATTCTTGAAATCAAATGACAAACTAGGATTCAAAGCAGGGGCTACTAACCTAAAATATAAAAAAGCTGCCTATTAGTTCAGGAAGGGAGCAATGAGGCTATCTCAAACAGAGATAAAGATTTAAAAAAAAATCATACAGAAGAAAACTACATACATTTCTCTTTTTACCACGTGTCGACGTTCTCCTTCCTCTCTAGCTCACTATTGGGACACAGGAAGACAGTTGTCTTAGGCATGCGAATAATTGTATTGATGTATAATATACTTATATATTTATAATATACTTAAATAAATGATTGCATTGATTTATAATATCACTGTAACACTGTCTTCCCGTTCATCATCGATTTACTCTAGCGGGCACCAGTAACATTTCCATATGTCCTGTCTCATGCCAGGAGAGCCCAAGGACATCTGCTTGCTCCAGGAACACAAAGAGCCTCAAACCATTCCATCAGGTCATGGGAATGAGGTCTATAATTGTTACTGGTATTTGGCATATCAAATACGACACGGGAGGCTTGCCAGGCTCTGCCGTGCGGGTGGCATACTCTTATAGTCACCTCAGTAAAGATTTATTGACACCACAAATATCAGTGCTATCTTTTTACTATCAGAAAATGTTTCCTATGTAGTGTTAGTATCAAATGTAACATGTATTTTTTTTACAGAATAAGGGTGAGGATGCAGTTTCAAAGTAGTTCATGACGGTTTCAGTCAAACAATGTTCCAACACAAGTCCCTTCATCAGTGTACATTCCCCACAGCCAACATCCCTAGTTTTCCTCCCACCACTCTGCCTCCAGCTTGCCTCTAAGGACATGCTCTACGGATAAATGTCTCAAAGGAATCGTAGTTGTTTATTTTCCTTAGAATTCAACAGGCATTAGTGATTATATGGTGTAAAGAGTTTTAAAATATTTTAAAAACAAGTGTTTTGAAATAAAAAAGAATGTCAGCCATTAAAATGGGATAAATAGATTTACAATGCCTTGTTCTTTCCGATTTGTTGCTGAGGTTTGACATTTTAAGCAATAAGTTTCTTCCTACAAGACGGTGAAATTATTGTGTGTGTATATATATATATACACACACATATATATACACACACACACGTGCACATATGTATATATATGCACATGTGGTACTTTTTCAAGTATCAAAGAGTATTCAAAATGTAAACAACCTTATAAAGTATTCCCTGTTCATATAGCAAGCAAAAGGTAATAAGTGGTTGTAAGAAGAACTGCGAGGGGCCGAGCAATAGCACAGCGGGTAGGACATTTGCCTTGCACGTAGCCGAACCCGGGTTTGATCTCTAGCATCCCATATGGTCCCCTGAGCACGACCAGAAGTAATTTCTGAATGAAGATCTAGGAGTAATCCCTGAGCATTGCCAGGTGGACCCAAAAAAGCAAAAAAAAAAAAAAAAAAAGAAGAAGAAGAAGAAGAACTGTGAGCAAATATACAGATAAATTAGAGATAGACAAGCACCTAGGTGCTACAACATTCACCCTGGATTGGGAAAAGGAACTTTGAAATGCTCCCTGTAAAATTCTTTGTCTAATTCTTTTTCTTCCTGTACTTTTATATCTCAATTAAAAACTTGGAATAAGGTGATTTCAAACAAAAGAGAATTAAAGTCAGTCATTTTAGTTTCTCTAGCAAACTTTACCCTTTGGGCCTGATTTTTCATATCCACCAATACTTCTTAGACTCCCATAAAAATAACAGAAATATGTAGGGAATTGGAAACAGTACTTTTGTTCTAGGTATCTGTTTTCAGCTGAATATGGAACACACAATGTGGAAAGTGCTATGCTGGAAAGTGGAAAGTGCTATTCTAGGTTCACATAGATATTAAAAAAGTGATAGCGATGCAGAAACACCTCCCAGTTCTTCTGGGTCATATTTGAGGCTCTTCCCCCCTTCATCGTCTATGTGACTTGGCTTCCACTCAGTCAAGCTACACTGATGACTAGGGTAGGTAGGGCTGAGGAATGCTTTCTAAGTCCAAATTGCTGAGCTGAGAATTGATGTTCACAACGTATCTATGCAAAAAAAAAATCTTGCTCAAAGTAACTGATCTTTCACTTCAATCCCACAACATAAGACTCCTTTCATCATTTATTATAGATGACAATAGAAAATCATGGATAAAATCTAGCTATAAATGTACAGTCCTGATTTCATATAATACTAAGATAAACTTCAGAGAGGTGAAAACATCCCAATCATCCCAAGTCATTGATGTTGTCTTTGTGTCTTGGCCAAAGTCGAGAGTTATAGACACGATTCAGAAGTGAACATACGCTTATATTTCATATTAGCAGAGTCAGACAATGAACTACCAAGTTCTGAAATGCCTTACCATGTGCTATAATGAAAAATAAAATATATCTGAAGTCAGATGAAATTAATTTTAACCTATCAACATACTATTGATTTCACCTTGAGATTGTTTTAATTATCCAAGTTTTATTCTTAGCTATAAAATGGAAATAACATTATAAATCCAGCATAATATTTCAGGATTTAAATAGATTAGGTATATGAATATGCAAATTGAAACTATGTTCTTTTATTTCCCCAAACCCTTTCCCTTGCTCAAATGACTATTTTTCCTTGCTTTCACTGACTTATCTCATCCTATCTACATAAAAGACCATTAATCCCTAGAAAATACAATCTTCAATACACAATAAACACAATTTACTCTCTTGAGAATAGATCTGGATGCCCATGCAGTGGTGAGAATTAAAAAAATAACAACCAGTCATGATCCTTTGCTTCTGTAAGTACAGATTCTAATACTCAGGCTTTCTCCAGTCAGCATAAGCATTAAAATCCTGTCCCTGACCACTATTTTAGAATTTAAGAGCCAGCAGTATACATTAGCCTCAAGCTAACCCCTGGAAAAAGTCAGTTCTTCATATTTATTTCCACCACATAAACCTCCTGGGAAATTCATGGTCAGGCAAACATATCCTGATTTGAATTCCTGGTACCCTTAATCATGCAAGCAGTCTCTCAGGTACCCATACTCACAAAATACTCTGGTAGAGACCAACCTCTAACTCAACTCCCCATTGATCTTTCTCCTTTCAGTACTCCAGCAGATGCCTTCTAGGATCAATACCTCTATTTCAGTGAATGATGTATTCACCAGGGAGGCTAATAGGCATCTGATGACTCTGCTTTCAAGCAGCATTCCTAAATTTTTGTTTGTTTTTCAATCATGCCCAGATGTTCTGAGGGCTTCTCCTGGGCTCAGTACTCAGGCATCATTCCCTTTCAGAGTTCATGTAGAGTGCAGGGAATCCAAGCTGATTTGGTCATGTGCTAGACAAGTGCCTTAACCAGTATACTGTCTCTTGGGCCCCTACTAGCATTTTAAGTGGAGACTTGTACCTCCCATTTCCAAGTTCCAAAATTGGAAGATGGATACAGAGGCTCCCTTATTTCTACCTAAAATCAATCCTGAGCAAAATCACATTGGATCTTCAATCTTGAGAGAGAGGTTATTCTTGAAGAACTTCCGTCATGTAATTTGTGAAACAGAAATATAATGGTAATTATCTTTCAAATTGTTGTCACAAATAAGACCATGCATATGTGGTACTTTGAACATGAATGATATTTAGAAAACAGTATCATATTATAGTAATTTAGTATTCTCATAACTTTTTTTCATTTGAGTCACACCTGGCAATGCTCAGAGATTACTCTTGGCTCTGCAATCAGGAATTACTCCTGGCAGTGCTTGGAGGACCCTAAGGATGCCAGGCATCAAACCCAGGTTGGCAGTGTGGGAGGTAAATGCACTACCTGCTGTATTATCAGTTCCCTCCCTCTCATCACCATTTGACACCCCAATTAACCATCTACTCTTTACCTACCTTCCAGTAAAAGCATAGTTTCAGCACATTAGCAACCTGTATGTATGTTTCTGAATTCCCTAGTGGGCAAGCTCAACACAAAATAAAAATAGAATTTCTTTATAAAGCTGGAAATCGGACAAAGTATCTTAGCATTTTCTCAAAGCCATGTAGACTTTATATTTGAAATGATTAAAGACACTAATATTTTCCAATTGGGTTCAAATGTTTATTAGAATAGAATACATCACTTGATCACTTGATCACTTGAATCCCGTTATTCATCCATTTGCTCGAGCGGGCGCCAGTAACATTTCCATTGGACCCTATCACGTGCCAATGTAGCCCAATGGCATCTTGTTGATTCAGGAATATGAAGAGCCTCAAACTGTTCCTTCAGGATCTTGACAAGGAAGTCTGACCATCTTGTAGGTGGGCGGCCACGTGATCTTTTGACATCCCATGGGATCCAGTCGGTAATGGCTCTAGTCCAGCGGTTGTCTCCAAATTGCACACATAGAATACATCAGGAGGAGGAAAACATACTACCCATTTCCTGAGGTCAAAAATACAATTAAATTTACTTTCACATTGTGGAATCAAAAGACAAGTATATTAGCAAACTGATAATGAGCATACCTTGCACTTTGATTTATATTGTAAGAGACAATTTGACCATGAAAAAAAATAAGCCATATAAGAGTAAACACAGCAACACTGAGCTTTTTATACAGCAACGTTATAGATGATTAGTCATTTATAATCAGATACAAATTATTATTCAACACTCTATTATACCACAGAATGCTGAGAATAAAAAAGCAAACAGCACAGTGCAGTGAGCTTTTTCAGCCTCTACAGTCAACTCATGCCATCACATTCAACCAAAGGCCTTTTATATGATCTACCCTAAAGCCATGTACACAGCTGCTACTATGCATTTGAATATTTCCTTTACTCAACATTTTATAAGCAGCCATCTAAAATTACTATTTTCTTGACCATACAGAATTCATCATGTTCAAATGGACAAAACTCTAAAAGTAAATTATCAAAATGCCTGCCAAATTATCTTTTGCAAAATAAAAATGTATTAAAAATAAAATAGCAAGAGAACCATTAAGCTGAACCTGGACCTGAAAAGCTACAAGTCAATGAATTGACTTTATTGAGACTATAAGACAACTAAGTAAAAACACAAGATATAAAGTAGTATAATCTACTTTTTTATTCAACACTAGGCAACAGAAAAATGTCAGAGGGAGTTATAGTTATTAAAAAAATTCAACTATTCAACAGCTAGAAATGTACAATTCTATATTCAGGATTAACTAAGTTTGATGGCTTAAACATCTTCATTTTAAAGAATTATTGTAAAATTTTTATCTAATCTAAGTTACAAGCATCTTGAAGGTGAACATTTGGTTTTTCTTAATTTTAAGTCATAAAAGCACATTCCACAAAAGCAAATTAATAAGAAAGGAAAGTAAAATATATCCCTTTATTTAATATAGTGAGCCAACAGAGAAATGGAGGGAAGGTGATATATATGTTGATTTTCATAGAAATTTTTATGTATCAGAACATATAGAACATACAGAAACATGTATGTATTATAATGTACATTTTTTATGTATTATAGCATACAGAAAAGTTCCTCATACCAGGAAAGTTTTGACTTCTAACTGAAGCAAACTGAGATGATTGGTCATCTATAATGAGATACATATTATTACTCAACACTCTATTAACTTGCTGACCTATCTTTTTTGTAATGGGCTCTTGATTACCCTTAAGCATTTAGTTTCGTGATTTTCTTTCCTGTTAATTAATTTAAGGCATCTAATATTCTGAGAAAGGATAATTGTGTTTGTGCTTAACCCTGATGGAATTCTGCCTTGTTCAAAATGTGTAATTCCAGTTCAAATCAAGTAATGATTATAGGCTTCATTTTTAATTAATTTTATCAAGGCAATGCAATTTGTAAAGTACTTATTCAAAGTTGACTTTCAGGCATACAATTTTTCCAATGCCAGTTTCACCACCAGTATCAACTTCCCTCAACCAGTGTTCCCAAGTTCCTTCCCACCTCCCAACCTGTCTCTTAAACAAGCACATTTTTGTTTGGCTGTGGATGAGGGGCACAACTGGAAGTAAATTCAGGTCTGACTCCTGTCTCTTCTCTCTGGGATTACTATTTGCAGGATTGGGTAACAACATGTCGTGCTAGGAATCAAACCCAAGCTAGCCACATGCAAGACAAGAATCTATCTCTCCAGTTCTGACAGGCACATGTTTTTAAGTTTGGTTGTTATAGTTTGGGTTCAATGCTTTCAGTGTTGTTGACTAATTGGTTTAGAGATACAAGTATAAAACTCTCTAACACAGTTCACCTATGTTCCTATGGCCCATAACTCCTGTCAAATTACCCTCCCTGCCCTGTCCATCTTTTCTTACTCCACCCCGACACTCATTTATATACTTTTCTTTTACCTCATTTGTTTGTGTGCAGAATATTGGCCCTCTTAAGAAACTAGCATGTTATATCATTATTTTGAGTTGAATTTAAATCTCTGTCTGACACAAAATGTTTTAAGAATGTGTCAAGGTTTGCCTTTCATTAAAGTGTGATTCTTCCAATATGGCATTAATCACTGCATTTGATTAAATGACTTTCAATAGAAAACTTCATCAGCCAATCATAGGCATATTATAGTTTTATATTGAATTCTCCCTAATATCTGACAGCACCACACCAGAATATTTGATCAATTAAAATCAACAGGCTATGTATTTTATCAGATATTATTTCCTGGTTGAATGAACCTTTTATTTCCATGTTATTAAAAATTACAAGGATTATATGTCAACTATCTATAAATTCTTCTTTCTCTAATTTTGTCAAATTTAATGAAGTAAATTTTCTGTAATTATTCATATTTGAATGAATTTTAGTAAGTTTTATACAAATCTATTAAAATATTAGAAAGTTTTTATAATTCAAAAGTATTTCTTTCAAAATATTCAGAATTGAAGACTTAAATTTTTTTAATAATTCCCTCACTCCAAAGGGTACAAGGAAAAGAACAATCAAGTTCATTTGGCTTCTCAACCTTTACTGCAATTTTTAACCATCAGCCAATATTGTTCTCTTTTACTATGAAAAAGGGGTGGTCCCCAGAAACTAAACATGCATTTTAGTAGCTCCATGGACTTGAAAGGCAAATTATGACTAAAATTATTTTAATTACCAAATGTTTTGAGTTATAACTTTGTTATTTTTTCAAATAGACTATGTAAACAGTTAAGAATCCCGACTGTAAATTTAATTAGTTTTGCTGGGTTCTTGCTTTAATCAACAATTATGTATACACCAAACACCCTATACCTCTTTATTCTTATTTCTAAAATAATGACAAAATAATATCTATGTAGTACTGTGAATAATTGAGGCATTAGATATAAAATATAAGGTTACATAAATCGTAGCAGGTTCTCAGTAATATTTTACTTGTTATTTCTATGGAATGTTTTGTTGTTTCTGTTTTTTTTTGGGGGTGGGGGGTTCACATCCAGCAATGCTCAGAGGTTTTTCCTGGCTTTACAGTCAGGAATTACTCCTAGAGGTGCTCAGGGGACCATATGGGGTAACAGGGATGGAACCCAGGTAGACTAAGAGCAAGGTACATAGTTCCATACTATCACTCAGGCCCCTCTATGGAAATTCTTGTCTTGCTGATTAAACATTTTCTTAATAAAAAGAAAGCAGATTGATTAAAATATTAGCTAACATGAACTTTTTCTGTCATTAGAAAAAGAATGCATCCCTTAGATACATTAATGATTATCAGTATTTGCTTAAGATATGGTACAGAGTAGAAATTGTCTTTAAGGGAAGTCATTTAATTAATATTTTAAAAATATAGTTTGGTTAAATATATGAAATTCAAAATATTTAAAAATTTATATCTAATTTTGAAAAAACAGAATTTCCAAATTAATTTAAAATTCACCTTCCTTTACTATGATGGATAAATTATTCATGTTTCAATTTTTTTTCAATTCTGAGTCAGTCTAAAGCAAGCAAATAAATGTATCCATATTTTAAATTCAGCTATATACTAAAGATTCACATATGACGTTTTTGTTACCACCCTTTCCTACAGTACATAAATGCTTCTTAAAGTAATTTTAAAAAAAGTGAGAATATCTTCACAACTATAAAATCATTTGGATAAAACACTGGCACATACTCCTGAAATAAACCAAATATCCTAAGTGCCTTTTACCTACAATGTAGTCTGACTGGTTTTTTTTCTCCAAAAAAATCAAATACATAAGCTAATTACTTTGGGATTTATAGGGTAAATACTTGCCTTCATGATCTGATTAAATATTTTAGCAATAGCAAAAGGATTAACAAAAGGGCAGTTAAACTAAAATCTTTTCCCCTTGCATTTCCAATAGGTGAACTGGGACTAAAAAACCTTAAAAATAAAGCCAAAGACTGAGAAATTTCTGAAAAATTTTATTACTGAAAAATTTCATGTAAAAATAACAAAACTCAAGGGAGATATTAAACATTTTAAGAAGAAATTATACGTAGCAACTTTAGTGATCATACAATATACAGCCAAAGAAAAGGCGATCCATACTTGATGGCTTGCCACAGGCATGTAGTCCCACACATAGGACTAGGGACAACCAAAAATGCACTGTGTTGGCTAAGACCAGCCGGCTGGGTATTCTGGGTATTGCATGTTCCCAAATACATCTTAAAAAGCATGTCCAGTATCAAAGGAGCAGGTGAACAAACTTACCCCACATTTAGTTGGGTCTATGACCTGCTAAATTTCTCTAGGAAATGGGCTATGATTTTTATGACTATAAATCTCCGGAATCATCTTTCAGCTTCTGCACAAAGTGAAGACTCCTTTGGCCTTATCCTTTTTGAAACAGACAATAGTCTGGTTCAAAACAAAATCTCCTCTATAGTTTTTTCAGCCTTAAGCTTACAATGATGGGAACTCTCAACCTGAGAACTATGTTAAAACAACTATCTTATACTTGCTCTTTATCATTTTCTCAATAATACTACTGAGTAACTAAAATATACTGAAACTGAGACCTCATAACTTCCTAGAAGGGAATTACAAAATTGATATAAAGCACAATAAGAAATTCACCACCACCATTAGTCTTTCTTTTCCTTTCTTTTAAATCATACCTGAGGTACTCAGGGCTTATTGCTGGCCTTGTATTCAGGAGTTACTTCTGGCAGTGCTCAAAGAACCATTTTGTGGAGTTGGGTACCAAACTTAGGTTGCCACAGTCAAGGCAAGCATGTAAACACTTGTAAAATCTCTCTAGGTCAAATAAGCACTTTTTAAACAACTTTCACAAAAATAAACATTGGGAGGGTTTGGCAACATCCAGTGGTGCTCAAGGCTAACACCTGACTCTGGGAACAAAGATCACGTCTGGCAGTGTTTGGGGATATGGGATGCCTTGGATTGAACCCAGTAGGCATGTATGAGACAAATGCCCGACCCACTTCACTGCTTCTCCAGCCCCAACTTTTTTAAACCCCTTTGAATTTTACTTCTTATGTGTGTCTAAAATAATTTTAAAATTACTATTCTTCTGCTATATTTAGAACAAAAAATTATACATTCCATTTATCTCTGTAAAATGTTGGTGATGAATAATTAAGGGAGGCAACTGAGGCTGAGTTCATCTTTTAAGCCATTGACCCAAGACAAGAAGAAAACTAAAGCCAAGTTCTTTGCACTGACTTCACAAATCTAGCTCACTCACTCTAGCTCTCTCTCCTTTCTCCCTTTCTCTCCTCATGTCTCCCAATCTCCCTTTATTAAAACCTAAAAAGTTGCCTGATTTTTTCCATATTTAGCATATACTGTGAAGTACAAGAGAATGAAAACATTCATCAACATTTTACTCATCTAATAAAATGTAGTCTTTAAATATTATGGTGTGTATCAGTATTCACTATAATGAATAAAACAAAGATTTATTCTTAGAGTTCTATTCCTTTTTTAAAGTCCTTCTTGTAACCAGAACTTTTATTTTCACTAATTTGAGTTACCATATATATATAGCAAATGCTTTTATGCCTGAAAGAGGATTTAATTCTTAAAATTATTTATAACTTGATACATACTTGATATATATATATATATACACACAGACACACACACACACACACACACACATATATATATATACATATATAATCAAATCATGAAAATACTTATCCTTAAAAATGCTTATCTTTGAAAATATTTATCTCTGAAAATGTATTCATGATTATGACAAATACTCTCTGGCTGCATTTTCTGGACAGATCTGTTCAGATCTGTCCCTACGCACTATGAATATGATAATAGTGAACACAAGATAAGCAGTTTTTTAATTGAGGTGTCCTAGTTTGACATAATATTGAGGTCATCAATTTATAATTGTAGTGTATGTATACCAATTCCTCCGAAAGTGTTTCAAGATCCCTCTACCATTATTTTATTTATTTATTTATTTATTTTTTTTGTATTTAACATTTTATTATACCACCTTGAGATATACAATTACAACGTTGTTCACGCTTGGGGGTTTCAGTCACATAGTGTTCCAGCACCCCGCCCTCCACCAGTGCCCCTCAGCCACCACCCATGTCCCCAATTCCCTCCCCCTCCCACATCCCGCCTAAATGGCAGGTTCTTTATCTCCTCTCCTCTCCCTCTCTCTCTCCTCCTTCTCCCACACATTGTGGGTTGCACTATGTACACTTAGAAGCCATCACTTGCATTTTTTTGTCTGTATTTAATGCTCAGTTCTATGTTAGTATCAGAACTTTAGACATTTATTCACTCATGTTCCTTTCTCTGTCTAAACCAACCTCCTGACTCCCACACGCTTGCGTAATTTCCACTTTTGGTAAGATCACCTAGTATATTTATGTCATGCAAATAAATGCAGTCATTCTATGTCTCTCTCTTTCCTTCTGACTAATTTCACTCAACATGATTCTTTCCATATCCATCCATTTATAGCAAAATTTCATAACTTCATTTTTTTCTGACAGCTGCATAGTATTCCATTGTGTAGATGTACCACAGTTTCTTTATCCAGTCCTCAGTTCTAGGGCATACTGGTTGTTTCCAGGTTTTGGCTATTGTGAACAGTGCTGCTATGAAAATAAAAGTGCGGATTGTGTTTCCGCTGTGCGTTTTGGCTTTCCAGGGTATATTCCCAGGAGGCGGTATGGCTGGGTCAAAGGGGAGCTCAATTTCTAGTCTTTGGAGGAATGTCCATATTGCTTTCCAGAAAGGTTGTACAAGTCGACATTCCCACCAACAGTGTATGAGAGTCCCCCTTTTCCCCACATCCACACCAGCACTAGTTGCTTTTACCCTTTTGGATATGGGCCATTCTCTGTGGTGTGAGGTGATATCTCATTGTTGTTTTGATTTGCATCTCTCTGATGATTAGTGATGATGAGCATTTTTTCATATGCCTTTTGGCCATTCGGATTTCTTCCTTGTCAAAGTTTCTGTTCATCTCCTCTCCCCATTTTCTAATGGGGTTGGCTGTTTTTTCTTATATAGCTGTACCAGTGCCTGATATATCCTGGATATTAACCCCTTATCAGATGGGTATTGGGTGAATATTCTTTCCCATTCTGTGGACTGTCTTTCTATCTTGGTCACTGTTTCTTTCGAGGTGCAGAAGCATTCAGTTTCATGTAGTCCCATATATTTATATTTTCTTCTAGTTGCTTTGTTAATGGTGTTTCACCTTTGAAGATGTCTTTAGCATTGATGTCGTGGAGGGTTTTTCCTATATTTTCTTCAACGTACTTTATGGATTCAGGTCTGACATTGAGATCTTTAATCCATTTTGAACTGGGTTTTTGTGCATGGTGTTAGACTTGTCCCTTCCCATACCCCACCCCTAACTCCTTCAGTTCTATTGATCATGTCTCAGCATTTGCTTCCCACTGGGGACTGGCTAATCACTTTCTTTGTTTCTTTATACTTCCCCTTATGAGCCGAAATCATCAAGTATTTATCTTTCATTTTCTTTTCTTAGCATAACAACTTCCAATTCTATCTAAATTGAAGCAAATTGCAAACTATCAGATAGGACTTTTCAAGAGATAGAGTTTTTTTTAAAATATATAATAAATCTAGAACATGACATGATTTTGCAAGGTTCAGAATATTACTACTTTTATAAGATTTTAAATCTTTGGACAGCGTATTTGTCTCCTGATGTTTTACTGACATTTATCAATCTTATATCTATTCTTATATGTATTAAGCTTGTTTCAGCTTTATTAAAGGACTATTAGAGAAAGGCAATGAAAATAGTGAAAACAAATAAAATTTAGGAAAAGAATTAGTATGACTTAATCCAGAAAACATGATTACTCAAAGTTCAATTTAGATTTTAAAGTAGCCAATTCTGGTAACCTAATACATTTAAAGCTTTGTATTTGTACTGCACTTAAAAAGAAACATCTATATGTTGACCCTTTTCCTATTTTTTTAATTATGTGCTTGTCTAATTTCTTTAAGGCAAAAATAGAATGTTTGCCCCTTCTTTGAATTAACACTCATTATTGGTCAGGTTTTGTGCTAAGTACTCTTTATATATAATTGATCAAACTTGTACACTCACTGTGTGAGGTATTTTTATACTATTTTGCAGAAATTGAGAGCAAGTAGACAAGGACCCACTGTCCAAATATGTGTAAGTGAAAGATCCCCAATAATGTATGACTCCAGACTCTGTATTTGAAAAACACAACAGTGAGCAGATACCTTTTTTTTTTTTTTTTTTTTTTTTTTTGCATTTTTGTTGTTGGTTTTGGAGTTTCGGCCACATCCTGCACAGCCTGGAAATTCATTTCTGGTTTTGCTTTCTGTGATCACTAATGGAAAGTCCTGGAGACCATTTGCAAATCCAGGGATTGAACCCAAGTGGTTTCATGAAAGGTAAGTGCCTTACCCTTTGTACTCTCTCCAACCCAAATTTCTTTTAGCA
The DNA here is from genome assembly GCA_021461705.1 of Cryptotis parvus. Lineage (NCBI taxonomy): Eukaryota > Metazoa > Chordata > Mammalia > Eulipotyphla > Soricidae > Cryptotis > Cryptotis parvus. Next base: position 173,328 of record JAJIBD010037915.1, read on the forward strand.
AATTTGTATGCACATAACAATTAAAACTTGGCTTAGCATATAGCTGTTATTAAAGGTTTAGCTATATAAGCATTCTAGATTTACTCACTTATCCTCATCAAAGAAAGACAGGTATTAATTAGAATACAAAAGAGATGGTGAGATAAGGAGAAGAGACCAAAGACAATGCTGGCAGGATCTTGAAACACTGGTGACACTCTGAAACTGAAAATAATGACTGTCCAGTACTGCAAGTCCCAGAGGAATGCATCACAGTGTTGTTGCTCCAAACCACATCTTGTCTGTGGATAAATATCACCAATGAGAGAGGTGGGAGCGGCCGCTGGTAGGTAGGCGTTCGACTTGCACGTGGACTACCAGGGCTCCATTCCCTGGCATTCCATATGGTCCCACAGCACCGCCAGGAGTAAATGCTGAGTACAGAGCCAGGAGTAACTTCTGAGCATTGCCAAGTATGACCCAAAAAAGAAAACAAGTCACCAATGAGTATTCCTCCTGATCTCTTGATGACTGCTTGGGAGCCAAGCACACACATACAAATCCAGGTTGGTGAGTGAAAGGAGTAAAAATAAAAAGGCCAAAAAAAGAATTAAATAAAAACGAATACAACAATGGAAAGGCAATTTCCCAACTGCATAACATTCTGGAAGAGAAAAATTATGAATATAGTTAAAACATCATTCTGGGCCTGGAAGTAACTCAATGGATAGGAACACATGTTCTGTATGCAGGAAACAGGGATCAATCCTTATAGCACAGCTGGATAAGGTCAAGAAAGCAGGGGGAAATCAGCAATTATCAGGAATTGAGACAATGATTGAATGGTAAAGCAGAAGTCTTTTAGGGCAAGTGATTTGTATGATATGATATAGTTCAATAAAAGACATTACCAATTTGTCTGAGTCTGAAGAATATAAAATATCAGGAGTAACCTCTAAGGAAAATAATGGGTTCTAATAAAAGTAATGGGTCTATAGAAATTCATTTTTTAATAAATGTCACTCTACTTGGGATGGTATTGATAATGGGGAAGGCTAAACTGTGGGAATTATCTGTAACTTTTGCACAATAATGTTGCATAAAATGTTCTGCTCCAAGAAAAACCTATTACTAAAAAGAATTCTTATTTATCACCCTATTGTGGAGAATAAGAACAGGTTAACTTTGTACACTTGTTTTTATATCATACAGAAGGGAAAAAACTATGGATTATTTAAAGAAATATAAAAGCATATAATTTATATACATCCACCTTTCAGCTAGGCAGTAGTGAATCTGAATCACTTTTCATTAAGCAAACACATTTTTAGATTTCAGTTGAAACTGAATACAGTCCAAATTACTAAATTTCCTAATAACTGCCACTATCTCCTTGAAAACAGATAACATATCTCGTAAATCTATGTACCTGGAACAACTGTGGAGAATGTCACTTGATAAAGGTCATTATGTTTAATTTATTTAAAGGAAACTGTAGCCATTCATGAAAAATGGGCTTCCAGAGTTTACCAAATATGCCACCACAAATAGACTTACTCAGAAACAGCTAAAACAAAAGATGTAGCTGTGTTTGAAAGCCTGCCACCATTCTTAGTTTACTAGATTAGAAATAATAGATAACTCTGTGCTATGAAATATAATGCACATTTCACATGGACTATTATACTTAACTAGAATTTTCTTCTTGCTGATAAGTGAAAGTTTGGACATTTAAATAAATAACTGGTGAATTTTGATTACAGCACTTAAATCCAGGAACTTTATTATTTTTTTAAATTTTTTTTTATTTTTACAATTAAAAAGATATATAATTAAAAAGTTCATATTTGGGTTTTGGTCATACAATGTTCCAGCACCCATCCCGCCACCAGTGCCCATCTCGCACCACCAACGTCCCCGGTTCCCTCCCCCTCCTCCAGCCCTCCTCCATGGCAGGTTTTTTATTTCTTTCCCTTTCTCTCTCTTTCCCTTTTCCTTCCCTTACAGACTATGGATTACAGAACATACATTAAAAGGGTTGTCATGTGTATCTTTTTTCCCTCTATTTAATGCTCAGTTCTAGGTTGGCATTAGTACCCTCGACAATTATTAGCACCCTGTTCCATTTTCTGTCTTACCTAACCTCTGACTCCCACATGTTTGTGATAATTTCCACCTTTGACAAGACATCCTGATATATGTTTCACTTAACCTTGGATATTAGTATCATAATATGTACATATATATTTATGTAATGCAAATAAATGCAGTCATTCTGTATCTGTCTCTCTCTGTCTGGCTAATTTCACTCAACATAATCTTCTCCATGTCCATCCATTTATAGGCAATTTTTATGACTTCATTTTTTCCTAACAGCTGCATAGTATTCCATTGTGTAGATGTACCAAAGCTTCTTTATCCAGTCATCGATTTTCGGGCACTCTGGTTGCTTCCAGATTCTGGCTATTGTGAATAATGCTGCTATGAACATAAAAGTAGGGATGGTGTTTCCGCTGCGTATTCTTGGTTTCCCAGAGTAGATTCCCAGGAGTGGTATGGCTGGGTCAAATGGGAGTTCAATTTCTAGTCTTTGGAGGAAAGTCCATATTGTTTTCCAGAAAGGCTGTACCAGCGGGCATTCCCACCAACAATGGATGAGTGTCCCCTTTTCCCCACATCCACGCCAGCACTTGTTGTTCTTGCTCTTTTGAATATGTGCCAGTCTCTGTGGTGTAAAGTGGTATCTCATTGTTGTTTTTATTTGCATCTCTCTGATGATTAGTGATGATGAGCATTTTTTTCATATGTTTTTTGGCCATTCGAATTTCTTCCTTGCTGAAGTTTCTGTTCATTTCTTCTCCCCATTTTTTGATAGGGTTGTTTGTTTTCTTCTTGTAAAGTTCTACCAGTGCCTGATATATCCTGGATATTAACCCCTTATCAGATAGGTATTGGGTGAATATTCTTTCCCATTCTGTGGACTACATTTTTTTTTAATTTTTTATTTTTACAATTACAAAGATATACAATTAAAAAGTTCATATTTGGGTTTTGGTCATACAGTGTTCCAGCACCCATCCCGCCACCAGTGCCCATCTCCCACCACCAATGTCCCCGGTTCCCTCCCACCTCCCCCAGCCCTCCTCCATGGCAGGTTCTTTATTTCTTTCCATTTCTCTCTCTTTCTCTTTTTCCTTCCCCTCAGACTATGGATTACAGAACATACATTAAAGGGTTGTCATGTGTATCTTTTTGCCTCTATTTAATGCTCAGTTCTAGGTTGGCATAAGTACCCTCAACAATTGTTATCACACTGTTCCATTTTCTGTCTTACCTAGCCTCTGACTCCCACACGTTTGTGATATTTTCCACCTTTGACAGGACCTCCTGATGTATGTTTCACTTGACCTTGGATATTGGTATCATAATATGTACCTATATATTTATGTTATGCAGATAAATGCAGTCATTCTGTATCTGTCTCTCTACTTCTGGCTAATTTCGCTCAACATAATCTTCTCCATGTCCATCCATTTGTAGGCAAATTTTATAACTTCATTTTTTCCTAACAGCTGCATAGTATTCCATTGTGTAGATGTACCAAAGCTTTTTTATCCAGTCATCGATTTTCGGGCACTCTGGTTGCTTCCAGATTCTGGCTATTGTGAATAATGCTGCTATGAACATAAAAGTAGGGATGGTGTTTCCGCTGCGTATTTTTGGCTTCCCAGAGTAGATTCCCAGGAGTGGTATGGCTGGGTCAAATGGGAGTTCAATTTCTAGTCTTTGGAGGAAAGTCCATATTGTTTTCCAGAAAGGCTGTACCAGCCCGGCATTCCCACCAACAATGGATGAGTGTCCCCTTTTCCCCACACCCACGCCAGCACTTGTTGTTCTTGTTCTTTTGAATATGTGCAAGTCTCTGTGGTGTAAAGTGGTATCTCATTGTTGTTTTGATTTGCATCTCTCTGATGATTAGTGATGATGAGCATTTTTTCATATGTTTTTTTGCCACCCTGAGCGGCGCGGATCTCGTCTGTGGACTACATTTGTATCTTAGTCACTGTTTCTTTTGAGGTGCAGAAGCTTTTTAGTTTCATGTAGTCCCATATGTTTATCTTTTCTTCTAGTTGCTTTGTTAGTGATGTTTCACCTTTGAAGATGCCTTTAGCTTCAATGTCGTGGAGGGTTTTTCCTATATTTTCTTCAATGTACTTTATGGATTCAAGTCTGATATTGAGATCTTTAATCCATTTTGGTCTGATTTTTGTGCATGGTGTTAGACACAGGTCCAAATTCATTTTTTTCATGTTGCTGCCCAGTTTTCCAAACACCACTTGTTGAAGAGGCTTTCCTTATTCCATTTTAGACTCTTTGTACCTTTATCAAAGATTAAATGATCATGTGTTTGAGGTTGGGTGACAGGATACTCAATTCTATTCCATAGGTCCACGGGTCTGTTTTTATTCCAATACCATGCTGTTTTAATTACTACTGCCTTGTAGTAGAGTTTGAAGTTGGGATTATTCACTACCCTAAATCTATACAACTAGCATATTAAGAGGGAAGCACTTATAAAATGCAGTTAGCCTATTCATAAAATTGCTTGATTTTAGTTTGTAGTTCTATTTAGTAGTAGCTAAATTTTATACTTAGTATCAATAAATATACAGGTATATATAACATATATGAATATATGTACGTATTTATAACACCTGATTATCACAGGAATGTCTCCAAGATATATTCTAACATTTATACATTTATCTCTTTTTCTATTTCTCTATTTGCATAAGATTTTAATAACTGTAGGAGGTAAAAGAAAATTAAGGAGCAATTTTTTCTATCAAATGCTTTATTATTATTATTATTATTATTATTATTATTATTATTATTATTTGTTTTTTGGGTCACACCTGGCAATGCTCAGTGCTCAGGGGTTTCTTCTGACTCTGCACTCAGGAATCACTCCTGGCAGTGCTCGGGGGACCATATGGGATGCTGGGGATTGAACCCGGGCTGGCATGGGGCAAACACCCTACCTGCTGGGCTATCACTCCGGCCCCTCAAATGCTTTAGTTACCAGCTTTCTTCACAATAATTACATAAATAAGGACATTTTAATATCCTAATTCATATCCATTTTTAACTCTATTCTACATTTTATTGCTATCCTTTCATTAAAAATCTAATGAGCATTAGCATACTGACAGGGATAATAAATGCCAATAGCTCATATCCAGTTATTAAAGCTAATAGTTTTCCCATAGGAGTGCAATATATATTTCAACTTCTTTATTTTTCTGCCAAAAGCTCAATGATACTTTTATCTCCAGTAAACCAATTGCACATTTAATTTAATACTTCTTAAATGCAAACACCAACCCAGAAATTATATTAGAATTGTTACCCCAGTCATCCAGAGGTAGCAACTAGAAAGTGAAGATTAGTTAAAGGACTGCAGAGTGAAAATGATAAGTGGAGAAATTCCTGCCCCAGTTACGTGACTTATTTGTGCAAACAAAATAAGCCATACAACAGTCTCTTGACCCAACAACAGGACAGATATTACTGCTTCTCACATAAAGTGAGGGAAATAGTCTTCTAAGTAGTCCTTTTTCTAAAACACCTTCCAATGAATACATCTTAACTCTAAATTTAACTTTATGTATTTTTTCCAATAACCACAATATTTTACCCCTTAGCTTGGATCCAATTCTCTAAGTTGCTAATTTGAGACATTCTTGTAGCAGAAATGTAATCATTTGTTTTTTTTCTCAGTCATATAAACTAGAAACGCTGCATAAATGAATATGGACTCAAAGGAAAGAACTTTCCGATTGAAAAGCTTGTTGGACATGATATTAGGAAAGTGTCAAAGAGCTTAATGCTTACTGACATAGATATATTACCTGTCAAAAATATGAATTATGCTAAATTGAGACAATGTCACAGGCATACTTATTCTTAAATCGTGTGATGCCATTACTGGTTTGGTGTTTGCACATCATTGCACATAAAAGCTTGAAATGAATTCTCTACCTTTCTTCAAAATGTTTATTTTCTTAAAAATGAGTAAAATCATCTATAAATCATAGATTTCTTATTTTGTATTCAGTCTATAAATGTCAAGAATTTTCCACAATTTTTTTCTAAATACATAAATGCTTACAGATTTTACAAATCAATACATACATGTTTATATATTCGTACTAACATAGAATGAAATTCAAATTTAGAGTTAAAAAAACATACAACCAGGAAAAATTAAGACGTTGAATGTTGATTTTTTAACTTTAAATATCTCAATAGAGGAGCTGGAGAGATAGCACAGAGGGTAAGGTGTTTTACTGCACACGCTGGCACATGTTGATCCCAGAAAGCCATATGATCCTTGAGTGTAAAGCCAGGACTAATAGGGCTGGAGTGATAGCACAGTGGGAAGGGCATTTGCCTGGCATGCAGCCAACCCGAGTTCAATCCCAGCATCCCATATGATCCCCCAAGCACTGCCAGGAGTAATTCCTGAGCAAAGAGCCAGGAGTAATCCTTGAGCATCACCAGGTGTGATCCAAAAAGAAAAGAACAAGCCAGGAGTTAATTCTGAGTGCTGCTTCGTGTGATTAAAAAAAAACTCAATATAAGGGAACAACATTTATTTTATCAAAATTGTATGATACTAATGACAATATTGATATGAGTTGAGGTGAGTGAATTTAATAATTTAATACATGTTAAGAATCTTAAGAAGAGAGTCACATCTGATCCTCCTTCTATGCAACACATTTTGTTGGATTTCCCACAATCCCGGTTATTCATTTACCAACACAACCCATTTTGCCAGTGGTTGTTATACTGATAAACTGATAAACTATGGTACAGGTAACTTAAAGATAAAATACAATTCTCCACAGCTCTGAAAAACAAGACTCTTTTATTATACCTATAAATGTATAAACTCCCAAGTTCAATTTCAGTTGTTTAGTTGCAATACAAACCTATGTTTACTTCCTTAGTATGTTACCTTCTATTTTCACTTCCTATATCTTCTCTCTGAGACTAAAATAAAGGAACCAACAAAAATACACAGATGCTCATGTGCCATGATTAATACGGTCTTTAGTTTCTGACTCAGGGGTCTTAAAGACACTGTCTGCACCTATAAGATATTAACTAATTTATTCATCATTCTTTTACTATTTTAAAGCATATTCATTTTCAATATTTTATACTTAATCATACATATGTAATATTTGCTCAACATAAAAATTTTGAAAAAATGTTACAAAATTAAATACACATTAAACCATCCTTCATGTTAACTCTAATTATATTTTTGTTTATGATTATATCAAATATTTTTATAAATTTTATGAATTTATTTATTTTTATAAGTATTTTATTATACCACGGTGAGATATACAGTTACAAAGATGTTCATACTTGGGTTTCGGTCATCCAGTGTTACAATTCCCATCCCTCCACCAGTGCCCATCTCCCACCACAAATGTCCCCGTTCCCTCCCCCTCCCTCAGCCCGCCTCCATGGCAGGTTCTTTATTTCTTTCCCTTTCTCTCTATCTCTTTCTCTTTTCCTTTCCTTCCAGACTGCGGATTACAGAATATATATTAAAGGGTTGTCATGTGTATCCTTTTGCCTGTATTTAATGCTCAGTTCTAGTTGGTATTAGTACTTTCGACAATTGTTAGCACACTGTTCCATTCTCTGTCTTGCCTAGCCTCTGACTCCCACACGTTTGTGATAATTTCCACCTTTTACAAAACCTTCTGATACTTGTTTCACTTGACCTTGGATATTGGTATCATAATATATACACATATATTTATGTCGTACAAATAAATGTGATCAAAATACAAATAAATACACTTTAAACTATCCTTCATGTTAACTCTAATTATATTTTTTGTTTATAATTATATCAAATATTTTAATAAATTTTATGAATTTATTTTTATAAATCTATATATTTATTTTAAGTTCATATTTTAAGATGTTTATCACATGTCATTAAGCATTTAAAAATAAATTCAAATCTCAAGAGTAGTAACAACATTCATATTTAAATATGGATTTTAAAATTACAAAGAGAAATGTTTGCTAGAGGTTGGCAAAATATAGAGGCATCAAACCCAGTCCCTTGTTTATACGCTAATCAAGTTTTATTAGAACACAGCAACATGATTTGTTTATGTTTGGGCTTGGGATCATTACCTCAAACAGCAGAACTAAGTAACTGAAAAGACACTGCATGACTTGCAAAGAATATAATATTTAATTATTCCCCTTTACAGAAAAAAGCTTGTCAGTTTCTATATTCTACACAAAATTCTGAATTATTTAATGAAATTATGCCATGTGCATTTTCATCATGCTTTTATATGTAACTGTACAATATGTTACAAAAAATTTAACTACCTCCTGAATTACAAAAATTCAGGTTGTTTTCATCACTTGATCACTTGATCACTTGAATCCCGTTATTCATCGATTTGCTTGAGCGGGCGCCAGTAACATTTCCATTGGACCCTATCACGTGCCAATATAGCCCAATGGCATCTGGTTGATTCAGGAATATGAAGAGCCTCAAACCGTTCCTTCAGGGTCTTAACAAGGAAGTCTGACCATCTTGTAGGTGGGCGACCAAGTGATCTTTTGACATCCCATGGGATCCAGTCGGTACGGCTCTAGTCCAGCGGTTGTCTCCAAATCGCATTACATGTCCAGGCCATCTGATTTTCGATGCCTTGGCAAACGAGACAGCGTCCCTGATTCTGGAATAGCGACGGAGGTCAGAACTTGGATTCCTTCACTCACTTGAGTGAGGCGTGATATTCCAAGCATAGCTCTTTCGATGCCTCTCTGGGGAGACCCGAATAGCATTCTCATCCTGCTTTTCGTAGGGCCCAGGTCTCTGAGGTGTATGTTAATGCAGGGAGAACGGTGGAGTCGAAGAGATGTGCCCGGAGCCAGAGGTTCTTTTGTCCTTTTAGCTATTTCTTCGATGCCTTTGAAGGCATTCCATGCCGCTCTCTTCCTCCTGCGCAGCTCAGGTTTTAGGTCGTTCATCATGTTGACTTCTCGACCTAGGTACACATAACTGCAGCATTCAGAGATGTTTGTTCCATTGAGAGTGAATGGGGCCTCAGGAACTAGTTCATTTCTAATGAACATAGTTTTCTTCAGATTCAGCTGTAGACCTACCTTTCCACATTCTCGGTTAAAGTCAGCCAGCATTTGTGCGGCTTGGCTAATGTTTGGTGTTATTAGAACAATGTCATCAGAGAAGCGGAGGTGGTGTAGTTGCCGACCATCTATCTTCACTCCCATTCCTTCCTATTCTAATTGTCTCATCATGTTCTCGAGGGTGGCACTGAAGAGTTTTGGTGAGATGGTATCACCCTGTCGAACCCCTCTTTTGACATCAATGATCACTTCTTTGTAGAATGGTGAGATCCTGGTGGTGAATCCGTAATACAGCTCACGAAGGATCTTGATGTATTGGGATTGAACACCCTGTTTGACTAGAGCTTCGATGACTGCTTCAGTCTCCACAGAATCAAAGGCTTTCTGTAAATCAATGAACGTGAGACAGAGCAGCATCTTGTACTCCCTACAAACCTCAATGAGCTTGGTTACTGTGTGGATATGGTCGATTGTGCTGAATCCTTTCCGGAAACCTGCTTGCTCGCATGGTTGTCCTTCATCTAATGTTCTGCTAATCCTGTTCAGGATGACTCGTGTAAACAGCTTGTAGATGACAGACAATAAGCAGATGGGGCGATAGTTGCCGATGTTGTGAATGTCTCCCTTCTTGAACAGTAAAACTGTCCTGCTGGTTTTCCATTGGGAGGGCACCTTGCATTTGGACAGGTAGCTTGTGAAGAGCCGAGCTAGTGTATTGATGAGTACCGACGGCAGATTCTTCAGGTGTTCGGGTCTGACTTTGTCTGGGCCTGGTGCTGTTCCCTTCTTTACCGCGAGATGGCATGTCGGATTTCAGAAGGGAGAACGTTGGGAATGACATATCCATCCTGTGGAATTTGGTATGTTGGCAGGTGGATGTGGCTACCAAAGAGATTTGAGTAGAAGTCCTGGATAATCTTCTCCATTGCCTTTCTGGAAGATGTGATAGATCCATCAGGGTGTCGGAGGGCAGTCATCTTGGTCTTATAGTTGGCGAAGGACAGGCAGGCAGTGCGAATACTTTTCCCGGCTTCTGCTGCATCTTCCAGTATTTCTGCTCTTCTGTCTTTGAGGTCTGCTTTTATCGCTTCTCTGCACTGTTTAGTAAGCTTGGACGTTAGCATTTGGTCTCCTGAGGCTCGTGCCTTGCCACGTTGGCTAATGAGCTCAAGAGTTTCTGAAGACAAGCGTCCTTTTGTGTCTTTCTCTCTCTCGGCATTCTTTGCACAATCATGGAGGTGCTGAACCAGTCGGTTGTATTCTTCATCGATGTCATCAATGATGGTATCTTCCCATGTTGCCGCAATGGTGCCAAAGAGTTCCCAGTTGGTGGTCGTTCTGGGAGTTCTCTTCTTAAACATTGCAGCTTTTTCTCCCGTTGCGGGAAGTAGAATTTTGCACGAAGGAGTCGGTGGTCCGATCCTGTCTGGAATTTGGGGACGACAGCAACATCAGTCAGACAAAACTGTCGATTGAAGATGATGTGGTCAATTTCATTGTGGAACTGTCTGCCAGGAGATTCCCATGTCCAACGTTTCGCTTCAGCCTTCTGAAACTGTGAGTTCCCATGAATAGTCTTGGTGGAGCATCCCGATGGAGCCTCGGAGGAGCCCAGAGAAACCCCCCCACACCTTGTTGGCAGCGATCTGTGTCACCATCCACACTCTGCAGCTGGTAAGATCTCCCCCAGGATATTAATCCAGTCTCCAGCCCACAGATTAATCCAGTCTCAGCCCAGCTTGTCAGAAACCCAGCCTACAAGGACCCGCCCTGCAGAGACCCGCCCTTCAGAGGGAGAGTATTTCAAGCCCAGGAATGCTTGAGCTTAAGACACAGGTACACCCGGCAGAGCAGAAAACAGCTTTCCTGCGCTGCGGCGGCCGCATAAGCGGCCGCATAATTTACCTCCAAATTACCATAAATATTCTACCCACCCCTCTGAGAGAGCCCCACAAAGTAATGAGAATATAGCGCCCGCATGGCAGAGCCTGGCAAGCTGTCCGATGCGTGTTCGATATGCCAAATACAGTAACAAAAATGTTTATTTTCCTGATCCCGAAAGAGCCTTTAATACGGAAGCAGTAAGAAAGGCAAACAAGCAGTGCCTGATAAAATTTCCACGGCTGTCCTAGGCTGCCAAAGCGAAGAAGGACTAAAATGACTGTCTGTACTTTCAATGCACGTACGCTGGCATCGGAAGCATATATTGAGGATCTGATGGTGCAAGCGCAAAAGATCAAGTACGACATCATTGGTCTGACTGAGACGAGGAGGCGTCAGTCACATCATGCTGTATTTGACACCGGAGAAGAATTGTTCCTTGGAACATGTGACGAAAAGAGGTGTCAGTGGCGTTGGTGTCCTAGTCAACACGAACATGGCTGTCAACATTGATTCATTTGAATGCCTAACAAACCGAATAGGACGATTACACTTGAGGAGATGTGGCCCCCTGCCAGCAATTTCTATCTTCATTGTCTATGCACCAACATCCACATACAAAGAAGATGAAATTGAGAAATTCTACAAGGAATTGGAGGAGTTCTATAAAAAGATCACACCTTCTACAAGATTATAGTCAGTGATTTTAATGCCAAGATAGGACCGAGAAGATCGGCTGAAGAACTCCACATCGGGACCCATGGCCTAGAATGGAACGAACAGGGTGAGAGACTATCTGAGTTCATCATGTCCACCAAGACTATTCATGGGAACTCACAGTTTCAGAAGGCTGAAGCGAAACGTTGGTTGTTTTCATATTGTTTCTATTTTTTCTTTCATGTGTAAGTGACTGACCGATTACTGATGTACAATTGACCTAACTCTTAAGGGGGAAAAAAAATCAAATCTGGGATCTGATAATGGGTGGTTAAGGTAAAATTAACTAACTTCTGCCAGCTTCACTCTTCTGTAAAAAAAAAAAAAGAAAATATGTTATTGCCTATTTTGAGAATTTTAAGGGGTCTAAATGGTATTATATAAGTGAGATGTCAAATACCAGAAAAAGTTGCCTATCAAATGTTTGCTTTTTCTTAAGTATTACCATAGAAATATTTAAAAACATACCATTGAGAGATTTATTTTTTCCTAGTCACATTTTAACATATGCCATTTTTTGAAACCTACTTTTTACTACCCAGAAAAATTTTTTGTAAAATATTGAATCCACTATGCTAAACTCTACTTGGAATAGTATTTAAATTATCTTTTTAAATGATTCCAATATATATATTTATAAATCATATTACTATAGAATAATCAATGTTTAGTTAAATTTCATAAAATAATTTGATATATTTCATTACTTCTATATTCTTTAATACTGATATTTTGAATAATAATTTTCTTAAATGCATACTGGGATTTTTGGCACATCAAATACGACATGGGACCTGGAAGAATGGTCTGAGGCTCTTCATGTTCCTGAAGCGAGCAGATATCCTTGGGCTACCCTATCACGCTGCGACAGGTCGTATGGAGATGTTACTGGTGCCCATTAGGGCAAATTGATGAACAATGGGAAGACAAGTGATATTGGGGAAATCTATAAAATTTCTACTTTTATATCAGATAGCTCTTGCACAAATGTCTCAATTTCAGCACCCATGTAAATCTGTATACCCATCGAGCAAAGGGGAATGATCTGTCACTACACCTGCAGCCCGCACTTGGCGGACAGCTCTGCCATGCAGCTCTCACACCCAGGAAGCCCAAAAGGAAGGAAGGAAGCCTGGGCAAAATCATCAGATTGGCTTCCTAGATTTGGGAATCTCCAGTGAGCCCACATCTTCCAACCAACTTCCATTGAACTCTTAGCACTCAAAAGAACCAAGATGTAGAGCAAAAGAAGCCCAGCTGAAAGGAATCGTGACAAAGTTATTCAGCCAGCAGGGATATTTCCTGCAGATGCACCCAGATGCTACACCATTGATGGGACCAAGGGACGAAAACAGTGACTACACCCTCTTCAATCTAATTCCTGTGGACCTTCATTTGGTGACCATCCAGGGGGTGAAAGCCAGCCTCTATGTGACTATGAATGGCGAAGGCTATCTCTACAGCTCAGATGTGTTCACTCCTGAATGCAAATTTAAGAAATTTGGGTTTGAAAACTACTATGTGATTTATTCTTCTTCACTGTACCATCAGCAAGAATCATGTCAAGCATGGTTTTGGGAACTCAATAAAAAAGGTCAAATGATGAAGGGGAATAGAGTGAAGAAAAACAAACCTTCATCACATTTCGTACCCAAATTGAGTGAAGTGTGTATGTTCAGAGAGCCATCACTACATGAAATTGGAGAAAACAAGGGCATTCAAGGAAAAGTTCTGGGACACCAACCATGAATGGAGGCAAAGTCATGAATCAAGATGCCACATAGCGGAGAACTTTTCCTAGTCCCTCTCTCATTCCCTCTCATTTACCCTTGTCCTTCCAATTAAATCCATCCAAGGAGAGGAAAGTAAGATGCCAATGTGGGACCTAGTAGCTAAGATTCTGCACTCAAATCTTCCTTCTATATAGGACAAAAAAAATGAACAAAAGCTTGCCTGTTGCAATGTGGTTGAAAATGCACATACACAAAGTTTAGCTACATATCAGAGCAAGGGAAAAATTGAACAAAACTCCACCAACATTAAAGTTAACTGTAAGTGTTCTTAACAGAGGACTAACTGTGAAAGAGTTGGCCACCCTATGGGGTGACTGACTGGGAGCCTCAGAATGCCGCACCTATCAAGGAAAACTCTGAGATGGGTCCTATGCAAAAGCAAGGGTTTTATTAATAAGCGAGTATACTCAGGCCCATAGCATGACTCCAAGCGGTCAGTGTCTAAGAGCCCCGAGCCTTTCCAGGGAGGATCTTTTAAGAGATAGTTCCTGCCGCTACAGAAAAGCCCGTGCATAAACATCCAATAGATTTTAAATATTATATCAAAGTCTGCACGCAGGCAGCCAATCACTTTGTACCAAGTAACCATCTCCCACCAATCAGATCATTCTTAATACTTCTTTCTATATTTGGTGCAGCTAGATACACGCGTGGGATCATGGGTCAGCAATGGCTATGCGTGCGTGCAGGAATGCAATCCAGGCAATTCAGGCCAGATAGTAGGTTCTGGGCGGGGGTCTCATAACCTCTAACAGGAATTTGTTCTGGGCCTTTTGTAGATAACAAAAAGGTTACTCCAAGATGAAAAGGACACTCAGGCCCTAAATTGGTAACTTTCCATGAGTAGGCCTGCCCTGGTTGGGAAACGGGGGGTTTCTGCCTTCTTTCAACTGTAAAGAAAATATACTATAATAAAGATGAAATTGTGATTACCTTAAAGAAAAGAGTTTTGGAGAATTAAACTAATAAATCACCATCATTCCCCTAAATATTTTAACTATGGATAATACCAAGATATTTGCTTCCTTTCTTTTTTATTTTGTATTTTCTTTGGGACTTAATAGGAATTACAGATTTTTCCCATGCTCTAAATCATGTAGCCACAAACCATTTATCAAGAAAACAATCAAGTTTTTCTTTTTATTATTATTATTATTAATATTATTATTATTATTATTATTTTAGATAGGTTATACTAAACCATGTAATAAACTTAAGTATTTGCTAAAACAAACAAAAAAGTCTCAATTTTTTTCTTTGTCGATACTTTAGTCTTTATTTGCATAGGGACAGACATTGTCAGTTATTTCACTCACATTAACTCTCCTAGCTACTCTTACATAGGCTGAAAAAGTAATGTATTTGCTTTCAATCTCTCTTTCTAAGCAATAGGGTTACATTGCCCAACTTACACTGATTGAAAGTCTTGTATTTGTTATAGTACGCTGAAGGCAGCTGAAGGAAATCGCCATAGTTCTACCTTTTGCATCCTGAGTATCAATGCATTACAGTATTTCAAGTCATAGTTCTTTAGCTGCCAAAGAAAGAATCAAGATCAGCACCCCAATCCTCCACTGGAGCTCTATACTGGTATAGCAAGAAAGTCTTCAATTTGCTTACTGCTCCCAACATCATGCAACTCAGCCTTTGCTAGTCAGACTTCAGTGGTTTTCAGTATATTTAAGAGGTAGGGAATGAGAAGGATGGATCACACTCAGCAGTGCTAAAGGGCTGCTACTTGTGGCTTTGCAATCAGAGATCACTTTTGGCAGTGCCTGTGGGACCACATGTGGTACCAGGAGAGAATAAGGGTCAGTTTGCTGCATTATAATGAAAATACAGTTACTTTCTCAGGGTCATTCCTTATCACAATTGAATAAATTATGTGGTACTTCTTTCTACCTAAGTCTATTGTCACTGTAGTTTTTATAGGTCACTTAGAATCTGTTGCAGGAGTCCTCTAAGAGCCCCTTTTTCTACCCTGTGGAGATTTTTCCTGGCAGATCTTGCTCAAAACATTAGCATATAAAAAAGACATTGGGTGAGTGCTGGGAGAAGTTACCTGAAGGCATTTGACCCTGCCAGGAAAAGTTTACATTTGGCTTGCAGCTCCTCTCAGCTCTGCTGGGAGGCTTTAAATTTTCATCCCTAGATAGCCCAGCCCAGAATGGGCTGGGCTGGGAGTTTGGGCGGATTTTGAGCTATAAAATAAGCTGCAAGAAAGAAGCTTGCTCTCTTTTTTTTGCCCTTTTTGCCTTCGGTTTCCCTTGGTGTTTTGCCTCTCCGTCCTCTTCATTCTCCATTGGGCCTCAACACGTGGTGGCAGCCATCTTAGCCTGCACCTGGCTGGGGCCTAGCTGGGAACCCAGGGTCCAGAGGCTTTCCCTGCTCTTGGATTCTATATTGGAACATGTAATAGTAAAGCCCTTTTAAAACTGCATCGGATTCCTGAGTTTTCATCCATTCCTCGCCGGCTTTGGAGGTAGAAGGGAACTTCGCTTCCCAGCACTGTTGCGGACCCAGGCGGCACTCCCGGACAAGAATCATTCATTACAGCATTGACAGGAATGTTGACATGTGTTCACCTGTACACACACAAGCACATGCACACATTTGAATGTGCTCATTTTAATAAAATTAGGAAGAAATAAATAGCTTTAATAAACTATATTGAAATAATGTTATTCACCATGCAAACTGAGATATGGAAACAATATAAATTTCTTAAAAGATACAAAGAGAGTCAGGGATGTGGCGCAATATAGAGCATGTGTAGGTCCTGGATTTAATCCCCCATCACCACAGGGCTCCCCCAGTACTTCTGAAAGTAGCCTGTACTTTACCCTGGTAAGTCCGTCAGACAGCCTGGACTGACTCTGGTTCAGGACTACCACTGTATGTGATACCTGCAACAACAAAATACAATTAAATGAAATTGAAAGCTTGAAAAAACTAATGTGACTGATGATTATCTGTGGTAGAGGAAACTGCTTTGAATCCCAATTAGAAATTTACCTAAGAACTGTAAAATAAAGGTTATTGTTGATAAAAAAAAAATACAATGTAGAAAAAATGGCAGAATTCATTAGATGAATTAATTAGATGAGAAATGTTTTAGAAATAGAGAATAACTTTTAGTATTTCGATCTATAAAAGAGTATAGAGAAATAAATTTATGGTAGACATGAAATATAAGTTAAAGATAAAAGAGTTCAAGACTCTTAAAAGGATATGTGTTTGATTTAAAAACAAAATACTAGAAGAGAACATGCCCTGCTGATAGATGAAAATATAGAACAAAACTTTTGACTTGGTGCTTTGGACCTGAGAGCAAGTTATCAACCCACGAATTTTCTCTGGAGGATTCAAAGTAGATTGTTTTTCCAGCAGAAACAAGGGGAGAGAGACACAAACAGGACTGGGACTCAAGTTGTCTGAAACAGTAAGAAAGAAGATGAAGTCTAAAAGAAGAAACCTAAACCATTTCAAGAATAAATACCCACTTTTTGTCTTTTTTTATGTATTGTCTGTTTTTATGTATTGGGATCATACCCAGCAGCACTCAGAACTTACTCCTATCTGTGCACACAGGGAACCTTAGGGGTCTCTATGCAATGCTAGAAAATGAACCGTGTCAGCTACATACAAAAGAAGTTCATTACTTCTTATACATTTTGGCTTTCAATTTGATTTATGTTTTTTTCTGAAGGACACTTTTCCTTACATTCTCATTGTTGTTCATAACTGAAATCTTACCTTTCTATTTGTTGTTGAGGTGTCAAGTGGGTCACTATATTGCTGAGTCCAGGGTTGTCACATGGGGTTGAATATTTGTTTGAAACACACTAGATTGAATACTCCAAGGATCACACTTGAGTTCCAGGAATCACACTTGTCAAGGTGGCCACTCAGCTACCTACATGTAAGATGACCATTTCACCCATGAGCTCTGTTCTATTTTTATTTCCAATTTGTTCAACTGACATTTGCTTTGCTGCTCAGGGACCATTAAAAAACTCTACCCACAACAATTTGGTAAAGTGTCAAGATTTTATTAATACTTTCTGTTATTCAAATATATAAAAACTAAATTTATAATATTACTTCCACTTCCATGGCATTCATAAAATAACTTAAAAAATCCAAAGCTGAACTTTTCTACTGACTATAGGTTTGCTCTTTCAACATGCAGAATCAGTATCTTATTGTGTTTTGGGGATCAACTTTTAACATAGTTTTGAGTCACATTCATAGGACCATATGCTAAATACTTTATAAAAAAATCAATATTTTAAGTATGGTTTTTCGTTCATAAAGTGCTATCTTCTACAAGTCACATTCTGAACTTCTTTCTGGTTCAGAGATGCAAACCCTCCTCTCTCTGCTTGGGAGATTTTGCCTCTGGAAATCAGCTCTGGCTTTTGTGAAGTTTGAGCCAAAGACCGACCTAAAGATCTACATTTCAAAATGGTCATTTACCTGGATACATCTCTAGATAGCCCAACCCAAGATGGGCTGGGCTGGAAAATTTGGGCAGGCTTGTGTCTATAAAAGAAGCTAGGAGAAGAACAAGGGGCCTTTGTGCCGTTTTGGCTTCCCTTGGCATTTGCTTCTCTCCACCGTCTCTGTTCTCTGTTGGGCTTCAACACGTGGTGGCAGCCATCTTGGCCTACACATAGCCAGGGCCCAGTCAGGAATCCAGAGCCTGGGGGTTTTCCTGTTCTTGGATTGTATAACAGAACCTGTGATAGTAAAGTCTTTTTAAAATTGGGCCGGACTCCTGAGTTTTCATCCATTTTCTCTGGTTTTGGGGGGTAGAAGGGAACTCATTTCCCAGTACTGTTGGGGACCGCAGCAGTCCCTGACACACCAGTGTGACTTTTCTTCCACCAGTGTCCCCAAATCCTTCCCAACCTCAGCCTGCCCCCTTCATATTGCTTGCTCCAACAAAACTTAAAGAAATGGCAAATAGATTGACTAGAAAATAATTCATTTAAAATCTATTTATAATTGCTATATGATTTTTACCTAAGGAAATTAAAATCATTTAATACAATATAATAAAATTCTATTCTCATTTACTAAGTTTTCAACTCTGGAATCTGAAATATATCACTGTATCACTGTCTTCCCGTTCATCATCAATTTGTTCGAGCGGGCACCAGTAACATCTCCATATGTCCTGTCTCATGCTAGTAGAGCCCAAGGGTACCTGCTTGCTCCAGGAACATAAAGAGCCTCAAACCATGCCATCAGGTCATGGGAATGAGGTCTATAATTGTTACTGGTATTTGGCATATCAAATACGACACGGGAGGCTTGCCAGGCTCTGCCGTGCGGGAAGATTAAAAAAAAGGGGGTTGGTGAAATAGTACAGGGTGAAGGTGCCTTGCACACCACTCGCCCTCAATATTACAGGGTGAAGGTGCCTTGCACGCCTCTCGCCCCTCAGTAGTACAGGGTGAAGGTGCCTTGCACGCCGCTCGCCCTCAATCTGAAATATATATTGCTGTAAATTTTATTCTATACTTGGATCTTGCAAGAGCCATGGCAAAGCCTGGCAAGCTACTGTGGTGTATTCAATATGCCAAAAACAGTAACAATATTGGACATCATTCCCAATGAATGGAGACATTGCTGGTGCCTGCTCAAGCAAATTGATTAACAACAGGAAGACAAGTGACAAGTGACTTGGATCTCATTATGATAATAACTATGTCTTATCTGTCCTTATAAAACTTTTTTAAAATATTCTGAGCTAATATATTTGTAAGTCACATTAAATAGTGAAGACCTACACATGTAAAATATTTCCCCCACACTTTATTTAAACATTGTAGTTTACACAGCTATTCATAATGATCTGTTGCAGGTATTCAATATTCCAACACCAATTCCACCAGCACTATCACCTTTCCTCTACCATTGTTTCCAATTTTCCCAACTACTTCTCTAGTCTGCACTTATAGAAGGCTCACAATAATTTCTTTTATGCTGTTTGTTGCCAATAAATTGCTAATGAAATGATCAATGCGACTTGTAATGCGACTGCGAGATGACCGCTGGACTAGAGCAGTTACTGACTGGATCCCATGGGACATCAAAAGATCACGTGGCCACCCACGTGATCAGACTTCTTCATCAAGACCCTGAATGAACGGTTTGAGGCTCTTCATATTCCTGGAGCAAGCAGATGCCATTGACTGCACTAGCACATGACAGGGACAAATGGAAACATTACTGGCACCCACTCAGCAAATTGACGAATAACAGGATGTCAAGTGTTAAGTGATTGAGTGATCAAGTGGAATGATAAAAAATTGTTCCTTAGAAGAAAATTAGTGAAAATTGTTGCATCTCACCATGAAGACATTAAGTTTTTGTCTAAGAGATTACTAAAATGTTATGTTAAGCCT
This sequence comes from Cryptotis parvus, assembly GCA_021461705.1. Taxonomy (NCBI): domain Eukaryota; kingdom Metazoa; phylum Chordata; class Mammalia; order Eulipotyphla; family Soricidae; genus Cryptotis; species Cryptotis parvus. The sequence goes on from JAJIBD010037915.1 coordinate 193,318, forward strand.
TCTATGTTAATGTTTTTGTTAGTCAACGTTGGTTGATTTCTATGTTACATCCCATTCAGTCTGGTGTGCTACTACTGGATAGTCAGAGTTTGGAAATATTACAGGAAACCCAAAAGTTTTAACTGGATAGCATAGCTGGAGTTAAATTTTCAACTGGGTAGTGGCTTTGAGATATAGCTGTGATTGCTGAGGTTTCCAGAAATACAGAGAAGTGGGGAGAGGTAGACCATCTGACTCTGAAAAAGTCAGGAGATTTCAGTAACAGGAACGCTTGTACCTGAGTTTTTGGTAGGTTAATTTCTCTGTGAGGCTAAGTAGTCCTAAGGCAATGGAGGCCAGCTGAAGGCCTGGCAGTTACTTTGTATTGTGGAAGTGAGGAGCTGCCTGAGCTTTGTTTGAGTGGGCACTGGCCCACCCCACTCTGAGAGTGTTCCAGAAGTCTCAGCTGGGAATGGGTATCCAAGATTTTTTTTTCTGCTAGTTGATCTCTTTTGAGATTTATTTTTGAGAGTCTGGAACAATTCAAGTAGATGGTCTTACATGGCAGCGGAGGTGGTTAGTTCATTTCAAGATATGAAAAATCTTAGAAACTATGACTCATCTAGAGGCAAAATATCAGAAAAGAAAGTTTTTTAAGTAGAAGCCAGGGTAATGTTAAGAAAAGATCATCAAGAAGCAGCCGGATGAGACTCACCCACCATACTAGCCACCATTTTCGCTGTCCTGATGCTGGGAAACTGCCTCACGACCAGATTTAACAGAGCAAAACCAGTTTGAGCCCAGGTTGCACGGCCGCTTGCAACTGCACGGTCCATTAAAATAGTGGAAACAGTGATGTCTTTTGGTGCACTGCATTCCATGATGTTCAGGAAAATTTGGCGGGAGGGAGAGATAAAGAGAGAAATAACATACAGAACCCGCCAAGTAGTTGAGGTGTGGGAGGCGGGTAGGGAGGTGGGGTCATTGGTTTGGGTGGAGGGATGGGTGTTGGAACACTGTGGAACCAAAACTCTACATGAGCATCTTTCAATTGTATGTCTAAAATGGTGTAATAAAATTGGGGCGGGGAAAATAATAAAATAAATTAAAAAAAAGAAAAGATCATCAAAATGTAACTGGGTGAAATACAGAGAACTAATCAAGAAACAATGTATGAGTTTCAGAAGCAAAAAAGCATGTAAAATCAAGAGGGTGAAGGAGCTCAGCACAGCAGAGAGAGGATACAGTTAGGAAGAAACAAAATAAGGCCTCTGAAAAGTGGCATTCCCATTTGTAGTCTTTTCAAGCTGTGAAAGCCATCATCTTTTTATTGAGGAAAAACACAGTATTCTTTATTTTTATAAACCTTGGGATCTCTTAGAATTTATCCTAAAAACAGATGTTTGTGCCAACCTAAAAATACTTGACCCAGATAAAATGTAGTAAAGAATTAAATGAAAAAAATTAAATAAAATAGTACTAGCAAATGGAATGTGCTGGTTGTGAACAAGTTAAAGAAGAGAAATAAATTTTATGTGTATATGTGCATATATTACATTAACATATGTAAAAGGACATATAAAATTAATCCAGACAATTTTCTTTAGAGTACCATAGTGAGGAATGACAAAAACTACAAATTAGAATAGTGAGACTTGTAAATGATTTTAAAACATAGAGAACTGTTGGGGAGCCGCTGGAGTCCCTGACAGTGTCAGGACAGAAGTTCTCTTCTACCTCCGAGGCTGCCGGGAAAAGGATAAAAACTCACGGAGTCTGACACAGTTCCAAAAATGGCTTTTATTGGTATAAAAGCTCTACCTCCACAATCCAATATAATGAAATAACTCTAGCTCTGGTCAGGAGTTAGACCATACAAGAGGGCCCAAGTCTCCCACCAAAAAAGAGAGGATCTCACCGAAGAGGACTCCTACCCAAAGAAGAAGAAAGGGCCAAGTGCCTTAAGTCAGTCCCCTTATATACACCAAAGTAATCCTATCTGTTGACAGGGAGGGTCCTGTCAACAAAGAACCCTAAACAGAGTGTAGAAGGGTGGTACCACACCCTATTATAGGTGTAAATAAAGGAGTATGCCAAGGACTAATCCCTTCTTCTGAGATTATCTCTTATGTAAAACACTGAAGAGAAAGAGGGGGTGGTATAAAGTCACTTGATCACTTTACATCCCGTTATTCATTGATTTCCTTGAGCGGGTGCCAGTAACATTTCCATTTGACCCTATCATGTGCAGTGTAGCCCAATAGCATCTGCTTGCTTCAGGAATATAACGAGCCTAAAACCGTTCATTCAGGGTCTTGATGAAGAAGTCTGACCATCTTGTACGTGGGCAGTCACGTGATCTTTTGACGTCCTGTGGGATCCAGTCAGTAATGGCTCTAGTCCAATGGTCATCTCCAAATCGCATTACATGTCCAGCCCATCTGATTTTCGATGCCTTGGCAAACGAGACAGCGTCCCTGATTCTGGAATAGCGACAGAGGTGAGAACTCCGATTCCTTCTCTCACTTGAGTGAGGCGTGCTATTCCAAGCACAGCTCTTTCGATTCCTCTTTGGGAGAGCTGAATAGCGTTCTCATCCTGCTTTCGTAAGGCCCAGGGATCTGAGGCGTATGTTAATGCAGGGAGAATGCATTAACATATGCCCAAGAGATGGAGCCGAAGAGATATGCCCAAGGAATAAAGTAATACATCTTAATTTCATGGGATTCATGTAATCTAAATGGTACCCAGCAAGGTTCTACTTATTTATTTTCTGCACCAGGGTGATTCTGAGTATCTCGGTCTCTGTATACTGAAAGAGTCACACTTGCCTGCTTGAGGGCAAACTAGTGGGATCCTTCCTATAATCTTAAATGATAGTCTTCACGTAGCTAAGGTTGTAGTCTCCTGGTAAATTCTAACTTGTCCCACGCTGGGTGCAGTGTGTATAAAGAGGAGCTGTGCCCAATCTAGAGAACATAGAAGTCTTAGTAGATGTATAATAAGTCAGAAGTTATTCAAAGTCAAGGTCATTTCTGTAACTGCCACACCCTCTATCAGTGTTTTTACATAGAAGAGAGATCTCATTAGAGTGAAACTTGGCTTAAAAACATGTAAGTAGATTAAGCTGTGAGTGGGTAAAACAGCAAAGCTCCCAAGCTAGCTAAGACTGTTATCCAACAGAGAACATTTCATAATTTAAATGTTATCTGAACATCCTGCATCAATAAAAATATATGGATAGACAGCAGTACCCCAAGATAAAAAAAAAAGATGATAAGCAAAACTCAAAATAATAGGAGAGGGAGAACAGTTTGAGGTGTGAACCATTAAGAGAAAAAACACAAATATTTTCTTTGAGTTAGCATTAGAAAGACGCAGATACACCCGGCAGAGCAGATACCAGCTTTCCCGGTGAACCCCCTGCATTCCACAGACCATGAGAGCGACTTCCGACCAGAATCCACCATCCCGATAGAGCCTCAGAAGAGCCCAGAGGAACCCCCACACCTTGTTGGCAGAGATCTTCACCATCCATACTCTGAAGCTTGTAAGATCTCCACCCAAGAGATTAAGCCATTCTCCAGCCCGGTTTATCAGAAACCCAGCCTACAAGGACCCACCCTTCAGAGACGCACCCTTCAGAGGAGAGCATTTCAAGCCCAGGAATGCTTGAGCCACAGACACAGATAGACCCTGCAGAGCAGATGCCAGCTTTCCTTGTTGCGCACCGCCGGCCAATTTACCTCCAAATTACCATGAATATTCTACCCACCCCTCTGAGAAAGCCCCACAAACTACTGAGTGTATAGCGCCTGCATGGCAGAACCTGGCAAGCTGTCTGATGCATATTCAATATCCAAAACCAGTAACAAAAATGTTTATTTCCCTGACCCTGAAAGAGCCCTTAAAAAGGCAGCAGTACAAAAGGCGAACAAGCAGTGCCTGATAAAATTTCACGGCCAACCTAGGCTGCCAAAACGAAGAAGGACTAAAATGACTGTATTTTCAATGCACCTACGCTGGCATCGGAAGCATATATTGAGGATCTGATGGTGCAAGTGCAAAAAATCAAGTACAACATCATTGGTCTGACTGAGATGAGGAGGCGTCAGTCGCATCACGCTGTATTTGACATCAGAGAAGAATTGTTCCTTGGAACATGTGACAAAAAAGAGGCGTCAGTGGCATTGGTATCCTTGTCAATACGAACATGGCCATCAGCATTGATTACTTTGAATGCCTAACAAACCGGATAGGACAATTACACTTGAAGAGATGTAGCCCACTGCCAGCTATTTCTATCTTCATTGCCTATGCACCAACATCCACATACAAGGAAGATGAAATTGCAAGTTTGGAGCTCTGACCTCCATCACTATTCCAGAATCAGGGACGCTGTCTCGTTTGCCAAGACATCGAAAATCAGATGGGCTGGACATGTAATGCGATTTGGAGACAACCGCTGGACTAGAGCTGTTACCAACGGGATCCCACGGGATGTCAAAAGATCGTGTGGCCGCCCACCTATAAGATGGTCAGACTTCTTTGTCAAGACCCTTAAGGAATGGTTTGAGGCTCTTCATATTCCTGAATCAACCAGTTGCCATTGGGCTACATTGGCACGTGATAGGGTCCAATGGAAATGTTACTGGTGCCCGCTTAAGCAAATCAATGAATAACGGGATTCAAGTGATCAAGTGATTAAGTGATCAAGCATTAGAAATGAATTAGTCACATACCCACTGTAAAGATAATTATCAGGTTATTTTCTATGCTTTAATTAGGTCCTGTATGCTCCTTCAAAAATTAAATTTTGAAATAGCTTTCTAAGAGTTATTTTAGTTTTGTAAGGAAATAAAATGAGTCAGAGTATTTTAAGAACTACACTGTTTCCTAGGTATTTTAGGGACATAAGTCATTGTGAGTTTCCCGCTGGAATATAACACATTACTAACACAGGCTAATAATGCTATCCCAAATATTGGCTATGTTACGAGCACCTCTAAAACACACCAAGAAGGAGTGAGAGTGAGATTTTAGTAAATAGTTTTGATGAGTTCCTTGACTTGGTTCACAATATTCTTCACTATCACAAGCAAAGATCTGGATTGCATTCAGATTCTCTCTGTAAGAAGCTGTTTTATGCATATGTACTAATATTTACAAGGAAAATTGGATAAGAAGTACCTCATAGAGACCTGGGGGAGTAAAAAATCTCTTACTACATGTGTGGAAGAGAGGAAATGGTCACTGGTTCATCTCATACTATCTATTCATATCCCTATTTTCATTTCTTACTATACACTATGATGAATTGAGAGCTTAGTAAAGAAATAATGTCTAAAGCATACTACCCAGAAAATCTATTTAATATTGGTGCAGTCCAAACATTGTTAACATTTAAATCTCCTAATGCTAAAACATATTTACAGTTGATAACCATTGAAGCAATCTAGTGAAGAGAATCCTATCGCCATAGTCAATTATAAATTTAAGAATGGGCATATATGTAAATCAACCCAAGATATGCAATAGAACATATTTTAGGACAATTCTGTGAAAAGTTTCCTAGTTCTTAAAAATAGCAACCAGGGAAAGAATCTGTCCTTCTTTATGGCATTCTTGTGTCTAGAATTGATACATGGAACTGCAATGTGAAACCTATAACCCTAAGGAAAAAATAGCTGTAATATATAGTTAATGTTGACAACATGTGAATGAAAGGATTAAATGAAATAAGTGCTTGATAATGTTAAAAAATTCTGGAACCCATATTACTATGAACTTCCAATTTTAAGATATAACAAATTTCCTAACCACATAACTCTATTTGCATCAGAGTCAAGAACATCCTTGGGTGACAGAGAGATAGTCCAAAGGATAGGACATTTGCATTGTTCATAAAACTAAATGTTTTGCACAATTTTTTCTTCTGAAGCAGAAAGCCACTAATGAAATTGTCTTTTCAGAGTCATAAATAAGAGCAAAATATCCTATGTCCTTAGGTATCAAATTTTCACATCAATCACTCGACTTACTTGAAAAATTGCATTGCTTTTGAGTGTATTTGCATTTCCCAGAAATCTTTGTTTTGCATAATGACTTCAGAAACCACTGTCAAAATTTGATTTTATTATACACAAGAATTCAGATTGACTAAAAACTTCATAGAAATAGTTCATTTTATAAATCTCCAATGCTTTCTCTTATTTTTTCTTACTTATAATAGAAAAACATTGACCATGGGAAAGAAATTACAGACTGTATTTGGTTTTCAGATGCAGGTGCTTTTGATAATAACTTTAGATTCTAACAAATTCATGAAAATATTTTATCAGACACTAAAGCTTGAGAATAAAAGGGTGTACTCAAGTATTAACTATGTTAATATACCATACATACTGCCATTTTTTATTTTACATGATTAAGAAAATGGAATTTTAACTCATATTTGATTAAGTGATGATGATTATTTGATATCATGTGATCTTACTAACCTTGAGAAATACTCCAAAAAATACATTGACTATTATTTCAAAAATTAACTATGTTAATATTTTAAAATACTTTTACCAAAGATATGTATGTTATTATGCTGAATTTTATTATTGTTATCTGATATTCTTTTCGGGGTAGGGGAACAGATAAAGAATTTGATCCTCCAACTATGAATTGTTTTGCTCCTATTCTCCATTGTAAAATCAAATCTCTACCTTTAGAAAGACCAAAAAGGATTTATACATTGGAATTGATAAGAATGATTTGCAATTATCCCAACCCATCTTCTGAGTGCCTGGATTGAAATGCAGGTCTTGAGGATAACAAGGCTGCAAGCTAGTCTATTGAAGTTGTCCTAATTTTTTTTTATCTGGAAGATTCAATTAAGGTTTATGACAAATCCATTAAATGCAAGAAATAAACTCCATTCTGGAGCTGTCAGAAAAAGGAGCAGAGAATACGCTAGCTAAGAAAGCCTTGAGCATACTTGACACTAGTCAGATTTCACTGTCAGGTGATGGACCCACAGTTGTATGGATTCAACCACTGATTGGCAGTTCATTGGTTGACCTATAGTGGAGGAACAGAACAACATTAAAGTGCTCCAAATGGTTTAAATCTTATTATCATCTCACTACTGACGTTATATAGTTCTGTTATTTTCAATTATTCAAACTAAAGATCATCTAGCAGCTACCTTTATGTGTGCTACTTTCATTATAGAAGCAATGAATCTGCCTGTGTTTGCATTCAAGGATTCTCAAGTCAAGTAATGATTTAAAAGATTTGGGCCATATTGTACAACTATTAATGAGTATTTTCTATTTAAACAAACATTTTTATTATTTTTTAAAATATCGTTGGTAATTCATGCAAATTATCTCTGGTTAAAAGTTGTTTTAGAAACTGAATCATTTTCTGACATATTAATAACAGCTTGAATATTTACCTTGTCAAACATATGCATGCATGTATATGCACACACATAGACATACATACAAAAACACATACACATCTATTATCAAATAATTGCAAAAGACAAGTTTAATAACAAATCTTTAAATGTTCCTTTAAATGCTGAAAAAGGAAAAAGCACATTATTTTTTAAAATTTTTTTATTATACCACCGTGAGACATACAATTAAAAAGGTGTTCATAATTGGTTCTTGGCAATACAGTATTCCAGCACCCCTCCCTCCACCAGTGCCCCATTTCCACCACCAATGTACCCCACCCCCTCCGCCAACCCCCCCAGGCTGCCTCAATAGCAGGTACCCCATTTCCTCTCTTTCTCTCTGTCTCTCTCTGTCTCTGCATCTCTCTCCCTCTTATTTTACACATTGTGGCTAGCCCTGCAGATATTTAGAGCTTATCACTTAAGTCTCTTTGAAAGCACATTATTTTTATATTGCACATTCATTTTTATAAAGAAAATTTATGCCAAAAAACAAGAGTTTTATGCAATTAAACTTACATTTTGGGTAGTCTTGTGAGGTTGACAGAATCAACTTATAGGAAAATAGTTATGTTCAAAATGTAGGATTTAGGTTTAGGTTTTTTTAGGTGAAACTTGTAACTATAACTTAGGCAGAAATAAGATACCCAGTAACTTTTTCAAGTATATTTATTACTAGGATTTCAGTTCTGCTTTCATTAAGCATGAGATCTGTGTCTAGCTGCCATATAATCTGCCAGAGAACATGAAACTTTTGTTCTGTTTTCTCAACTCCCTCTTCATTTCAGGGAGCTGAGGAATTTTTTTTTTAACATGATCTCTTTACAACATACTGCAATTACTCTAAGGATATCTGCAGAATATTTTATTCCATGTTTTTGGGTCAAAATTTTGAGGATCTTTATTTTTGATATATTATTTTTCAATATGAATTTGAGCAAATATAAACTTTTCTTTTCACATTTTACAATACTCATAAAAAGCTTATACATTTTCTAAGAAGTATTGGGCCAAAGAGATAGTATAGAAAGTTAAGGTGATTGCCTTGCACATGGCTGACCCAAATTCAATCTCAGTACCACATATGCTTCCCTGAGCACCACATATGGTCCCCTGAGCAGCACTGATTGTAAAGCTAAAGGATATCTGAGCACAGCCAAGTGTGGCCCAAACTACCATCCTAATTTTTATCGAAAGCTATATGCCCCAATGCTTTACCTGCTGTTGCCTAAACTACTGCAGATTTTCTTAAAAGCGAAAAGCAAATATTTTGTTATTCAATATTAAAAGCAGTAATAATATTAAACCCTGGCCCTCAAGGTTTTGCAGTTGTGGTTGCGGTGCCAGGCTACATCAGCAGGTGGCAGACAGGAGACATACTTGGCTACACCCAGGGTTCTTCCCCGTGGGCCCTGGATAGTTGATGGTTTGACATAGAAAAAGACTGGGGCCCCTGGGATGAACCCAGAGCCATGGCAGAGTCTGGCAAGCTACCCATGGTGTATTCGATATGCCAAAAACAGTAACAATAATGGACCTCATTCCCAATGAATGGAGACATTACTGGCACCCACTCAAGCAAATCGATGAGTAACGGGAAGACAAGTGAGAAGTGACAATAATATTAAACACATGTGAAAACCCAGAAACAATGTAAAATTTTTAAAATGCACACTGATCAAGTTGATTTCATTTTCAGCTCTAACAGTGCATCTTAAGCACTGAGCCTTAGTGGAAACCATTTATCACTAGCCGACAGAAAGCATTATACTCAGTGGGGAAAAACTAAAAGCCTTTCAGTTAAGAGCAGGCAAAAAACAAGTTTGTCCACTTTCACTATTTCTATTCAATATAGTACTAGAATTATTTGCCATAACACATAGGCAAGAAAAAGATATCAAAGGCATCCAGATGGGAAAGGAAGAAGTCAAGCTGCCACTGTTTTTGCATGGCATGATACTATATTAAAAAATCCTAAAACTACAAAATAATCTACTAGAAACAATAGATTCATATAGTAAAGTGTCAGTCTACTAAATTAATATGAAAAAGTCCATGGCTTTCCTGGACATACAAATAATGAAAAAGAACAAATATTAAAATAAGGATTCCATCATGATTGTTTCTCAGAAAATCAAGTACCTTAGAATCAGCTTAAGATAACAGGTGAAAGACCTATACAAAGAAAACTAAAAATACTGCAAGAAATGAAAGAGGACAGAAGGAAATGGAAACACATTCTTGATTTGGGAGGATTAATATTGTCAAAAAGTTAATATTCCCCAAAAGCATTATACTGATTCAGTGCAGACCCTATAAGAATACCCATGACATTTTTCAAAGAAATAGATCAAACACTCCCAATTAATATGAATCAATAACTCTCATGAGTAACTAAAGCAATCATTGGGATAAAGAAAATGGGAAGCATCACCTTTCCCAATCAAACTGCACTGCAAAGAGGTAGTAATTAAAACTGCATTGTATTGGAATAAATACAGGCAGATCAATGGAATAGAGCTGAATAACCCAATTCAAAGTATTGTCATTTAGAAGCTCAAATTATTATCATTGAATCTTAAAAATGGAACAATAAATATGAAAAGAAGCAAGGAAAGCCTCTTCAAGTTGTTTGGAAAAACTGGTCAGCTACATGCAAAAAATAGTTGAATTCAGACCTCTTTCAATGCCATCAACAAAAGTCAAATAAAAATGGATTAAAGACTCTGATATAAAACATCAATCAATAAGTTATGTAGAAGGAAATTTAGGCAGAACTTTCCATGATATTGAAATTAAAGGCATCTTTAATGATGAAACACCACTCATGAAGCAAGTGGGTACAAAGAAAAGATGGAGAAAAAAAATTCAATTAAGAACTTCTGCACCTCAAAAGAAACAATCAGAATACAAAGACAGCCCACAGAATGGGAAAAATTATTTACCCAGAAAATAAAGGGTTAATATTTAAGATATATAAGGCACTGATAGAACTTTACAGGAAAAAGAATCCAACCCCATCAAAAAATGGGGATAAATAAAAAGAAACTTTCTCAAAGAAGAAATATGAATGGCCAAAAGACACATGAAAAAAATGATCTAGAGTGCTAATTATCAGCGACATGAAAATCAAAACATCAGTGAGATATCTCGCATCACAGAATGGCACACAAAAAAATAAAAAGGACAACCAATGCTGGCACAAATACAGACAGAAAGGGATTCTCCTTCATTGTTGGTGGGAATGCATTTTAAGAGAGAGCAATAAGGGCATTCCTCAAAAAGCTAGAGATTCAGCTTCCATATGACCCAGGAATGCCACTTCTGGGAATATACCTCGGGGCTTCAAAACACTCAGCAGAAATGCCATCTTCACTTCGATGTTTATTGCAGTACTACTCACAATAACCAGAATCTAGAAAAAATGCAAATGCCCAAGAACGGATGGTTAAAGAAACATCTACACAATGGAACACTACTATGCAGTTGTTATGAGAAATGAAATGATGAACATTGCTTGTACATAGGTTGATATGGAGATAATCATGCTGAATAAAATAGTCATAAGAGGGACAGACATAAAATGATTTTACTCATTTGCGGGATGTGAAAAAAACATAATATGAAACCAACAACCAAGGACAGTAGAAACAAGGGCCAGGAGAATTGGTCCATGGCCTGCTGAGTGCTTGGGAGAAAAGCAGTTGGATAGGAAAGAACCACTATTACAAAGATGGTTGTACATTATCACTCTGAGTAAGAACTGTGTGTTGAAAGCAGGTAAACAAACATAAACTCTCAGTATCTGTATCGCAAAATATAATGCCCAAAGCTGTGCTGTCCAGTTAAAAATTCTGGGTTTCCTGTAACATTTCCAAACATTCACAATCCAGTAGAAGCACACCAGACTGAATGTAATGTAACATAGAAGTCAACCGAAGAAAACAGGTGGTGAGTGGGCAGTGACAGGAGGAAAAATGAAGACATTGGTGGTGGGAAATGTACACTTGTAGAGGGATGGATGTTGGAATATTGTATGATCATCAACATCCTTGTAACTGTTACACACAGTGATTCAGTAAGAAGAAAAAGAAGAGAAGGGAAAATAAAAGGCTGGAGAGGGTTGGGAAAGAAGGGCAGGAGGAAAACTAGGGACACTGGTGTAGGAAATGTGCACTTGTGAAGGGATGGGTGTTGGGCAGCTGTATGACTGAAACCCAATGTTGAACAATTTTGTAACTGTCTTATTTTGTAACTGAGTGGTTCACTAAAAAATAAATTAATGAGTCTATATTATCCCAATACTACTGCTGATATCGCATATCTAGTTCTTACTTGACTCTACAAATTTGTTCACATTCCTAGGGATTCATTTACATGCTGAGAAGCTCAACTTTAGTAAATTTCAACATTTGTCCCTCAGACAATCTCTTTTACATTCCCATATCCCTCTGCATTGTTTTCAGTCCTACTCACCATATACCTACTAATAGACCAACTAGGAAATGCCTCTGAATTCTAGTGTCTGATTAGATCTGATCTGCCATCAGATGATCCAGATACATACTTCACCCCATGACCCTTTTGACTCACTCTGTATATTTGCTGGATCTCTGTATCTGATGTTTCTTAACTGTAGGTCATAAAGCTCTTTTCCTTAAAAAATTCAGCACTTCTCACATGCATAACCACCCTCTCTACAGAGTCAAGCACATAGATGCAACTCATGGCCCTCACAGCCCAGAAAGTTATATCCATTCCTTCAGGCAAACAGGATAACAACTCAAGTAGGATACTATTTCTGAATCTGAAATACATGACATTTCACCTCGTCACTGTTCCACAAACATTTTGTACAATAAAGCAAAAATACATTGTGTAAGGAAATAGCAACTTTCTCTAACTAAAAAGGAAAAGTTCCTTCAACCTGAAAATAATGCTGACATGCAAAACCTAAAATCAAGGTTAAAAACAATTAAAGTCAGAGTGAAAGAATGATAGTTTTAATATTGGCTCTCTCCCTTACTAGTCATGAAATAATAGCAATCACTTAATCTCACTGAACCTTAGTTGTATTATCTGTTTAAAAGGCCAACTAGTAGAAAATTTAAATTATAATACATGTGAAAATATATGAATAAATGTTAATGTGTCAAATTAATGTAAAGCATGAAATAATTAACAAAATTACTATTAAATCTCTTGATCAAGAGAGAAAATTCATGAAAGATGCAAAATTTACTCTCATAATATAAAAAATAACTGGCAAAACTCAGTAAGTTGGTCATTCACTCAGTGGCTGTGGGCACGCTGGCTGGAGCTTGGGTAGGAATTGAGTCCCTTCCTCTCATTCCTCCCACCTCCAATGACCCATTGGGCATGTCTACAAGATGCACAGATGCCTTTCACCACCAACCATGAAACAAGACTGAGCAATAACTCTCCAGGGAGAATGACCAGAGATACAACTGATGCAGCTCCTTCAAGTGAAGAGGTGCCCATGAAGCAATGAGAGGGGGGAAAACTGGCTCCATCTCTGTTTAGTTTGATTACAGCTTCTAGGGCCAGTAGTCATGTGGATCGTTGTGGGCATGCTGGCTGGGCTTGGAGGGGGGATTGAGTTTCCTCCTCTTATCCCCACCTCCAATGACCCAGAGGGCATGCCTACAAGCAGTGCAGATGCCATTCACCACCAACCATGAACCAGGACTATCAGTAACTTTCCGGGGGAGAATGACCAGAAGCACAACTGATACAGCTCCTTCCTGTGGCGTGCAGCTACAAAACGGGCATGCAGCATGTTAATATAACAACCCAGTTTAGGGTCAGGTCTTTGCCAGGACCTTTCCCATATATATGTTGTAATGATCAATGTGGTTGGTGCAACCGGCTATGGGAGCTAGCATGGGGATAGGGCATGGGTGGGTGGTGATGTTCTTTGGTGGTGGTAGAAGCACACTGGTGATAGGACTGGTGTTGAACAATGAATTCTTGTGAAAACCATACTGTGAAGAAATTTGTGAATCACAGTGTTTCAGCAAAGAAAAATATTTAATTCAGTACATCATCTTACTCCTTTAACTTCTAATGAATAAATTAGAAATAAGGGAAAAATATCAATGAGATCTAATGCACATCTAAAACTAGACGAATATTTAAGCCAAAATAATAATTTGCTCCCTTTATACATTCAGCCTGTCCCAGCATAGTGTATAACAAATCTCGAAGGTTAAATTAACAATATTCTAATTAGCCATATTTTAAATAATTAAAAATTATATTAAACATTATTTTATCTGAAAATTCAGGTTAACTTTAAAACTCTGCAGTTTCAAATTGATAATTTTGTTTGAAGTTGAATATCTCACATAGCAATCAGGAGCTGATTATTGCAATGAAGGTCATGCCATGTTTTTTTTAAGCTTGAAATGGACTGTCTCATGCTGACATTTCTAGCTTCAGAAGTTAATCTAGTATAGCGTGGAGGTGAGGGGTGAGTAAACATCTTCATAAGAAAATTAATGCAAACATATAGATATGTTCATAAAATCACCTAGTTACTTTGCATGCTCATATTGAAATTAGACAGATGATTTTAAATCTTTAAATTTATAAAGACTGTGCACTATAAATTTTATATTAACCTGAACTGAACACAGTGGAGACTGGTTTTAATTTCCATTGAAGTCCTGATATATGGCTAAGTGGCAAGGATGCAAAGTGGATGCCTTGTCTGTGAGAGACTTCCAGATATAATGAGTGTGGAAATTCAGAGCCATGCCAAATAATAACTTATTTTCTTGTTTGCTAATGTCAAGGTGTTCCAGTTAATTTATTTTCCATATTACCTTATTTCCAAGTTAAACACTCTATAAGTAAGTGCTTATGGTGATCTAAAACTCCAATTTCCCACCAATGGCAAATAATCCATAGGTAGCTCTTAAAACATATGAGCTTGTGTCAATGTGTTCATAAAATTTGTGAGTGTTTTTAATGGAAGAACCATTCTAAAATATTACTAGAATATGTAAAAAATTATGAATTGATTAAATTCATTCTGCAACTATGAAACTCTATGATAGTTCCTAAATTTAAAAAAAATTGAAAGTAAATTTAGGGCAATTTCAAATTCCTCTTGAAACAGATACAAACATCTCCTGAAATGGCAAGTTAAGGCCTACATTGTCTCACATTTTCTTGCAAATGGAAGAGTATGTCTTATAAAGTGCAAAATTTGACTATAGTGCTATAAATTGTACCTTCTGGACCCAGCGATCCTTTTTTGTCCATGAAGACGTTTACTGAATAACCCAATGAATAAGATGCCCACAAAGACATAAAATGAATAAACCTGACTCATTGTGTCATCCATAAAATAAGACAGTAAAGGAGTAATATCCAGGGAATATATCAGCTGCTCAGTTCCAAAGCACACATAGAAAGAACAAAAAAGAGTATTTTAAAGGTTTGGTAGCATTTTCCACAGAACACAAAGGATTATGATGATAAAACTAAGTAGCCACAGAAATAGTGCAATTAAAAACTCCAGAAAATGGGAATTGAAGGGACTTTCCTCAAGATAGTTACAGCCATCGACCAAAAGCCCACAGCAAGCATCATTCTAAATGGGGAAAAGTTGAAAGCCTTCCCCTGAGATCAGGGACAAGACAAGGTTGCCCCCTCTCACCTCTTTTATTCAATATAGTACTGGAAGTACTTGCCATAGCAATCAGAGAAGAAAAGGACATCAAGGGCATCCAGATAGGCAAGGAAGAAGTCAAGCTATCATTATTTGCAGATGACATGATATTATACCTAGAGAACCCTAAACTCTCTACCAAAAAACTCCTAGAAACAATAGACGCATATAGTAGAGTGGCAGGATACAAAATCAACACCCAAAAGTCAGTGGCTTTCCTGTATACAAATAACGAAAGAGAAGAAAGGGATATTAAGGAAACTATTCCATTCACAATTGTGCCACAGAAAATCAAATACCTAGGAATCAACTTACCCAAGTATGTAAAGGACCTGTACAAAGAAAACTACAAGACACTGCTCCAAGAGATAAAAGAGGACACAAGGAAATGGAAACACATTCCCTGTTCATGGATGGGGAGAATCAACATTGTCAAAATGGTAATACTCCCTAGAGCTCTGTACAGATTCAATGCAGTCCCTATAAGGATACCGATGACATTCTTCAAAGAAATTGACCAAACGCTCCTGAAATTTATATGGAACAATAAACCCCCAAGGATAGCTAAAGCAATCCTCGGGAAAAAAGAAGATGGGAGGCATCACCTTTCCCAACTTCAAACTGTACTACAAGGCAGTAGTAATTAAAACAGCATGGTATTGGAATAAAAACAGACCTGTGGACCTATGGAATAGAATTGAGTATCCTGACACCCAACCTCAAACACATGATCATTTAATCTTTGATAAAGATGCAATGAGTCTAAAATGGAGTAAAGAAAGCCTCTTCAACAAGTGGTGTTGGGAAAACTGGGCAGCGACATGTAAAAAAATGAATTTGGACCTGTGTCTAACACCATGCACAAAAATCAGATCAAAATGGACTAAAGATCTCAATATCAGACTTGAATTCATAAAGTACATTGAAGAAAATATAGGAAAAACCCTCCACGACATTGAAGCTAAAGGCATCTTCAAAGGTGAAACATCACTAACAAAGCAACTAGAAGAAAAGATAAACATATGGGACTACATGAAACTAAAAAGCTTCTGCACCTCAAAAGAAACAGTGACTAAGATACAAAAGCAGTCCACAGAATGGGAAAGAATATTCACCCAATACCCATCTGATAAGGGGTTAATATCCAGGATATATCAGGCACTGGTAGAACTTTACAAGAAGAAAACAAACAACCCCATCAAAAAAATGGGGGAGAAGAAATGAACAGAAACTTCAGCAAGGAAGAAATTCGAATGGCCAAAAACATATGAAAAAATGCTCATCATCACTAATCAGAGAGATGCAAATAAAAAACAACAATGAGATACCACTTTACACCACAGAGACTGGCACATATTCAAAAGAGCAAGAACAACAAGTGCTGGCGTGGATGTGGGGAAAAGGGGACACTCATCCATTGTTGGTGGGAATGCCGGCTGGTACAGACTTTCTGGAAAACAATATGGACTTTCCTCCAAAGACTAGAAATTGAACTCCCATTTGACCCAGCCATACCACTCCTGGGAATCTACTCTGGGAAACCAAAAATACGCAGCGGAAACACCATCCCTACTTTTATGTTCATAGCAGCATTATTCACAATAGCCAGAATCTGGAAGCAACCAGAGTGCCCGAAAATCGATGACTGGATAAAGAAGCTTTGGTACATCTACACAATGGAATACTATGCAGCTGTTAGGAAAAATGAAGTTATAAAATTTGCCTATAAATGGATGGACATGGAGAAGATTATATTGAGCGAAATTAGCCAGAAGGAGAGAGACAGATACAGAATGACTGCATTTATTTGCATGGCATAAATATATATGTACATATTATGATACCAATATCCAAGGTCAAGTGAAACATATATCAGGAGGTCTTGTCAAAGGTGGAAATTATCACAAACGTGTGGGAGTCAGAGTTTAGGTAAGACAGAAAAAGGAACAGGGTGCTAATAATAGTCGAGGGTACCAATGCCAACCTAGAACTGAGCATTAAATAGAGGCAAAAGGATACACATGACAACCTTTTAATGTATGTTCTGTAATCCATAGTCTGGAAGGGAAGAAAAAGAGAAAGAGAGAGAAAGGGAAAGAAATAAAGAACCTGCCATGGAGCAGGGCTGGGGAAGGGGGAGGGAACCGGAGATGTTGGTGGTGGGAGATGGGCACTGGTGGAGGGACGGGTGCTGAAACACTGTATGACCAAAACCCAAACATGAACTTTTTAATTGTATATCTTTTTATTTGTATATCTCACGGTGGTATAATAAATACTTAAAAAAAACTCCAGAATGTTATCTCTCACACAAGTTCATATAAAAGGAAAAATTAAAATGTAAAAATTAAGTTATTTAAATAATGTGAGGAGGTGAATCCATTTAATGTAACAGAGCACTCTCTGAGCCAGATTTGGATAAGTGTGATGACTCAGATTATTTCAGATGCAAGGAGTCATGCTTTGGTCAGAGCCTTATAAAAGTTAATGTTAGTAATCATATCCCTATTTCTAAAGCAATTTCAACATAGTCCTCACTTGCATTCATTTTTTAAAGGCTTCAAGATATAATGGGCATATTAACCAGAATAATCTCGATCCTATTAGCATTCTGTTGACTACAATAGATTCTTTTCTCTCATTGTGGCGAAAACAGACCCTAGAATTTTCAGCTTTTTTTTCCTTCATGATTACTGCATAGTGAACTCTGATAGAAGGTTAATTAATAAGCGGATAGCTAGATATAAGTATTTTTATAGTCTCACTCAGCATTATATGAACTTCACTTCAAAATCTTCCAGGGGAACTTGCCAAAACTGCTCCAGACACCAGAACTAGAACTACTAAAACAGTACCTAAGAGGTAAAATCCAGGAATCTGTACCTGGAAAGTGTCTAGGAGTCAGAAGAGGTTGCTCACTTGTGACCTTGGATGAGTTCCATTGCCTCGCAGAGCCTCAGCTTTCTCATCTGCTAAACAACATAATGCAGTACTTCCTCCTACGGTTGCTGCGGGTATATCATATCACACTCAAAGCACCATGCCTGCCATCTGCTTAGTGCAAAGGGAATGGGTGAGTTATAATTAGCAAATGCCTCATGGAGTTAATGACAGAGGACAGAATGCTTAGGTTCTTTTTTTACACCAAGAAAGAATAATCACTTATCATAACTATTAACATTTCAGCATTGTTATTATTAAAAATTAACCATGTGCTAAATAGAATTCAGAATAGGCACCTACAAGGTGCAAATATATTCACAATAAACTCAGAATTTTATTTATTTCAAAAGCAAACTTCCCCAGTATTAATAAGTGGAAAATTTCAGAACTGTTACCTTTATCCAGACATCAGGCTCAAAAGCCAAGAATATGCCTCTGAATCCCAAACATGTTTATCTTTCAAATTTTTACTAATAAATACCATGTGAAAATTAAGTAACTTTGCTTTTTAGAAAAGAAAAACATGGATTTTTCCCTTAAAATTTGTAAAGGCAAGGTTTTTGAATATGTGATAAAATGTATTAAAATATAGGTTTATTATTTCCTTGTAATATCTATAGCCCATGAGAGCATCCTGAACAGAAGTCCACAACAAAGACTATCTTTTTAGTGATTAAGAGTTCAGAGCCAGAGAGACAGCACAGTGTGTAGGGTGCTTGCCTTGCACGCGGCAGACCCAGGTTCAATCCCTGGCCGGCATCCCATATGGTCCCCTGAGCACCTCCAGGAGTAATTCCTGAGTGTAAGTCAGGAGTAACCCCTGAATATTGCTGGGTGTGACCCAAAAAGAAAAAAAAAGAGTTCAGAAACCTATTTTTGCATTAAAAAAGCACTAACTAAAACTAAAATTTATTATCTGGGAACTTCCTTATCAGGCTACTTTTACTAGCAAGATCACCAGACCACTAAGTTCATTAGTAAGATTAATTAAGTGCCTACTAAATGAATGTGTCTGGTAGTGTCTATTTGTTCAGTACTCTGTAGTAAGACTCTGCAGTCTGGGTAATCAAGCAAACAAAACAAATAAGTATCTTTTCCCTCTTAATATCATAGTATTTGTTGCTAAAAATTTTCATTCTATGCTTTATTTTTGAGATCCCTGACATTATTTTCTCTTCTTATCCATGAAGCATGAACAATCTTCCAGTTTTCCTTTCAGCGTATTTTAAGTTTCCATACTTCAAATTTTTACTTTTAAGAAATAACTAAAGGACAGTAACATGCAAAACCATTGCCGGGCAAATAATTTTAACAAGTTACTTCTTCACATGTCATTCTGCTCTAAAGTAAGGTGAATCATTTCACAAACTATAAGATGTGAGTCATTTCCTGGCATTTTAGGGCTCACAGTATAATATCCAGTTTCCATCCCCTTTGTTATAAAAACTAGTTGAGTGACTCCTTGGGTAAAGGGAGTTCTCTTTTGTTTCTGCCATTAGCTTAATTGATTCCAAGAAGATGCTGAATATTTAATAGGGTTGGAATGAGCTGGAATGTGTGAGCAGGAATCAAGAACATAACTCACTGATGAGGCCTCCAGGTGGGAATATCATTAGCAGCAGCATGACTTCTCTATGGCATAAGCTGACTTGATGATGGCACAGGAAAAGTTCAGGATGAAAGTTGATGCTGCTTCCCTTTGTGACATCTCCTTTCCCAGACACAAAGAAGCTACCAGAGGCCTTTCTCAGTGAACACATGACTTATGAACAGAATGGAAAATTCTGTCTGACAGACCTGCTGCTCTGCAGCCCATAGGTTTCCTTATAGATTTTAATTTCATATTAGATATGAACACTAAGACAACTTTGGAGAACTCTCATTAGAATGTGCTAAAGAACAGAGGTTTAAAAAAAAAGCTTTCACTTAAATTCCTGACAAATCTAATTTGCAAAACAAGTGAGCCTAAGGGAATACACAGCCCGATTGGTCAGCATGAGCCCTCCACTGTGTCACTATTTCAACTTACAGCCTGACAGCCTAGGAATGGCTTACCAAGGCAAACTAACCTTCACTAATCAATTGATATTCTGAAAGTGCTTCTACTAAAGAAGTTTGCACCAAAAAAAAAAAAACCCACAATCTTCTGCATTTATTGACTTATCTTAAATTCATTTACACAAATACTTCCCCAGTACCTGTAAAGTACTGCCAGGGAGGAGATAGGAGAAATTCCATGGTAAAGATAATCAGGAAGATAGCTTCCCAGAATGTAAATGTAATGAACATTCAATATATACTACAAGTTATAAAAAAATTGTATGGTAACCGTCAGAACATATTAGAAAGATGAAACTATGTTTTAACATCACAGAAAGCTTTCAAAGAAAATCACATGAGAACTGACCTCTGTCAAACAAATAGAGGTTACCCAACTGTTGTTAATTCCTCAGAGGCAATTTTTAATGTTCTCTCAATCTCACCCTGTTTTTTTTCCACAAGACCACTCGGACTACATCCTCTCCCTCTCATTCTTCCAATGGTAGAGAATAGAACTGGCTTCACACACTCAGTGTAGGGTGCTCTGGCTCCTCTTCACGGTTTCAGTTGCTCTACATGATCAGAGAACCTTCTCTAGTGACAAGATGAAGAAACTGAAACTATAGTCCTCAACTCTTCATTTGGCTAGCACAGAGGCCAGCTCTAAAACAGTCTCTCACCAAATTTATGCAGTTACAACCTCAAACTGCTATACTTCATCCCTCCTAACTGCTGTTATCGATCAATCCCGAGCTGGGATCATCCTGCTGATACCTCAGAATCTTCTGTGACTACAGATATGTAACCTGAAGTGTAGGTGGCTTATTAGCAAACAAATTCAACATTTTATCAGAGAGAGGAGAAATTATGGATAAGACTTGGCCCCACTCTATCCCAGGGGTTAAATTCTCAGAGTGTTGTTCTTGTTGTTCTTGAAAAACAGTCACTCTGCATGGAGGGTCATTTTACCTCTTTGACTCTCTCCTTCCTTCTTTCTTTCACTCTCCTTCCCTCATACTTCTATTCCTTGGGTGTGTGCTTTTCAGTAAAGGAGCAATGCTTTACTGTCTTTGATTCCTTCTCATTTTTCTGTAGAACTTAAAATAAAATACCCTGATAATGTAAATGAATTATATTACCACCAGGAACAAACAAGTACAAATCCCAGAAATCTGATTCTATAATTTAAAATGACTGGAACAAAGAGTATGAGAAGAAAAATGGTTAATAAGCTCTCACTTGGTGAACCTGATAAGAGTTAATAGGTTGCGTGAAGGAAGATAACATACACTAAATAATGATTCCCTCAGTTACGTATGGTTAGTAAGTATGTAAAATGTAAGGATCCAAATTGTACATGTAAAATACAGATTTAAAAATAAGTAAAAAAATAATATAAAATAATTCAATGTTTTATGTTGATTATACAACAAATTAAAGTACTTTAAATGCACTGGTTTAAATAAAATTAATTTTTATGATCAACATTTACCTGTTTTTACATTTTTGAAGTGTTCACTAGAAATTTAAGTCATCTGTATAACTTTAATTATATTTCTACTGGTCTCTGCTTATTTAGACTTTACTTAAACACAGTCACAGATAGCATTAAGCAGGGTAGTAACATGATCAGATTTGTCTTTCAGAAATATGATACTGATTGTAGTGTGGAGAATGGATTTAAGAACAATTCAGCACAGAGGTGAGTGAAAAGGCTGCTAAAGTAATTCAGGAAACAAAAAAGAAAGAAAAATTTGTCCCCCGATTAGAAATAGTGGCAATGCAATGAAATAGCATCAGGAAATTGAACTGGCAAAGTTTGATGAAAGATTTTATATAGAGGAGAGAAAGATGCCAAGTGTTTGCTATGGACCCAGATGTGAGCAAATGGATGGATAGTAGGATATTTATACAAGTATGGAACAGTGAAAGAACTGAAGCCAGAATGAATTCAGCTTTAGAAACATTAAGTTTCAATGCCTGTGGAACACTGAAGTATAACAGACAAAGGTTATACTCGTATAGAGAAAGATCAAAAGCAGTTCCAAACTAGAAACCAAGTATTAGAAGTTATCATTTATATTCCAGTAGAAGCCATGCAGGCAGATACACAGTCAGTATGAGAGGGAGAGGGGAAAGGACCGAGCATCTTTTCAGTTAAACTGAAACCTGACATTATGAAAGCAATTATTTCTGCAAAAGCACTGTCATGGGGGAGACAGCTTATTTTCACACATGCTCTGTACCTTGAGCTTCAGCAGGAATTAGAAATTATCCATGTTTCTTGTGTTCACTTCTAGAATATTAATTCCCCTTGTGCTTATTAAAATTACTGCCCATTTGAACCTCACCGGTTTAACAATATCATGTTCTAGTTCTTTATGCTGCTGTCGTCAATGGCTTCCTCCAAGCTTAACCTTCATTTAATGAAGAAATTTCCATTAGGTTTAAGCCATCTATTCTTATTTCCCTTTTAATTCTTACAGTACCATGCTAAGGTACAACTTATGCTCATTGTGGTAGTTTCTTAACTACAACACCTCTAATGGCACCTTAGCCACACATTCTCAGAACCACACCATGAATCTGGTTATCATTTGCAAAATCACATATTAAAACAGATCATCCTTCAATCTCCATTTACCACATTGCTCTCTGCAACATCTCTCCCTTTAAATCACATCAGCACTTTGTTCTTCTACCTACTCCACTTTTGCTCCCTTTTCTTACCAACTTTTCTATCTTTTCAGTCTTTTATTCTTACCTCAAGCCTGTCGAGTGAAATCCTAGACATGTTTCTCTTGATTGCCTGCCCCCCAGGGACCTGAGAACAGCTGGAAGACACCAGAGAACAGACCGTGAGTCAGATAGACTGCTGTCACTCTAAATCTGTGATCACCAACCCACTTGAGCCTTCACTACTGTCGCTAAATTGGACAATCTTTATGTATTATCTATCCAATCATCTGAAATACATTTAAAGTTCCCGGGCCTTGAAACCGAAGTTTTCTTATCTCACAAGAGAGAAAAAAAGTTATGCAGACTCTCTCAACTTCCATCAAAATGCAGAAAATTATAAGGGCTTTCATAGAATGTGAACTAGGAGTGAGAGAGATTCTGTTCCTCTCACCTAACATCCATACCTTCACATGTAGCCTGTGTATTTGGTCCTTTCTCAGAATTCACACTCTAAGTAATACTCCTTTGGTGTTTAATATTAAATGCATAAAAACTGTCATCAGAACTGTTCTAATGAAGCCGTATGAGAAGTCTTTAAAATATCCTTAAGCTTCTCCATCTTTTTTTCTGTTCTTTATATGCCGTTGTTGTCTTTGCTGTTTGTCTTGGAGCCGTACCCAACAGTACTTAGGTTTTTACCTGCTTCTGCACTCTGGGATCATGCCTGGATTCCTGATGGGGATCAGGGAATCACAGGCAGTGTCGGTGATCAAACCTATGTAAGCAAGTGCCTAAGCATTCTATACTTAGGCACTTAATTTCTCCAGTAACAATATCTCATGTCTTAAAAAAAGAACTAAGTAATTCTCCCTTTCATCTCAAATCATCACCTTTTCTATCTTCATTTGGTGACCGTATGTGTGTTTATTTACATCTGAAAGAGCTCAGTAGCTATTCTTGTCTCTCTGTTTAGGAGTGACCCCTGACAATTCTCAGGAACCATATATGGTGCTGGGGATTAAACTAAGGTCATACTCATGCTAGGAAAATGCCTTACCTCCTGTACTATCTTTCTGGAGTCACGACATTTTTAATTTAGAAAAAAATTTTAAGGATATGCAAATTTTCACTGTTGCATATTCTTTTACTTAACATCTATGTACAATTTATTAACTTCTATATACAATTTCTTTTATTAACTTCTATATACAATTTCTAATGCACAACCAAGGAATATAGTACTCTTGTAAGGGTTGGCCACCCGATGGGGTGACTGACTGGGGAGCCTAGGAACGCCGCACCTACCAAGGAAAACTCTGAGAGACCAAGTCCTATGCAAAAGCAAGGGTTTTATTAATAAGCGAGAATACTCGGACTCATAGCGTGAGTGACCCCAAGCGGTCAGTGGCTAAGAGCCCCGAGCCCTTCCAGGGACGATCTTTTAAGGAATAATTCCCGCTACAGAAAAGCCCGCGCATAACTATTCAATAGGTTTAAAAATATTACATCAAGGTCTAGCGCCGCAGGCAGCCAATCACTCTGCACCAGGTAACCATCACCCACCAATCTGAGTGTGCCTAATACTTCTTTCCATATTTGGCACGGCGGCACAGCATGGGCCCAGTCAGGTATCATACCAAATACAGAGGGGGACATCAGACGCGACCTCTCAGGAATGTTTGCCTTGTAGCCCTCCCTGGAATTATTTGCTTAAGGCCCTTCCTGCTGTGCTCTTGTCGAACTATCATTTTATCAGTTACTTTCGGTTGAGCCATCATTTTATCAGTTACCTCTGGCATTTTATCAGTTACCTCTGGTTCCTGTCTTTGTATTCTGTGGGTGAGGGGCCATTCTTTCACTCTATTGGGAATATTCTGTAGTAAATATAAAGTCCTGTGTTAATGTTTGCTCCCCTGCCCACATGCATGAAGTTCTCTGAACTTGAAATTCTTCAATCTGATTTAATTATTACTTCTATTTCATTTTCATTCTAATGTTTTTTCACAAAACATGTAACTATTTTTGTCTTTTTCTTTATAATTTGCTTTTTGTTATTTAATGATAACTCAACAAGTACAGGATTATCCTAGCCCAAAACAAACAAGGTTAACTCATTTTATTCTGTTGGTGCTGTGTGATTTTCCATGCCAATTTCCTACAGGAGAGCTCTAGGTAAAACCCTGAGCAATAATGTCAATCAACGAAAAAAAATGTGTAAGTGAAGTTAAAGAATATGGAGTTGAGTATCTCAGAAGAAGTAGAAAATCAATACACCTTTCACAGCATAGTGGCAACCAAACTAGTTCAAGAGCAACGGAAGTCTTTATTTTCTCTGATTTTAACTATTCCTTATAAATATGGTTGACTTGAGTTACTTTATCTTGACAAATATTTAACATTGACTCATGACCTAAGAGAAAAGAATCAATAAGAAATTTCAACTAGGTCCCTGAATAGAACTTTGTCAAATACTTGTAAAGCTCCCATCCCTCAAGAAGAATCATAATGATATAATCACTCTCTGATTATTAAGTATCATCTAATATATTCAGTATAATATCATATTTAATAAACTGATCTCACTAATTTGACACTAAAGAAGTACTCTATTGGAAACCCTATTTCATCTCACTTAAAATTATACAGTCTTTCCTCTTGGGAGTTTCTAATCAAAGATATACTGAGAATCTCCTGGGGAAGGTTTTAAATATTGATAACTAGGACCTATATCTAAATATAGGTATTTTATTTTTGTAGTTGTGGGATTAAACCCTAAGCAACATATGCTTTCCAAAGCTTCTCAAAGCTTACCAATAGCTTCCTATTATGGTTCAGAAGTGTTCATTTACATGCTACAGATATGCCCAGTATAACATAAAAAGTTTTCTCTGAATTGTCATCTTTATTCTTCACAGAACCTTTTTTTTGTGGCTGATGATTAATATACAAAATGAATGACTATCCTTCTTTTGACTCAAGATTTCGTATTGCAGTCACCATCCACAGAGCAACACTGTATGGTCCCCACAGAGCTTAATGACAATCAGGATGATCTTCTTACTTGAAATAGTGATGGGGTCAAAGACAGATGAATAAATGCTGAGAGATTTTAAATAAACATCTATTCCTAAAAGAAACATAAGCACAGGTCATTTCTTATCCCTTTAGGGAGATGGGGTCATCATTTCTGCCTACAGTTCCTATACACACTGATGATAACATGACGCCTACTTGATAGGCTGAGCAGAGAAAATTAGATGAAAAACTTTCTTAGAAGCCTATTAATCCCAATGACCATAAAATCAGTAACACAGAAGACTCAACCAATACCAAAAATGTACAGTAAATCCTCAGCCAATGACTTTAGTAACACCATTTATATATATATATATATATATATATATATATATATATATATATATTGCAATAAGCAATATAAATTATTTTGTACCTGACAAGGGGAAAATCTTGGGGATTGAGTGAAAAACTGGGGACACTGGAAGAGGGAAGGTCACATTAGTGGTGGAATTGGTGTTGGAACATTAGTTGCTGGAAACAACTTTGTATTATAAACAACTCTGTAAATCATGATGTTTAACAAAACCTTTATTAAATGATATAATAAAAATACTAATGATGTTCTTAGTTTGAAGCAACAGTCAATATACCACTAGTTGATTTAAGGACCAAAACTATTTGCCAATGTCATTCAGAGTCTGAAAATTAGATGTGAAGCTACTCAACTAGCAACAAAACTTCAAATAATACAGTAGAACTGGTGTTTTGAGTAAACTGCTGCAACAATCACCACGAAGCTGGATCTTGCTGCAGGTGCCCAGAGGTTCTATGCTAACAGTGCTCCCTTCATAGATACTGCTCTTGTGTTTCAGCACCGATTCTAAATTATATCACAGTGTGTTGCTATGGAAGTCTAGGTCTTAAGCTGATGAACAACATCAAGATAAGTTTGGAATATAAGTAACTGGTACTTTCAACTCTGCTGATAAAAAGGCAGGTTCTGCTTATACCAACAATACCTAAAATGTAGAGCTAGTGCAGTCATTAAGGCATTGCATGTGACTGACCCAGGTCAGTCCCCAGCATCACATCTATTCATCTAAGCTAACATTGCCAGGAGTGATCCATGAACACAGAGTCATTAGTAACCCTGGGCACTGCTGGGTATGGAATTAATTAAAGAAAAACAGAACAACAACAAAACCCCAAAATTCTAAATTCCTGAAAACATGGCACATAGACACAGATGATGGGAAATCCAAAGAAAGGGGGAAATGTAAGAATTACTTCTAAGACTAAAAATGAACTCAACTATGTCTTAGAAAATGTTTTTAAATGATAACAAAATTATTAGTCTTATTATTATGTCAGCATCCCATTATTGCTATGACATATAACCACAAACTTAATGTTAAAACTATATACATTTTCCTGAAGTTCTAGAGCTCAGACAGTCCTAAAATTAAAGTATTTCTTCTGTGGACTCTCAGCAAGAATCTTTGTCCAGCTTCTGGAAAGTGTCCTGCCTTCCTTGGTTATTTCCCTGTCACCAAACAATTTCTAAAATGCATCAATGTCTCTGCTTCTATTTATCACATCACTTTTCCAAATTATCCATCTGCTTTCCTCTAAAAACTTTAGTGATTACACTGAACACATCTAGATAATTCAGAAAAAGGTCCCATCAGGGTTCATTAAATTAATCATAATTGCAAAGTCTCTCTTACAATACATTTACAGATTCTTGTAGAAACCATCAGGATCCATAACTCAGCCTAGGATCACTGGTAATGAGATGAGCTCATCACATAATATGAGTTGTACCTAAATCAGTCTCATTTGAGCATTTGGGCCCTCTGAGTTAAGTCTTCTTTTTAAAATCTTACTTTGTAAAACAGCAGAAAAGGAATGGTGACACACTCAAACAAAAAAATTGACAGTCAAATTAAGAAATATGAATCATTGGTGTATTCTTATATGCAAAGTGTAGTGAACTATATGAGAGATATATCACTTGTATAACTTGTCTTCCCATTGTTCATCAACAGGAAGACAAGTGATACAAGTGATGCATTTACTCAAGCGGTGCCAGTAACATCTCCATTCATCCCTATTGCATGCTAGTGTAGCCCAATGGCATCTGCTCGCTCAGGAACATGAAGAGCCTCAAACTGTTCATTCAGGTCATGGGAATGAGGTCTATTATTGTTAATGTTTTTTTGCATACGAATGAACATGGGTAGCTTGCCAGGCTTTGCTGTGTGGGTGGGATACTCTTGGTAGGCTCTCAGTTCTAGCTTTTACTAATGTACCGTATAGCTGCTTTATGGCCACATGCAACAGGGAGAGCCAGTAGCAGCTCTTCCCTGTGTATCTGTCTCTTTGGTTCAAGGTCAACAGCCTGGGAGCAGTCTGATGGGTCTACTGGGTCTCCCAGACAGGAGAAGTGGGGGAAAAGGACCCCAGCTCCATCTCAACAGAAGTCCAGTGACTTTAGCCACCAGCACCAGCATACCTGGACTTGAAATAGATTTCTCTCTAGTGTAGGGCTCTGACAAGCCAGGCTTGAGATCAGCTTCTCTCTTGAGTAGAGCTCTGAGGAGCGGTAGAGTTCAGAAGTTGAAAATGGCTGCCATCATGGTGTAGGAACTTCTCTGGCTTCTTTCAAGGCTCTATTGGGGTGACAGGCCAGGGCCAAAACCCACCCTCTCTCCTGGATGCCTCATGATAGCCAACCACAGGGAGACCCAGTAGCAGTTCTGCCTTGTGCATCTGTCTCTGGTTCATGAGACAGATGAAAGATGATATCACATGAGAGATGTGCCCATGAATGAGCAAGGAGCACAGTCAGTTGCTTTTCAATCCCCTACTCTTGAAGGTGACAAATTATTAAAACTGAAACAAAGACAAGCTATGGGAGAGCTATACATAAGAGGCATCCCTCCCTCTCCCCCCCACGAATATCTAAAGCAATCCTTGGGAAAAAGAAGATGTGAGGCATCATGTTTCCCAACCTCAAACTGTACCACAAAGCAGTAGTAATTAAAACAGCATGGTATTGAAGTAATAACAGACCCGTGGACCTATGGAATAGACTTGAGTATCCTGACACACATCCTGAAATACATGATCATGTAATCTTTGATAAGCAAAAAGAATGAAATGGAGCAAAGAAAGCCTCCTCAACAAGAGGTGCTTGGAAACTGGGCACTACATGTAAAGAAATGAATTTGAACCTCTGTCTCCGAATTTGAACACCTTGCATAAAAGACATATCAAACTGGATCAAAGATCTCAATATCAGACCTGAATCCATAAAGTTCATCAAACAAGTTCCCTGGTGGTCCAGTGGTTAGGATTTGGTGCTCCCTAAAGTTCATCAAAGAAAATATAGGAAAAACCCTCCACGACATTGAAGCTAAAGGCATCTTCAAAAATGACATACCAGGGGGCCAGAGCGATAGCCCAGCGGGTAGGACGTTTGCCTTATACGCGGCCGGCCTGTGCTGGCCTGGGTTCGATCCCCGGCATCCCATATGGTCCCCTGAGCACCGCCAGGAGTAATTCCTGAGTGCAGAGCCAGGAGTAACCCCTGAGCATCGCCAGGTGTGACCCAAAAAAAAATGACATACCAGTAACAAAGCAATTGGAAGCAAATATAAATAAATTGGACTACATGAAATGAAGAAGCTTCTTTACCTCAAAACAAATGGTAGCCAAGATACAAAGACAATCCACAGAGTGAGACAGAAAATTTACCCATACCCATCTGATACTGAGTTAATATCCAGGATATATCAGGCATTGATAGAACTTTACAAGGAGACAACAGCCAACCCCATCCAAAAATGGGGAGAAGAAATGAACAGAAACTTCCTAAAAAAAGAAATTTGAATGGCCAAAAGTAATATAAAAAATGCTCATCATCACTAATCATCAAAAAGAAGCAAATCAAAACAACAATGAGATATCATCTCACATATTAAAAACTGGCACACATCAAAAAAACAACAACAAGTGCTGACGTGGGTGCAGGGAGAAAGGGACTCTCATTCATTGTTGGTGGGAATGTTAACTGCTAGTCATTTTTAAAAACAATATGTCCATTCCTCCAAAAACTAGAAATTGAGCTCCCATTTGACCCAGCCATATCACTCCTGGGAATATATCCTCGGAGGCCAAAAACACATAGTGGAAACACCAACTTCACTTCTATGCTCATAGCAGCACCATTAACAATAGCCAGAATCTGGAAACAATCAGAGTGCCCAAGAACAGAAGACTGGATTAAGAAATTGTGGAACATCTACACAATGGAATACTATGTAGCTGTTAGGAAAAATGAATTCATTAAATTTGACTATAAATGGATGGACATGGAGAGGATCATGCTGAGTGAAATTAGTCAGAAAGAACGTGGATGTGGGGAAAAGGGGACACTCATCCATTGTTGGTGGGAATTCCGGCTGATACAGCCTTTCTGGAAAACAATATGGACATTCTTCCAAAGACTAGAAATTGAACTCCCATTTGACCCAGCCATACCACTCCTGGGAATCTACTCTGGGAAGCCAAAAATGCGCAGCAGAAACATCATCCCTACTTTTATGTTCATAGCAGCATTAGTCACAATAGCCAGAATCTGGAAACAACTAGAGTGCCCTAGAATCGATGACTGGATAAAGAAGCTTTGGTACATCTACACAATGGAATACTATGCAGCTGTTAGGAAAAATGAAGTTATGAAATTTGCCTATAAACGGATGGACATGGAGAAGATTATGTTGAGTGAAATTAGCCAGAAGGGAGAGAGACAAATACAGAATGACTGCATTTATTTGCATGACATAAATATATATGTACATATTATGATACCAATATCAAAGGTCAAGTGAAACATGTATCAGGAGGTCTTGTCTAAGGTGAAAATTATCACAAATGTGTGGGAATCAGAGGCTAGGTAAGACAGAAAATGGAACAGTGTGCTAATAATTGTCGAAAGTACTAATACCAACCTAGAACTGAGCATTAAATAGAGGCAAAAGATACACATGACAACCCTTTAATATATGTTCTGTAATCCATAGTCTGGAAGGGAAGGAAAAGAAAAAGATAAAGGGAAAGAAATAAAGAACCTGCCATGGAGGCAGGCTGGGGGAGGGGGGAAGGAACCAGGGACGTTGGTGGTAGGAGATGGGCACTGGTGGAGGGATGGGTGCTGGAACACTGTATGACCAAAACCCAAATATGAACTTTTTAATTGTATATCTTTATAATTGTATATCTCACGGTGGTATAATAAAATACTTAAAAAATTAGCCAGAAAGAACAGGACAGATGCAGAAAGACTGCATTTATTTGCGGGATATAAAAAAATAGCATGATACCAATGTCCAAGACCAGGCAAAATATGGATCAGGAGGTCTTGGCAGTGGGTGGAATCTACCTCAAGTGTGTGGGAGTCAGAGGTTAGGTAAGAAAGGGAAGGGTATAGTGTACTAATAATCATTGAAAATGATACCAACCCTGAACTGAGTATTGAATATAGGCAAAGGGATATACATAACTTCTAAATGTATTACAAGCCACAACATGTAAGAGAAGGAAGAGAAAGCTATACAGAGAGAGAAAGAGAGAAAGAAAGAGAAAGAAAGAGAGAGGCGGAAAGTGCCTGCCGTAGAGGCAGGTGGAGGCAGGCTAGAGGAGGGGGAGGGAATCAAGGGACATTGGTGTGGGAAGTGGGCCTCTGTGAAGAGATGGGTGCTGGAACACTGTATCACTGAAACCCAAACATGAACATCTTTGTAATTGTATATCTCAGGATGGTATAATAATAAAAATAATAAGAGACATCACGATGTTTAATTATACTGGATATATGCTTACCCCAAAGAGAAAGGTCTTTAAACCCTTTTGACCCTAGGAGACTGGATAATACAAAAATCAAAGACTATAGGTTCTCTTTTACATTGGCCATTCACTTCATTTGGCCTTTCCTTTATTTCAGGTGACCAGAAAGTTCAGAAATTAAGCAGCCTCCCAATAATGCATTATTTCATAGCATTCTAGCTATGGGAAAAGCTTGAGTGAAATCATTAAAAGATGAATAGATTAGACCTAGAGTTGGACACGGTGAATGAACATGGTATTATTAAAATCAATAACTAGCAAGCCCATTTTGTCTTATCTAGAAACCAAAGAAATTCAGATTCAGAAAAAAAAATCTCTTCTGTTATCCAGTACACTGTTTCTGATCTATATAACCAATGACTTTACAGTCTACAGTTATTTGTTCCACACTTGTGCTTCCCAAAACCCTTCTTTCCATTATACCATAAAAATATCCCTGTAAGCATCTGTACCTTGCCATTGGGTGACACTGAAGGTTCAGAAAGTTATTGAATATAATTCTTAAAGTGGATAATTTGTTTTCCACAAGGCAATGAAATGTTGCCTAAATGTTACCTGCAGGAGATGTTTCTGTGGGAGAATCTACAAAAAACTTAAGTTTGATTCTAGTGGGATCAAACTTAAACCCACTCTTCATATTGCTAGACACCTCCAAACCAAGGATAGTTTTGACCACAGCAAAAATAGTGCTACAAGTAAATTTCATAGCAACACAGACCTACATCTCATGGGGAGAAAAAATCACAATTGAACTATATACCTATGGTTCCTTGAAAAGAAGAATAAAAGTCAAAACCAGTAAAAGGAAAAGAAAAGGAAATATTTCAGAAAATAAAAAGTTAAAACAAAACCAAAAAATATATAGGACTAAGCAGATAACTCAATAGATTAGATCAGATGCCCTGCAAGTAGGAGCCCTGATTTCGAACCCTGGCACCAAAAGAGTACTACAAGGAACTAACCTTGAGCTGGGACTAGTCCCCTGAGTACTGCCAGGTGTAGCCCTCCCTAAGTTCCCACTCCCATTAAAAAAGAAATGCAATACCTTTGTGAAGTCAAGAGCTGATTTTTAAATAGTATAAACAAAATTTATTTACTTTTTAGTGAGGAATACTAAGAAAAACAAAGAGAATTTCTAACAAATATAATCAGAAATGAAAGAGGAACGATTATGACACCACAGCAACCAAAAATATCATAAGAAATTACTATGAAAAATTACAGATCAGTAAAATAGAAAAATATAATGGAGAAATTTTTAGGTCAAACAACCTTCACAAATTGTCAGTAGGAAAAAAGAAACTCTTAACAAACCAATTAAAATTAAAACAACAATCTTTAAAATCTTCCCAAAGTAAAAACATGAACCAAAGATTTCACTGAGTTATACAAAACCTCCAAAAATAACATAACACTAGTCATTCTCATTTTCTTTCAAAAATTTTGCTTCTAAGCATATTTATAAGACAAATACTACCTGATAACAAAAAACACCACATCACAAAAAGAAAGCTATAGAGCAATATCCCTGAAGAACAAAGATATAAAACTCCTCAAAACAAATCCTAAGAAACCATGTGCAATACACCAAGCACATTAATGAAAAAAAACATTAACCTGTGTCCAGGAAGATAGCTTAGAAGTGCATACCAATCAATTACTGTCACCAAGCACCCATCCCTCAGAACCACCAATCACCACCAGGTATAACCCCGGTGGCTCAAGCACTGCCTAGTGCCCTGAATGTCCTCTCTCCTCCTGCACTGCTAAGCCCAAGGAGTACTCCATCACCAGGCCCTGGGATTGAGTGGTTCAGCCCAGCTGGCTGAGTGTAACTAGGAATTATAACTAGGTCTCCTGAGAGAGACAGTAGAACTATAACTAGACCTATAACTAGGTCTCCTGAGAGTGGGAGGAGGGAGTGAGGAAAGAGAAAGCATTAACCCTTTCAGTACATATTAGAAAGCATTTGAAGCATTTGACAAGGTTTGACATTCAATTAAGATTAAAGTACCAGTGGTGTGCCCGGGAGGGATGGTGGGTTCTAGCCCTGGCCCACCACCCCAGCAGAGCCTCACAACAAGCCATACGACCCCCCACTCCATGAGGGCCTCCATTTTCCACATCCAGACTTCTCTCTCGTCAGACTTCCACCCAGCAGACCATCCTATCAGCACCGGCTCATCGAGTTCCACCCTGCAGCAGTCTTGCGGCGCGTGGTTCATCAATAAATGCTGGATTTAGAGATGCCTACAAGAATATGCTACCTGCACGGCAGAGCCTGGCAAGCTACCCGTGTTGTATTTGATATATATGCCAAATACCAGTAACAGTTATAGACCTCATTCCGGAATGGATTGAGGCTCTTTATGTTCCTGGAGCAAGCAGGTGCCTTGGGCTCTACTAGCATGAGACAGGACATATGGAGATGTTACTAGGGCCCGCTCGAGCAAATCGATGATGAACGGGAAGACAGTGATACAGTGGGGCTGGAGTGATAGCCCAGCAGGTAGGGGGTTTGCTTTGCACGTGGCTGGCCCATGCCGCCCGGGTTCGATCCCGGCATCCCATATGGTCCCCCGAGCACTGCCAGGAGTAATTCCTGAGTACAGAGCCAGGAATAACCCCTGAGCATCGCTGGGTGTGACCCAAAAAAAAAAAAAAGATTAAAGTACCAGTAAAGAGAGATAGAAAGAAAATTCTTAAAAAATAATAAATGCCATTTATGATTGATTCAAGGCAATCCAATAGCAACTAACAGTATATGCAATGGTAAGAGACTGAAAACATTTCCTCTATGACCTATACAAGATAAGGTTATTATCCTCACCCCAAGCATTGAGGATATGTATAGAATATCTTACCCAGAGAAGTCAGGCAAGGAAAAGAAATAGAATCAGAATCAAGAAGGAAGTTTAATGGCTCACATGTGTTGATGGCATATTAATATACATAGAAAATCCTAGAGAATCTCCTATTAAATTTTATTTATTTATTTATTTATTTATTTTGTTTTTTGGGTCACACCTGGCAATGCTCAGGGGGTTTCTCCTGTCTCTGCACTCAGGAATTACTCCTGGTGGTGCTCAGGGGACCATATGGGATACCGGATATTGAACCCGGGCCGGCATGGGCCGACCGCATGCAAGGCAAACACCCTACCCGCTGGGCCATCGCTCCGCCCAAAAAATTTAGATCTATTAAATTCTCTTGCATTTGTAAGCATGTAAAGTAACTAAAAGAAAAAGCAATCAAGAAAACTCTCATTTACAATTACTTCAAGGGACAAAGCAACAGTCCATAAGGTGGTTGCCTTGTAGGCAGCTGACCCAAGTCAGATTTCAGGCACTCCCTAGGAAACCAATCCCTGCCAACAGTAATCCTGAGTACCACAAGGTGTGGCCCAAAATAAAAAGGAAGAATTATAACTGCTTCAAGAATAATTAAGTAGTTAAGAGTCATCTTAAAAAAGAAGATATGAAATATATGTATAGCAAAAAGCATATACTTTAAAAAAATAAAAGTACAATTATAAATTGAAAAAAATTTTATGTTCAAGAAATGAAAAAATAGCCTCAATAAACTAATAATATATAATTATATACATTATATAATAAAATATTGCATAATATATAAAGTAATTTACATATTCAATAAAATTCCTATCAAAATTCCAATGTCAATCTTCAATAAAAAAAGAATAAACATCACTAAGAATTGTATGGAACCACAAACATGCTGAATAGTCAAAAATCCTAAAAACAGAAGACGAAATTAGTCAATGCTGCAACTTCAAACTACAGTATACAGAATATAGCAAAAAAAAAAAATGCAGCAACTAACACAGTATGGATTAGAACAAAAATAGACTAATGGATCAGTGGAACAGAACTGAAGACTCATAAAAAATACATACTGATAAACTTAATTTATACAAGCAAGACAAAAGTATACAATGAAGAAAACTCTTTAATAAATGGTACTGGAAAGACTGAATAACCACTGGGGGCCAGAGCGATAGTCCAGCAGGTAGGGCATTTGCCTTATACGTGGCCGGCCTGTGCCGGCCTGGGTTCAATCCCCGGCATCACATATGGTCCCCTGAGCACCGCCAGGAGTAATTCCTGAGTGCAGAGCCAGGAGTAACCCCTGAGCATTGCCGGGTGTGACCCAAAAAGCAAAAAAAAAAAAAAAAAGAAAGACTGAATAACAACTGGCAAAAATTATCTAGATCTCTGTTGGGTCCCTTTTAAGAGATTCAAGAGATAAGGGGACCCAACATGGGTTTAAGGCATCTCTTGAATTTCTTAAAGGCATCAAACAAATCTCTATCCCATACAACACACAAAACTAATTACAAATGGACTAAGAATCTGAATACTGGACCTAAAACTATAACATAATGGCAGAAAACTTTAGCAATAACACTCCATGATATAGCTTCAGTTATATGTTTGGGAATTGAACTCCAATAGGCAAAGAAACTAAAGCAAGGATAAATTAGGCCTACATCAAACTAAAAATCTTCATGATGAAAATAAACTCAGTAAAATGAAAAGATATTCTTATAAATAACTAATGAGTTGCTCTTTATACATTTACCAAACTATAATTAGTTATATAAAGAATTCATAAAGCCTAATTACAAAAATAAGTTAAATTTGGTAGGAAAATGAATATACACATCATGAAAAAATGTCATTATCACTTATCAGAGAAATACAAATCAAAACTTTGAAATATCATTTCATACCTGTGAGAAGAGTCTATATTACAAAAATCAAAATCAAGTGTTGCCAAGGTTCCAGGAAAAAAGGAACACTTGTACTTTGTTAATAGAAGTGTAAAGTGATACAGTCTCTATAAAAATCATTATAACTATTTCTCAAGATAGAAGCTGGAGAGTTAGTATAGTAGTAAGTTGCTTGCCTTGCACACTGCTGACCAAATTAGACCCTTAACATCTCATATGGCCCCTCATGTACCATCAGGAGTTATCCCTAATCACTAGTATCACTTGCCTTCCCATTGTTCATCGATTTGCTCGAGCGGGCACCAGTAATGTCTCCATTCGTTGGGTATGAGGTCCATTATTGTTACTGTGTTTGGCATATCGAATTCACCATGGGTAGCTTGCCAGGCTCTGCCATGGCTCTGGGTTCATCCCAGGAGGCCCTGTCCTTTTCTATATCAGACCATCAACCATTCAGGACCCACGGGGCAGAACCCTGGATGTAGACAAGCTTATCTCCTGTGTGCCACCTGCTGACACAGCTGGGCAATGCAGCCACACCTGCAACACCTCAAGGGGCAAAAGATACAGAATTACATGCTACAAATGATAAAATTCCTCATGATTGGCCTACATGAAATATTTCTTTACAGATTCTTGAAAAGTCCCTAATCAGAGAGTCAGAAACAAACCCCAAGTATCTAGATGCGCAACTCACAGAAAAAGTTTCTTAAGAGGAAAAAATAGAATTAGTATATGATCTAGTAATTTCCTAGCTATCTACCGAAAAAATTATAAAAACATCAATTTGAATGGATATATACACTCCTTTGTTTATTTTAGCATCATTTATATAGCCAAGACAAGAAAAACCTAAGTGTTGAAGATAAATCATTGATAAAGGTGTGCTATACATGCACAGTGATTTATATATTTGAATAGATAGATATAGATATAGATATAGATATAGATATAGATATAGATATAGATATAGATATAGATATAGATATAGATATAGATATAGATATAGATATAGATATAGATAGATATTTCATGTATATGAAAATAAGGGCTCTTTCGAGGTCAGGAAAATAAACATTTTTGTTAGTGGTTTTGGCATATCGAACACACATCGGACAGCTTGCTGGGCTCTGCTGTGTGGGCACTATACTCTCATTACTTTGTGGGGTTCTCTCAGAGGGGTGAGTAAAATATTCACAGAAATTTGGAGGTAAATTGCGGCGTCCGCACAGTGGCTGCGCTCAACGGGAAAGCTGGTTTCTGCTCTGCTGGGTGCATCTGTGTCTGTGGTTCAAGCA
This sequence comes from Cryptotis parvus, assembly GCA_021461705.1. NCBI lineage: Eukaryota > Metazoa > Chordata > Mammalia > Eulipotyphla > Soricidae > Cryptotis > Cryptotis parvus. The sequence continues at coordinate 231,093 of JAJIBD010037915.1, forward strand.
TTCCTGAGCTTGAAATACTCTCCTCTGAAGGGTGGGTCTCTGAGGGGGTTGGTCCTTGTAGGCTGGGTTTCTGACAAGCCGGGCTGGAGACTGTTAATCCTGTCTGTATCTGACATGATTGATTCGCCAGTGGAAGAAAGTCCTCATCAACTCTATTCTCTCCCTTTTGCTTGCCTATGGCATGAGACAAGTTGGAAATCACCTCATCTTTCCTGGAGATGGAGACCTTGTAGGCTTTCTGCAGCTCCTTCAGGCCCTGTATCTGACTGCACAGCTGTTTCAGTTCTGCTGCGTGTTGGTCTTTCTCTCTCTTCAGCTTCATTCAGTGCCAGTCAATAAAGTTAAGCCTCCACTTACTTAGTTCTGATAAGTTGTTTGCCTTAATTCCTGAGCTCCAAAGATCAAGCATATTTTCCACCTTCTGGAGGCTTTCATGAGAGACAACAAAGTTGCCTGCAGTGGCTTCCTGGAAATCTGAATGGAGAGAATGAGATCCTGGGAGGAAGAGTCACCTAGAATATTTGAACTGAAGAAATCCATGACTGGGTGAAGTTTCCTTGGTGAAGAGAGTGGAGATGCCCCTTGGTTATGAGGAATGTTGTCGATCAAGACGGGAATTCTGACATCCCGCACCGTATCTCCCTTGGCAAATGATGGTACCTGACGGGTAGCGTCGGGGTCAATATTCTGAGTCACGATGGCATAGCGAAGCAGCTCTTCATACTCTTTCTGAAGATCTGAAGAGGCAGAATTGTTTTGGTCAGAACTGCTTTGCATAAAAGGAAGTGAGCATTTCTCTTCATCTGATGACATTGTGCAAATGCTGGGCCTGTTCCATGGCAGCGCTGCCCAGCCGGGCTCTGCGGGGGGACACCCCCAAGCCGTTGGACTGGGCACCCCTTGACCAGGGCGCTGCTACCCACCGTCCAAGCACCCAGCTCCTCTGCTCCGAGATGCCGAAGACGTCTCTGACCCGAAAGAGCCCTTAATATGGCAGCAGTAAAAAGACAAACAAGCAGTGTCTGATAAAATTTCACGGACATCCTAGGCTGCCAAAACGAAGAAGAACTAAAATGACTGTATATTTTTAATGCACGTAAGCTGGCATCGGAAGCATATATTGAGGGATCTGATGGTGCAAGCACAAAAGATCAAGCACGACATCATTGGTCTGACAGAGATGAGGAGGAGTCAGTCGCATCATGCTGTATTTGACACCGGAGAAGAATTGTTCCTCAGAACATGCGACGAAAGAGGCATCGGTGGTGTTGGTGTACTTGTCAATATGAACATGGCCGTCAACATTGATTCATTTGAATGCCTAACAAACCAGATAGGACAATTACACTTGAAGAGATGTGGCCCACTGCCAGCAATTTTTATCTTCATTGTCTACGCACCAACATCCACATACAAAGGAGATGAAATTGAGAAATTCTACATGGAACTGGAGGAGTTCTATAAAAAAGATTACACCTTCTACAAGATCATAGTTGATGATTTTAATGCCAAGATAGGACTGAGAAGATCGGCTGAAGAACTCCACATAGGGACCCATGGCCTAGAATGGATCAAACAGGGTGAGAGACTATCTGAGTTCATCATGTCTACCAAGACCTTTCATGGGAGCTCACAGATCCAGAAGGCTGAAGTGAAACGTTGGACATGGGAATCTCCTGGTGGACAGTTCCACAATGAAATTGATCACATCATCTTCAATTAACGGTTTTGCCTGACCAATTTTGCTGTCGTCCCCAAATTCCAAACAGGATCGAACCACCATCTCCTTCGAGCAAAATTCTACTTCCCGCAACGGGGAGAAAAGGCTGCAAAGGTTAAGAAGAGAACTCCCAAAATGACCACCAAGTGGGAACTTTGACATCATTGCGGCAACATGGGAAGATACCACCATTGACGACATCGATGAAGAATACAACCAACTGGTTCAGCACATCCATGATTGTGCGAAGAATGCCGAGAGAGAGAAAGACACAAAAGGACGCTTGTCTTCAGAAACTCTCAAGCTCATTCACCAAGGTGGCAAAGCGCAAGCCTCAGGAGACCAAATGCTAACGTCCAAGCTTGCAAAGCGGTGCAGAGAAGCAAAAAGGAAGACCTAAAAGACAGAAGAGCAGAAATACTGGAAGATGCAGCAGAAGCCGGGAAAAGCATTCGCACAGCCCGCCTGTCCTTCGCCAACTATGAGACCAAGATGACTGCCCTCCGATGCCCTGATGGATATAACACATCTTCCAGAAAGGCAATGGAGAAGATTATCCAGGACTCCTACTCAAATCTCTTTGATAGCCACATCCACCTGCCCACATACCAAATACCACAGGATGGATATGTCATTCCCAACGTTCTCCCTTCTGAAATCCGACATGCCATCTCGTCGGTAAAGAAGGGAACAGCACCAGGCCCAGACAAAGTAAGACCCGAACACCTGAAGAATCTGCCGTCGGTACTCATCAATACACTAGCTCGGCTCTTCACACGCTACCTGTCCGAATGCAAGGTGCCCTCCCAATGGAAAACCAGCAGGACAGTTCTACTGTTCAAGAAGGGAGACATTCTTGACATCGGAAACTATCGTCCCACCTGCCTGTTATCCATCATCTACAAGCTGTTTACACGAGTCATCCTGAACAGGATTAGCAGAACACTAGATGAAGGACAACCATGCGAGCAAGCAGACTTCCAGAAAGGATTCAGCACAATCAACCATAACCACACAGTAACCAAGCTCATTGAGGTTTGTAGGGAGTACAAGAAGCCTCTTTGTCTCACGTTCATTGATTTACTGAAGGCCTTTGATTCTGTGAAGACTGAAGCAGTCATCGAAGCCCTAGCCAAACAGAGTGTTCAAACCCAATATGTCAAGATTTTTCGTGAGCTGTATTATGGATTCACCACCGGGATCTCACCATTCTACAAAGAAGTGATCATTAATGTCAAAAGAGGGGTTTGACAGGGTGATACCATTTCACCAAAACTCTTCAATGCCACCCTCGAGAACATCATGAGACAATTAGAATGGGAAGGAATGGGAGTGAAGATAGATGGTTGGCAACTACACAATCAGCTTCGCTGATGCCATCGTTCTAATAACACCAAATTTTAGCCAAGTGGCACAAATGCTGGCTGACTTTGACTGAGAAAGTGGAAAGATAGGTCTATAGCTGAATCTAAACAAAATAATGTTCATGAAAAATGAACTAGTTCCAGAGGCCCCATTCACTCTCAATGAAACAAACATCTCTGAATACAGCAGTTATGTGTGCCTAGGTCGAGAAATCAACATGATGAGCGACCTAAAACCTGAGCTGCGCAGGAGGAAGAGAGCTTCATGGAATGCCTTCAAAGGCATCGAAGAAATAGCGAAAAGGACAAAGAACCTCCTGCTCCAGGCACATCTCTTTGACTCCACCATCTCCCTGCATTAACACACGCCTCAGAGTCCTGGGCCCTACGAAAGGAGGATGAGAATGCTATTCGGGTCTCCCAGAGAGGAATCAAAAGAGCTATGCTTGGAATATCACGCCTCAGTCAAGTGAGAGAAGGAATCCTGAGTTCTGACCTCCATCGCTATTCCAGAATCAGGGATGCTGTCTCGTTTGCCAAGGCATCGAAAATCAGATGGGCTCGACATGTAATGCGATTTGGAGACAACCACTGGACTAGAGTCGTTACCGAATGGATCCCACGGGATGTCAAAAGATCACGTGGCCGCCCACCTTCAAGATGGTCATACTTCCTTATAAAGACACTGAAGGAGCAGTTTGAGGCTCTTCATATTCCTGAATCAACCAGATGCCATTGGGCTACATTGGCACATGATACGGTCCAATGGAATTGTTACTGGCGCCTGCTGGGAGCAAATCGATGAATAACGGGATTCAAGTGATTCAAGTGATTCAAGTATATGAAAATAGGAAATCCTGCCACTTGCCACAACATGGCTAAAGATGGAAGGTGTAGTCTTATTAAAAATAAGTCATAAATAGACAAATATCAGCTGATCTCACTCTCATACAGGATATAAAGAAACAAAGCAGACAAAACAAATGCAAAACTATTGTGTTTAGACAGTGGAACTCAAACTGCCAAAGGAGGGAGGCTTAGAGTTATAACAGAAGGAATACACAATAGATGGTGGTGAAAAAATTCGTAGGTTTTTTTTTATAACAACTTAAACTTGGAGAAACATGAAAATAGTACTCCTGAAGCATTTACAAGGATGCAAACCAATGGTTTTTTCAATCTTTTTACTACCTATAGACCATCATCAGTCTATAGGCCACTGGTTGAAAGTCACTGATAAAAAAACAATGTTCACCCATTTTTTAATAGATAATGAAGTTACATTACCTGCATAAATATAGCAAATTAATTTAAGGTCATAAAGAACTGTTTTCTTTAGTATTCTTTCAATAATTCTCATAACTATTGAGTTAGCACTATATGTAGATAAGCCTATCAAAAGAAGTGCTCTTAAGATACATAGTTACTGATACATAGTCAGTATACAGACAAATTTGAACCCAAAGATGCTCATGTCCACATCCCGCAATCATAAAGATAAGCCCAGGTGTGGCTTCAAAGGAGCATTGAAACCATTCCCAAAAGTCTTAGAGCTAGGTAAAAACACAGAGAAGTAATAGCTTTTCCTTTGCCCATGCTAAGTAACGAACAATAGATTCTTCCCAATGTCCTATTTAATGGACAATTCCCTATATTTTCGGGAAACTTTTAAGAGATGGTCAATGATCAAGAAGCAGGGGTTATAGCTCAAATAGTAGAGGATATGTCTACTATGTACTAAGCCCTGGCTTTGATTAGTGCTACCACATACTGTCCTCCAAGACTGTTAGTTATAGCCCTCCTAGCCATAAACACTTTTAGAAATAAGTAGCTATGCATGGTTAGCCCTAGCATAAAAACATCAGGTCACAAAAACAGGTCAAAAACAAGCCAAGTAAGAGGCATTGACTCTCTGAACTCTACTGGAGGAAGCCACTATTTAAAATCATGTAGATACAGACACAAGGTATATGGCCAGGGTAGCTAGCCCAGGGGTTTAGATTACATGTGCATATGTCTTGGAGTGTAAGGTCAGCAGCCTGGCCTGTTACAGACACTGAACATGGTCATAAGAGCTAGGCTGTTTGTGTTCATGCCTGGAAGCTCTACTGGTTGTGATCTGTGTAACACAAATGATTTCCAGATGCATCTTTTTTTTATTTTTGATTATACCACCGTGAGACATACAATTACAAAGGTGTTCATAATTGGTTCTTGGCAATACAGTATTCCAGCACCCACCCCTCCACCAGTGCCCCATTTCCACCACCATTGTACCCACATCCCCTCCCTCCCACCCCCATGCTGCCTCAATAGCAGGTACCCCATTTCCTCTCTTTCCTTCTCTGTCTCCTCTCTCTCTCTGTCTCTGCATCTCTCTCCCTCTTCTTTTACACATTGTGGCTAGCCCTGCAGATATTTAGAGTTTATCACTTAAATCTCTTTGTGTATATTCAATGGTGAGTTTTAGTCTGCCATTACCATTTCCCACACTTAGTAAAAAACTGGTATCTATTTATATCCTATTAATAAATTCAGTCATTCTATATCTGTCCTTTTCCTTCTGACTAATTTCACTCAGCATCATAGTCTCCATGTCCATCCATTTGCAGGTAAATTTCATAATTTCATCTTTTCTGACAGCCGCATAGTATTCCATAGTGTAGATGTACCAGTTTCTTTAGCCAGTCCTCTGTTCTCGGGCATTTAGGTTGTTTCCAGATTGTAGCTACTGTGAATAGCGCAGAGATGAATAAAGAAGTACAGATAGTGTTTCTGCTATATGTTTATCGGTCTCTCGGTATATTCCCAGGAGTGCTATTGCTGGATCAAATGGGAGCTCAATATCTAGTTTTCGGAGGAATGCCCGTATTGTTTTCCAAAAGGGCTGGACCAGTCGGCACTCCCACCAACAGTGGATCAGAGTCCATTTTCCCCACATCCATGCCAGCACTGGTTGTTCTTGCTGTTTTTGATGTGTGCCAGTCTCTGTGGTGTGAGATGGTACCTCATTGTTGTTTTGATTTGCATCTCCCTCGTGATTAAAGATGAAGAGCACTTTTTTCATATGTCTTTTGGCTATTCGAATTTCTTCTTTTTGGAAGCTTCTGTTTATTTCTTCTCCCCATTTTCTGATGGGGTTGGTTGTTTTTTTCTTGTGAAGTGCTACCAGTGCCTGATATATCCTGGATATTAACCCCTTGTCAGATGGGTATTGGATGACTATCCTTTCCCACTCTGTGGATTGTCTTTGTATCTTGGTCACCATTTCTTTTTGAGGTGCAGAAGATTTTCAATTTTATATAATCCCATTTGTTTATCTTTGCTTCCATTTGCTTGGTCAGTGGTGTGCCGTCTTTAAAGATACTTTTAGGGAAAGAAATAAAGAACCTGCCATGGAGGCTGGCTGTGGGAGGGGGGGGGAACCGGGTAGTTCGTGGTGGGAGATGGGCACTGGTGGAGGGATAGGTGCTGGAACACTGTGCGACCAAAACCCAAATATGAACTTTTTAATTGTATATCTTTGTAATTGTATATCTCACAGTGGTATAATAAAATACTTTAAAAAAAGAATTTCTGTACAAAATACATAGAATTTTACACAATAAACAAATACTGCTATACATTAAAAAAGATACCTATAGTTTCGATGTCGTAGAACATTTCTCCTATGTTTTCTTCGATGCACCTTATAGATTCATGTCTGATGTTGATATCTGTAATCCATTTTGATCTGACTTTTGTGCATGGCATTAGAAGAAGGTCTAAGTTCATTTTTTACATGTAGATGCCCAGTTTTCCCAGCACCATTTGTTGAAGAGGCTTTCTTTGCTCCACTTAATATTTTTTGCTCCTTTATCGAAGATTAAGTGGTTGTATATTTAAGAGTGTGTTTCAGGATATTCAGTTCTATTCCATAGGTCTACTGGTCTGTCTCTATACCAATACCACACTGGCTTAATTACAAGTGCTCTGTAGTAGAGCTTGAGGTTGGGGAAAGTGATACTTCCCATCTTATTTTTCCTAAGGATTGCTTTACCTATTTGTGGGGGTTTAATAATCCATAAGAATTTCAGGAGTGTTTGTTCAATTTCTTTGAAAAACATCATGGGTATCTTTATAGGGACTGCATTGAATCTGTATAAAGCTCTAGGGAATATTACCATTTTGATAATGTTAATCCTTCCGATCCATGGGCAGGGACTGTGTCTCCATTTTCTCAGGTCCTCTTTTATTTCCTGAAGTTTTCTTTGTAGAGATCCTTTACATTCTTTGTCAAACTTATTCCTAGGTATTTGATTTTCTGCGGCACAATTGTGAATGGGATAGTTTCTTTAATGTCCCTTTCTTCTCTTTCGCTGTTTGCATATAGGAAGGCCATTGACTTTTGGGTATTGATTTTGTACCCTGCCACTCTACTCTAGAAAAGTATTATTTCTAGGAGCCTCTTGGTAGAGAGTTTTGGGTTTTCCAGGTATAATATCATGTCATCTGCAAATAGTGATAACTTGGCTTCTTCCCTTCCTATTCGGGTGCCCTTAATGTCTTTTTCTTCCCTGATTGCTATGGCAAGTACTTCCAGTACTATATTGAATAGAAGTGGTGAGAGTGGGCAGGCTTGTCTTGTCCCTGATCTTAAGGGGAAGGCTTTCAGTTTTTCCCCATTTTGAATGATGTTTGCTGTGGGCTTGTAGGAGATGGTCTGGAGGATATTGAGGAAGGTTCCTTCAATCCCCATTTTACGGAGAGCTTTTATCATGAATGGGTGTTGAATCTCGTCAAATGCCTTCTCTGCATCTATTGATATGATCATATGGTTTTTATTTTTCTTTTTGTTGATATGATGTATTATGTTGATTGACTTGCTAATGTTGAACCATCCTTGCAGTCCTGGGATGAATCCCACTTAGTCATGGTGTATAATCTTTTGATGACTCTTTGGATTCTATTTGCTAGTATTTTGTTGACGATCTTAGCATCTGTGTTCATCAGGGAGATTGGTCTGTAGTTTTCTTTTTTTGTGACATATCTGTCTGCTTTGGGTGTCAGGGTGATATGTGCCTAGTAAGAGCTATTTGGGAGTGTTTCTGTTTCTTCAATTTGCCAAAGAGCTTGAAAAGAATTGGGAGTAGGTCCTCTTTAAAGGTTTGGTAGAATTCACTGGTGAATCCATCTGGACCTGGGCTTTTGTGTTTGGGGAGACTTTTGATTACCGATTCCATCTCATCGATGGAGATAGGTTTGTTGAGGTATTCCAAATCTTCTTGTTGCTGACTTGGGAGGCTAAAGGAATTCAGAAATTTGTCCATTTCTTCTAGGTTCTCTTGTTTTATGGCATACAGGACTCAGGACTCATAGTAATCTCTGATGATCTTTTGAATTTCTGTGGTTTCTGTGTGATGTCTCCGTTTTCATTTCTGATCCTATTTATTTGGGTTCTCTCTTTTCCTTTTCTTACAAGTCTTGCAAGTGGTTTGTCAATCTTGTTTATCTTTTCAAAGAACCAGCATTGATCTTCTGGATTATTTTTTGACATTCCATCTCATTGATTTCTGCTCTAAGTTTTATTATTTCTTTCTTTCTGCTTGGGTTGGGCTTCTTTTGTTGATCACTCTCTAAGATCTTAAGTTGTGAAGTCAAACTGTTTGTGATGGCCTTTTCTTCTTTTCTGATGAATGCTTGAAGTGCTATGAACTTGCCTCTTAACACTGCTTTTTCTGTATCCCACAAGTTCTGGTAATTCGTGTCTTCAGTCTCATTTGTTTCCAGGAATCTTTGGATTTCCTCTTTGATTTCTTTTATGACTTGTTGGTTGTTCAGCAGTGAGCTGCTTAGTTTACAGGTACTTGGTATTGGTCTCCGTTTTTGTGTATAATTATCTTCTATTTTCAGTGCATCGTGGTCTAAAAAATAGTTGGCACAATTTCTATCTTCTTGATTTTATGGAGGTATGATTTATGGCTCAGCATGTGATCTACTTTGGAGTATGTTCCATGTGAACTGGAGAAGAAAGTGTATTTCTTTTTTGTGGATGAAATGCCCTGTATATGTCTACCAGCCCTCTTTCTTCCATATCTTCTTTTTTTTTAATTTTTTTTTTGCCTTTTTGGGTCACACTGGGCAATGCTCAGGGGTTACTCCTGGCTCTGCACTCAGGAATTACTCCTGGTGGTGCTCAGGGGACCATATGGGATGCCCGGGGATTGAACCTGGGCCGGCATGGGCCCGGCCGCGGGCAAAGCAGGAATGCCCTACCCGCTGGGCTATGGCTCCAGCCCCCATATCTTCTTTTAGGGCAGGTATTTCCCGGGTAAGTTTCAATCTTGTTGATCTATCCAGGGTTGATAGAGCAGTGTTGAAGTCTCCAACTACAATTGTGCTGCTGTCAATGTCTTCTTTGAAGTCTATTAGTAGTTGATTTAGGTATTTTGCTGGCCCCTCGTTGGGTGCATATACGTTTAATAGTGTGTTTTCTTTCTGATATATGTATCCCTTGACTATTAGAAGTGACCTTCATTGTCCCTTCTTACCTTCTTCAGCCTAAAGTCTATGTTGTCAGATACCAGTATGGCTACCCCAGCCTTTTGGATGGGTTGTTTGAATGAAGGATTGTTTTCCAGCCTTTTATTTTGAGCCTGTCTTTGCTCCGATTGTTCAGGAGAGTTTCTTGAAGGCAGCAGAATGTCAGATTCAATTTTTTTTTTATCCATTTTGCCACTCTGTGTCTCTTAACTGGTGCATTTTTTAGACCGCTGACATTGAGAGAGATTATTGTCATGGGATTTTGTGCCATCTTTCTGTATAGGTTGGTTGTTCCTTTGGGTTCTGTCTCTGTCTTAGAGTAGATCTTTCAGTGCTTCTTTTTAAGGTTGGTTTTGAGTTTACAAAGTTCCTAAGCTGTTGTATATCCAAGAAGTTTTATATATGTCCTTCAAATCTGAGTGAAAATTTAGCTGGATAAAGAATTCTTGCTCAGGCATTCATTTCATTGAGTTTTTTTTACTATATGCCACCACTGCCTTGGGGCTTGGAGGGTCTCTTCTGAGAAGTCTGCTGAAAGTTGAATGGATGCTCCTTTGTATACAATTCCCTTCTTTGATCTTGCTGCCTGAAGAATTATGTCTCTGTCTATGGCATCCATTACTTTAACTAGGATGTGTCTTGGGGTCTTTCTATTGGGGTCTCTTCTTGATGGTAAGTGTCAGGCTTCTTGGATCTGGATGCCTTTGTCCTCTAACTCAGGGAACTTTTTAGCCAGTATGTTTTTAACTGTTTTGATTTCCTTGGGGTTACTTTCCTGTCCCTCTGGGACTCTGATGATTCTTATGTTGTTCCGCCTGGCTTCATCCCATTGCTCTCTGTTCCGTTGCTGATCCATTTTCTGGTCTTTTTCCATCATATGTAGTTCTCTGAGTGCTTTCTGCAGCTCATCTTCAGTCTCACTTATTCTCTCTTCCACTGCTGTTACCCTACTGTTGAGAGCCCCTATAGTGTTTTTTATTTCATCTACTGAGTTTTTAAGTGATGATATTTCTATTTGCATGGTTCTCATTTCTGCTCTCATTTCCTCCCGTAATTTATTGACTGCCCTTTCAACTGCTTCATTTATGTTCTCCTGTATTTTATTGGACATCTCCATTTTTTCGTTGAGCTCCTTAAACATCCTATGAATTTCTTCTCTAAATTCATTGTAAGAGAGATTATGCATGTCTGCATTCTTTTTTTAGTCTTCAGGGTTGATTTCCTCATCTGTTCTTTGAACTGGGGATCTGCGTTGTTCCCCCATGGTGTTTCAGTATTTAGGGATAGATTCCTCTAGCATACTGTTTCTTTTCTTGAGGATATTACCTTCCCTTGGTGTTGAATTTCCTAGTTTTGTTGTAGGCAGGCAGACAGGGGGCACCACAAGGCAATAAAAAATTCCTGAATAAAAAAGAAATCTGGTCCTTCAGCTATCCAGAGTCACACCTGTTGTCACAAGGGAACCAGACTTGAGATTACGACAATCAACAACAGACCCTGGGGGAAGGTAAGGCCAGAGGGAATGTGTGAATGGCTTTAGCTAATTAAATATCCTGAGGGAGATAAATCAGCCTTCCAGCCCAAAAACCCAGCTCAAAGAAGACTCAAGCATTTCAGTCAAAGAAGACCATTCCCAAAGTCTACTCCCCTTGGCAATGGCCCTAGTAACCGAGGTTGAAGCCCCATATGGGAGTAACTTGGGGGAGAAATCTATAAAAGCCGTCCTGACCAAAAGACAGCATGCACATGCTACCTGAGCACACATGTTGCTTATGCGCACATGGTGCGTGGACACACATGCTGCCTGAGCCCATGTGGCCGAAGCACATGTGGTGCCTAAGCACGTGTGTTGCCCACATCTCCCTCTTGAGATGTGTACTCTCTCTCTCTCTTTCTCTCTCTCTCTCTTTCTCTCCCCTCCCCCTCCCCTAAAATCTCCTTAATAAAGTCTGTAAAATTTCACTGCTCGTCGACTCCTGAAAATTATTTTTCTGTGAGGAAGACAAGAACCCTAAGGCAGCCCTGGGTAAGGCCTAGGACTGACTTTCCTTTCCTGCAAAGAGCAATTCCTCGCTCCAGCCTGAGTCCGTGGCTCCCGAGAAACCTCGGTTGGTGGGGATGAAATCCAGTTCCTAGAGATCAAGCGGACCTCAGGTGTGGCTTGACAGCCACCTGGTGGGGCTTGTGGGGCTCAGGCCTGCGTGGTGCAGGGGCTCATTGCAGACTTTATCAGTGCTTAGCCTGCCCAGCGGGTCCTGGGTAACAGAGGTGGCTGGGGAGAAAGTGACCATCTCTCTCCCCTTCCGAGCTCACATAAGTTACCCGTGGGGTCCACCTGCAGCAGTTTTTGTATTAATAAGTGGCCGCTTGAGCGGCCGCCCACCCCAGGGAGAATATCTGAGGCGGAGACAGGCTGGTGTGAGAGTTCAAAATGTCCGTTTACTTCTGCTTCCGCTTGGACTTCTGGGGGTTGTAGTTCCACCTTTTGCCGTGGCCTGGGGCTCTACCATGACCCTGGGCACCTGCCCGCCAGCAGCCCGCCCCAGGGAAAATACCTGAGGCGGAGACAGTCCAGTGTGAGAGTTCAAAATATCCCCAGATGGATCTTTTAGCAAGATGTACAAATAAAGTATGTGGCGCTGGTAATCATGGCCAAGTGTATACTCACTGCAACTGATCTTCATCCTGGCAAGCACCACAACTAAAAGCACCAGCACTATAGTCAAATGTATATTTGACTATAGTGGGGTGCAGTGCCACCCCAGTCACTGCAACTGCAGGGAAGGAGCAGAAAGAGAAGAGAGAGGAGGGGAAGGGGAAAGGAAAAGAAGAGGAGGGGAAAGGACTGGGAAAGCGGCAAGGAAAGGGGAAGATGCCACAGTAAAAATTGCTATAGTCAGGATCCACTGAGAGAACTAAAAACTATTTTTAGGTATAAAACTATAAACTTGAGAGTGTAGATGGATGACAAATGCTCAAGATATTTACAGACCTCGAAAATAATTTGTTTTCTTAGCTGTATATTCAATAATTCTATATTCAAAAATTATGACTATCTTAAACTCTATTTAGCAGGAAGCAGCAGACCTCGCACTAATTTTAAAATATATGAAATACAAATAATGTGATACATTAAGCTCCTCTCTACTGCTCTTACCTCACCCCATAACAGCTCAATTTCCTTTAAACTCCATGCTGCACTAAGACTGACAAGGAAATTAATTTAAAATAAAAATTTTTTTTTTTTTTTTTTTTTGCTTTTTTGGGTCACACCCGGCGATGCTCAGAGGTTACTCCTGGCTCTGCACTCAGGAATTACACCTGGTGGTGCTCAGGGGACCATATGGGATGCCGGGATTGAACCCGGACTGGCACAGGCCAGCCGCGTGCAAGGCAAATGCCCTACCCGCTTGGCTATCGCTCCGGCCCCTAAAATAAAAAAATATTTTCTAAAATTCAAATGTGTCAGTACAACACAAGGACTCAAAACAAAGTAGAGACTTAAGTTCTCCATAAACTATTGTGACTACCAGTATTTCAAAGGCAGGATGACACAAAGTATTAGCAACTCAAATTATGAGTATTATACCATGGGAACATCATTTCTAGGATGGTGAAGAATTTTTTAAAAACCCCAAACAAAGCAAATTAAAATCGCTCTTCCAACATATATATACTAATTCATATAACATCTGTTAAACTTTTTTTAAATTACATAAAAACTGTTATACGTATATAATGTGCTGATTTCTAAGCTGAGAAAATTATAAACAGATTTTGTTGGCCTATATGTACATTGTCTATGATGTTCAAAAGTTATGTTGTCTATGGTGTTCAAAAGTCATGCTGTATATGAGGCAGTGTTTCATTGTTCAGGGTACTTGCACCTTTTTAGAATAGGAATTTCTGATTTCCAAATAATACATGTTAGTTGGAAACCCCAAATCATTTTGACAATTAAAAACATCTACCACCAACTTCCAAAACACCTTTAGGACACTAAAATCCCTGTTACAGACTAGTACTTATTGAACAACAAAGGAAGTTGGATGCTCAGTTTGCATTTTCCCATGATTACAAACTTAGATAAAGACCAAATTAATGCTAGAATGGCATGGTAAGTCTCTTCTTACAATGCAGTTCTACTTCTCTTCTGTTCCTTTAGTATTTAGTATTCAGTATGTAAATTACAACTTTCCCATGCTCCAGCAACACTAAATAACAAAAACTGCTGCCTCTCTCAAAAACTTTGCTTATCTTCTCCCTTGAGATCCATTAGCTGCAAGAGCCAAAGGCATTCTTTCTAGCATTTCCTGTGAATCAGCTTTCAGGTCCACTCTCCAATTCTTTGCTCTTCTGTACATTAGCCCCAAACTAAGCCTGCTAAAATATCAAGATTTCTCACCTAAGATCAGGAAAAGTTAGTATTATTTTACAACAAATATCTCTAAGCAACCTATATGGCCTTTTCACTACTAGGGAGAGACAGGTCACAATATTTCAGGGTGTCTGGCAGCATTCTCTGAGTGCTCTAGTTTTGTGCCCTTTCATCTAACAGAATGTAGAATTCATTCTAAATCTAGTATAGAGTTGGAAAAAAGAGAATATAACAAGAGGTGTGAAGATTGCCTCTCAGCTGATAACACAAACTGAAATCTCACTTCAGCCGTAGACTTGAACATGGATTTAGAATGGGTTTAGCCATCTGAGTCACCCTTAGTACATACTAAGACCACAATGATTCTGATAACTGTAGTAGATAATGAGATTTCCAACTAACTTCATATCAATAGAAATATTTCCTTTTTCCAAAGTACTGTCTTTTGTTACTCAAATAAATTTTTATGTATGACCTATCACTAGTAAGACAGTAGTTCCTTCTAACACTTATTGGAATTAAATCCACTCTTCAGTGCATAAAGGAATAGATTATATTTGCATTGATAGAATTCCTAAACAACCTGCCACAATGGAAAGGGCCTTAATCCTCAATGATTCTTTAGTCACCTTCAAATAAATTAGACACAAATCCTACCTCACATAAAGGATGATTTAACAGTTCCTGAAATTATTTCTTAAATAATGTCTCATCATGTGAGATACATTTCTCAGAGAAATATTTTTACTATATTTAAAATCCATCAAATTACTTGTTGTCTAGTTAAATGACTCTTGACAAAAAATAAATTCTAATTTTAAAAAGGATTAGTATACAAGTATAAGATTTAAGAGATATTTTGCTCATCAAAGAATAAATGCTTTAGAAGGTATCGAATAAGGATTAGATTAATTCCTTTTAAAATATGGACCTTTGAACTAAACAATAAAGAAAATTCCAAATTCTATCTTTTAGGTTTAGTGTTTGTTTCTATATTTATTAATCATAAAATTTTGAAAATGTCTCATTATCATACACAACACATTTTTATTAAACCTGTTTGAACACACATATGTACATACACATACACTTAAAATAAACACAGTATAAGCCCAACCCCATTCTCTATCTCTATAATAAAACTTCAAGGGCCAGAAATAAATATGGCTGAGCAGTATAGCACTTGGTTTGCATGTATGAGGACCTAGGTTAGATTTCCAGCACTGCCAAAACATTAAAAAAAAATAAATACCTGAAATATTTCTTACTGGCTAAAGTATTAATTTAGTCAGTTAAGAAAGATGATCTTGGCTACATTCAACTCTATTCAGGATACACGTGTGTGTACAAATATACACACATATATATGAATAAAAATATCTATCAGGCATAAGGATATATATATCAGGCATATATATATAAGCATATGTAAATATTCATTAGGTTATATTGAAAGAATGGCCCCTCACCCACAGAACACAAAGACAGGAACCAGAGGTAGCTGGTAAAATGCCAGAGGTAACTGATAAAATGATGGCTCAACCGAAAGTAATTGATAAAATGATGGCTTGATAAGAGCACAGCAGGAAGGGCCTTAAGCAAATAATCCCAGGGAGGGCTATAAGGCAAACATTCCCAGAGGTTGAGTCTGATGTCCCCCTCTGTATTTGGTATGGTAGGTGACTGGGCCCATGCCGTGCCAAATATGGAAAGAAATATTAGGCACACTCAGATTGGTGGGTAATGGTTACCTGGTGCAGAATGATTGGCTGCCTGAGCGCAGACCTTGATGTAATATTTTAAACCTATTGGATAGTTATAATGCGGGCTTTTCTGTAGCGGGAATTATTCCTTAAAAGATCGTCCCTGGAAGGGCTCGGGGCTCTTAGCCACTGACTGTTTGGGGTCACGCTATGAGCCCCGAGTATACTCGCTATTAATAAAACCCTTGCTTTTGCATAGGACTTGGTCTCTCAGAGTTTTCCTTGGTAAGTGCGGCATTCCTAGGCTCCCAGTCAGTCACCCCATCGGGTGGCCAACCCTTACAATATATCAGGCATACATAATATGCAGATATATATTAGGATATATAATATATTTTATATATATCAGTTAGCTATATATAATTATATGTATATAAGGCATTAAGTATAATTATGTATTTTACTATCCTAGTGTTGTAGGCAGGCAGAAAGAGGGTGAGCCACATGGCAATAAAAATTCCTGAAGAAGAAAAAAAAACTGGTCCTTCAGCTATCTAGACTCACCTGTTTGAAAACCAGAACCAGATTGATAAGATCACTATCAACAATAGACCCTGAGGGAAGAGAAGGCCAAAGGGAATGTGTGAAGCCCATAAGCCACAGGCCCTTCTTATGGCTTTAGCTGATTAAATCTTCTGAGGGATATGAATCAGCCTTCAGAGCCCAGGACACAGCTCGAAGAAGACTCCAGAGCATTCCAGTCAAAGAAGACCACTCCCAAAGTCTACTCCCCTTGGCAGCGGCCTTAGCAACCTAGGTTGAAGCCCCATATGGGAGTAACTTGGGGAGAAATCTAGAAAAGTCATCCTGACCAAAGGATGGCGCGACATACTGCATGGACACATATGCTGCCTGAGCCCATGTGGCTGAGCACATGTGATGCCTGAGCACATGTGTTGCCCACATCTCCCCTCTTGAGATGTGTACTCTCTCTTCCTTTTTCTCCTCCTTCCCTTTCCAAAAACCTCCTTAATAAAACCTGTTTTAACTTCACTGCTCCTTGACTCCTGAAAATTCTTTTCAGCAAGGAAGACAAGAACCCTGAAGCAACCCTGGGTAAGGCCTAGGACTGACTCTTCCTTACCTGCAAAGAACAATTCCTCACTCCAGCCCAAGTCCGTGGCTCCCCAAGAGAAACCTCAGGTGGTGGGGATCAGCTCCCATGCCTTGAGATCAAGCGGACATCAGGTGTGGCTTGATGGCCACCTCATGGGGCTGGTGGGGCTCAGGTTCATGCCATGCAGGGGCTCATCACAGACTTTATCAGTCCTAAGCCTGCCCAGCATGTCCTGGGTGGCAGAGATGGCTGGTTGAAAGCGACCATCTCTTTCCCCTTCCGGCCTCACATAAGCCACCCGTGCGCCCACCTGCATCACTAGCAAAAATTAAAGATAAGCAAAATGTTGATGAGTGAAGATATATACTGTTACTTCTCAGATTATATTTTTATTTTTACTGAACTATGTCACTCAATAACATGGTCATCTCCATCTACACTTCCAATAAGCACTCAAAAGTCCAAGTTCTACCTCAGGTAAGAGGTTGAGCTTTCTCCCTATAATCCTAACTAGATCCACTACAATAATACCTCTCAAATCACCAAGCAAGACTCATTACAGGCTGTACTTGCAAACTCACTCCCTCCCTTCCTCCAGGGAATAGAAATGCAAATAAGGCACATCCCAACCCACGTGAAATTTTAAAACCACAGAGATCTCCATCTGTTCCATGAAGTTTATTATTTAATTTCTAGGGGACCTATAAATTAGAGTTAACACCAAAAACAACTGTAACCTTGTAAAGGATTTGATCCCTGTTTATTACTAGCCTTTATTTTTATATGTTTTCAAACGAATATAAATTAAGAAATTTTTAATATGAATTTTCTCTTCTGCTTACTCTTTAGCCTAAACCAATTAGGTAAAGGGTGAGAAATAGAAATAGCCCTCATTCTATTCACCAGTCTATCTGCACTTCTAAAGAAGATTAGTATCTATCTTTTGCTATTTAAAAAAAATCACAAATCACCCAGTGTGCTTACTCCATATGTCTTTTCACCTCTAATGAAGTTCAGGAGTTATCTTTAACAGGACATCCTGGACCAAAAGGTTGATCTGCTTGCCATTACTGGATTCTCTAATACAGTTTTTGGTAGGGTTCTTTATGTGGCAGGCTGAAAGATATTCTGTTCATAAAACGCAGCCCCTTCACTGTCACTGTATCACTGTCTTCCCGTTCATCATCGATTTGCTCAAGCGGGCACCAGTAACATCTCCATATGCCCTGTCTCATGCCAAGGGCATCTGCTCGATCCAGGAACATAAAGAGCCTCAAACCATTACATCATGTCATGGAAATGAGGTCTATAATTGTTACTGGTATTTGGCATATCAAATACTATGACACAGGAGGCTTGCCAGGCTCTGTCGTGCGGGTGGCATACTCCGCTTTAAACCTATTGTTGTTAAATTTAACACCACATACCATGAATTTACATCATTAAAGGTTTTTCAAATTTTATCTTATAGGGCTACACACAGTGATACTGGGTATTGAATGGAGCCATCTTCCCAACCCCTAAAATTTCTTCTGTAAAAAAATGTTTTTAAGGAGCTGGAGCGATAGTAGAGCGAGTAGGGTGTTTGTCTTACATGCAGTCGACCCAACTTGGATCCCCAGCATCCCATATAGTCTACAGAAGTAAGTGCAGAGCTAGGAGTAACTCCTCACCATTGCTGAGTGTGACCCAAAAAGCAAAAAATCCAAACACACAAAAACAAAGCTAGAAAGTCAAATAATTACTTTTATTTAGTAAAGTTTTCTTTTCTTTTTTTATTTATTTATTTCTTTATTTTTGTTGCTTTTTGGGTCACACCCAGCAATCGGCTCAGGGGCTACTCCTGGCTCTGCACTCAGGAATCACTCCTGACGGTGCTCAGGGGACCATATGGGATGCTGGGATTGAACCCAGGCCAGCACAGGCCGGCCGTAGCAAAGGCAAAAGCCCTACCCGCTGGACTATCACTCCGGCCCCTATTTAGTAAAGTTTTCTACAGTAGAATAAAGTAACAGAAGTTCGCCTGAAACCCTACTCATTCAAGCATCCACTATTTAGAATGACTAACACTTCAAAGTTGTAGCAGGGTCTAAGACTGTGGTCCCTAATTAAGAAGCATAACATAATATGGTCAGAGAGTAAGGCTCATATCATATTAGAAGTTTCAGGAACATCACAAAGTCTAGCATTAAAAACTTGGGGCGGGGCCGGGCGATAGCACAGCGGGTAGGAGATCCCTGGCATCCCATATGGTCCCCCAAGCACCACGAGGAGTAATTCCTGAGTGAAGAGCCAGGAGTAGCCCCTGAGCATTGCCGGGTGTGACCTAAAACAAAACAAAAAAAAAACAGAATTAGGAAGCTAATAACTAATTTTTAATTATCCATGCCTACAAAATTTTGCTTAAGTATATACAAACTAAGAAATGCAAAACTATGCTGATTAGGATGAAGCTCTCCTTAAGGCAAGTCAAAGGGGGTGGGGGAATATAGCATTTAGAATAGAAAGCACAATTTGCTTAACAAGAAGATAGATGTCAATTGTAATTAAGAAAATACATTATTGATCTCTTAAAACTAATAAAGTCCTACAACATGTATCCTGGAGAGTGATTTTTAAAAGCACATTGGCAAAGCTGCATTGTGCTGTTAAATAATAATTTGAATACCAATTGTGTCAAGTAACTAGAACAGTGTAAAATCAGTTAATGAAGCTTAAAAACATTAACCTGGGAATACTATAGGAAAGCAAAGAAAACAAGCTGTTTTTCATCTACTTAAGCAATTCAGTGACTGCATTTTTATTACCAAATCAAAATGAGTACAGCATTTCCCAGAATCTGATTAGCAAAACTCTTTCAGTAAAAAAAAACATGAAATTTATTTAATTGCTTTTCTAAAAATTATATGGATAAATAATAATAGAATGCTTACTCTGCATTTTAATTAAAAGAGTGACCTGACCTAGGTTTATCAAGTAAAATGAAAAATAAAAGAAAGAGATATCAATCTGAGTTTTTTTGTCAAAAGTCACCAACCTGCATTACAGTACTTTAGATGCCCTCTCTATCCTTCTATGATGAGAAATCTACTGATGACAAGACTTTTCTTCTAACATTTGTAAACTTACTTGATTTATTTTATTTATTTTATTTGCTGAAGAGTTTTTGGTGAAATGGTATCACCCTGTCGAACCCCTCTTTTGACTTCAATGATACTTCTTTGTAGAATGGTGAGATCCTGATGGTGAATCCATAATACAACTCACGTAGGATCTTGATGTATTGGGTTTGAACACCCTGTTTGGCTAGGGCTTCGATGACTGCTTCAGTCTCCACAGAATCAAAGGCTTTCTGTAAATCAATGAACGTGAGACAGAGTGGCATCTTGGACTCCCTACAACCTCAATGAGCTTGGTTACTGTGTGGATATGGTCCATTGTGCTGAATCCTTTCCGGAAGCCTGCTTGCTCGCATGGTTGTCTTTCATCTAGTGTTCTGCTAATCCTGTCCAGGATGACTCATGTAAACAGCTTGTAGATGACGAACAACAGGCAGTGGGGCGATAGTTGCTGATGTAGTGAATGTCTCTTCAGCGCCACTCTCGAGAACATCATGTGACAATTAGAATGGGAAGGAATGGGAGTGAAGATAGATGGTCGGCAACTACACCACCTCCGCTTCGCTGATGACATTGTTCTAATAACACCAAACATTAGCCAAGCGGCACAAATGCTGGCTGACTTTGACCGAGAATGTGGAAATATAGGTCTACAGCTGAATCTAAAGAAAACCATGTTTATGAAAAATGAGCTAGTTCCAGAGGCCCCATTCCCTCTCAATGGAACAAACATCTCTGAATGCAGCAGTTATGTGTACCTAGTTCGAGAAATCAACATGATGAACGACCTAAGACCTGAGCTGCGCAGGAGGAAGAGAGTGGCATGGAATGCCTTCAAAGGGTTCAAAGAAATAGCTAAAAGGAAAAAGAACCTCCGGCACCGGGCACATCTCTTTGACTCCACCACTCTCCCTGCATTAACATACGCCTCAGAGACCTGAGCCCTATGAAAGCTGGATGAGAATGCTATTCGGGTCTCCCAGAGAGGAATCGAAAGAGCTATGCTTGGAATAGCACACCTCAATCAAGTGAGAGAAGGAATTCAGAGTTCTGACCTCCGTCGCTATTCCAGAATCAGGAATGCTGTCTCGTTTGCCAAGGCATCGGAAATCAGATGGGCTGGACATGTAATGCGATTTGGAGACAACCGCTGGACTAGAACTGTTACCGACTGGATCCCACGTGATGTCAAAAGATCATGTGGATGCCCACCTACAAGATGGTCTGACTTCCTTGCCAAGACCCTGAAGGAACGGTTTGAGGCTCTTCATATTCCTGAATCAACCAGATGCCATTGGGCTACATTGGCACGTGATAGGGTCCAATGGAAATGTTACTGGCGCCCGCTCGAGCAAATCGATTAATAACAGATTCAAGTGATCAAGTGATTTTATTTGCTGGGTTCTATTTGGTTAATGGTTGGTTGAAAAGTGATGAAATATCTATTCATCATTTTAAATATTGCTAATTTCATAGCTTTCACATCTAATTGCATTTTTTGGTTATCTAATAAGACTGTCTTTTTTCTATTATTCCTTCACTAAGAATGGTGGGGTTAATTATGCTATATTATCCAGTAATGAGCCTAAGCAGTTCCTTATAAAAAAGATAGTCAAAAAAAGTTTCACATCATGAAACATTACATATCAAAGAAACCACTTTCACTACACAAAGTCACTGTACTCAAATTTCATGCTTACCATCATGCATCTAACCTTAAAAACACATCATTAAATCAATTCACTACTCAATCAAAGTCTAATCAATTTCAGTTGATTTTGACTACAAGACAAAATGCGATTTCTAAGTCTACTACCCATTGATTCTATTTCTATAATTTGGACACTTCTTCCAGTGAGAGGTGCGGGAAAATCACTTTAATTTATTTTGAAGGAATGGGATGGTATCCCCAGCCACACACAGGGATGGGTGCTCAAGGCCACTCCCAGTGGTTCTCTTCCAAATAAGTCGTCAGTTCAGTGCTAGGGACCTAAGATGCTTAGCACTAGGCACTAGACAGTGCTCAAGGTCATGCAGTGCCAAATCTCCAACTGGGATTTATCCTTGTATAACTGGCATGTGCCCTAACCTCTATACCCTATTTTTCACATCAGGCCTTCAAATATTTGAAAAAAAGCATTATATATACATAGTCATATTTCTAAATATAAACATATAAATTTATTTCCATGTCTCTAATATAATTTCAAGTATCAATATCTGAATACCCATCATTTTTGAATGATATAGATTTAAATATGAACTGAGCTAAGGGACAGAAACCGACCTTGATGGTGGTCATCTATAAGGCAGTTCTGGGCCAAATCACTAAAAGAGAACAAAGACAGGACAGTCATGACAACCCATAATACATAATTCCAATCACAACTGAAGGTCAACAGGACCAGGATCAACAATAAGAATCAGAGCTGAAGTGCAGACTGATACAAACAGATGAAAGTCTTCCAGAATAATCTGGAATGTGTCAGGGCATTGGTAACTCATTTTATCAAGTTGTTATATGGACATTAAGAGCACTGGGTCACAATCTGAAAAAAGAAAAAGCGACACAGGCCCCAGGCTGGTTTCTTCAAAGTGAAAAAAAGACGGCCTTCTCACAAGTCTCACCCAGCACTCGAAATATCTTACACAAACAGACATCAAAACTATCTGGACTGTTATAGAAAATGAAGCATGATGAAAAACTGAAATAAACCATTGGACAAATATTAGGTTATGGTTTATATTCTGCTGCCAATTGTAAAATGTAAACTAAAACCTTAATAGAAAGACAAATTGAGGCCGGTGTAATAGTACGGCAAATAAGGCGTTTGCCTTGCATGTAACTGGCCTGGATTCAATCCCCGGCATCCTGTATGGTGCCCTGAGCACAGCCAGAAGCAATATCTGAGTGCAGAGCCAGGAGCAACCCCTGAGTATCCAAAGGGGTGACCCAAAAAGCACCAAAAAAGACAAGATACACCCCAGAGAGAAAACCAACCAACTCTTATTTCAGTCTGCCTTAGCAACTCTGCAATATCAACACTTGAAAGAAACTTACCTGATCATAGAATAGACTTTTTTTAAGGGAACATAAGGGGCTCATGGAGAGAGTACACAATTCAATGCATGTCTTGTTTGTACTCAACCCCAGTTCAATCCCAGCACCACGTGGCTTCCCAAGCATTTCGTGGGGACCCAATTGCCAAAAACCTCTGGAGTGGTCCTGGGAATCTTGGACACTGTTTGGGAGATTCTCCCAAGAAAGCATAAAAGTAAAAAATACAGTGTATTACTATACAGTCAAGGAGTTAGCAGAGAAGAGAGAGAGGTCACCGAGTTAAACCAATGCAACTGCATCTCAAAAAATATTATGTTCATAAAAATAAACTATAAAAACAGTATAAACTGTATGATCCCAATTACAGGAAATTCCATGAAAAGCTAATCTAAATTATATGGTAGAAAGTATGTCATTGGTTACCTAGTTCAGAAGAGGAAAGGTGAATGAACTAACTTTATTAGGAGATGAGGAAACTTTGGGAGGGGGTGATAAAAACATTTCACATATTTATTACAATAAGGGTTACATGAGTGAGTTCATTTGTTGAAACACTTTAAACTACATACTTAGGTTCATTTAATTAAATATAAATGTACTGAAGTTTATTTTTATCAACTTGTATCAGAGAACCAGCCAGACAACTTTAAATCACTCACCCACATTAAGGACATCAGAGATAAAAAAAAGACAAAATTTTATTTTTCCTTTTAAATTGTACTCAGACATGGTGGGTTCCTCCCTTCCTAAAACTGAAGGAAGGTATATTTCTCAATTTTCTTTGCTTTAGGTCAATGAAAAGATTTCAACAGGTCTACACAGACAATGTAATAACTGCTATTTCAAACTGGAAAAGATACTAGATTGATCTCTGATGCACATTAATGAATGTAAGAACAGAAACGTGAATGGCAGAGCAAAGGTGAGATCACAAAGTGGAGATTTATCCTGCCCATGTGAAAATGCTTCAAAACAAGGGGTTCTAGAGCATTTACCAGAAGCCAGGTGGTCATGCACTAGAGTGGGATTATTTTAGCTCTTGTCTAAGCGAGAAGCTAGGAAAGATGAAGGAAGTAGCTAGATGGACATAGTAAAATTTTTTAAGAAAAGAAGACACCATAAAAGTCAAAATAAAACAAAGAAGCACTTTCAATCGTAAGACAATTGAAATAACATGTCTCCAGAAGATGAAGAGTTTCTAAAGAACTAACAATTGGGTCCACAATGGAGTTATATTCAAGTATATATTAACTTGAGACCATTTTCTGTAGTTGAAACAGGAAACATTTTACTGCATTTTATGACAACTCTACAATGTGCCTCATCCCACTCTGATGTCAGAGGAGTGAGAATCATGACTGTCAAAATTGGGGGGGAAAATTAATTACGAGTTTGGAGAGAAGCTGTCAATACACTCCCTTTCTGGCCATATTGAATCAGAGTATAGAAAATGCGAGTTCAGTAACACGTAAACTTTTAATGAAGTTTCAAGTCTTAACAATTGTCTGGAATTAGACACTTCTTGGTCACTTTCGTATTGCAGATGAATAATTTGAACATCTCCCTGATTTTTTTAATACTTATAGGGAAAATATTTTCAGTGAATTGAGACTTAAAAAATGAAAGCAACATGGAAGAAGTAAGATGAAAGTAAAATTGGGGCAACTTACCACATTTTGTAATATTCTCACCACTTATAATCCCCAATATTACATTGGAGATAAAAAAATACTACACCAATGCTACTAGATCATGAGAATAAAATACTCATGAGTGGAATAAGTGCCCTCTTTGCTAAAGAAGCTCCAGAGAATTCTCCTATGTATTATGCTAACGATACAGTGAAAACAGTTATCTGTGAACCAGGAAACAAACCCTCTCCAGACACTGAATCTAACAGACCTTGGATCTTATACTTTCAGCATCAAAAACTAAGACATAGGCTGGAGCAATGGAGCAGCAGGTAGAGCATTTGCCCTGCATGCAGCTGATTCAGATTTGATCCCTATTGCCCCAGATGGTTCCCTGAGCACACCAGGCTGGATCCCCTGAGCATACAGTCAGGAATAAGTTCTGACAAATGCTGGGTCTGTCTCCCCTAAACAAAAACAACAAAAAACTGTGTGAAACAAATTTGTATTGTTTATTAGACCCATTTTATGGGATTCTGTTATAGCCAACCACATGGACTGAGACAGTTGTTTTCTGCTCTCTGTCAGTAAGGATTAGCAAAGGCTGAATCAGGTGGCCTCTTCAGAAGCACATTAAGAAGCGAATTTTGTGACTTTATCCTTCCTAATAGCTATATAGAATTCCATTGTGTAGCTGTACCATGGTTTTTTTCAACCAGTCATCTGTTCTCAGGCACTTGTTTGATTTCAGATTCTGGCTATTGAGAATAGTATTGCAAAAAACATAAATGTGCAGATGGCATTTCTGCTGTGTGTTTTTTAATTCCCAGGGTATATTCCCAGAAGTGGTAGTGCTGGGTCATATGGAGGCTCTATTTCTAGTTGTTTGAGGAATGCCCATACTGTTCTTCAAAAAGCTGTACTAGTTGGCATTCTGACAAGGGTAGGAGGTCCTTACTCCACGCATCCAAACCAGTATGCATTGTTCTTGTTGTTTTGATATCCCATTGTTGTTTTGATTTGCATCTCCCTGATGATTAGTGATGTAGATAGAGCAGTTTTTTCATATGTCTTATGCCATTTATATTTCTTCTTTGAGGAAGTTTCTTTAATTTCCTCTCCCTTTTTGTTGATGGGTTGGATTTTTTTTCTTGTAAAGGTCTATCAGTACATTATATATTTTTGATATTAACCCTTTATCAGATGAATATTGGGTAAATAATTTTTCCAAATCTGTGGGCTATCTTTGTACCTTGCTCACTGATTTTTTTGAAGTGCAGAAGCTTCTTAGTTTAATGTATCCATTTGTTTATCTTTGCTTCCACTTGCTTGGTCAGTAGTATTTCATCTCTGAAGATGACTTTAGCTTCATTGCAGTGGAGAGTTCTGCTCATGTTTTCCTCCATGTATCTTCTTATGGATTCAGGTCTGAAATGGAGATCTTTTATCCATTTTAGCAGAGCCTGGCAAGCTACCCATGCTTTATTTACTTGTCATGCCAAAGACTAGTAACAATTATGGACCTCAGTTCCATGACCCAAAGAATGGTTTGAGCGATAGCCCAGCGGGTGCGGTGTTTGCCTTGCAGGCAGCTGGCCTGTGCCGGCCGGGTTCAATCTGCGGCATCCCATATGGTCTCCCGAGCACCGCCAGGAGTGGTTCCTGAGTGCAGAGCCAGGAGTAACCCCTGAGCATCGCCGGGTGTGACCCAAAAAGCAAAAAAAAAAGAATGGGGGAGAGGGTCACAAAAAAAAAAAAAGAATGGTTTGGGGCTCTTCCTGTCCCTGGAGCAAGCAGATGCCCTTGGGCTACACTTGCTTTTGACAGGACTTATGTAGATGTCACTAGTGTCCACTCGAGCATATCAATGAACAATGGGAAGACAGTGACAGTGACAGTGATCCATTTTGATCTAACTTTTTTGCCTGGTGATAGAAAGAGGTCTGAGTTCATTTTCTTGCATGTAGCTATCCCAGCACCATTTGTTGAAGAGACTTTTCTTGTACCACTTTATATTTGCTCCTTTATCAAAGAAGAGGTGATCATATATTTAAGGGTCAGTGTCTGGATGCTCGATTCTGTTCTCTTGGTCTCAGGTCTCTTTTTACTATAATACCATGCTGTTTTAATTACTTTGTAGTGCAGTTTGAAGTTGGGGAGGATGATGCCTCCCATCTTTTGCTCAAGAACTGCTTTAGCTATTTGTGGGGGTTTGTTGTTACATTTAAATTTCAGGAATGTTGAATCTATTTCTTTGAAAAAGACAATAGTGAGACATTTCAAAAATATTTTCGCATGGATGAATCAGAAGGAGGGGGCAGACATAGAATGATCGCACATATTTGTGGGGTATAAAAAAAGCATAAGATGAAACCAACAACCAAGGACAGTAGAAACAAGGACCAAAAGGATTGGTCCACATTTGGAAGCCTGTTTCAAGTGCTCAGAGGAAAGGCAGTTGGGATAGGGAAGGGACCGCTATGACAAAAGAGTTGTACATGATCACTCTGGATAAGAACTATGTGCTGAGAGTATGTAAAGGAACAAACAGGATTCCCTCTCAGTATCTGTATTGCAAACCATAATGCCCAATGGGGAGAGAGAGCATGAGAGAAAGAAAGAAAGTGCCTGCTATAGAGAGAAGCTAGGGGGTTGGGCTAAAAGAAGGGAAAAGGGGGACATTGGTAGTGGGAAATGTACAGTGGTGGAGAGACTGGTGTTGGAACATTTTATGACTGAAACCTTGTCACAAAGAGCCTTGTCACAGTATTTCACTGTGATTTAATAATAAATAAATAAATAAAAATTAAAAATATATTAAGAATAAACAAATGAAGAAGGTACCATGCACAGAGGATTAAAATTCTTGATAAGTGAACAATAATTATGTATCAGAAAACTTCATCTTCAAAAAGTTCTACATTGGAATTTCAAAATACCAAATTTGATAAGAAGTCTTTTGATAAGGTTACAATTTTATTTATGCTTTGCCACTTTGGTTTTAGTCATTTAAAACTCTAATCAGGGGATTCTCATTTATAGTTTATCAGCTTGTGGAAATTTTCAAACAATTATTTATAAATACATATATTTATATATGCATATTTTTCTTTTACTTTCATTAAGGCAATACTTATTTACAAAAGAATACACGTTTTTATATTTTCAGATAAAGAAAATCCATCCACACTTCCAAAGTGCCAATGTCTCTCCAGCACAGACCGTTAGGTCTTTGCAGTATACTCCACACCTTTGGTAACTTCAGTTCTGTGATGAGCATCTGTGGGTTTCATTTTAAGACATTTTCTAACCCCTTGATTTGTTTCCTTATATAACATAAATGAGTGAGGGCATTATTTATCTTTCTCTTTCCTGACTTATTTCCCTTAGCATAAGACTATCTAGTACCATCCATGTAGTAACAAAAAAAGTAAGATTTCATCTTTTTAAATAGTTGAATATCCCTTTAATGTATATATACTACATTTTCCATTTATCATCTCTCAGGCACTTGGGATGTTTCCAGATCTTAATTACTGTAAATAGAGCTAGAATGACCATTGTGCATGTGTGTGGGAAGTGCACATGCACATGCATGTGTTCATGTGCAAGAATGTGCATTTATTTGAAAAATATACTTCAGGTGAAGAATTATTCTATCACATATGGAATTCCCTTTTCAAAATATCAAGAAATTTCCACACTGTTTTGCATAGAGTTTAAACCAGTTTTCATTTCTACCAATTAAATGAGGGATTTTTCCCCCCCACATCTAAACTAAACAGCACAACATATATTGAAAAGAATTTTTTTTTGTATATTTTCAAGAAAAATATTCCTATGTTTTGAATTTAAGGGTTTAGCAAAGGTTAGAGGGTGCTATCCCTAGTCAAAAATATCAAGGATTTGTCAAAGCTGGGTCTGTAAAAATGTGCCAGGGCCAGTAATGAACGTGTTACACAGGAAGTTCCTTGTCATTCAGTAAATAACACTACAGCTCATTATGTGTTAGGCTGTGTCCTTGAGAAGCTCATAGCCTAGTGGGTGCAAAGACCCATAAGTAAGTAATGCACTGCAATGTTCTAAGTGCTGTGTGGGGACATGCACTGGGTATTCTAGTCCCACAGAGGTGGTGGTGGGAAGGGGGATAAAACCTGAGATTCCTTTTAGTCAGATTAAATTCACTCTGTTTCGCTTCAGTGGCTCCTCTGTGGCTGGCTGTAAGAACACATAATGGTAAAATACCGGCCCTTCCCACTTTTCCGACAGACCTGTATGAGCATCAGTGAGCTAATGTATATTAAATCATTGAGCTTTTCTGAAATAAGTTAGAAAAACCCAGGAGACTGTCACTGAGATGATCACAGCTTCCTGCAATTTGCTTTTATCTTTATCAAAAGATGCTGTTTGAGCACAAACATGGCATTGCCACTATTTCAGAGGCATAGGGAAGGTGAAAACCACCCAAATACATAATAGCCCATATAATGAGAACCAATGATCTATCCTGATGAGAAAGAAGAGACTGCCTTTTTTCCCTAATGCCAGTATGAAGACAAAAGAATTGCTTCTGAAAAGTCTGAAAGTGCTTCATGTTTCTAAAATGGGAGAAAAATAGATAATAGGCATAGAATACAAAAGAATTTTAGACTGCAAAGTGAATTTAAAGATTATCGAATCTACCTTCTTTATTTCAAAATACCTACAGAGTTGTAAGCTGCTCACCTAAATTAATGTGGGAGCCAAGAATAGCAATCAACTCTAAACTCTCGCACAATGAGAAATAACACCCACAATTATCTTAAGATTTTTCATTGAATTTATATTATTCTAGTTTAGATGGCTCCAGATTTCATAGCAAATCAAATAGGTTTGCTTCAAAATCCATTAATTTATCATCTTAAATGTTAGTTTTATAAGAAAAAATATAAAATTCAAGAAAATTTACCAACAAATAGTGTCTTCTAATGAAATAATTTTATTGTTTTTTACATGTGGCTTGGGTTATCGGAATTACCCACGGGATGTCAAAAAGAACACGTGGCCGCCCACCTACAAGATGGTCAGACTTCTTCATCAAGACCCTGAACGAACGGGTTGAGGCTCTTTGTATTCCTGAGGCAGCCAGATGTCATTGGGCTACACTAGCATGTGATAGGGTCAAATGGAAATATTAATGGTGCCTGCTCGAGCAAATCGACGAATAAAGGGATGTCAAGTGATCAAGTGACATGTGGTTTGGGTACCACCCCAATATTGCTTAAGGCTGCCTTGTAGCTCTATTCCCAGGGATTACTCATAGGTTAGGGGACCATAAGGGTGCTCAGAACTGAACCCAGGTTAACGACATATAAGACATGTCCAAATGACATATAAGACCTTACCTACTACACTATTTCTCCAGACACCACAATTTTTTAGTTCCTTTCTTGTCTACTAATCATGGATTTTCTTATATTCACTCTGATGATTTCTTCCCCTTTTTACCCAGTTTTATTCAGTGTCAATTTTATTACCTGCTATGAAATAAGTGAAAACTACACAAATATACAATAATAATTCAGTAATTAACCCAAATATAAATATCTGAAGTCCACTATATAGTGTCAGCACAAATTTGATGTGGAATATGGTGTGGAGTGAAGACCATCACAAAATAAAATAATCAAAAATGTTTATATACAACACAACTCTAGATGTCCCTCATATAACCAATTTATATGATTTCTTGAATCCAGTTCCAAAGTGGGTGTGTGGGTAGCTTTCACCAAATCAACAAACAATCCTTGGAATCCTCAGACAACAACTTAATGAGTGTCCTCATCACCAAATTCTGATGTAGAAGAAGAATTCCCCATGTCAAAAACTAAGCATTGCTCAGACACCAGCAAGTATCTAAAAATTCAACCCAATTCAACTCAGTTCTGACACTATCTCCCTGGAGATAATAAAGATCTCAATCAACCAAGAACTCCCTCAGTGTCAGAGGTCAGTTATCACTCCAAGCTATCACTTGTGCTTCTGATGCAAAAGGTTGCTAACATCCTCTCTTCCCTCTCTTCAGATTTGATTTATTTGCTTTAATGGATCATGAAGTTAAAGAAATTCATAGATTTGTTATTAGATAAATAAATTATTGAACTTATATTCAGGAATAATCTGTTGTAAGAGATGGATGAGACAAGATATAGAAAAGGACATGGAGTTTCTATACTTAAAAGTCCAGAAGCTCTCTGAACCTAGATTTTTTTTTTGGTTTGGAGGCCACATCCATTGGTACTACAATCTTATTTCTGGATCTATGATCACGAGTTCTTCCTGTGATCTCAGGAGACCATATGGAAAGACAGGAAATTTAACTGGGGTCAGCTTCATGCAAAGCATCCAACCCTGTGTATTTTTGCTTGGGTTTCTATGGGGGCTTCACTGCATAAGCATAATAGTTTACTTTATTCTCCAGGGCTGTTAAACACAACCTCCTTCTCCCTGAATGAGAGAAGAATGTGAGCAAAATTTCTTGCCACTGGTTCCCTAGCATTATGCTTTCAAATCTTTCCAACATCACCTTCTTTGCATAATAAAAGAACCTCTATCACTCTATTTAGAAAGCACCAAGACTTTGGGGAGTTTTGATCCATATGACATGTGGAGAAAAACCAAACACATGAGAAATATGTCTAGTGCATCTAAGTGATCATATATATTTTCTTATAAATCACAATATTGCACCACCATTTACGATTTCACCAGTTGACAAAAAATTGGTGAGTTGGATCTTTTTTTTTGCATTGAAACCAAAGTGCTTACATTTCTTAAAATCATGATGCTTCATTTCAATAAAAAGGTAAAGGATAGAACTGTTGGAGAGACAGCATGAAATGCATCATAAACTTAAACCATCAGAGTATGCACTGTCATATATTCTTCATCCAACTTAGTGGCAAAAGCTTTTGACACTAAGCACTATATCTAACTGTCTAATGGAAAGTAACAAATTGCAACACAGGAAAAATCACAAGTTACCTTTCCTGAACTTTGATGAATTCAGTAAAGATAACAATACATATCTACCAGGCATGTTATTTTGGACTATATTCTAAACTTTCCGGAAGAATTTTTTTTCACTTTAGTAAGCTAAAAATACTATTGGTCCATTAGCTCATAAATGTAAGACAAAAGGAATGCCTTTCATATTTACTGCCAGATTTCTAATAAACACTTTAGTGCAACCATTATCAAAGACTTATTCCAGATTTCATTGCTGTTGTGCTTACCAGCTCTTCAAAATATATTGCAAGTAAGAAATATGAACTAGGGAGATGTACTGAAGCTAATAAAATTAAAAACCATCATTTTAATGTTCTCATCGACAAGGTCATTCAATTTACTCTACATTTATTTGAAAGGTTGATATCAAAAGCAGAAAAAACAAGCAATAGCAGTAAGGAGACATCAGAATTGGGTACTTCAGAGTTTTATATTGTACAGAAAGAACATTTCTAGATTAAGTGCAAAATCAACTGCAGAGCTGCAAGAACTGGAAAGAGAAACAAAATGGAGGAGGTCAATGTAAGCAGGTCATAAAAACTATGAAGTTGTATTACCTAGTTTTTCAGAGACAAGTATTCACGACATGTCTCATATTTCTGCATATATTGTGAGCTGCACACTGCTCTTTATTATGAACTGTTTTATTATGTTATTATTCTCAGAATTTAACCAGCATGCTTACTGTCCATATTAAAGATTCAGTTTCCCTAAGTACCTAGTACAAACGTTGATATTAGTTGCTAAAAAATGGTCTGTATCATAAACGGCCATTAAAATCAGAGCTAGATGTCTCCATCTAGCTGGAGCAAAGAGAAAATATTCTTGTTGCCCATTTTAAAGGATGTTGGCACCTTAAGCTAAGAGTTTCTCTCCTAAAACTTTGAACCTATTACATATCGAAGACTCTCTGACTCCCTTTGCTATAGGAAAAGGGGGAACTAGGAATATTCTTACTACTGCTTTTCTCTAAGTAGTAAGCAATACCTTAGTGTTTAAGCCTCTTCAACAACTGCTATATAGGCTTCCTGCTAACTTGAAAGATAAAATATTACACTTTTTATATTTTTTGTAGTATTGACACTGAAAATATAACGCTGACTTGCTGACAAACACAAACATTACTGAGAGGGAATAAAAGAACGCATTTAACAATATATAAGAGAAGTTTAAGAGAATTAAAATCAATTTTCATTAAATCGTATGGTCTATTGACAAAGTTTCCCAAGCATCACTTATTAAACCAGTGGTGAGAGCTGAAGACCAATGTCGAAGTACTTTGAAATACAGCTGCCAGAATGGTTCCCTCGTTATTGCTTACATCCTTTCAATAGGATGTCTGCTTTGTCACTCAATTGTAGTTCTACCATTTTTAGCAACTAATATCAAAGTTTGTACTAGGTACTTAGGGAAACTGAATCTTTAATATGGAAAGTAAGCATGCTGGTTAAATTCTGAGAATAATAACATGAAACAAAGGAACTTAGTGTTCATTCTGAATGCAGCTGAAATAAAGGTCACTGGAGAAAAGTCCTGTAGAATCACAAAATTGTACTTCGTTTCTATCCACCTTCTACTCTAGTGAATTATCCCACTAATTCACCAGTCTGTCAGTCACTAATTGGTGGCAGAATCCAAATTCATTCATTTGGCTGAAACAGCATTTAATTAAAGCTACCATCAACATAACTCCAAGTAGTATTGATCGCATCCATGTTCCCCTCAAGGTCCAATCAGCAAAAATCAACCTCAAACACCTCTAGAATCTACCTTAGAAAGCCAGGTGGCTTTCCCCTTAAATCTCTGAATTGACCTTTCTGCTTGCCTTACACCATTAATCCTTGAACAGCAAAATAAACTCGTGATTGCATAGTCTCTACCGTGGCACATATGAAGGAAGTCAAGGACAATTTTACCAACCAAATAACCCATCTCAGTGAGATCAAGGGCCAAGACAGTATTATTGATCATTTAATGTCAAAATCAAATTTCTTATTGACTTTTCTAAATTAGATAATTCTAATTTCAGGGAAAAGTGCTTACAAAGTAGCCATAAATACTGCCAGTTATTTCTTCACTAATCTCCCTAAGATAATTAAGGATAGTTTAATTGAGGAGTTCTCCATATTTGTCCGAAGGCTACATGATCCACAGGTGTCTCTTTACATACCAGCTGGCTACTTCACACCCTTTAGAACACAAATTACAGTAATGAGAACAAAACGCCATTATAGATGTATTTTGCTTGACCTAAATCATCATATAATTAAATGATATTACATTATTTGCATAAAACTTCTTTAATTCAACCTAGCATTTTTGGAGAGTCAACTATGTTTCTTATCATTGGTAAGTAGTTCCATGGTTTGCAGTTTTTCAATGTAGTCTATTCACAGTCATTAAACCTTTTATCAGGTTTTGACCATTGTAAATAAAGTTGCTTTGAATATTTATGTCTTTTATGAGGACAAGAGCTTTAATTTAGTTCTTCGGGTAAATAATAATAGAATTTATAAGCATAGTTTTAAAACAACTTATCAAACCCTTCTCAAGATCATTCTTATCACCAACCAAGTGCATAAATTCCCTTGTGTCATATTCTTGCCATCATTCGATACTGGCAATCACTGAAGTTTTTATTCAGTAACATATATAATTTTATTCTAGTAACATATAATTGTCATATCTCTAGTGAATACTAGACCTAGGAAAGTGCAGTGGGACCAGAACAAGACAGTGACTACATGGCCAGCATGCAGCAACTTTACTCCCCACTTCATAGCCTTATATATGATTTTAGACAAAGAAGCAAGTAAAGCACATTAGGTCATACTCAATTACAAGGCAGCTATTCTCATGCCCTGACACCCTGAAGACATTCCATGGTTAACTTCTCATGGACACACTTAGACTTGAATTTTTGCAGAGCACTGCAGTATGTGCAAGTAGCCAGATAAGGAGGGGCCAGGCCCAAGCAGTACCCAATGCTATGGAGGGTTCTCATAGCATTCCTCTCACCGTGTGATTGCACTTTCCCTGACACATCCCATGGACCAGGGCCTAGCTCATTGTCTGCAGCTCCATATGAGAAAGCTATCTACCAACATGTAATAGTGTAGTCTTTTTGCTTTATTTTTGCAAGTAAGCAAAGCAGCACAGGAATATTTAATGCATACAAATGATAAAGAATAGAAAACAAAGGTCTGAGAATTTCTCAGACCCGGGGCGGAGCGATAGCCCAGCGGGTAGAGGCGTTTGCCTTGCATGCGGCCGGCCCATGCCGCCCGGGTTCGATCCCCGGCATCCCATATGGTCCCCCGACGACTGCCAGGAGTAATTCCTGAGTGCAGAGCCAGGAGAAACCCCTGAGCATTGCCGGGTGTGACCCAAAAGAGAGAGAATTTCTCAGACCCTTGGGTGAGTGGGTAGGGAATTCTTGATCCAGCTGATCTGGGTTTGATCTCTGGCATCACATATGGTCCCCAAGCCCCACTAGGAGGAGCACAGTGCCAGAACTAAGCCCTGAGCTCTAGTGGGTGTGACCCCGCCACTCCCCTGCCCCCCACCCAAAAAAATATACTAGAAAACTAACCAAAAGAGCATTTCTTACATTCATAAACCCTTTTCACAGAAACCATATCCTGTGTAGTATTCAGGGATGATGGAACATAAGAAGATTCTTCAGAAATAGGCTTGAGTCTTAGTTCTGAGGGACCTTTAATGTATAATAAAATAGTAATGGGAGATCTTTATTGTATAATAAAAACTCCTTTGATTTTCAGTTTCATGGTAAAATTTGGGGGAATTATCTAAAATAGGTTAAAATTAAATATAGAAATGCAGTTAAGATGTATTTTTTCCAAGGCAGTCTGTGTCCATTATCTAGGATCATGCACATTTTACTTAAATTTCTGAAGTATCTGTTTCTTCATTTGCAAAATTGAAAAATAATTGTATAAATG
Organism: Cryptotis parvus; assembly: GCA_021461705.1. Lineage (NCBI taxonomy): Eukaryota > Metazoa > Chordata > Mammalia > Eulipotyphla > Soricidae > Cryptotis > Cryptotis parvus. Next base: position 266,717 of record JAJIBD010037915.1, read on the forward strand.
GAGTCTGTTTAGGATTTTCTGAGAAATTTATAATCATCACCAATATTTTTAAAAATTTTATTTTTTACTATGTTTCACAGTTCATTTGGAACATTTTATTCAAACCTCACCACAAGTTCCATAAACTTACAAGATAAGATCATTCCAATCCATTTTGCAAGTTCCTTGAAAAATCTGTAACTTCCCTCAAGTTTCACAGCAAACAGCCAGACCAGGCAGCCTGTGAATACACTGTCTCTATAAAATAAAATAAGTTAACTTCATTCATTATCATATTACTAGTATCTGTTTTGCTTCATTACCCTATTTTTCTGTTCCTAATACATTTTAGAAAGCTTAAAGGTCTAAATTCAAAGACCAGCTCCTAGAAGAAATTCCGTCTACTATCTACAATCTGATCTGTACTGACAACAACATAAAAGGCTGCAAACCATTTTAACCTCCTGTTTAATATTTAATATTTCAAAAATAGTACATATTTTTTTGAGGCAACTGGCTCAGTTCATCATATTATTCAAATATTCAATCAATGTACTTGCTAGAATTCTAAAAGCACCTTTTCCCTGGTAGGTCTGCCAACACACAAACATCTCACAAAAACTACTGTCAATAAAACTGGCTGGTGAAGCAAAAAGTGACAAGTTGCTGAGGGATTACCATAGTTTTCTTGTGATTCTTCATGGTAGTACTGGGGTGAGGAAGTTATTAAATCATGACTTGAAAAAGAGGTAGATTCAGAACAAACGCTCTGCTCTGGAGCTTTAAAGTTTACTCTAAAGTAAACTGAAGAGTCACTTACTTTATTCCTCAATTGAGTTACTCAACCTTCCTTTTAAAATACATACAAATAGACCATGCACACCTATTCCATGCTCAGCATGGCCGGACAAGAATGCCACATTTTTAGAAGGTTAGAAGGTGCTATCTGCTGTATGATGCTCATAAAGAAGTGTGTAAGTAAATACCTCAAATCAAACAGAATGCTAGCAAAACTAAAGGAGGGACAAAATGCACTAAAGCTATCTACTAATCCCTGAAAAGCAAGTGTTGCTACTTGCTATATTATCTCTCAGCACAATCTGAAAACCACTTAGGTGTAGTCATGCAGTGATTACAGAAACAACCACAGTAGTCTTTCATATTACAAGGCAATTGGAAACATGACCAGTTATCTTCTATTTTAAAAAGGGAGGAAATAGGCACAGTAAAGATCAGCAGGTTGAGCAAAACAAAAGAATTTGATTGAAATACACATTTCCAAATAAGTGAGTACAAGTGGCTTAAGATGAAGTATCTTATTTAATATCTCAAGGCCTTTGCATATGAAAGTCTGATCATGTTATAACCAATGAAATGAACGAATTCACAGGCTGTATATTAAAGAAATGAAGATGTCACTTCAAGGTGAATTTCATCTAAATTTATTGATGATAGTCTTTAATGTGCAAGGCTAACATGACTGAATCCTGTAATTGAGTTAGACTCTTGTAAGAAACAAATAATGAAACGTTGAATAAGTTAAAGCTATAATAAATGAGAAAAGAAGAGCTACTGCTAACACATTTTGATCCTTGACTTATCTTTAAAAGAAAAAATCTATTAAAAAACATTGTAAATACCTCTCATTCATCTAATACAATTGTTCCCTCACATGACTAAAGTTTCAGGTCAATGCTTACACAGTAAGTCATGAAGGGAAAATATCCATCTGAATCTCTCTGAGATAATTCTCCAAGGATGCCTACATTCTGAGTTTCAAGACTCATGCTCTAAGGTTCAAAGGTGAGATTTCATTTCAATGGGTTTCACATTTTTTCAAATGAATGGTTCTCATATTTTCAAATGAATTTTCAGTGGGCTTCATGCAGGGGTTTTCACTCAAAATGATTCTCATCTTTTGCACTGATGGCACTTTTGGCACAAAACTTCCCCAGAAGTCACCATTAAAAGTCCAGAACAGTGATGCCATAGATTAGATGGCCCTAAGTTTATCAAAAGAATGGAAAAGTAATATCTTGTTATACCTGAACAAACAGTGTTGGGTGTAATATTTAAGTCTTTTTAAAATATGTTGAAAAATATGGAAGAATGTCTGTATACATACTGAGCGATAGGTCAGTTATTTATCAATAAGATTTTTCCCAAAGAATTGGTGGTAAGCTCTCATATTGTCAGAAGCTTGAAAATTTTTTAACTACCCCAGTGTATTAAGGACAAAGGTCACACAGAATATCTTTAATGTTTTCTTCCTAATGGAAAGATGGAATCCATTGTTTTTACTCGATTCCATCTTTCCATTAGGAAGAAAAAATATGATCCCCATAATCTTAAGGATAGTTTCAACAAAGCCAGGGTGTCAGTCTCCTGGTAAATTCTAACTGTCCCACACTGGGTGCAAGTGGGTATAAAGAGGAGCTGTGCCTAATCTTGATAACATAGAAGTCTTAGTAGATATATAATAAGTCAGAAGATATTCAGAGTCAACACCACTTCTGTAACTGCCACACCCTCTATCAGTGTTTACATAGAAGAGAGATCTCATTAGAATGAACCTTGGCTCAAGAACATGTAAGTAGATTAAGCTGTGAGTGGGTAAAAGAGCAGAGCTCCCCAAACTAGTTAAGCCTGTCATCCAACACTTACCCACCTACAAGTGGTCAGACTTCTTCACCAAGATCCTGAGAACTGCTTGAGACTCTTTGTATTCCTGAAGCATGCAGATGCCATTGGGCTACACTGGTGCGTGACAAGGACAAATAGAAATGTTACTGGCCCCCACTCGAGATAATCGATGAATAACAGTATATCAAGAGATGAAGTGATCAATGGAAAGATAAAAAATACATTACTACTTGTATCACTTGTATCACTTGTCTTCCCGTTGTTCATCAATTTGCTCGAGCAGGCACCAGAAACATCTCCATATGTCCTGTCACATGCTTGTGTAGCCCAAGGTATCTGCTTGCTCCAGAAATATGAAGAGCCTCAAACCATTCCTTCAAGTCATGGGAATGAGGTCTATAATTGTTACTGGGTTTTGGCATATCAAATATAACATGGGTAGCTTGCCAGGCTCTACCCTGCGGTGGGATACTCTTGTTGTAGCCTCTCATCTCATGCATTTATTGATGAACCACGCAGCCACGCGAGACGGGGAAAGATCAGCCTTTCTGCTGGGTGGCTCTGATGAGCTGTGGAGTCCGTATGTTGAAAATCATGGCACTAAATGTGTGGGGGGTTCCTCTGGCTTCTTGTGAGGCTCTGCTGGGATGTCGGGCAAGGACTAGAACCCACCTTCCCTCCTGGGAGCCTCATGATCAGCTACATAAAAAGTTAACTTAAAAGCTGAGAGTTTAGGCTACAAAAAATGCATTGGCTCTGTATGCAAATTTTGGTTTTGGATTCTACCAAGAATATAACCTTTGAGCTCAAATCAGCCTTAGTTTTCTCATATGCAAAATTAATAAAAATTAAAATAATTGTAAAGATTACATTTGAAAATCGTAAGTCAAATAAAATATAGACTTATCTATAGAATACCATCAATTGTAGTTACTGCTAGCTTTTTTTTTTTTTTTTGCTTTGTGGGTTATACCCGACAATGCTCAGGGGTTACTCCTGGCTCTGCACTCAGGAATTACTCCTGGTGGTGCTTGGGGACCATACGGGATGCTGGGGATCAGACCCAGGTCAGCCGCATGCAAGGCAAACACCCTACCCACTGGACTATCGCTCCAGTCCCATTGCTGTCAGCTTTATAAATATATTTTTATTACTACTTGTAAAAGGAAAATAAACTTTCAAATTAATCAAATTAAATAGTTAGCTGTTATTTCAAAGACATGAGACTTATTCCAAAAGATTACATAAGTCAATTATTACCATTCTATTTTGAAGCCAACATCCAAAATTTATTCTATGTTACACCAACTCTAATACAGTTAGAAGCATCACTTGTGTTCCCATTGCTCATCAATTTGCTCGAGCGGGCACCAGTAACATCTTCATTAATTGAGAATGAGGTCTATTATTGTTACTGTTTTTGGCATAATGAGTACACCACTGGTAGCTTGCTAGGCTCTTCCTTGGCAATGGGTTTATCCCAGGGGCTCCAGCCTTTTTCTATGTCGGACCATCAACCATCCAGGGCCCACGGGGTAGAGTCCTGGGTATAGACAAGACTGTCTTCTGTCTGCCACCTGCTGATGCAGCCATTCCTGGGGATGCATTTTTTAAATGCAGGCTGCATTTTTAAATGCAGGCTTGGCTTTGATTCAATATGCCTGAGTAAAGTCAGAAATTCCGTATCTCTGTTGAGCACCTTGGTGATACCAATTCTTCTGGACAACATTGAAAGTTATAAGGTTCTATAAGGCAAGTTCCCTCATCTGTGCTTTTCAGACTGATAGTCTAGAAGTGACAGACTTAAATCCACGTATTCTATATTTAGGCTGACAAGCCTTTAATACACAGCCCGGTCAACCAATATTATACTATTTTCTTGGCTTAAAAGAGATCATACATGGGACTAAAAAGATAGCTCAATGTGTGCATGCTTCACATGCAGAGACCTGGCATTCATCCCCAGCACTACATGGTCTCCCAAGCACCACTAAGAGCAATCTCTCAACACAATGGCACTTAGGAGTAGCCCCTAATACAACCAGATGTACCAAAAAGAAAAGAAAAAACATTGTTCCCACAGAATTCCTTAGTTCCTAATCAATTCTTCCTTTTGTATCCAAATAATAGAAATATAAAAATAACAGGAAGTAAATAAATAACAGAGTAAATAGATTTCATTTCTCACAGTTTTGGAGAACAGAAACCCAAGTTTATAGTATTAATATGGCCAGATTAAGTCACTTCATTGACTTCTTTTATCCTCCTAAATCAGAAAATGACAGGAAGTTCCATGAGATATTTTATGATGACACCACCTTCAATACCTAATCACTTTCCAACAACTCCACCTATACTAATAACATCTTGAGGGGCAGAAGGGTGTTAAATGTCAACAGACAAATTTCAGAGAACACAAACATTCAGACCAGAGGAAAAAAATTGCCCATCATATATATATGACAATGATAAAGCTACCTCACTTCTCAATGCCTTAGCTTTTCTGTATGTTAACAGAAAATCAGGGGACAGTACTGATCCCTTACTCTAAGTATACTTAGATCATACTTATCACTTATCTTCCTATTGTTCACCGATTTGCTCGCGTGGGCACCGGTAATGTCTCCATTTGTCCCTGTCACGTGCAACTGTAACCCAATGGTATCTGCTCACTCCAGGAACACGAAGAGCTTCAAACCATTCATTCAGGTTTTTGATGAAGTCTGACTATCTCGTAAGTGGGTAGCCACACATTCATTCTTTTGACATCCCATGGAATCCAGTCGGTAACAGCTCTAGCCAGCGGTCATCCCTAAATCGCATTATGTGTCCTGCCCATCTGATTTTCATCATCTTGGCAAATGAGACAACATCCTTGATTCTTGATTGTCGAAGGAGGTCAGAACTCCAGGTTCCTTCTCTCACTTGAGTGAAGCATGATACTTCAACCATGACTCTTTCAATTCCTCTTTGGGCTACCCCAATAGCCACCTCATTCTGTTTTTGAAGGACCCAGGTCTCTGAGGCGTATGTTAGTACAGGAAGAATGGTGGAGTTAAAAAGTCAGATGAGTATCCTTTACTCTAAGTATACTAAGATTATACTTATCTGATTAAATCATACTTATCTAATTAAATCAGATAAGCAAGTAGGTATAAAACATGCAGTATATTATCTGATAAATATCAAATGCTAATTTGATTAAGTAGGAAAGTTTTAATTATTTAGAAAGTAGCACACACTCAGTGAAGTTTATAAATGAGCATAAAACTAATACATATAATGAACACTTTAAAAACATGAACTTCATAAAAAACTTCATGAAAAATGAAGTTTTTCAATGAATCATAATCCTAATACATCACGATCTTCCCCTATATCATCTATTTGCTAGAGCGGGCACCAGTAATATCTCCATATGTCCTGTCTCATGCCAGTAGAGCCAAGGACATCGGCTTGCTACAGGAACATAAAGAGCCTCAAACCATTATATTAGGTCATGGGAATGACCTAATATAATTGTTACTGGTATTTGGCATCTCAAATACAACACGAGCAGCTTGCTAGGCTTGCCGTGCGGGAGGCATACAATTGCAGTTACCTCCAAATAAAGCATTATTGATGAACCTCACGGCCAGGCCACAGGCGGCGGCGAGCCTGGCTGTGATGGGCTGGTCTGCTGGGTGGAGTTCTGACGAGAGGGAAGTCCAAATGTGGAAAATGGCGGTCCCGTGGATTGGGGGGGTCGTCTGGCTTGTTGTGAGGCTCTGCTGGGGTGGTGGGCCAGGGCTAGAACCCGACATGCCCCTCGAGTGCCTGATGAACTGCTGGGCACAGGGAGAGCAAGGAGCAGCTCTGCCCCATGTCTGAGAGTCTCTAATACATACAATATTATAAACCTTGCTCACTGCAAACTACCTTACAATTTTTACCTTTTAGGGCCAAAAAGATCTTATTTCAGTTTCTCAGGAGCTCAGTTCCTGTATTTATCTTTAGTTTCCAGATTGCAAATTAAATTGCTTCTGCATTTAAACACCCAACTCATATAGTCTCATAAGTGCAAAGTGATTTTGTTAAACAGAAGGTAGAGAAATTACTGTTTCAAGTTCCTCATAATAATAGATATAGTTATGGGTTTTAACTGTACTTCATGAACAAGCATTTAAGAATTCAACAAAGTAGAAAGAATAACATAGAAAACTTTTCAAAGATTTGGTTCTATCATCAGAAAAGTCTCGACAGATTGGAGTTTCATAGAAATAAATATCAAGATATTCAAGCATGATTCTTTGCTTTTTTTTCCCCCAGTACTTGTGTAGAGTATTGCCCTTCAACATGTTTTCGTAATATTTCCCCTTTTTAGACAGATACCTTTGTCATTCTGGAAAACATAGGAAAGACTGAGCCATTCTGGTTCATTCATTTAGGAGACTGTACTAAGACATATTGTTCCAAATATCTCTAAAGGATGTACATTTTGACTAGATTACACCGAGAAAAGAAATACTCCAATTTGGAAGAGTCACAATTCCTTTCATATTTTATTTCTCCAGTCTAATTACCATAAAATTCAAACTATGACAAATAACAGAGACTCTTTCAAAAGAATTTAATGAAACCATCTCCTCTTCAACTACACCATCCAGCCTCATAAGATGCCTCATATTGATGCTTTACCAATATTCTGTGGTTTGTCAATATCCTGTGGCTTCTAGTACCCATTTGAAGAAGTGCCAGATAAGCAGAAGACAACCAATCTTGGAACAAATAATACTGATCACTTATATTTCCCATTTCTTCCAGCAGATAAGAAAATATCACAATATGAGAAAGACAGAGTATTTAAGAAAAAATAAATCACAATTTCTCTTTAATTCTATTTATCTGTAAAGAAATAGCTAATTCATTGGGAAAAGCAGGACAACAAAGAGTAATAGTCTACTCTGTGTAAAAAAAAATGGCTCTGATTTAAGCTCCACTAAAGAATGTCCAGTTCTGTTTAAGTTTCCACTGTTTTTATGTGCTGTCATCTTCCTTTACATAGAAACCACTAAAATTATTCTAAGAATTTAGTTTGTTTGGCTAGGGTAGAGTTAAAAGCCCACTACTCCTGAGCCCCTAGTTGGCCCCTCCTCACATTGCCACTGCCCATATAAAAGGGGGCAGCAAGTTACTCATTGCCACTGCCAGGTCTAAGGTGGGCAGCAAGTTACTGGAAAAGTAACCCAAACAGGTTTCCCAACCCATTTCACAATATTATCTATTAACATCTATAGAAATAGCTAAGCAGGAGCTGAAGCATGCAAAGGGAGACTTTGGTACAACCTGGATCAAACAAATTTGCAAAGCTTAAGTTTTGTTTCTGCAAACGAAACTTTTTCTGTAAATCACCCAAGGGTGAATTTGTGTGCAGGTTGTGACGAAAGGTGGAGGTATATAAAAGTGCTTTTCCTTTGTTTAGGGTCTTGATCAGCCCACGTGCCCAAAGCTTGACCCCAGCTAGCTGGCTTAGTAAACTCCACTTGCATTTTGCATTACTGACTGGATACTTAGTGACTAGAACTGACTACTCCAGATCCTAACAGCTTCATGTAAGACAGTCTTGAGTGTCTCACATAGGGATAAATAATCCTAAATTCCTAGAATATATTGTTTGGCCCTATCAGATACCAAAAAATGCACTCTAAATAAATTTTGTGTTTTCGATGTTTGCAGTGAAATTCATGGGACTTGCAACAGACATAAGGCACAAATTATATTATGAACACAGAGATCAGATTGTGTTTTCAGGAACTTATGGCAAAGTTATGCAGGCAGTAACTTAGAGACACACAAGTATCAGAATTTTTTTTAAATAACAGGTTCTATAATCAATGGCTCACCTTTATCCCTTGTTAGAAACTGGTTCTCAACCTATTGTGGATCTGGGCTCTGAAATCACGTGGATATTTTAATTTTTACTTTGCCACTTGTCAACAATGTGATCTTAAGCAAAATGATTACTCTAAGATCCAATTTGCTCATTGTGTAATAGAGATAATAGAGATAATTCCTATCTTCCAAGGCCATACTAATAAGTATTATGCAAGACAATCTAGATGAAACTCAAGTGTCCACACATAGACGAAGCTGAATAAACATTAACTCTACTAAATAGTATTCTCCAGGGGCTATATTAGAGGAATACAAATGATTTCATAGGAACATTTCTACACTTCTATGAATTTCTCTACACAAATAAATCCCAAAAATTGGAAGCAATAGAAAAGTACATAAAAGATACAACCTTTTAGTTATTGTAAAATTATACTTATTTAAAATAAAGCTACTTTATAAACATGAACAATAAAATATGCACAAACACAATAAAAAGCATGTAAATTCCCTATACACAGGTAAAATTTTTTCACTTATATATTGAGAGTCATTTTAGACACAATACAATTAATAGTTGCACAATATTGAAAACTTTGACTTGTCTAACAAAGTTTGTGCCTATGAGAATTTTCACTTGTATTATCATGGGAGTTTTGTACATTACATGTTTTATAGACTTATCTCTAGTGAAGTTTCTACCATGCCTAGAATTGCCCCAAAGCTATTAAATAATACTTTGTCTTTAATTTAAATGCAAGTATTAACTGTCAGTATTTCTGCTATTTCAGAATTTCATCTTATTTTCTATTCAGACATTGACAATATCAAAACTAAAAATACATTATAAGTTCACTGTCTCTAAAGATGTAATACTTTTTCGATACTTCTTATGGCAGTATCACAAATTTGCAGATTAAAACTGAGTTATATTCCTAGATGGTTAAATGTTTTCACCATTCTTCTCTAACCACGCCCCCACTGTCTAAATTCAATAGAATTGGCAACCTGAACCTCTCTCTGGATTAGCACCTTCAACCTCTGAGAAAGGGTCCGTTGAAGGAAATAAGACAAACAAACAAACATGAACTGTACAAGCTTTAGTATCACTTGGGCGGCTATGAAGTCATGAAAAAGTGAACAGGCTGGGCATTTATTCAATACAGTATTGCTCTCCCACCCTCATTCCCAACACATAAGTTAGTGTTTAAGATCCAGAGACACAAAGAACAATTAATAAGCACATCAAAATTCAATGGACACATGAAAAGAGAGACTAGGATATTTCACACAGCCAACAGTGGGTGAGCACCCTTCTATTGAGTGAGATCATGGCAGTTTCCAATTTTATTTTGTCCATATTGCTCTCTATATCGAGAAAATCCTAAACTATTCTAATTTCTTCTGGTTGTATTTCTGCTGCCTTTTTATATTCTATTCTTTCCCAGGTGTGGTTTTGCTACACACTTATATTTTAAGATTTAATATGCTTTTGCCCCAGAGGTTATCTCAAAATTAAAGTTAAAGTTTAAGGGGACAATTTCCCACATCATATCAACCCCCTACTGCATAAGTAAAGTCTTATCCCCCTAGAAAGAAATGCCTAATACTATTACTGCTTTTGAAGCATTTATTTTGCAGATAAGGAACAAGTGACCTGCATGCATTCTTTCACTGACCATGAAAAGGAAACATATTTTTGACTAAGGGTTACACTGCCAGTAAGTACTAAAATTGGAATTTGAAATGAAATAAACCAATTCTCAAGATAATACTTTTATCCAACATTCTATATTAATAAATCTCTACAAAAATTTCTACCAAAAAATCTATATAGTTTTACATAGTTAAAAACTATATATCAATATTTTACTCATTTAGAACTTTCAAAGCTCTTCAGAATCAGTTTGAAAATATAATTTAAATTCATTATTTAATGAAGGAAGTTAATGTGCAGTTCACCAATTTTTCTCTTTCCCCTTGTTTATTAAACCTACATGTGTAAAAGTAGTATTCTTTGCACAGCAACCTTGAATAGAATTATTTTTGAAACTTTCTTTAATAAAATTCGCTTTCTATAATGTAACTATTAACATAAACATACATAGAAAGTTTGAGTAAAATAAAATTCAGCTTAAACAGAATTAATGATTATTCAACTGATGATTGAAAAAGAAACATTTCGAGGGCCAGAGTCATGGTATAGTAAGTAGGGTGCTTGTCTTACACATGGCCAACCCAGGTTCAAACCTGGCATCCCAAATGGTCCTTTGATTCCTGAGTGCAGAGCCAGAAGTAACCCCTGAACACCACCAGGTCTGGCCCCCCAATCCCAATTAAATAAAATTAAATTTTAAAATTTTAAATAAATTTAATTAAAATTCTTTAATTTAGATAAAAAGAAACATTCTTCAATGTTTTTATTGTCTTTATTCTTGTTATACATTTATATATATAAATGTGTGTATATATATATGTGTTGGTTTGGGGGTCACACCCAACAGTGCTTAGGGGTTACTCCTGGCATTATTGGGAATCCATTGGGTTTCTGGGGACCAAACCCAGCTTAACTGTGTGCAAGACAAATGTCCTTCCAGCTGTACTATCCTTCCAGTCCCCCATTCTTTCCCTTACTATTCTGTCTTCTAAAGCACTAATCCTAAACATGGGTAATGATCCATCACAAATCCAATTGAAATATCTGATGAAGTTTATAAAATATTTGAAAACCAGAAATAAACACATACACATGTGTGTAGCAACTCCGGAAGAGAGAAACACCAAACCCACAGAACCATCAGCAACCCAGAAGAGAGACAATCTGTCGGGCGCTCCACCGGGGTCCCCGACAGTGCCAGGAAGCGAGTTCCCTTCTACCTCCGAGCCGGCGAGGAACGGATGAACACTCAGGAATCCTATACAGTTTTAAAAGGCTTTACTTATCACAGGTTCAGGCATACAAATCAGCAAAAGGAAAAACCCAATGCTTAGGATTCCAGGCTAGAACCCCAGCCACGTGTAGGCCAAGATGGCGACCACCACGTGTAAAACTTCCAAGGGAAATAAACGTTCACAAGGCGAGATCCCACAGGGAAGAAACCGGGAGAGCGGGAACCGGCTAGTTTATACCCCCCCCCAACTCAGACCTTCCTCCCATTGTTATGGAAAGCAGGGAGGGTCCAATGCCCTTAGGTAATCCCTCCCTGCATCTCACCTAGGGCCTTTACTGTGCTAATGTTTTGAGCCTGGAATGCCTTTGAAATGTAGAGAAGGGGGTTTCTGAGATGGCATGTCACTGTACCAAAGATCAACACCAATGCCAGTTAAATATTTCTCCAAGCCTTCACAAGTCTCCTCTACTTCATTGTAGTTTTATATTTTATCAGGGAGCCATGCTTGTTTGTTTGGAAGCAAACAGCATTTCTCTCTGGTCTAATTACTTAGGTGTCCTACGTGGCCAGGCTAATATGCTGGTAAGATCTAGCTAGTCCCACGATGATTGTGATAGCATGGGAGAATATTTATACCAGCTAGTACAGCATACATGGTCGGATAAACTGCCACATTTAGACTACCCCCTTATCTACGGAGTGATTTGCGGGAGGCAATCCAGAGCAGATGCAGCGGCCCTTAGGAGTCCTGCAACATCAATCCAGACCCAAGCACTACAGACCCACAGCTGCACTGCTAGCCCTCATGAGGAAGCAACCCATGGAGCTCCAGAGGTGGTAAAAGGGCTCAGCCAGCCCCTATCCAAGTCCAACATAGCTCAAAGGTTTGCTCACACATGCACGGGAGGGGCCATGCTGGCTGGACTGGGAGGAGAGGGTATTTGGGCCCTTCCTCCCATTCCTCTACCTTCATGCGAGCAACCCCAGAAGAGAGACATGCAAGACCCACAGCTCCATTGGCACACAACAGTCTTAGATAGTACTGTAATTTGGATCAGGTCCTTCCCAGTATCTTTCACATTTATACACTCTATACAGTTCTAGGCAGGTTCTAGTCATGGCCCATCATCCCAGTGAGAGTAGCAAGAAGCCAGAGGAACCCCCCACACCATGAGGTCAATCATTCTCAATATCCAGACGCCACAGCTCCTCAGAGCTCCACCCAAGAGAAAACCTGATCTTTCCCCGTTGAGTTTCATCAGTAAATGCTTGAGATGAGAGCCTTCTACTGAGACTATACAACCTACACAGCAGAGCCTGGCAAGCTACCTGTGTTTTATTTGATATGCCAAAAACCAGTAACAATTATGGACCTCAGTCCCATGGCCTGAAGGAATGGTTTGAGGCTCTTCCTGTTCCTGGAGCAAACAGATGCCCTTTGGGCTACACTTGCTTGCAACAGGACATATGGAGATGTTACTGGTGCCCACTAGAGCAAATCAATAATCAATGGGAAGAAAAGTGATACAAGTGATATATGTGTGCATATGTATCAGAATGTTTTATACAATTTTGGGAAATATTGGTAAGAATAACTTTATTAGTTTATTTTCAATGAGTTTTTAGGGATAGAAAATGTCAATGTCAATATTTATTCTGCATTCTAGCTACATTCTAAACTAATACATGGTTATAAAATTTAACAATCTCTATGGTTCAATGTGTGAAAATACATGACTTGCAGACATGAAGTATAAAACCATTTCCCTATCAAGATTACTTCAACAAATAATCAAGTAAACTAAGCCATGATCCCTCTCCAAAAACACACCCTCTTATTTTTAACCAAAGAACCTGTAAAAAAATCTATGAATCAACTGGACATAATAAGGATGTAAAAGAAAAAATCCTTAATTACTAGTCTACAAAACTAGAGTAGAACCTTCCTTTGAATACTGTTGCTTCTCAAAGTTGCACAAGAGCCCCACAATCCTAAACTAAGATTCATTGTTCTTACGGAGAAACTGATAATCACAGATTTAAGACTTAGATCACAGCCAGATTTCAAAGGACTGAAATTTTGTCCCCCTTTTCATACTCTCAGTAGTTTCACATAGCTTCAACTATTGTTTATACCAAAGCTGCTGTTGCAATTATAAGATGTATTTAAAAGGACCACTAAGGTGGGTGCATTTGCTTCTTTTACCTTTCATACTAAATTTACATTATTTCCAGTTTTCTAGGTTATTTTCCATTAGTTTAATTTACCAAAAGCTCATTTGGGACTAAGAAACAATTAAACTAATCCAAGTTGATAGAAGGTGATCTAATTATGAGTCAGAGTCTCATTCTCACAGAGAAAATATCTGAAAATGGATGAACATTTAGATAAATTTTAAATAATTATATACTTAATGTATGTAATGGAAAACTGATTATCTGTCAAATGGTCATCAATAGTGAGCAAATTACTAGATTATGCAGATGCTAACTATTATTTTTCTAAATTGAAGCTCTGTTTAATCATTTCCACTGATTAATATTATTCTATCAGTAGAATATTAATTTAAAAAGCTAGCCATTATCTTCAAAGGAAGCAGGAAATGGGAAGGAAGCAGTCAAATGGAAAATAAATATATGAGCAACTTCTCATGTTAACAGAGTATTTTAACGTACTAACAAGGATCCAAGACCAGTAACCATCAGTTATACAACTATCAGCTTAAAACATGTTTTTTCTCAAATTTGGATCATAAATCTTAACCTAGAGTTTCTTTAATTTAATTTATTCTCAGGAATGATATAACAATATGTATACATGTATAACAATGCAGATACATTAAAATCTATAATCCAGTATTTTTGAACATTTGAAAAATATTTATTTTTAATAATAAAAATATTACTGAATTAATATTGCATTATAGCACTATCACTGAAAGTTCATCAATAAGTCCATCACCAAGTACACCACTAAAAATCAAATCTAACACTCACTTTATTATTGATCCCTCACCCAATGTATTTGCCCTCTTCCAAAGAGCAGGTAAGGGCCCAAGTGATAGCATAGTGGGTAGGGGGCTTGCCTTGCACAGGACCAACTCAGGTCAATCTCTGGCATCCATGAATCTTCTGAGCAACACCAGGAGTATGCCCTGAGCACTGCCATTTGTGGCCCAAATGAAAAAAAAGGGGTGGGTAATATGCCATACTTAAAACACTGAAAAATCAAAAATCTGTACACCAAGAATACTTAATCCTGCAAAACTTAGATATTGAGCGAAAGCCTCAGTTTAGCCTCATCAGCTGCTTTTGGCTGGCTCACTCAGAGGCCAAGACAAATGGCCAAATAAGGGTCTGGTAGATCCTTGCATCCTCTGTAACTTTTGCCAAGGGCCCAATTTTCATTTAAAAGGGCTGCAAGAAAACCCTTATCTTTAACTTCCCTATATTCGCTATAACACATAGACCTGGGTTTCTATAAAGCCCCTAAAAGAGTCATAGTTGACTTAGTCCTATACTAAGTTCCTCCCGATTAGGGAGTTTCTTTTCTTTTCTCTTCTATTTTCCAATAAACGTTTCTGCTTCCCAACTCTGTGTCAAGCATCTTTATTATTCAATATTTTCATTCTTGATTCTTTTTTGCCTGCATCAATATGAAGGAAAAATAAAGCCTTTTCAGGATAAGAAAAATTTGAATTTCACTACCTGTTGACACCACCCTCCCTCGGCCCCTATTGATATGATAAGAGAAGCTCTTCTATTTAAAACAAGCACATTTTTATCTATCTAAAAATTTACCCTTAAAAGTCAAGGAAATAGAACCAGAATCAAAGCACAAAGCAGCAGTAGAGAATCAATATCGATAGTACCCTGAATGAAGGTGATCTTGTTGCAGAAGTTATCATCAGGCAGCGAAAATCCAAGCACTGTGTTCTCAGAATTGGGAGGAATCAAAGTCTTTGTGTTCGGGTAAGAGCCTGAAGACTGAGCACTGATTAAGAATGAGAGTTTGCTTTTATAGAAGGTCTGATGGGTGGATGGGACACTGCAGGCAGCGCGGGGGGGAGCACAGAGGCAGAAATTCACAAGCACATTATCTGCAAAGCAAGGGAGAGGCCATCTCAAGGACATGTGCAAAGGAAAGTACATTCCTCATTGCAAAGTGAGGCTAGGCCCATCCTGAAAGGCAATCCTGAAAGAACATCATGGTTATCAGGTCCTACAGACTCAGCTACCCCTCTGGCAACTTCTGCTCTCTGACAGGAGCCTGTTTGAAAAGAGAGCAAAGGTCTATCTTTTTTTTCATCAAACTGATCCAGCAGGCAAAACACATTCAGGTAACCTTCTGCCCTGAGGATACCTGATTCTTTTTATTTATTTATTTATTTGTCTCACAATCACAATCACAATCTTCCCGTTGATCATCTATTTGCTAGATCGGGTACCAGTAATATCTCCATATGCCCTGTCTCATGCTAGGAGAACCCAAAGGCATCTGCTTGCTCCAGGAACATAAATAGCCTCAAACCATTATATTAGGTCACGGGAATGACCTAATATAAATGTTACTGGTATTTGGCATATCAGATGCTACACGAGCAGCTTGCCAGGCTTGCCATGCAGGTGGCATACTGTTGTAGTCACCTCTAAATAAAGCATTTATTGATGAACCGCGTGGCCTATTTATTTATTTAATATTTTATTATACCATCATGAGATAGACAATTACAAAGATGTTCATGTTTGGGTTTCAGTCATACAGTGTTCCAGCACCCATCCCTCCACCAATGCTCATTTCCCACCACCAATGTCCCCACTTCCCTCCCTCCTCCCCTAGCCTGCCTCTATGACAGATTCTCTCTCTCTCTCTCTCTCTCTCTCTCTCTCTCTCTTCCTTCTCTTACACATTGCCATACATACATTTAGAGGTTATCATGTGTGTCCCTTTACCTATATTCAATGCTCAGTTATAGGCTGCTATCATTTTCAACAATTATTAGTACACTGTTCTCTGTCTTACCTAACCTCTGACTCCCACACGTTTGTGGTAGATTTCACCTTTTACAAGACCTCCTGATCCATTTTTTGCCTGACCTTGTATATTGGTATCATAATATAATATATATATCTATATAATATACAGATATTATATAGATATATAGATATTATATATTATATATAGATATCGTATGTATTATATCATATATAGATATTATATCACATATAGATATTATATCATATATAGATATTATATCATATATAGATATTATATCATACATATATAGATATTATATCACACCTGATTCTTAATTGCTGGCATTAGTTGTTCACTTCCAACTTGCTTCCCTTTTGCCTTTCTATGTGAAAAACTCTTTACTTCAGTTACTCAGCCTTTTTCTAACCATCTTCTGACCTTGTTTTCTTATTGTGCTCCCAGCCCAACAGCTGCAGATCCCATTCTGGTGCTCATCCTGGAACCTGACAGTCTTAGGACTCTACTTGAGAAATTTGTCAATCTTGGAGCCAGGGAGATGGCCAAGGCCCTGAGTTCAATACTAAGTGCACATAATCCGCCAACTCCATGCCCCAGTCCACACCCAACTTTTCCTGTTCCTGCCCTAGGGGGCCCCTGCATTCCACAGGCCCTCAACATTAAATTGCCCATCCCAGTTTGTCAAGTATAGATGAGAGTGATTCTTGGGATCCCTAGAGCATTGCTTGTAAGCTGAACTCACCCCCACTTCCATCAAAAAAAGCAAAACTTCAGTCTCGTTCAACTACCGCACTCTTGGTCAACACAATCCCATGTATTTCACTTCTTCAGATTCACTCTACTCACTCAGATATATTCATCTTTTTCTCACATCTTTCACTATTTTCCCATTACCCATTTAATAATATAGATGTCACATGATATCTTTATTAATTGGTCCTTTGTATTACATTGTGGTATGAGTTCATCAACAATGCATAATAATGGTTATAAGGAATATAGGGTTCACAATATTTGTCAAGTTTTAAATCACTACATTTATTGAAGATTGCAGATGGTGACTCTGACATAAAAGTTTCAAGGAACAGAATTAACCTACCTTATTGAAAATATATGAATAAAATTTAGATTAAAGCCAGATATTTACAATTAAATATATTTTACCACTTAAATCAGTTGACCTGTAGAAAGTACTGAGAAAGAGACTATTGGAACTAGTATTCATGTTCCTCTGTCACTTGATCACTTGATCACTTGAATCCCATTATTCATCAATTTGCTCGAGCGGGCACCAGTAACATTTCCATCAGACAGTATCACGTGCCAATGTAGTCCAATGGCATCTGGTTGATTCAGGAATATGAAGAGCCTCAAACTGTTCCTTCAGGGTCTTTACAAGGAAGTCTGACCATCTTGTAGGTAGGCGGCCATGTGATCTTTTGACATCCTGTGGGAACCAGTCGGTAATGGCTCTAGCCCAGCGGTTGTTTCCGAATCGCATTATATGTCCAGCCCATCTGATTTTCGATGCCTTGGCAAACGAGACAGAGTCCCTGATTCTGGAATAGCAGACGGAGGTCAGAACTCCGGATTCCTTCTCTCACTTGACTGAGGCATGATATTCCAAGCATAGCTCTTTTGATTCCTCTCTGGGAAACCCGAATAGCATTCTCATCCTGCTTTCATAGGGCCCAGGTCTCTGAGGCCTATGTTAATGCAGGGAGAACGGTGGAGTCAAAGAGATGTGCCCTGAGCCGGAGGTTCTTTGTCCTTTTAGCTATTTCTTCGATGCCTTTGAAGGCAGTCCATGCTGCTCTCTTCCTCCTGTGCAGCTCAGGTTTTAGGTCGTTCATCATGTTGATTTCTTGACCGAGGTACACATAACTGCTGCATTCAGAGATGTTTGTTCCATTGAGAGTGAATGGGGCCTCTGGAACTAGTTCATTCTTTATAAACATAGTTTTCTTTAGATTCAGCTGTAGACCTATCTTTCCACATTCTCGGTCGAAGTCAGCGAGCATTTGTGCCACTTGGCTAATGTTTGGTGTTATTAGAATGATGTCATCAGCTAAGCGGAGGTGGTGTAGTTGCCAACCATCTATCTTCACTCCCATTCCTTCCCATTCTAATTGTTGCATGATATTCTCGAGGGTGGCGTGAAGAGGTTTGGTGAAATGGTATCAGCCTGTCGAACCCCTCTTTTGACATCAAAGATCACTTCTTTGAAGAATGGTGAGATACTGGTGGTGAATCCGTAATACAGCTCACGAAGGATCTTGATGTATTGGGTTTGAACACCCTGTTTGGCTAGGGCTTTGATGACTGCTTCAGTCTCCACAGAATCAAAGGAATAAATAAATTCCTTATTTATAAATAGTTTACCCACCCCTCTGAGAGAGCCCCACAAAGTAATGAGAATATAGCGCCCGCAAGGCAGAGCCTGGAAAGCTGTCTGATGCGTGTTCGATATGCCAAATCCAGTAACAGAAATGTTTATTTTCCTGACCCCGAAAGAGCCCTTAATACGGCAGCAGTAAGAAGGGCAAACAAGCAGTGCCTGATAAAATTTCACGGCCATCCTAGGCTGCCAAAAGCGAAGGACTAAAATGACTGTGTATTTTCAATGCACGAACGCTGGCATTGGAAGCATATATTGAGGGATCTGACGGTGCAAGCGCAAAAGATCAAGTATGACATCATTGGTCTGACTGAGAGGAGGAGGCTTCAGTTGCATCATGCTGTATTTGACACTGGAGAAGAATTATTCCTTGGAACATGCAACAAAAGAGGCGTCGGTGGCGTTGAAGTCCTTGTCAACACGAACATGGCCGTCAACATTGATTCATTTGAATGCCTAACAAACCGAATAGGACGATTACACTTGAAGAGATGTGGCCCACTACCAGCAATCTCTATCTTCATTGTCTATGCACCAACATCCACATACAATGAAGATGAAATTGAGAAATTCTACATGGAATTGGAGGAGTTCTATAAAAAAGATCACACCTTCTACAAGATCACAGTTGGTGATTTTAATGCCAAGATAGGACCGAGAAGATTGGTTGAAGAACTCCACATCGGGACCCATGGCCTAGAATGGAACGAACAGGGTGAGAGACTATCTGAGTTCATCATGTCCACCAAGACCATTCATGGGAACTCACAGTTCCAGAAGGCTGAAGCGAAACATTGGACATGGGAATCTCCTGGTGGACAGTTCCACAATGAAATTGACCACATCATCTTCAATTGACGGTTTTGTCTGACCGATGTAGCTGTTGTCCCCAAATTCCAAACAGGATCCGCCCACTGTCTCCCTTCATGCAAAATTCTACTTCCCGCAATGGGGAGAAAAGGCTGCAAAGTTTAAGAAGAGAACTCCCAGAATGACCACCAACTGGGAACTCTTTGGCACCATTGGAGCAACATGGGAAGATGCCATCATTGACAACATCAATGAAGAATACAGTCGACTGGTTCAGCACCTCCATGATTGTGCGAAGAATGCTGAGAGAGAGAAAGACACAAAAGGATGCCTGTCTTCAGAAACTCTTGAGCTCATTCGCCAACGTGGCAAGGCGCGAGCCTCAGGAGACCAAATGCTAACGTCCAAGCTTGATAAACGGTGCAGAGAAGTGATAAAAGAAGACCTCAAAGACAGAAGAGCATAAATACTGGAAGATTCAGCAGAAGCCGGGAAAAGCATTTGCACCGCCCACCTGTCCTTCGCCAACTATAAGACCAAGATGACTGCCCTCCGACACCCTGATGGATCTATCACATCTTCCAGAAAGGCAATGGAGAAGATTATCCAGGACTTCTACTCAAATCTCTTTGATAGCCACATCCACCTGCCCACATACCAAATTCCACAGAATGGATATGTCATTCCCAACGTTCTCCCTTCTGAAATCCGACATGCCATCTCGTTGGTAAAGAAGGGAACAGCACCAGACCCAGACAAAGTCAGACCCGAACACCTGAAGAATCTGCCTTTGGTACTCATCAATACACTAGCTCAACTCTTCACACCTTACTTTTCCGAATGCAAGGTGCCCTCCCAATGGAAAACCAGCAGGACAGTTCTACTGTTCAAGAAGGGAGACATTCTTGACATCGGCAACTATCGCCCCATCTGCCTGTTGTCTGTCATCTATAAGCTGTTTACGAGTCATCCTGAACAGGATTAGCAGAACACTAGATGAAGGACAACCATGCGAGCAAGCAGATTTCGGAAAAGATTCAGCACAATCGACCATATCAACACAGTAACCAAGCTCATTGAGGTTTGTAGGGAGTACAAGATGCTGCTCTGTCTCACGTTCATTGATTTACAGATGTTCCTCTGTATATGGGCAAAAAACATGGATAATATCCTAGAAGGCACTTAGTAATTTCTGTAATGTTAAGACACTTAGAAACCATCCACCAATGTTAAGTGTATTGTGGGAATGTTTTCCCTGGTTTATTCATTCCCTGTTAGAATCTACTCTGTTCAAGATGAAAATATGAAAGGAAGCTGCCCAAGTTTGTACAGAATGACACTGAATATTTCTACCCCACATCCCCATGGGTTTGCCTATCATATATATGTCACATTGTAAAATACTTAAGCTATGAAGTCAGGGTAAAACTAGTGGATTCAGGTATGTTTCTTGATGAAAGACTGTAACTCATGCATAAGTAAACTATAGAACTCGTTTTACTATTTCTTGATTCACAATTACAAGACTCCTTTTAATGGCAGTGGCTTATCAAAATATAGTATCATCTGGGAGAAAGATCTAAAAGGCTTCCCATATACAAACCTAAATGGAACTTCGGGCCCAGAGTACAGTGGGTACAGTGAGCAGGATGCTTGTATAGCAGGTAGTATACTTGCGATGAACACAGTTGACCCAGGTTCGATCCGTGACACTACATATGGCTCACCAAGCACTGTCAGGAGTGATTCTTGACTGAAGAGTCAGGAATTAAGCCATTATTACCACTGGGTTTGCCCTCCAAAAAAACATTTTGAGTAAAAACTCTTCTGCCCTAAAAGAAAGGCATATTGCCCTCAAAAGTCTCTGAGAGTAAGAATCAGCAGACACAAATAGCCTCAGGGCAATCACCCTAAGAGGACAACTAGGTATTACTCTTCTGGATAATATGGAGGAGAAATCAACACAGAAATAAATGCTAGTCCTGGGACGGAGTACTTTGAATGTGCTAAGTATTAATAGAAACTGACTGACTTAGACACATCAAAACTGACACATATCAGAAGGAAACAGAAATCACAGTAGGGCAAAGAAAAGCGACTGTCATAGAACAAATTTATGTGTTTTCTAACTCATTAACCTACATAAGTAAAATCACTTACGCTTTTTTGCATTATTCCTATTCCAGTCTGATTTCTTAAATTCATTTCTTACTCCCCATACTACCTCCTGACTCTGTGCTCAGAGATCACACCTGGCAGGATTTGAGGAACCATATGGGGAGCTAGGAATAAAACCTGGACTGGCTACATTTAAAAGATTGAATCTGAAATCCTATAGAATACCATAAATAAATGCTAATTTCAAGTGGTTTAAGATTCTTGATATTAAACCAGAACCCATAAAATTCATGAAAGAAAACAAAGAAACTTTCCAAAATATTGGCCTTACAAGAGTTTTCAATGAATCAACTCCACTGGCAAAGACAAAAAGGCAAAAAAATAAAATATGAGACTATATGAAAGAAAAATGGTTTTGTGTGGATAATAAATTAGGAGCAAAATTAAAATATAAATTAATGAAAGAAAATATTTGCACTAAATATATCTGATAACAGGCTAATATACAAAATTAATATATCACTTATAAAACTCAACAACACAGAAAAATTCAAACCCGAAGTATAAGAAGAGTTGGCGAATACTGTGTGTGTTGGATGACAGGCCTTGGGAGTTTTGCTGTTTTATCCACTCACAGCGTAATCTAGTTACATGTTCTTAAGCCAGGATTCATACTAATGAGATCTCACTTATAAGTAAACACTGATGGAGGGTGTGGCAGTTACAGAAGCCAGCTTGACTCTGCATGAGTAACAATTGCAGGGATAGGTGCTGGAACTCTGTATAACTGAAACCCAATCATGAACAACTTTGTAATTGTATATTTCACTTTCGGACTTCCCTCTCGTCAGAACTCCACCCAGCAGACCAGCCCATCACAGCCCGGATCACCGACACCCACCCTGCAGCAACTTTTTCCTCAATCCGGCCCAGGTATGCTGGTCCAGAGACCTCTCACACATGGGGCAGAGCTGTTCCTTGCTCTCCCTGTGCACAGCCGCTCATGGGGCAGTCGGGAGGCATGGCGGGTCCTAGCCCTGGCCCACCACTTCGGCAGAGCCTCACAACAAGCCAGACCACCCATCCTCACTCCACGGGCGCCGCCATTTTCCACTTTCAGACTTCCCTCTCGTCAGAACTCCACCCAGCAGACCAGCCCATCACAGCCCGGATCACCGACACCCACCCTGCAGCAACTTTTTCCTCAATCCGGCCCAGGTATGCTGGTCCAGAGACTCTCACACATGGGGCAGAGCTGTTCCTTGCTCTCCCTGTGCACAGCCGTTCATGGGGCAGCCGGGAGGCATGGCGGGTCCTAGCCCTGGCCCACCACTTCGGCAGAGCCTCCACAACAAGCCAGACCACCCGTCCTCACTCCACGGGCGCCGCCATTTTCCACTTTCAGACTTCCCTCTCGTCAGAACTCCACCCAGCAGACCAGCCCATCACAGCCCGGATCACCGACACCCACCCTGCAGCAACTTTTTTCTCAATCCGGCCCAGGTATGCTGGTCCAGAGACTCTCACACATGGAGCAGAGCTGTTCCTTGCTCTCCCTGTGCACAGCCGTTCATGGGGCAGCCGGGAGGCATGGCGGGTCCTAGCCCTGGCCCACCACTCCGGCAGAGCCTCACAACAAGCCAGACCACCCGTCCTCACTCCCACGGGCACCGCCATTTTCCACTTTCAGACTTCCCTCTCATCAGAACTCCACCCAGCAGACCAGCCCATCACAGCCCGGCTCACGCGGCCGTAAGTGGCAGCGCAGTTCATCAATTTTGCTTTATTTGGAGGTGTTTAAAAGAGTTTG
Organism: Cryptotis parvus; assembly: GCA_021461705.1. Lineage (NCBI taxonomy): Eukaryota > Metazoa > Chordata > Mammalia > Eulipotyphla > Soricidae > Cryptotis > Cryptotis parvus. The sequence goes on from JAJIBD010037915.1 coordinate 290,236, forward strand.
CCTCCCGCTCGGCAAGCCTGGCAAGCTTCTCGTGTTGTATATGATATGCCAAATTCCAGTAACAATTATATTAGGTCATTCCCATGACCTAATATAGTGGTTTGAGGCTCTTTATGTTCCTTAGCAAGCCGATACCCCCTGGCTCTACTGGCATGAGACAGGACATATGGAGATATTACTGGTGCCCGCTCTAGCAAATAGATGATCAATGGGAAGATCGTGATCGTGATCGTGATCGATAATAAAAATAAATAAATAAATAAATAAATAGATGATAGATGATAGATAGATGATAGATACATCGATAGATGATAGATGATAGATAGATACATACATACATACATACATAGATACATAGAAACATAGATGCATAAATACATAGATACAAAGAGAGATACATAGATGCATAGATATATAGATACATAGATACATAGATAGATACATAGATAGATACATAGATACATAGATATATAGATACATAGAAACATAGATAGATACATAGATAGATACATAGATAGATAACATAGATAGATAATGACAAGTATGACATGTATGCCATAACTATTATCTTGAGATATTACTATTATTTTGCAAGTCATCTTGTTAAATTCAAGTAACAATAATACATTACTACTTTTCAGATAAAGTTTTTAATTAAACTAAATCACAACTAGCATTTGAAATTTAAGTACTAGTAAGCATAATATGGTCTATTTTGGTGGGATTTTTTTTAATTTTAATAAGGGCCCCCAGGAGATACACAGAAGCAAAGACTGATCAAAGACCTTCTGTACACTACAGTTGAGCCAGACTCTACAACTCGATCTATCTTTCTTATCCCTCAGTGGATTTTAAAAAACTTATTATGTTTAAAGAAATATCAGATATAATTTTTCTGCTTCAAAATTGTTACTAATAAGAGTTAATTTTGCTTTTGACTGCAACTCTGAAGGCACTTTCATAGGTATGGAACTGGTAATCTTCAGGAGTTTAAGCCTCTAGTATTAAAGCAAAAAATACATTTAAAAAAAAAAACAACATAACAGAAACCTACACTGAGATCGGATCTCCCACCTAGAAATATTGATCCAATAGTTTAAGGGGTTAGAGACTTTGTAAGGTTTTCCAGAGTGTGTTACTATTTTGACAACTTTTTTTAAATTGCTCTGGGTTTTTCATTGATTTCAGTGTTTCTCAGTCATGGATAAAAAGTATGAACTTGTTGCTCAAGGGATATCTAGCAATACCTGGATGTATACTTGATTGTCAAAACTAGGATAGTGCTATCGGCATCCACTGAGTGAAAACCAATATCCAGTGTGTGTGTGTGTGTGTGTGTGTGTGTCTGCCTGTGTGTGTGTGTCTGTGTCTGTGTGTCTGTGTCTGTCTGTGTCTGAGTATCTGTGTGTCTGTGCGTGTCTGTCTGTGTATGTGTGTGTGTCTGTGTCTGTCTGTGTATGTGTGTGTGTCTGTGTCTGTGTCTGTGTGTGCGGTCTGTGTGTGTGTGTGTGTGTGTGTGTGTGTGGTACTATAGCTCTACCACAAAGAATGGTTAGGGAAAAAATACTATTGTTGAAAAAATGTCAGTACCAAGGTTAATAAACTGTTTCATTCACTGAAGAAATACATCACAGAGCTTAACTATTTCAGATACTTCTCTAAACTGTAGGAACCGAAAGTCTTACACCTTGTCTTACAGAATTAGGTCTGCAAGCATGGACTGTATGTGATCTGTATAAAGATTGGCACAATATGAGAAGTTGATTAGGCTGTCCTAGGGGAATGTATAAAAGATCAAAGACTAAGAAAAGCAATGCTTAAGTATGGCAGGAGACTGAAGAGGGGTTTCTAGAAGAGAGCTATCTCTATCAGCATCTGCTTGACAATAGTTATGACAATGCTTTGTGTTCAAATTTCTGGGACACAAATTTTGACTACTACACAAACCAGTGTACCTCTGAAAAATGTATAGAATATCTTTGTGCCTCAATCTTACTCTACAAGTGCATAAGCAAACAGTATTTGTATAAATATGCAGATTAAAAGAATTCCTACATAAAAAAGACAGAATAATATTCTAGATATATATAGCAAAAATGTATGTAATATTTCATCTTTTTGTCCTTATTGTTACATGTTGATTGAATTTAGTATAGAAATTAGACAAGTACAAAAGGTAATCCTAGTCCAGGAGAATACAGAGTGAAACTAAAAGTAAACCCAGATATTTAACTTCTAGAAAGTACAAAATGTACTACCGGTGCCATAAATTGGGAAATGCTAAGAATCTAATAGTGAGTATGTGTAAACTTACAGCAAGGACTTACTAGTTTTCTCCTCCTCCTGATTTTATAATATTTGTTAAATGGCTTTCTAGAACCTCCAGTCAGAATTCTTCCCTACTGAAGTGGTCAGGCTTAAGCTCACTAAAAAGGTGCATAATTTAATTCTAATATAGTTATATTATATCATCCCTGCTAGCACAATATCCTATGTTGTCCCTGCTACATAGTATAATTATCTTCCCAGGAAACTGAGAAGGCCCCCACTATCTCTCAGTTCTGCTGCCAATTACAAGAACTGACCTGGTCATTATCTTCCAGGAATATGCTCAAATTATTTCATGTACATTTTACTATCTTCTCAAGATTGATGCAGAACACACTTTGTTTTTTTTTTTTTTTTGCTTTTTTTTGGTCACACCAGGCGACGCTCAGGGGTTTCTCCTGGCTCTGCACTCAGGAGTTACTCCTGGCGGTGCTCGGGGACCATATGGGATGCTGGGGATCGAACCCGGCCGGCATTGGCCAGCCGTGCAAGGCAAACGCCCTACCCACTGGGCTATCGCCGAGCCCCGATTCAGAACACTTTGTTTACAACTCACTCACTCTCCTAGATTGGCTACACACTTTCTGCTTTCCTGTCTGCCAGAATTAAATAATGTATAGAAACTTCCAGGCTAGGCTGCCAGAGATACACAATGAAAGATTCGCCAAAACCCTGCCAGTGAGTCTCTATCAGGAGGCCTCCACTGTGTCAGTATCACCAGAGTATCCTCTCTCAATAAACTGACTTTGCTCTTACCTAAACTTCTTACTCTCCTTGTAAGTTGCTGACCATCCCACCATTCAGAATTAAAAGGTCTCGGTTCATGCTCCTTATGTTCCTTCACCTGTATCTGGGCATACTTATTAACTTATATTGGCCAAGAAAAATACAGCAGAGTATGCAGTGTGGGACCAAGACTAACCTCAAGAGACATGTGAATTTTTCACTCTTACTCCAGAGAATTTTCTTGCAGCCAGAAAATAAACTGGGTAGTTTGTTGGAGTAGGGAATTCATTCTTAATCATGCCATCATTTCCCTCAAGAGCCAAGCAGCAAATCCCTCTAGCTCCTGCAAATGCGTGAGACCTCAGTAATGTCAACCAAGAGTAAGATTCCAAACTCTAAAATGGATTTATACAATGAAAGAAAAATATACTTGTTTCATTAATTCACTAATTTAGGATACAGTTTATTTATGAGCTGCTGTGCAAAAACTCTGATATAAAATTCTTTTAGATTAAGGAATGCTATGACAAACTTTGAACTTTTATCTTGAAACTAATGAGGATTCAATAAAGAAGTTAACTGAATAACTTCTAGCAGCAGATATATATAAGTTTTAAGAAAAGGTATCTAGAAGAAATATCATTAACAAATAGAGTGGGACTAACCTCAAATTAAAAGCAGAAGATAAAAAAAAAATCTGATAACAGGACTGCCATTGGATACTGCTACCAAATTACAGAGAATTAAGAATTATGAGGTGTTGCAGGACACCTAAAAGCCTAGGCCTCTGCATCTGCCCTGGATTGCCTCCTGCCGGTCACTTCATAGATAGGGGATAGTCTGAATGTGGCAGTCTTATCTGACCATGTATTCTGTACTGGCTGGTATAAATATTCTCTCATGCTACCACAATCATCATGGGACTAGCTAGATCTTACCAGCATATTTGCCTGGCCACGTTGGATCTCTAAGTAATTAGACCAGAGAGAAATGCTGTTTGCCTCCAAGCAAGCAAGCATGGCTCCCTGATAACTCAAAGGCAACTAAAAATACAAAACTACCATAAAGTAGACTAGACTCTTGTGAAGGCTTGGAGAAATATTTAACTGGCATTAGTATTAGTCTTTGGTACAGAGACATGCCATCTCAGAAACCCCCTTCTCTACCCTGTAGAGGCAATTCCAGGCAGATTTTGGCTGAAAACATTAGGTAAGGTACTGGGAGAAATTACCTGAGGGCATTTTACCCTTCCTGCCAGGGGAAGTTACATTTGGCTTATAGCTTCTCCCAGCTCTGCTAGGAGGCTTTTAGTTAGCTCTGGGTCCTTGTAAACAACCAGATGGTCTCCCTGAAGTTGCTACATTTCTATAAAGCTGTTTTCCTGTTTTCATCTCTAGATAGCCAGCACAGAATGGGCTGGGCTTGGGAGTTTGGACGGATTTCTAGCTATAAAATAAGCTGCAAGAAGAAAGAAGCTCTCTTTTTTCTCCCTTTTTGCCATTTCGGCTTCCCTTGGTGTTTTGCTTCTCCATCCTCTCATTCTCTGTTGGGCCTCAACACGTGGTGGCAGCCATCTTGGCCTACACCTGGCTGGGGCCTAGCTGGGAACCCAGAGTCCGGAGGTTTTCCCCTGCTCTTGGATTGTATATTGGAACCTGTGATAGTAAAGCCCTTTTTAAAACTGCATCGGATTCCTGAGTCTTCATCCATTCCCGCCGGCTTTGGAGATAGAAGGGAACTCGCTTCCGACACTGTCGGGGACCCCGGCGGCTCCCCAACAATGAGGTCCCTTCTATTTAATGGGAAAATTGAGTCTATAATTTTTTGACACATATAATATTGATTTAATGCACAGGAAACTTTAGGAAACTATTTGTTATATTCACTAAACTATTTCAAGACCAATTACCTTTTTTTGATAGGACTTTGGTTTGGTAATACAGGCACAGTATTTTTTAATTCAAGCAGAGGTCAGATGATCTTGAAGATAAAAGGTGTTGGGCTCTAAGCAGCTAGTATTGGGTCCTGGCACTTTCCACCATAAGGCCCTGGGGATGGGGCCCAGAGATGGCCCTGTTCTCAGAACAGTGGAGCTGGATACTCAAGAGTTTACCCCCATATGAAAGACATCTGTGATTATCCAATGGGATACTGGCAGGCAAATGATTTACATCTTAGGTGAAGCAGAATGTGCCTGCTCTACTGATCACAGGAATATGTAAATCAATGATTGTTACCTTGCAAACGTTACCTTGTAAATATTAAATCTGTGATTGTTTTCTGTTGCAATTGCCCAGGAACTTGCAAATGCCCGTGATTTGTGCTTATACCCCCTTCACCCAAATATTGTATCACTGTATCACTGTCTTCCCGTTCATCATCGATTTGCTCAAGTGGGCACCAGTAACATCTCCATATGACCTGTCTCATGCAAGTAGAGCCCAAGGGCACCTGCTTGCTCCAAGAACATAAAGAGCCTCAAACCATTCCATAAAGTCATGGGAATGAGGTCTATAATTGTTACTGGTATCTGGCATTTCAAATACAACACGGGTAGCTTGCCAGGCTCTGCCGTGCGGTGTTGGAGGACAGGTTGCTCTGGTTTCTCTTCAGATCGTGCATGGTGTTAGAGGTCCAAATTCATTTTTTTACATGTAGCTGCCCAGTTTTCCCAGCATAAGTACTATCTGAAGAATAAATATCCTTGGAGGAAAATAAAGGCTTTAAGTGAATTTTGAAGTCTAAGATTTGAGCCAAAAGAAGACTTGGGAGAACAAAATATAAATGAACACCTTGGTCAAACATATTGACTTCTATGGAGGGTAAATTAGTGACCCAGGAATAACTGGTGGAATAAAAAGTTCTTGTTTTTTGCTGAAGACCAGCTATCCATGAGACTAAAAGTGGTTTCCCTTGCCATTGGTATCATTTTTCTATGTGAATTTATACAGAACTCATGAAGTTATCAATGAAGCCAATAAGAAACTTAGACTTTGTGTAAGTGTAATAATGTAAACAATGTGATATGTATGAAATATCCTCAATAAGGTTAACGTGAGAATAAGACATTTTTTATTTATAAATAAAACTTACAGATAAATTCTTTCAGGGGTTAGGAAAGAAGACAGAATCCTTTACATACAGAATCCTTTACGTACAAGGCTTTGTGTGGAGGCTTTTTACATGAGAAACCTGTGTAACGCAGGTTTAGAGAGACACTACAGTGGCTAGAGTGCATGTCATGCATGTGGGTGACACCAGATTCATCCCAGTTACAGCAAGGTCCCTGAGCATTAAATTCTGCTTAGTAAAAATGAGCACTTCTATCCAGAATTCTCCCCTGTGTCAGTGTCTTTCTTTCCTTTCTTAGCAGCAGCAAGGCAGAGTTTCTCCCAAATTCATCTCTCTTCTTTTTCCACAGGGATGAAGTATGGCAAAAATGGAGAAACTTCTTCACAAATGACAAGAGAATTTCTAAGCTCTGCTTCATTTCTTCTTTTCAGAGGTTCTTTTGGAAATGGGAAGTAAAGTATTTGGAATTTCAATTACACACTATTTTTTTATACTGGTATTTGGCATGTCCAATATGACACGGGTAGCTTGCCAGGTTCTGCCATGTGGGTGAGATTCTCTTCTACTCACCTAAAAACTCGAACATTTTTTAATGAACTGCGACCTCGTGAGCCAGGCTGTGATCAGCTCTTCTGCTGGGTGGAGGCTCAGTCCCTCTGATAATATGAAGCCTTAGCTTCGAGAAATGTTGTGAGGAATAAGAACATTCTAGAATAACAGCAGACACAAACTAAATGTTAGTTGATTTAACATAAGAATCATACTTTTTCTTCCTACTCTTTCAGCATAGTACAAGTAACATCTCAAGACCCACAACCAAGGGTCTTGAGATGTTACTGGTGCCCACTCGAGCAAATCCATGATCTACAGGAATACAGTGATACAGTGATACTTTTTTAAATAGAAGTTTACTATCATTGCTACCATCAAAAACAGAAAACAACTTTCGTACTTTGAAACAAGAAAACATAAATTATGGAACCCAAGTAAAGACGATACATATCAACCCTACAAAATTAATGAAGTATTATAAACCATAATTTGAAGAAAAACTAGAGAATATGTAAGAAATATTATTGCTGTTAGCTGAATGAAACACAGAATATAATTAAGATGTTTCCCATTAAATATCTGTACATATATCCTGCTTGTTTAAAGTTCACTAATTTTAATCAAGATAGTCTATTGGTCTTAGGGAATAATTACCTTTATCTATATTGCAATGTATATTTCTGTAATAGTCAGGTTAATTTTTTTGCCTTTCTGTATTTCAATTTTGCTCAAAAATGTAAATCTGTTCCTTTTCTATTTACAAACTCAGGTTTTAAATTCAGTTTCTATGCCTACCCTGTACTACACCTTTGGGGGTTCCTGGAGGGGGAGCAGGTTTTGATCCTTGCCTGCCCCCCCACCCCAGACTCTCAGAGACTGGAAAACCTCATGCAAAACAAACCACAGTCATCCTTAAGGTCCGGACTCCACAGATGGACACAGCCCAATCCACATGGTGCCCACACAATATCTCAAAACCTGGTATGCCACAAATGTATGGGACTCAGAGGTTAGGTAAGAGAGAGAAAGGAACAGTGTGCTAATAATAGTTGAAAATGATAATACCAGCTGAAAACTGGTATTGAATATAGGCAAAAAGTTACATATGATAACCTCTAAATGAATGTATTGCAATCCACAATATTTAAGAAAAGGGAAGAGAGAAAGAGAAAAAAAAAGAGAAAGAGAAAAAGAGAAAAGAGATAAAGAACCTGCCATAGAGGACCTTCCATAGAGGCAGGCTAGAGGAGGGGGGGGGTAAGTGGGGACATTGGTGGTGGGAGAGGGGCACTGGTGGAGGGATGGGTGCTGGAACACTGTATGACCAAAACTCAAACATGAACTTCTTTGTAATTATATAATAAAATATTAATTAAAAATAAAATAAACTACACTACAAAATTTTTTATTTTGATTTTAAAGTATTTTTGCATTCTACTTGAGACATTTCCAACATTTTAAAAAATATACTGAAACTCTGATTTTCAATCTTTTTTAATTAAAAAAAATTTTGGCAGAAGCCACTTACTTAAATACTTCCCAATGACTGCACAGTTAAATTTCCATATTTCTATTGTTCTAAATTATGCTGTAATAAATATTTTGGTCCATGAAAAAAAAATAAAATAAGTTTCTATGTGGAGCACAGATCTCAGCCATATGAGTGTCTTTAAATTTACAGAACACAGTAATGGATAATTTCTCCACACTTTTGCTTTGTTTCAATCCTTCCACAATGATATAGTAAATCTGTGAATCATATCTAGAAAAGATTTCTCATTGCCATTGTTTCTTTTATTGCTGCCAAACTCTCATATAATTTAATGTGTACTCCCTTCAAACTAGCTGCATTTCCCAAGGTAGCAAATGATATAAAACATACAAGCTACACACTTATTCTCCCAATTGGAAGGAACCCCATTTCATGTAAAGTTCTTCATATATTAAGCTTTTCTCTTCAAAGCAATAAAAATGAGATTTATAGAGAATTCTTAGAATCCATTATCCTCAAAATACATCTAAATATGAGTTCTTGCTCCCCACATTTTAGAATCTTGCTTTTCAGTTTCTAAAATAATATACAAATATCTAACTTAGTAAGAATATTTTGGAAAATATATTGAGTTCAAATAGTTCATTAAATTAATAATTAAATTTTAATGAGTAACAATTCATATTTATTATAGCATTAAAAATACTTAGAAATAAACATAAATAAATGAGTAAAATATCTCTATGCTAGGGGAAAAGAAGGCATTGTTCAAAAGAAATTTTAAAAAACACAAGTAAGTATAAAGGTAATCCACTGATTGGGAAAATATTAGTGTAAGGGGTTGGCCACCCGATGGGGTGACCGACTGGGAGCCTCGGAACGCCGCACCTACCAAGGAAAACTCCTGAGAGACCAAGTCCTATGCAAAAGCAAGGGTTTTATTAATAAGCGAGTATACTCGGACTAATAGCGTGACCCCAAGCAGTCAGTGGCTAAGAGCCCAGAGCCCTTCCAGGGAGGATCTTTTAAGGAATAATTCCCACGCTACAGAAAAGCCCACTCATAACCACCCAATAGATTTAAAATATTACATCAAGGTCTGCGTGCAGGCAGCCAATCACTCTGCACCAGGTAACCATCACCCACCAATCTGAGCGTGCCCAATACTTCTTTCCACATTTGGCAAGCATGGGCCGGTCACGTATCATACCAAATACGGAGGGGGCATCAGATGCAACCTCTAGGGAATGTTTGCCTTATAGCCTTCCCTGGAATTATTTGCTTAAGGCCCTTCCTGCTTTGCTCTTGTTGAGCCATCATTTTATCAGTTACTTTTGGTTAAGCCATCATTTTATCAGTTACCTCTGGTTGAGCTATCATTTTATCAGTTACCTCTGGTTCCTGTCTTTGTGTTCTGTGGGTGAGGGGCCATTCTTTCATTAGAATGCCAATATGACAAAAGTCCATGTGTAGATTCAGTATAGTTCTTATTGATATTCCAACTGTAATCATTTAGAAAAGTAATATTTCCCATAAGTACATATAGACTATAAAAAGATCCAGTAAGATCTTTAAAAAATTAGAAAGTAAAGGAAAAAATTATCACACTTACAAATTTCAAGATATAAGTCCATAGTCAACAAAACAGTACTGTGATGGTATCAAAACAGATTGAGAACAGAATTAAGAGGCCAGAAATAAACCCATATACTGGGGTTTATATAAAGCATATACTGTCAACTCATATTTAGAAGAGAGCCAAGAATATTAAATAAATTAAAGATAGTATCATTAATAAATGATGCTTGGATGATAATAACAAATAGAAGGAAAATTGGGCTTTATCTTACATCACTCAAAAATTAAGTGGAGGTGTTGCAAGGTTAGGGAAACGGAACACCCATTCACTACTGGTTGAAATGCTGACTGATCCAACCACTTTAGGAAGTAATATGGAGACTTCTCAAAAAAACTAGTAGTTGAGCTTTATATGACCCAAGCAATCTCACTTTTGACATCTACCTTAAGGACCAAAAACTATTTAAACAGTGCGTCTACATTCATTGTTTTATTGTAGTACCATTCACAACCTCCAAAATATGTAAGCAACACAAATATTAAATAACAGATTAGTGGATAAAGAAACTACAGATGCAGCTGGAGAGATCACGTTGAGTGAAATTAATCAGAAAGAAAGGGACAGATAGAGAATTATCTCTCTATAAGATGTTGAACAAAATCAGTAAGAAATTAAATTCCCCAAAGCAATAGGCACTGAGAACTGGTATTTGTAGAAAATTTACCATGATAAGGTTTCTTTAGGGATGATGTGGAGGGGACACTGGGACAGTGCTGAAGAGGACACTGGTGGAGGGTGTGATGTAACAAGTTGTGCTGAAATCCTACATTACCTAAAAATAAAACTATTTTTTAAATTAACATATAATTGTTTTAATGTGAAACCTGAAACCATGAAAGTCATAAGAGAGAACACAGGAACAAATCTCTTTAATGTGTATTTTGGCAATGTTTTTCTTTCTTTTTCTTTTTTATGAAACCTAAAGCACCACCAACAAAATTTTTAAAAAAAAGTGGAACCACACCAATCTTAAAATCTTCCTCACAGAACACTTTAAAAAATGATGAAATAGTTTATAGACTGAGGAAACATATTTGCAAACAATATATTTGAAAAGGGGTTAACATACAAATTGTATAAATAACTCATATAATTTAATAGCAAAATAAAACCAAATAATTCCATTCAAAAAATAGTGAAGAACCCAAATAGACTTTTTTTTTATTTTGGGGTCACACCCAATTGCCACAGCTCCCCTGGCACCGGCTCGCGTAGCATGAAAGTGCTCACTGGGCCAGGGGATGGCTTCGGTACTTCCCCTAAAAAGGGACAGTTACCAGACGGTGCTTCCCCTAAAAAGGGACTGTCGCCAACAAAGCCCCCTAGAATTCCTTTGGATGTTTCTAAGAATGCTTGGTGTGCAATTAGAGCGCTTGTTTATGCTGAAACTTAGACTCTGAGTAATGAAGAAACTGAACAAAGAGAAAAACCTGCGGCAACCGTAGTTTTCATTATACACAATTATAGCATAAAATAAAGATAGTAAAAAAATGCCAGCCCGCGCAGTGTCTGGCTGCCAAGGCCTGAGCTGGTCTCAGGTCCTTGATAAGGAAAGGCCCGTGGCCTTCAGGCCTTTGCTTCCCATCATTAGCGGGAAGGGAGAATTCTTGCCCTATGGGTCGAGGCGACTGGCTACCCCCCTATTGACGGGAATGCAGTGATTAGCCTCCCTAAACCTCCTGTGTGAAAAATAATTGGGCTTGTTAAAGTTAACACTTTCTAGTACAAAATCTTAATAATCTTACAATAATAAACTCTGCATAGAAGTTTCTATTTAGGAGTAGGTTAAGTTAATCTATTATATGTGCATAGAGCTAGTAAGTAATTCTATGAATATCAGAATTAAAAAAAATATGTATCTTACTTAAGGCAAATATGAAAGTATGTAAACAAAAAGACGTCAGAAAAACATGTCTGAAAAACAGGTGCAGGCAAGCAGGCAAGAGGTGGTCATATGTGGTAGACACGATAAACTCCTTTTGATGTTAAAAAATGTCTCCTTTGCTAAAAATAACTGGTGTAATCTTGTGTCTGTGCATTTCTTGAACATAAAAAGAAAAGCTTTGCCCTCAGTAAACGGCAGCAGCAGCATTTGACCTCCCTTGTGTCTGTGCCTATCTGTCCATTGCGCCGACGTCCCTGTTCTCCTGATTTCTTCAGCTGGTTACCCCGAGACTTAGAGCTCACACCGACTGAGCGGTCTGCGGCACCCAATGATGCTCAGGAGTTACTCCTGGCTCTTTGCTCAGGAATTACTCCCTGGTGGTGCTCGGGACATGGGATGCCGAGGATCAAACCCAGGTCAGTCGCATGAAGGCCCTATCCAATGTGCTATTGCTCTGGCTCCCAGATAGACATTTTTCCAAGAATATTAAATGAGAAGCCAACAGGTAATGACAAAGTATTTCAACATCACTGTTATTTGGGACATTAAAACATGTTAAGAGCATATGAGAAGGGATGAAACACCCTACAGTGGATAGGGTGTTTTCCTTGCATGTAGCTGACCTGAGTTTGATCCCAGATATCCTAGATGGTCTCCCAAGTCCTGCCAGAAGTAATCTCTAAACACAGAGCCAGGCATAATCCCAAGGAACAATCAAGTGTGCCCCAAATCCAAAAGAGTAAACAAAACCACATATAGCAATAATTAATTCCTATTAGAAATACCATAATGAAGAGAAAAGGAAACCCATATCTCTATTCAAGGGATTGCAGATTTGAACAGTCATTAAAGAAAACAGTGTGAGAATCCTCAAGGTATTAAAAATAGTATTACCATATAATTCAGCATTTATACTTTTTCCAAGGAGAAACTCCATTAACTTAAAAACGTACCTTCATATTCATAGCAGCACTATAATCAACAACTAAGTCATGGAAACAACTTGTGTTCATCAATTGATGAGTGGACAAATAAGTTGTAGAAAAGTAACATTATTACAAAAATATAATTCAGCCATAGAAAGGAAATACTCCTACTTTGACAGGATGAATAGAACATGAAGATATTATGCTAATTGAAATAAGTCAGATGGAAAAACCAAACATGCTGTTCTCGTGTGGAATCTTAAAAACAACTTAGAGTGAACAGATTATACTTATAACTTGTTGCCAGAGGCAGAAGGTAAGTTGCTTTTATTTCAAATTCTAAAATAATTAAGTTAAACTGGTTTATTCCTAGTATACAGACAACACTATTTAGATTTCATTTTTTAATCACTGTATCACTGTATATCTGTTCATCATCGATTGGCTTGAGCGGGCACCAGTAACATCTCCATATGTCCTGTCTCACGCTAGTAGAGCCCAAGGGCATCTGCTTGCTCCAGGAACATAAAGAGCCTCAAACCATTCCATCAGGTCATGGGAATGAGGTCTAAAATTGTTACTGGTATTTGGCATATCAAATACGACACGGGTAACTTGCCAGTCTCTGCCGTGCAGGTAGCATACTCTAGTCATTTTTTAATAAAATTTTTTAAAACAGACAAAATACCAAATTTGTAATATGAGGTGGTCAAAAACAGAGGTTGAGGGAAACAAAAGTCTGTCTTTTCTTCACTGATTTTTCTTTTTATTACACTATATGAGAATAATATTGGTATTATTATAATATTGATATTATTACACTACATAAGAATAAGTTGAGGGCTGGAGCAATAACACAATAACACATTTGCCTCGCACACGCCCAACCCAGGTTCAATCACCAGCATCCAATATGGTCCCTTAAGCAATGCAAGGAGTAATTCTTAAGTGCAGCGCCAGGAGTAACCCCTGAGCACTGCTGGATGTGACCCAAAGAGCAAAAATTAAAAAAAGAGAGAGAATAAGTTGAACTTATGATAATGATTTTACAATAAATGTAAACCGAACCATCATGAAACTAATATAGTGGTATGTATTTGTCTTTCTCAGACAGAAAAATAAGAAGGTCCTAGATATTCATGGAAATTAATGACACAGTATAATCATCCATGTTTTTTCAATATATAAGATAAAAATAATACAAAGAGAAACAAGTCTGTAATATAAATAACAGAATAATTATTACATAACTAAATTTTAAGTTATTTTGATTGTAAAAATACATATTATTTTATGCTGAAATACAGAGAAAAGTCCAGGTATTCCCCCGTTTTAAAAATGAAATATGCATGTAATTAGTATGTACTATGACATATACAGTAGTTTCATTTAATCATAATAGCTGTGTTTTAAAGGAAATATTTCCCAAATTTTTTAAAAATTCTGTTGTTCTAATTTTATGTTTATTAATGATATAAATTCATGTACTCCAAACTGTCAGTCTGAGAAAAATAGGAAAATTCAGCACTCCAATTGACTTTCTTCTCTACTGAAAGATGAAGACTCATAGTTCTGTAGTATTTGCTAGATATGCTTCATCTTTATACAACCAATGGCATATTTGCTTGGTTCATTGTTCAATCTCTTACCTATATGTGGAGTACTAAGGACTTTGATATGACTGGGTTCAAAAGATAGAGAAAACATCATCTTAGGGGGTAGAAAATGAATGCAATCATTACTTTCTTTTAAGATGCTTAACGAAATGATCACAACGTTATAATCATCTCAGTAGTTTCCATAATGTCTTCTACCTAAACTTCCAAGTTTATTTCGGTGTAATTGGTTTTTATGTAAATTCTTTATTTTATCTAGTGTGACCTGGTTGTTTCATTATCTTATGATTAAAAGTAATTTATCGCATAACTTCACTTGTATCACTTGTCTTCCTGTAGTTCATTGATTTGCTCGAGTGGGTGCCAGTAACGTCTCCATTCGTTGGAAATGAGGTGCACTATTGTTGTTACTGGTTTTGGCATACCGAATATAGCATGGGTAGCTTGCCAGGCTCTTGGATCATCCCAGGGAGCCCAGTCTTTTTCTACGTCAGATCATCAACCATCCAGGGCCCATGAGTATAGGTACTAGGAGCCCAATAAATAGTATAGGAATTAAGACACATGCTCAGCAGTGTATCATGATACCAAGAATCATGTGCTACACTCCTGAAGGTCCTAACTACAGTGTGTATAGCCCTGAAAGTGCCTCAGCACCATTATGGTAGGTTGTGTAATCCTCTACACGAATGGCTTAACCAATATCTCATCTTTGGGCACTCATGCTGAACTAATAGCCCTGTTACCCAAGATAAGCAGTGCTTGGGAGGCCCCATAAAACTAAATATCCTGTTTACAACCAAAGCAGGGAACATGGAAACATTTTTCATCAGGTTTGTTGTTGTTTTTTATCATGCTCACTTATGAAGGCATTTCTTTTTGGAGATTTAGTAGTCATTTTTTTTCCAGGATGTTTTACTTTCATAGTTGCCCACCTGCCCAACACTGAGCCACATACACAGATGCATGTAATATTTGCTATACTGACAGTCTGCGTTAGTTTTGAACCTACAAAAAATGCTTGAAATTATTCTATTTCATATGTCTTATTGGGAGTGTGAAAATTGGGTCACAACCATCTGAGCTCAGAACATATGTAGTACAGGGATCTAACCAGGGAGGGTCACATGCAGCACAATCTCTGTGCCATCTCTCCAGACTTTTCCTAATATGTTTTATGAAAGGATTTAGTGCCTAGACTTTGACACCCAACTGTTTCTAAGTAAATCAAATTGAGAATATTACTAAGTATTAAGATAAATTTGAAGTACTAATAGGCACACAGTTTGAAAGACTTTGCTGATTTGATTATTACTACAAATCACAAACTAATCTCATCTCATTGCATTTTTTCTTTCCTGCCCTGTAGGGCTGGACATATAATTACTATACTATAACCTGATCTTTCCCCTTTAAGTTTTATCAGTAAATGCTTGAGATGAGAACCTTCTACTGAGACTATACCATATACGGCAGAGCCTGGCAAGCTACCCGTGTCTTGTTTACTTGTTATGCCAAAAACAAGCAAACAATTATGAACCTCAGTTCCATGACCTGAAGAATGTTTTGGGGCTCTTCCTGTCCCTGGAGCAAGCAGATGCCCTTGGGTTACACTTGCTTGTGACAGGACTTATGGAGATGTTACTAGTGCCCACTCGAGCAAATGGATGAGCAATAGGAAGGCAGTGATACAGTGATACTATAATCCAAGCCTTGTGGCAACACCAACAGTCAGTCCAAAAGAAATGAGGTAGGGGCCAGAGAATGGTGTTACTTTATATAGGGTTGACAAGGAGTCTATGCCAGGCACCATATATGATCTCCTAAGCAAGGAATAAGCCCTAAGCACCACAGGATGTGGCCCACTAAAGAAGAGAACAGGATTACTCAGCAAATTCTGTGGAACTTCTCTCTCTTAAAAAATTCACTATCAACCAACTGGTTATAAATCACATTATTATTTCTGCATAAATAAAGCAAGAACACATCTTTAGACAAATTAATTTAGAGTATGTTTCCTATTTTGCATCTTAGTTTTTTATTTTTTTTATTTTTTATTATACCACCGTGAGACATACAATTACAAAGGTGTTCATAATTGGTTCTTGGTAATACAGTATTCCAGCACCCATCCCTCCACCAGTGCCCCATTTCCACCACCAATGTACCCCACCCCTCCCTCCCACCCCAGGCTGCCTCAATAGTAGGTACACCCGTTTCCTCTCTTTCTCTCTCTATCTCTCTCTCTGTCACTGCATCTCTCTCCCTCTTCTTTTACACATTGGGCTAGCCCTGCAGATATTTAGAGTTTATCACTTAAGTCTCTTTGTGTATATTCAATGGTGAGTTTTAATATGCCATTACCATTTCCCACAATTAGTAAAACACTGGTATCTATTTATATCCTATTAATGATGCATCTTAGTTTTTATGTAGAAAATTTGGATGAAAAACTTACTCAAGAAATATTTTGAAGAAAATAACTTGGGCTTCTTTTTCTAAGCACTTGAGTGATGTGGTAGAAAAGTCTATCTTTATAGTTACAATTAAGCCTTACATCAAAATAACAATTCTTTTTTTTCTTGACACATTTTTTATTAATCATTTAGAATGATTTCTATTTTTGTCTGAAATGTTTTGTTCTAATATTACTAGTTGAGAATCACTAATATTTTGACTAAAATATGATAAACACTTCCCAAAATCTAGTCAAATTTGTTTTATTTTTGCTAAAACAAATTTCTTCCATTATGTTTTAATCGTTACTTCTTTGTACCTTACACCATATCCTCATGTTTCCTCATAATCCTCATATTTCAGAGGCCCTGTTTAGATCTAAAAATGACTGTGTGTTCTTTTTGCATTATATATAGCCATATATATTTCTATATAATGTTGCCTAAAAAAAGAAAAGAAAAAAATGAATGTTGCCTTATATATAAATATATATTGCTCTATATATTTATATATATAATATTTAGCTCTATAATATACAGCAAATAGACTTTGGAAATAACTGTACCATTTCTAACTCCAGTGTTAAAACTTCTGAAATGGTATAAACATTGCATTGTAAAAAAGTTGTCAAAGTAAATGAGTGGATTAAATTATGAGCATATAAAGCAAGTTTCCCATTAGGTAAATTAAGTAACTTTTATAAATATAAGCTTAACCACATCTGCACAATATGTTAAGGTTTCTACATCAAATGTCATAACACTGTCACTGTTAATTATAACATAAGTTATAAAATGTTGGACAATCTGACACTTTGATCAAAACCAGTAACTTATGGTCACTTTATAGAAATATAAGTTGAAATTTTAGTTGCTATTGAGAAAATTCTAGGTAGAAACATCCTGCAAATGTTGCCACTCTTGATGGAATGCTGCTTTGATCTCAACAGTAAAATAAATGAGCAGTCATTCATTTCATACCTGCTAACAAGGAGTTTAGAGTTCTCAATTTCTTTTGCTTTCCAAAAGGAAAAACTTATGAGAAAACATTTGTATCCCTATAATTCTTAGTTGTAGTAATTTTCTCTAGCCATTAGAGTTATGTAATAGAAAACAATTCAAGATATTCTTGCAAGCCAAAGAATGAAGCACACAATCAATTACATGTTTAAATATGTGAAGAACTATATTTTGTGTGAAGAACTATAAAATGTGTTCAATGTGAAGAACTATATTTCTTCACATTGAATACATTTTATAGTTCAATGTGAAGAACTATATAGTTATATATATATATATATAGAAAGAACTATATTTCATCACATTGAACACATTTTATAGTTCAATGTGAAGAACTATATTTTATGAGGAATAAATTAATATGCCTCACAACAAACATGGAAACCGAAAGTAATATAATAAAGAATTAAGATTAAATGTTATATGATCTATTCTCAGTAAGTTATGGAAGAAGCATTATAAATAATCAAAACACCTAATTTTGAGAGTCCTCAATTTCTGTAACAGAAAACAAGATAACCAAAGCAAGCTTAGGTAGCAAAAAAAATTCAAAATTCACACTCTGAGTATTAAGTAACTAAGGCTCTGAGAAGTACTATAAAGCCAAAACAACAAAAAATTAACAAACCCATAAACCCCTTATCTCAGTAAGATTACTGGAAGTTTGCTTTGCTACATACTCAATAATAACCTGAGAAAAATCATTTCATGCTTTCCACATTAAATATTACTCATCATTTTTCAAAATGCTCTTAAGTTTAGAGGATTAGCACACACATACCAGACAACTAGAGTTTAATAAAGGGATTGCTTACGAAGAGGTGAATAAAATGAAGAAAACAAGAAATTCTGCAGTTTGCCGAGACTAACTACATCAGGGGGAATATTGACCACTGCTAACCCTGGAAAGACAATGGGGGAACGAGTGGAGAAAGTATCTATAAAAGGTGTGACCTTTAGTAGAGCAGGCCTAGATAACCTGATAAGATCCACACAGAAAGGAAACTGAAAGATAAATTTAGGTCCTCCATTTTCTTATACTTTAATTGTCTATCATTAGTGCCTCTCTACCAGCCAGAAGTCAGTGAAGAAGTAACCACTTTAATTCTGCCTGTAAGTTTATCTTCCTTAGACATAGACAAAAATTTATAAAAGTTTAATTGTGGATCTAGATGGGCAAATATGTACCATACCAATACAATAGCTAAGGTATATTAACAGGACTATTTTATCCTTGGACAAAGAGAAAGACTAATGAAAGGATAAACAGTGGATATAGATAGGCAAATATGTAGTATGATAAAAAAATATAAGGTATATTTCAGGTGAGTATTTAAAATTCTAGGAATTACTTTTAGGGTACAGCAAAAGCAGTGTTAAGAGGAAAGTTCATAGTCTCTGCAAGCATTCCTCAGAAAAGAGGAACGTGTCAACATAAACAATCTCACTTCTCAGCTTAAGATAATAGAAAGTGACCAAAAGGAGCCCAACCCAGGCAGAAGGAAGGAAATAATAAAACTTAGAGAGGAAATCAATGAACTGAAGCTCAAAATCTCACTCCAAAAGATCAAAAAAACCAAGAGCTCGTTCTTAATAACAAACAAACAAAAAAAAATTGACGAACCACTTGCAAGACTCACAAGGAAAGGGAAAGAGAGAACCCAAATAAATAGAATCAGAAACAAAAAGGGGGACATCACAACAGAAACTACAGAAATTCAAAAGATCACCAGAGACTACTTTGAGAGTCCATATGCCACGAAAGAAGAGAATCTAGAAGAAATAGACAGGGCCAGAGTGATAGCACAGGGGGAGGGCATGTGCTTTGCATGAAGACAACCTGGGTTTCATCTCTGACATCCCATATGGTCCCCAGAGCACCGCCAGAAGTAAATCCTGAAGCAGAGTCAGGAGTAACCCCTGTACATCACTGGGTGTGACCAAAAAGCAACAACAACAAAAAAAAATAACGAGATGGACAAAATGCTGAATTCCTCTAACCTCCCAAGGCTGAAATAAGATTTGGTACATCAGAACAAGCCTATCACCATTGAGTAAATTGAAACAGTAAACAAAAGTCTGCCCAAACACCAAAGTCCAGGTCCAGATGGAGTCACCAGGGAATTCTTCCAAACCTTTAAAGAGAGGACCTACTGCCAGTCCTTTACAATCTCTTCCAGGAAATAGAAGAAACAGAAACACTCCCAAATAGCTTCTACAGGACACATATAAGCCTAATACCCAAAGCAGGCAGAGACATCGCTAAAAAAAGAAAACTACAGATCAATCTCCCCGATGAACACAGATGGTAAGATCTTCAACAAAATACTAGCAAATAGAATCCAAAGAGTCATCACAAAGATTATATATCACGTCCAAGTAGGATTTATCCTAAGAATGCAAGGATGGTTCAACATCCACAAGTCAATCAACATAATACATCATATCAATAAGAGAAAACGAAAGCTACAAAGACAGCTCACAGAATGGGAAAGAATATTTACCCAATACCCATCTGATAAGGGGTTAATATCAAGGATATACAAGACAATGGTAAAACTTTACAAGAAAAAAATAATTCATCCCAAAGAAATGGGGAGAAGAAATGAAAAGAAATTTCCACAATGAAAAAAATTTGAATGGCGAAAAATATATAAAAAAGTGCTCCTCATCATTAATCATCTGAAAGATGCAAATCAAAACAACAATGAGATACCATCACACACCACAGAGACTTGTACACATCCAAAACATCAAGAACAACCAGTGTTGGCATGGATGCAAAGAGAAAGTGACTCTCATCAACTGTTGGTGGGAGTGCCGACTGGTTCAGCTCTTTTGGAAAACAATATGAACATTCCTCCAAAATCTTTATATCGAGCTCCCATTTTACCTAGAAATGCCATTCCTGGGAATATACCCTGGAGACCCAAAGACACACAGAGAAACATCATCTGTACTTCTATATTCATCACAGCACTATTCACAATAACCTGAATCTGGAAACAACCTGAGAGCCCAAGAACCCTGAGAGCCCAGGGTTAGCAGTGATCTAGAGAAACTGTTGTACAATAGAATACTGTTGTACAATAGAATGAATGCTGTCAGTCTATGTCTTTCCTTCTGACTAATTTCACTTAGCATAATATCCATGTCCATTCATTTGTAGACAAATTCATAGCTTCATTTTCTCCTGACAGCTGCATATTGCTACAGTATTCTATTGTACAATAGTTTCTCAGCATAATACAATCAACATAATACATCATATCAATAAGAGAAAAAGAAAGCTACATTTTTCGAGAATCTTTTCGCCATTCAAATTTTTTCATTGTGGAAATTTCATTTCTTCTCCCCATTTCTTTGGGATTGAATTATTTTTTCTTCTAAAGTTTTACCATTGTCTTGTATATCCTTGATATTAACCCCTTATCAGATGGGTATTGGGCAAATATTTTTTCCCATTCTGTGAGCTGTCTTTGAAGCTTTCGCTTTCTCTTATTGGTATTATGTTGATTGTATTATGTTGAGAAACTATTGTACAATAGAATACTGTAGCAATAGAAACTATTGCACAATGGAATACTATGCAGCTGTCAGGAGAAAATAAAGCTATGAAATTTGCCTACAAATGAATGGACATGGATATTATCATGCTAAGTGAAATTAGTCAGAAGGAAAAGGAAAGACATAGACTAACAGCATTCATTTGTGGGAAATAAATATATACCAGAGTTCTACTAACCATTGAAATGGTAAAGCCAGATTAGAAATAAGCATTGAATGTAGGCAAAGGAATAACTATGATTACCCCTAAATGTATATATGGCAAGCCACAACTTGTGAAAGAACAGGGTAGAGAGAGACGGAGACAGAGAGACAAAGCCAAAGTGAGAAAGACACAGAGAGAGACAGAGAAGAGGGAAATTGCCTGCTTTAGAGGCAGGCAGAGGGAGGGGGAGGGAATCCAGGGGCAATGGATGTGGGAAATGAGCACTGGTGGAGGGACAGGTGCTGGAACATTGTGTTGGGGGAGAGCCGCCGGGTCCCCGACAGTGTCGGGAAGCGAAGTTCCCTTCTACCTCCAAAGCCGGGCGGGAATGGATGAAGACTCAGGAATCTGATGCAGTTTTAAACGGGCTTTACTATCACAGGATCCAATATACAATCCAAGAGCAGGGAAAACCTCCGGACTCTGGGTTCCCAGCTAGGCCCCATCCAGGTGTAGGCCAAGATGGCTGCCACCACGTGTTGAGGCCCAACAGAGAATGGAGAGGATGGAGAAGCAAAACACCGAAAATGGCAAAAGGGAGAAAAAAAGAGAGAGCTTCTTTCTTCTTGCAGCTTATTTTATAGCTAGAAATCCGCCCAAATCTCCCCAGCCCAGCCCATTCTGGGCTGGGCTATCTAGAGATGAAAACAGGAAAACAGCTTTATAGAAATGTAGCAACTTCAGGAGACCATCTGGTTGTTTATAAGGACCCAGAGCTAATTAAAAGCCTCCTAGCAGAGCTGGGAGAAGCTATAAGCTAAATGTAACTTTCCCTGGCAGGAAGGGCAAAATGCCCTCAGGTAATTTCTCCCAGTACCTCACCTAATGTTTTGAGCCAAAATCTGCCTGGAATTGCCTCTACAGGGTAGAGAAGGGGGTTTCTGAGATGGCATGTCTCTGTACCAAAGACTAATACTAATGCCAGTTAAATATTTCTCCAAGCCTTCACAAGAGTCTAGTCTACTTCACGGTAGTTTTGAATTTTAGTTGCCTTTGAGTTATCAGGGAGCCATGCTTGCTTGCTTGGAGGCAAACAGCATTTCTCTCTGGTCTAATTACTTGGAGATTCAACGTGGCCAGGCAAATATGCTGGTAAGATCTAGCTAGTCCCACGATGACTGTGGTAGCATGAGAGAATATTTATACCAGCCAGTACAGAATACATGGTCAGATAAGACTGCCACATTCAGACTATCCCCCTATCTATGAAGTGATCGGCAGGAGGCAATCCAGGGCAGATGCAGAGGCCTAGGCTTTTAGGTGTCCTGCAACAACATTGTATGACAGAAATTCATTCATGAACATCTTTTTAATTGTCTATCTCATGGTGGTATAATAATAAAAATACAAAAAAAAAATTCTAGGTATTTATATATTAATTCATTTATGCATTCTTTTTTAACAAAATGTAGCTTTGTTAAAATGCTACTTATCAAGATTTACTAGGACTCTCCTACAATAAGAAAACAAAGACACACAATCCTGAAGGTGATTATAGTCAAGAAACCAGGAGTAAAAGATAAATTTGTAAACTGAAATGTAATTTAATTAGAGCTGTAATAGAATTGTGATTTAATTGTTGTGAGTTTACAGGAAGAAAAAAGAGACTTATTGCCTGGGAAATCCAAACAGTCACTAAAAAGAAGTGACATTTGAACTGAATTAAAAGAAGGAAAAGAATATTTCCCAGGCCTACAAACTGACAAAAAGTCAGGGAGTACATTTCAAGCATAGGGGATAATATGTGCAAAGGCAGGGATGTGTGAAGAGGAAGGCATACTTTGTGCAGAAATAGTAATAAACTGTGAATTGCTTATTATGCAGAGCATGTTGCAAATCTGTGGTAAGAAAAACATGGAAGGATTTATTAGAACTTGTTAAAATTCTAGGACTCTGGAATTTGTTCTGCAATTTAAAAAAATTAAATTATACAAATTTAAGTAACAAATTGGAGATGAGCAGCTCTCTGAACTGCAAATGGGGTGATAATGGTTCTGTACCCCAAGCCCAAATTGATTTACTTATTCCATCCCATTCTTCTGAGACTACAGCTTGCTCTGAGGGCTGTTGTGAATAGTCTTTTTGTTCTTTATTAAGATAATTGCAACATGATCGATTCAACGTTATTTTAGGATGTGTTATCTGAAATTGTGGCTATTCAAATGAGATGAATAATCTGCTAGAAAAGGATAGCCCAAACAGTTCTATTAGCAAGATTACTTTATGAAAAATAAATATCACACTGGTTTACTAGATAATAATTGGCAAGAGCAAATTATACAAATTTTGCCTGATGTGACTCAGATAAGTCCTTTGTGCCAATTTTCAAAGAAATTTAAATTTATTCTTTCTCTATTGCCTTGTCCAACACTGTTCTTCAATTAGCTACAAAACAAAATAAGATTTGCAATAAAAGACTTGAGGGCACAACCTAACTTTGGGTGGCATTTATAAATTACTTCTCTTTCACTGCCTGATTATGATCAGATAAAAGTGTGAATGAACCATTCTGAATTATTAAATGTAATGAACCAAAGAAATAGAAATGTGCCGTAGGGATAACTGTTAATTCTCCTGAGACCTTTCTAAATTTCTATCTTGCGTGATTTTTCTCAGATCAATCCTGAAAAGAAGGTTCAAAGCTAGGAATAAGTGCTTCAGTCCTTTGCTTAAAATATGTATCATCAAACTAAAGAGTTATGTTGTTATTTATCCTTCTTAACCATTGAATAGCAAGAAGTCTTAGGACATCAACATACAATTCTTTTTGGTAAATAACATTTTTAAGAAGTATATACTAGAGCACTCTTCACACTCTAAAGTTCATAGTATTGAGTTTTGCTTAACAGAAATAATTTTTACTTGGACAGCCCTTCTTCATGTTCATTTATTTCTACATGGTGAGATCTTCTTCACTTCTGGATTGAGATATTGTCAATTCTCTAAACCCTCCCACTCTCACTCCGATCTGTGTGTCTTTGCAATTTACCTCTGTTAAAGCAATTAACTTACCAATATCTAAATCATGTATTCATATTTCAGACTCCCTTTCTAAACTGTGACTCTTTAATCCCAGGAATTAGTTCTAATATGTCTTTGTAATTCCTGAAAGCAATAAATGAAAATAAGATGAATTGAAGTGACCTTTACCATTAATAGCAGTCATCTGAAATAACATACAACTTATTTCTCTAGTTCTAATTTCACTGCCAAGTTCATAGCCAAGGAAATCAATCAAGATGACTACTACTGAAAGGGAATTGAAATATAAGGGCAAATTGTTCCAAATAATAGGATAATCTTCACCTCAACACCAAGATGGTTTCCTGCATATACGATTCAAACTCTTCCAGATTAGCTTTGAGTTTCCCACTCATTCCAGCTCTTTTACACTTAGCCACCAAACTTTCTTGAATCTTAGAATGTTGCAGGACTCCTATAAGAGCTGCTGCATCTGCTCTGGATTGCCTCCTGCAAATCACTTCATAGATAAGGGGGTAGTCTAAATGTGGCAGTTTATCTGACCATGTATTCTGTACTAGCTGGTATAAATATTCTCTCATGCTACCACAATCATCGTGGGACTAGCTAGATCTTACCAGCATATTTGCCTGGCCACGTTGGATCTCTAAGTAATTAGACCAGAGAGAAATACTGTTTGCCTCCAAGCAAGCAAGCATGGCTCCCTGATAACTCAAAGGCAACTAAAATACCAAACTATAGTGAAGTAGACTAGACTCTTGTGAAGGCTTTGAGAAATATTTAACTGGCATTAGTATTAGTCTTTGGTACAGAGACATGCCATATCAGAAACCCCCTTCTCTACACTATAAAGGCTTTTTCAGGCAGATCTTGGTTCTAGACATTAGCATATAAAAGGGCCTAGGTGAGGTGCTGGGAGAAATTACCTGAGGGCATTTGACCCTTCCTGTTTCCCATAATAGTGGGAGGGAGGTCTGAGTTACAGGGGTATAAAACTAGCCTGATTCCTCTCTCGAGCTCTCTTCTTGGGCCTCTCTCTTTGTGAGCTCGCACCCTTCTTGGGAGTCTTGTCTTTGTTTCCTATTTACAGGGCCTTAAGACGTGGTGGCTGCCATTTTGTCCTACACGTGGCTGGGGTTCTAGCCAGGAATCCTAAACACATGGTTTTTCCTATTGTGGATTTGTATGCCTGAACCTATGATAAGTAAAGCCTTTTAAAACTGCATCGGATTCCTGAGTCTTCATCCATTCCCGCCGGCTTCAGAGGTAGAAGGGAACTCACTTCCAGGCACTGTTGGGAACCCCAGTGGCATCCCCGACATTAGAAGTACTTGTACAGTTGTAAAACCAAAGAATCTTTACTTATATTTTATATTATAACTGCCATTTACTTATATATTTGTATTACTATTTAATTATACTTTATATTTACTTAAATATTTATAACTGCTTTTTCTTAGAAAAAAAGACAACTACAATCTATTTCTCCTATTGAATATAAAGGAGTTCTCTAAACAAATGCAAAGGAAACAAATTGGAAAATATGAAAAAAAAAAGTAAACAGTATGGGAAGCATCAAAATTTTAGAAGAGTGCAGACACTGCTTCCCTAGAAATTGTTCTCCTCTCAGATGTGATAGATTGAATTATAAAACACACACAAAAAAATCATACTTGGATCTTTACCCATAGTAAATCAGAATTTTACCCTTACTTGGGTATAGGATCTTTTTAGAAATAATGAGGTTAACATTAACTCTTTAAGGAAGACCTTAATATAATAATAAGCTCTTGTAAGATGGGGAAAATTGGTCATAGAGACAAGCATGCACATAGGAAGTATACCATGTGAATACTGGTATTATACTGCCACAAAAATGAGTACATGCCATAAAATTGTTATTACATAAAAAACTCAAGAAAAATGAGGACTCAAATGAAAAAAATAATAAATCATATATTGCAAGTAGCACTATAGAATAGGATCATAAGAAACTTCTAAGAACAATGATATACTAATAAATCTGACAACTTAAAAAGAAATATAAATTTCTAAAATATGAAACCTAAGTGACTGAATTCTGGAGAAACAGAAAAAAAAAAGAGATTAGTAAAGAGATTAAATCAGTAATCAAAATTATTCTTTAAATCTCCATGTTCAAATCTATTACATGCTTAAGGAATAATATTGGCTCTCAAATTCTCCAAAAGAAACTGCACACAAAGTAACACTTTCTAATCCATTATGCTCTCATATTAAAATAGACAATGAATAAGGAAGATGGTTCAGCAATAAAGGATGCAGGTCTTGCATAAATATGATATAAGTTTAAACACCATCACAATATACTTGCACCCTGGTGTATACCTAGAAGTCCCAAAGCACTGCCAGGTGCAATCCTGATGGTTCACCAACTGTACTACATGAATAGATTCAAGCCCTGACTGAAATTTAAGAATCAGTTCCCTGAGTGTCACCAGGAATGATCCTAGAAACCATGAGCACTACTTAGAAACACTGTACCCCCAAATAAAATAAATCCAGAAAAAGACATTACAAGAAAACAAACATCATAGGCTAATATGCCTGATTAATGCACATGCATAAATTCGCATCAAGATGTTAACTAACTGCTTTAAACATACATTAAAGGGATCATAAAACATGATCACATGGGATTTCTTTCAAGGGATATGAAATTGTTTTAATATACTCAAAATAATGTGATACAATACACTAACAAAATGAAGAACAAAAATTATTTGATCATCTAAACAGATGACAAAAAAGAGCACATGACAAATTCAACATCTATTTATTATTCAAAACTATAATACAGTGCTTATACTATATGAGAGACCTACAGCATACATAATACTCAATGGTCAAACACTGAATTTTAACCCTTTTTTCTTCTATGATACAAAAGGCAGTAATCTTTTCCATATAATCAAGAAGACACTATATACTTCTTTTATTTTGCTTTTTTGAGTCACACCTGGCGATGCTTGGGGGTTACTGCATTCAGAAATTATTCCTCCTGGCGGTACTCGGGGGACCATGTGGGATACCAAGGATCTAACCTGGGTCAGCAGCATGCAAGGCAAATGCCCTCCCCACCATACTATCACTGAGGCCCCACTCTTTATACTTTCATTCAGCATTACTTGATCACTTGAATCCCGTTATTCATTGATTTGCTCGAGCAGGTGCCAGTAACATTTCTATTGGACCCTATCACGTGCCAATATAGCCGAATGGCATCTGGTTAATTCAGGAATATGAAGAGCCTCAAACCATTCCTTCAGGGTCTTTACAAGGAAGTCTGACCATCTTGTAGGTGGGCGGCCAAGTGATCTTTTGACATTCCCGTGGGATCCAGTCAGTAATGGCTCTAGTCCAGCGGTCGTCTCCAAATCGCATTACATGTCCAGCCCATCTGATTTTTGATGCCTTGGCAAACGAGACAGCATCCCTGATTCTGGAATAGCGATGGAGGTCAGAACTCCGAATTCCTTCTCTCACTTGAGTGAGGCATGATATTCCAAGCATAGCTCTTTCCTCTCTGGGAGACCAGAATAGCATTCTTATCCTGCTTTCATAGGGCCCAGGTCTCTAAGGCATATGTTAACGCTGAATGCAGGGAGAATGTTCTCCTCCAACGTTCTCCCTGCAATCAGCATATTATTGGAATTTAAAAACAGATAGAAAATAATTAAAATTTCAGTGGCAGTTTCTCAGAAATATAAATTTTAACCCAAAATATTTTATATGGAAACAGAGGACTAAAATAGGCAGAGTAATATTGAGAAATAAGAGCAAAATATCCATATATTTCAATTATATAACCAATTATATAAATCAAAACTACATGGTATTTGCATTAAAAACTGATGTATTTATCCATGGAAGAGAACAGATAACCCAGAAATAAGTGCACATATTTAACATCAATGATGTTACAGCACAGGAGTTAATGGAGAATGATGAAGTCTTCAGTACAGTCCTGGGAAAAAGAACAACTCTATGAAGAATGAAACTGGACCCCTATTATATACCATACAGAAACATTAACTCTAAATTAAATAAAGATATGACTCTACGACCTGAAATCATAACCTTATAAAACAAACAAACAAACAAAAAATATAGGTTACAAGCTCCTTGACACAAGTTGAAGAAGTGTTGGTGATGATTTTTGGATCTGGCACCAAATATGAAGTCAACAATAGCAAGAAATAAGCCATAAAATATATTGACTATATCAACTAAAAGCTTCTGAACAACAAAAGAAATCAGCAGCAAATTGAAATGACAATCTACAATATTTGTGATTTAGTATCAGAAATATGGTGTAGGAGGTAAGGCCTCTCAAACAGCCAATCCAAGTTCAATCCCCAGCACTGCCTAAGGTCCCTAGAGCACCAACAAGTGTTACTCCTGAGCACAGAGCCAGGAATGGACTCTGAGCAGCACTGGGATATCCCACCTCAAAGAAAATATTTGCAACCATTTACTGACAAATTTGGTGGGGCCAGCCCAGTGTTTATTCTCTGCTGCATATGGTCCCCTGAGCAACACCATCCCTGAGCACAGAGCCAGAAATACGCGCTGAGCATTGCTGTAGCTAAACACATAACCTGCATAGAGGCACCACTCCACGTATTTAGGATTGAGCATATACCTTGCCTTGATCCTTTGTTTTAATCCATTAGAACCCTACATAACATCTTACCTAGAGTTACCTCCTACAGGCCACTTTTTAGATTAAGGGTGAAAAACAGGTAAACTCCTACAGAGTTCCCTCCTACAATCTGATTGGCTGAGCCAATCAGAAGAAGGTTGAGTAGAGTACCCACAAAGAAATCTCCTTAAACCACTTTGAGGAATAGTGCTGCTTTATTAGGTGGAACACAATATTTAAGTTGGGGAAAAATAGGGTGGGAACTCTGTATCAGTCCAGCAAGAATCCATCAAAGTTTTAAAGGCTTTACTCACACTTGTTCTGTTATACAATTTAGTAACAGGAAAACCCCAGACGTTTTGTTCCTAGCTGGGACCCGGCCACGTGTTGGTTTAGAATCTTATGCCAAGATGACCGCTACCACGTTCTAAGGCCCAACAAAGAAGAGAATGGAGAGAAGGATAGGAGAGGCAGAGAGAGAGAGGAGGAAGAAGAGGAGAAAAGGGCAAAAAAGGTGTGGAAGAAAGCAGGGTACAGATTTTATAACTTTTCAGCCCAGACTGGTCCATATCAATGGAAAGCACTTAGGCTCAATATCCCTCTGGGAACCTCTCCCAGAATCTCACCTAGTCCCATTGAAATGTTAATATTGCCCCAGCCAAGATCTGCCTTAGAAGTGTTCCTGCAGGCCCTATGTCCAGTAGGGGAAGGGCATGTTTTTATAACAAAAACTATTCTACAGCCAGATAAATAAATATATATATATATATATATATATATATTTCTACAAGCCTTCACAAGATTCTTGTCTTTACTTCACAGTCATTTTGTATATTAGACTTGTAAGAGAGCCATACAAGCTTGCTTGGAGGCAAATAGCATTTCTCTCTGGTCTAATTACTTAGAGATCCAACATAGCCAGGTAAATATACTGGTAAGATCTGTCTAGTCCCACCATGATTGTTGTAGCATGAGAGAAAATATTTATACCAGCTAACATAGAATATAAAGTAAGATATACTGCCACATAAAGTCACAGATTCAGAATGTTTTTCTCCCTTAATCTACAAAGTGGCCTGCAGGAGGTAATTCTATGCAAGATGCAGAGTCTCTGGGCAATAGTGTACTGCAACATATAGGTATTTGCTAAATTGATACCTTAGTTTTGCAAATAAGGCTCTTGGAAGTCCAGAGCATTTGGTAACTCTCTAACTTTTCCTTTTCCTTCAGGCATACTAACTTGCTGAGACTGTTACAGTCAACACTTTTATTCAACCAAGGTGGAAGCAACAAATCAGACAAATCTAAAAAAAAACTGCATTTTACATGGTTTGTGATAGTTTAAATTTTAAGATATCTATCTTATAGATTTATATTGCTACATGGAGTGTCACTTTGAATTATTACTAGATTAATAAAACCAGTTTTAAGTGGAAGGTTTATGAAAAGTGTTTATGACAGTATCAATCAGGCTTCAGGCAGGATTAAACTCAACTTTTTTATAGTTTGGGATTGAATTGCTTAATGAACCAATCAGCACTTTATTTTCTGCCTTCAGCCATACATTTTTAAAGTGATACTCAACTATTAATCACCTGTTTAGATTCCCATAGGTATAAATATTAATAGATACAAAACTTGAACTCTCATAAAGGAATGCTCTTCTGTTTGTCTCAGAGAAAATAGAAATGATAAAAATATTCATCTAATTCTTCAAACATGTTCAAAGGTTTAAAAACTTAATTAATCTCATAATAAACTTTTTGGACCAGAAATTCAAGTTAGTTCATGAGACTGTTTATATCCCCAAAGATTACATTTTTGAGTTGTTGCTAATTGCTCTCTTTAAGGCAGATCAAAAGCAATTAGCAGGGTATTCCCAATCAGCACTTTTAGAAATTCATGGACTGTTTCTGGAAACAGAAGTACCCAAATGGTAGAGGGAAATAACAATTTATTGCAAATAGTCAAAGAGCTAACGAAAAAATGACTCTTTTCAAAGGACTTAGCACAATGAGAAATTTACTGAAATTACCTCTGGGTGAGATTCACGTATTCCATATCAGTTGTATAAATAGTAAAAATATAATATGTAAAGCCATAAATTTCTCAAAAGTTAGAATTTCATTATGTAAATATCAAATCTATAACTCAGAGTCAATGGGACATTACATTTGTAGAGTGTTGTCTTTTTAACATGCCATATACTTTTATCTTCACACCATGAAATGAGAATTAAAGTTCAACAAGGACATGTGACTTATCCAAGACCTCAAGGTCAGTAAAAGGCAGAACTGACACTTTATACTTTTCTTTCAACTATAAAATTGTAGGAAAATGGGCCATAAACTAGGAGCCTGGACCCTGACACCAACTCTTCTACTAAAGGATAAACTTGAGAGCAGTGTATCCACTAGAACAGAGAACAATATTTGGGACCCAGTCTCATTATCTCTTAATGCCTACAAAAAAGCAGGCACACTGGTGGTGAGCATGATTCAGCAACATAGAGGGTAGAAACCAATAGTATTGGTGCTATTGTTGAGATTAAGTAATTAAAAAATAAATGAATGAGTGAATTTTTTCAAATTAAGGAAAGAAGGGGAAATATCAGAGTTAAATATCCCCAGCCGTATATCAAGGGATTTCAGGGGAGAGGATGCTACTAGAGACAGTGGAACTCACATAAGAAACCAGACTAAACCAACCCTACCAAATTACACCTAGCTCTTATCCCTTCATGATCTGCCACCACATCTTAAAACTGAAAGTCATACCAATGGGTAGAGTTAATTTTTTATTTTGCTTTTTTTTTTTTCTTTTAGCTTTTGAACCACAATCAGCAGTACTCAAGATTTATCACTGGATCTGAGCTCAAAATTGCTCCTCACAAGGCTGGGAACCACACAGGGTGCCTGAGTCTGCACATAAAAGGGAAGCACCCTGTCTGCTGAATATCTCAGAGGTAGAGTTTAACAAGCCAGACGACTCCCCACTACATGAGGACCTCCATTTTCTACATCCGACTTCCCCCTCGTCAGAACTCCATCCAGCAGACCAGCCTATCACAGCCCAGCTCATCGAGACCCACCCTGCTGCAGTCTTTTTTAATCCGGCCCAGGTATGCTGATCCAGAGACAGACATGGGGCAGAGCTGCTACTGGCTCTCACTGTGCCCAGCCGCTCATGAGGTGCCTGGGAGGAATGGCAGGTTCTAGCCCTAGCCCGCCACCCCAGCAGAGCCTCACAACAAGCCAGACAACCCCCACTCCATGATGGCTTCCATTTTCCACATCCGACTTACCCCTCGGAGAACTCCACCCAGCAGACCAGCCTATCACAGCCCGGCTCGCAAGGCCGCTTGCGGGCGTGTGGTTCATCAATAAATTGCTGGATTTTGAGATGACTACAAGAGTATGCTACCTGCACGGCAGAGCCTGGCAAGCTACCCATGTCGTATTTGATATGCCAGATACCAGTAACAATTATAGACCTCATTCCCATGACCTGATGGAATGGTTTGAGGCTCTATATGTTCCTGGAGCAAGCAGGTGCCCTTGGGCTCTACTTGCATGAGACAGGTCATATGGAGATGTTACTGGTGCCCGCCGAGCAAATCGAGGATGAATGGGAAGACAGAGTTTAACATGCTAATCAAACGTGAGACCCTATCTGAACATGTTTCCATACTAGGCATGTGCCAATGACAAAACCACCTCTACATGCAATGGCATGTAGGGGGAAATGGTAAAAGGATCTTTCTGTTTATTGTGTTTAAATGTGATGCCTCTGAGCATAAAGACTAAACTCCTGTTTGCAATAGTATTTCCTGTATGTCTCTTTCCAATTTTCACTTATGAAGGAGAAGGGCTAACTCCACTAATTGATCTGTAATAGTTGCACTATGCTTACTTACTTTCCCCTACAGTTTGGAGTTTATACGTTTTCTATTTGAGGAGTTCTGCTTTAGTTTCCAAGCAAATTAGTGTGCTTTATCATCTAAAACAATAGCACTGAATTTGGAAGTCAAGCAGACAAATTCAGATCCTATTAAGAGCAAATCACTTTGCCTTTCCAAACTTCCATTTCTGCATTATTTTTTAAAATATAAAATAAATTATAAACTCATAGAGTATATTATGAGTTTAATAAGATGGTAACTGCTAAAGATGAGAAAACATTGTATCACTTATATCACTTATATCAGTTGTCTTCCCGTTGTTCATCGATTTGCTTGAGCGACACCAGTAATATCCCCATTCGTTGGAAATGAGGTTCATTATCGCTACTGTTTTTGGCATATTGAATACACCATGGGTAGCTTGCCAGGCTCTGCCGTGGCTCTGGGTTCATCCCACGGGATCCAGTGTTTTTTATATGTTAGACCATCAAATACCCAGGGCCCAGGGGCAGAGCCCTGGGTGTAGACAAGCCTGTCTCCTGTCTGCCACCTGCCGACACGGCTGGGCACTGCAATCACACCTGCAACACCTCAAGTGGCAGAATACATTATTTGTATCTAATTCCATTACTCAAAAGCACATATATTTCATTTATTTACAATTGGTACTTAAAGTGATTCTTAATATACCAGAGTTTTCACCCACAAAAATATCTAAATTGTTTAATTAGTGAAACTAGATGTGTTAAATAATGGTTAGATTCTTTGTCACTTTGATGATTAAATGACAAATATAAAAGCATTGACTATATTCTGTAATGAAAGTTTTAAATGCTTAAATAGACAAGCTGGGAAATTCAGAAACATTGACAATTTTCTTTATGGGGGAATGTTTTT
The DNA here is from genome assembly GCA_021461705.1 of Cryptotis parvus. NCBI lineage: Eukaryota > Metazoa > Chordata > Mammalia > Eulipotyphla > Soricidae > Cryptotis > Cryptotis parvus. The sequence continues at coordinate 324,184 of JAJIBD010037915.1, forward strand.
AAATTTCAGGAGGAGAAACCAAAATATAAACTCCAGGTACAAAAACATGAGAACAAAGTATGAATGTAAAATGGACTAGAAATCTGAAGAATGGAACAAATTTCGGTATGCATACATGTGTAAACACTTAAAAGTTTAATTCATGTCAGGCATCTCAAGAGACAGTTTCAATCATGACCTCATTTAAGCCTCACATAATCCATGTAGCACAATACTATTATAACTCCCCTTTCACAATCGAGGCTTCCAGAAGCAAGCTGATTTGTCTGTGAGCACCCAATGAGGGCATGCAGAACTGAAATCCAGTCATTTCTGTTAACCACACACTAGATGTGTCCCTCCTATTTGATCTCTATCCCTCCCTAGTGTTTTTTTTAATTCTAGATGCCAGTGATATTCTATTTTGTAGCTTCCTCACCCAGTCCTTATCTTCAGAAATTGCTTATGTTCAGCATATCATAGATAATACTTCAATACTGGGCATGTCTACATATAGATCAGCCTCTTCTGTTTTATCTGATGACAAAAAAGTAATAAAGAAATAAAAATAGGTTTGACTGTGTCCTTATCTAAACAATTATCATGATTCCAGAATCATTTGAGAAAAGAGTAGAAGAGTAAATAATGGCTCACAATTCTTTCATGTCCCGTTTACCCAGGTAAGGCAGATTCAGTCCCTTCACAGAGAACATCTACAAGGATTTCCATGATCTCTCCTGAACACAGCTCAAGTATACCAACCTTTATTAAGATATTTGATTGTTAGAAATCTCCCTATTCAACATCCAGACCTTAGTTAAAGTATTTTTTAAAGGTTTTGAAAGTCTGAGACAGTCTCCATAACATTATATCTAAAAAATTACCAGCACTCTTATCAGCATATTTGTCTTCATTGCAACCTTTCTCAATTTCTAATTGCTACCCCCAAAAAACACCTCTTCACTTGTCCTATGAGAGATACTGAAGAACTGAAAAAAAATTCCCATTGAAAATATGAAACCATCACCTATCTAGTCCGAAACATTTCTATCATTTTATGGTAAATCTCTTTCCCACAAAAAATATTTCCTTCTACTCTTAGATTTGTGAATAACGCTGCAATAAATATAGGCACATTAATATTCTCTTAAATGAGAGTTTCTATATTTTTCAAATAAATGACTACTAGTAGTATTGCTGGATCATAACTAATTTCAACTTCATTTTTAATAGGGTCCACACCAATTGGTAACATTGGTTTTCTAGTGTTCATTATGATATTATGCAAGAATTTTTCACTCTTTTATAAATGAATTTTGTCCAATCACATTGAACTGAGGTTTATTTAATTTTTCAGTCACTATCACTATCACTATCTTCCCGTTAATCATCTATTTGCTAGAGCGGGCACCAGTAATACCTCCATATGTCCTGTCTCATGCTAGTAGAACCCAAAGGCATCTGCTTGCTCCAGGAACATAGAGAGCCTCAAACCATTATATTAGGTCACGGGAATGACCTAATATAAATGTTACTGGTATTCGGCATATCAAATACTACACGAGCAGTTTGCCAGGCTTGCCGTGCAGGTGGAATACTGTTGTAGTCACTTCTAAATAAAGCATTTATTTCAGTGTTGAATAAAAAATACATGTCCATGTTTGTATAGCAACACTAACAGAAACCCCTATCAGTACAAAGAATATGCAAACTTTACAGGAGTCATTAACTGATTTAAAAGTTTATCCTCTAACTTATCACTTCATGTATTACCCAGTCAGACCACTGTAGAATATGGGGTATTGAATTAACTGGAAGATCTTCTCTTCAAAAAATCACTTCTCAAGCATATATTGGAATGAATGAATAAACAGTTATCTTTCACATGTTTACTCCACAATCACATAATACTTAAATAAATTACACTCAGATTCAGGAAGTGAGCTACTGAGGCCCAAAAATAAAGTACAAAAATTAATCCTAGAGAAAGTGGTGCAGTGGAAAATATATGAGAAATATGGATGCATTTTCTTGAAACAATTTTGAAAGTAGCATTGTGCATTGAAAAAATGAAAAAAAGACCAGCTTTAGATTTTAAGGTACAAAATCAGAACAAAATAAGTCAAAAAGGATAAAAGTATAAAAATGCTGAACTACTACACTAAAATTTCTTGAATTTCTCATTATTAAGAGCTCTATTGTTCCCAAAACTACAGAATATAAAGACTGAAATTTCCATTTAAAAGTGGTCAGAGCTATGAGAGGCATGTAGGGACAAAAACACATAATACATCATCATTTTCATAACTTCAGGGTAATATAAAATAGTCCCCCAAAAGGACCAAAGGAACTTTAAGAGAAAATAAAATAGAACAAAATTCAAAGCTATAAAATTCTTTACTGTAAATATATGTCTTTATACACAAAGGTAATATATATTTAAAGATCCAATATTAATAAAACCCCCAACACAACATAATAAGTTACTCCACAAGGCTTTTTGACTAACAAATTCACAGAAAAACATACTGAAACTTTGTCATTTTCTCCATTTATTGTTATCTACTGAATAGAAATCTGTTTCACTTTCCTTCTTTACAACAAAATACAAAGATGAAATATGAAAAAAAATTCTCACAAAATCTTTATATGAAACTATTATTTTTGAAGAAGGAAACATATAAGCTCTATAATTCAGAAAGGAGGCTAAAATTCAGGGTTTCTTTAGAAAAACCATTCAAAAGCAACTTTCCAATATTTGACACCAAAGCTACTGAAGCATATTAAGGAAGAATCAAGTGAATTCTCAAGCTAGCAGGTATAGAGCAAGAACTGAGCTACCATTGTAATAAATGGGCTTTACATGCCTATCCTGATAGGTGTGCCCAGTGTGGTGTGAGAAGCCTCACCAAGGATGGATGAATCATTATCCAAGAACAGCATTTTAAGTATGGATGTAATAAAGGCATATTGTCTGGTTATTTGCTGGTTACCCATAGTTAAAAGTCATTAAACTGCTTTTTCCCTAATACATAGGGGAAAAAACTTGGAAAAAATATTTAATTCAAAAATGGAGGGAAAGTACTTAAAATTATATACCTAATAAGGGATTGATGACTATAATTCATAAAGCAATGAAGCAAGGTTAGACTCGGTCAGGGGCTGGCCAAGCCCCTTACCAGCAACCGGAGGTTAGCTCCATGGGTTGCTTCCCACGTGGGGCCGAGAGGCGCAGCTGTAGGTCTGAAGTGGTTGGGTCTGGAACTCTTCTGGGGTTACCAAAGGAGCTGTGGGTCTGGCATGACACTCTTCCGGACCAGCTTGGCCCGTCCCCTGCACGTGTGAGCAAACTCTTGGAACCGAGCCCCTTACCAGCGACCAGAGGTCAGCTCCATGGGTTGCTTCCACTTGGGACCAAGCGATGCAGCTGTGGGTCTGTAGTGGCTGGGTCTGGAACTCTTCTGGGGTTGCTGAGGGAGCTGTGTGTCTGGCATGTCTCTCTTCCAGGGTAGCTGGCATGGAGGTGGTGGAAAGGGTGGAGGATCCCAAATCCCACTCCAAGTCCGGCCAGCCTGGCCCCTCCCCGCATGTAGGAGCGAACCCTTGGAGCAATTTTGGACTCAGACAGGGGCTGACTGAGCCTCTTACCAGCATCCGGAGGTCAGTTCCATGGGTTGCTTCCACGTGGGGCGAGCAGTGCAGCTGTGGATCTAGAGTGGTTGGTTCTAGAACTCTTCTGGAGTTGCAGATGGAGCTGTGGGTCTGGTTCCAATGGTTCACTCACATGTGTGAGGGAGGGGCCATGCTGACCAGACTTGGAGCGGGATTTGGGCTCCTCTGCCCTTTCCTCCACCTCCACATCAGCTACCCCTGAAGAGAGACATGCCAGACCCACAGCTTTGTAGGCGTGAGGCCACTCCACAGCCCCGCCACAGTCTTAGATAGTACTAGCTGTTAGGATCAGGTCCTTCCCAGGATCTTTCATATTTATACACTGTACAGTTCTAGTCAGCTTCTAGTTGTGACCTGTCATCCCAGTGAGCCTATCCAGAAGCCAGAGCAACTCCCACACCATGAGGTCAGTCATTTTCAACATCAAGACTCCACAGCTCCTCAGAGCTCCACCCAAGAGAAAACCTGATCTTTCCCTTTGAGTTTCATCAGTAAATGCTGAGATGAGACCCTTCTACTGAGAGTATACCACCTACATGGCAGGGCCTGACAAGCTACCTGTGTTTTATTTGAAATGCCAAGAAAACAGTAACAATTATGGACCACATTCCCATGACCTGAAGGAATGGTTTGAGGCTTTTGCTGTTTCTGGAGCAAGCAGATGCCCCTGGGATACACTTGCTTGCAACTGCACATATGGAAATGTTACTGGTGCCCGCTCAAGCAAATCAATGAACAACGGGAAGACAAGTGATACAAGTGATAAAAGTGAATTCATAAAGCACTCTAATAATTCAATTACAATAATAAAAGCATTCCAATTGAAACTGGATAAATATCTTGAATATACATTTCTCCAAAGATGATATGCAAATGACTAATAAACACATGAAAAGATGGAGAGTGGTTTAACAATGCTAATCCTTTAAATTTATAAATTTGAAATAACTTTTAAATTATTATGTCTTTAATTTTTTTTTAACATTGTCATAAGCCTACAGCACCCAGTATTCCTAGGCGGTCTCCCATCCAAGTATTAACCAGGCCCCACCCTGCTTAGCTTCCCAGATCAGTAGCATACTCTTGTAGTCATCTGAAAATCCAGCATTTATTGATGAACTGCACAGCCACTTGTGGAGGAGGTCCGGATGTGGGAAAACGGAGGCCATCATGGAGTGGGGGAGGGGGGTTGTCTGGCTTGTTGCGAGGCTCTGCTGGGGTAGCAGGCCAGGGTTAGAACCCGCCATCCCTCTCGGGCACCTCATGAGCAGCTGGGCACAGGGAGAACCAGTAGCAGCTCTGCCCGATGTCTGTGATTCTCTCATTTTATTTTATAAAAGTCTCAATTTATTTTATATTGGAAATACAAAGTCTCAGAAGCTTGAGACCTTGTGCCCTATATAAATCTCATCTATTAAGAAAGATACTACAGATCCATAGGCAGGGGGCTAGGTCTAGTAAAATGATGAGTGAAAAAAAAATCCGTTCATTATATCCTAAGTGTGATTTTTTTAATCTTTTAATTCACTTCCATTTTTGATCACTTAAAAGTAAAACATGGGAGAAAATCTCTTGTGATACTGAAAAATTTGTAGCACCTAATCAAATTGACTAAAATTTAGTCTATAACAAGTAAAAGAGTTGCTATCAAAAGCCACTCAACTAACAAAAATCAGATTAGAAACTTAAATACATGAAACTTTATATGTGTTTTTAATTCACAATAAAATAAAATTTGATCTTCTTTTAACTTTCAAACTTTAACTTTCCTAGACTTTAATTTGCAATTATTTGGTACATTATAGAATAACTTGCTCCTCCATTTTTCACTATGTATGTCTGAAAGCCTAAGATAACCTAGCAAGTATTTAAAAAATTCTGACCAGTTATTTAAATATGTTATTTAAATATTATAGATTCCAAAGGGAATGGATGGCCCAAAGCAAGCCAAACAGCCACGGAGAGGCTTGCTGCTTCCCCTCCCCAGCTGCTGCCATCCCATCACCCTGCTGCACCCTATCTCAGGTCTGTGATTCCCACCCTGCACCAGAGGACCCCCACCCCAGACCACAGCCCAAAAACCAAAACTGCGTGGACACAACAATGTCCACGCAAACTACTCTGTGTAAAGGGTTCCAAGGTTTCAGTGTTCATAGCACCCAACAATTCTCCCCTTTCACAAAACTCTGAAAACAGCTTAGGCACCCCCTAACTTTACTATCTAGTCACATAAGTTAAGACAGTTTGCAAATGTCAAAAGGTTGTAACGGTAAAGCAACGCAGAAGTCCACCAAGCTCAGTGAATAAAGCTGCTAACCCAGTTGAGACAAACTTGATCACTTGATCACTTGAATCCCGTTATTCATCGATTTGCTCGAGCGGGCGCCAGTAACAATTCCATTGGACCCTATCACGTGCCAATGTAGCCCAATGGCATCTGTTTGATTTAGGAATATGAAGAGCCTCAAACCGTTCCTTCAGGGTCTTAACAAGGAAGTCTGACCATCTTGTAGGTGGGCGGCCACGTGATCTTTTGACATCCCGTGGGATCCAGTCAGTAACGGCTCTAGTCCAGCGGTTGTCTCCAAATCGCATTACATGTCCAGCCCATCTGATTTTCGATGTCTTGGCAAGCGAGACAGCGTCCCTGATACTGGAATAGCGACGGAGGTCAGAACTCCAGATTCCTTCTCTCACTTGGAGTGAGGCGTGATATTCCAAGCATAGCTCTTTCGATGCCTCTCTGGGAGACCCGAATAGCATTCTCATCCTGCTTTCCGTAGGGCCCAGGTCTCTGAGGCGTATGTTAATGCAGGGAGAACGGTGGAGTCGAAGAGATGTGCCCGGAGCCGGGAGGTTCTTTGTCCTTTTAGCTATTTCTTCGATGCCTTTGAAGGCATTCCATGCCGCTCTCTTCCTCCTGCGCAGCTCAGGTTTTAGGTCGTTCATCATGTTGACTTCTCGACCTAGGTACACATAACTGCTGCATTCAGAGATGTTTGTTCCATTGAGAGTGAATGGGGCCTCTGGAACTAGTTCATTTCTCATGAACATAGTTTTCTTCAGATTCAGCTGTAGACCTACCTTTCCACATTCTCGGTCAAAGTCAGCCAGCATTTGTGCCGCTTGGCTAATGTTTGGTGTTATTAGAACGATGTCATCAGCGAAGCGGGAGGTGGTGTAGTTGCCGACCATCTATCTTCACTCCCATTCCTTCCCATTCTAATTGTCTCATGATGTTCTCGAGGGTGGCACTGAAGAGTTTTGGTGAGATGGTATCACCCTGTCGAACCCCTCTTTTGACATCAATGATCACTTCTTTGTAGAATGGTGAGATCCTGGTGGTGAATCCGTAATACAGCTCACGAAGGATCTTGATGTATTGGGTTTGAACACCCTGTTTGACTAGGGCTTCGATGACTGCTTCAGTCTCGACAGAATCAAAGGCTTTCTGTAAATCAATGAACGTGAGACAGAGTGGCATCTTGTACTCCCTACAAACCTCAATGAGCTTGGTTACTGTGTGGATATGGTCGACTGTGCTGAATCCTTTCCGGAAACCTGCTTGCTCACATGGTTGTCCTTCATCTAGTGTTCTGCTAATCCTGTTCAGGATGACTCGTGTAAACAGCTTGTAGATGACAGACAACAGGCAGATGGGGCGATAGTTGCCGATGTCGTGAATGTCTCCCTTCTTGAACAGTAGAACTGTCCTGCTGGTTTTCCATTGGGAGGGCACCTTGCATTCGGACAGGTAGCGTGTGAAGAGCCGAGCTAGTGTATTGATGAGTACCGATGGCAGATTCTTCAGATGTTCGGGTCTGACTTTGTCTGGGCCTGGTGCTGTTCCCTTCTTTACCGATGAGATGGCATGTCTGATTTCAGAAGGGAGAACATTGGGAATGACATATCCATCCTGTGGAATTTGGTATGTGGGCAGGTGGATGTGGCTATCAAAGAGATTTGAGTAGAAGTCCTGGATAATCTTCTCCATTGCCTTTCTGGAAGATGTGATAGATCCATCAGGGCGTCGGAGGGCAGTCATCTTGGTCTTATAGTTGGTGAAGGACAGGCGGGCAGTGCGAATACTTTTCCCAGCTTCTGCTGCATCTTCCAGTATTTCTGCTCTTCTGTCTTTGAGGTCTGCTTTTATCGCTTCTCTGCACTGTTTAGCAAGCTTGGACGTTAGCATTTGGTCTCCTGAGGCTCGCGCCTTGCCACGTTGGTGAATGAGCTCAAGAGTTTCTGAAGACAAGCGTCCTTTTGTGTCTTTCTCTCTCTCGGCATTCTTCGCACAATCATGGAGGTGCTGAACCAGTCGGTTGTATTCTTCATCGATGTCATCAATGATGGTATCTTCCCATGTTGCCGCAATGGTGCCAAAGAGTTCCCAGTTGGTGGTCGTTCTGGGAGTTCTCTTCTTAAACTTTGCAGCTTTTTCTCCCTGTTGAGGGAAGTAGAATTTTGCACGAAGGAGACGGTGGTCCGATCCTGTCTGGAATTTGGGGACGACAGCAACATCGGTCAGACAAAACCGTCGATTGAAGATGATGTGGTCAATTTCATTGTGGAACTGTCCGCCAGGAGATTCCCAATGTGGAGCTGTCCAATGCATGTTCTATATGCCAAATCCAGTAACAAAAATGTTTATTTTCCTGACCCTGAAAGAGCCCCTTAATACGGCAGCAGTAAGAAAGGCAAACAAGCAGTGCCTGATAAAATTTCACGGCTGTCCTAGGCTGCCAAAACGAAGAAGAACTAAAATGACTGTCTGTACTTTCAATGCACGTACACTGGCATCGGAAGCATATATTGAGGATCTGATGCTGCAAGCAAGAAAGATCAAGTACGCATCATTGGTCTGACTGAGACGAGGAGGCGTCAGTCGCATCATGCTGTATTTGACACCGGAGAAGAATTGTTCCTTGGAACATGTGATGAAAGAGGCATTGGTGGCGTTGGTGTCCTTGTCAACACGAACATGGCTGTCAACATTGATTCATTTGAATGCCTAACAAACCGAATAGGACGATTACACTTGAGGAGATGTGGCCCACTGACAGCAATTTCTATCTTCATTGTCTATGCACCAACATCCACATACAAAGAAGATGAAATTGAGAAATTCTACATGGAATTGGAGGAGTTCTATAAAAAAGATCACACCTTCTACAAGATCATAGTCTGTGATTTTAATGCCAAGATAGGACCGAGAAGATCGGCTGAAGAACTCCACATCGGGACCCATGGCCTAGAATGGAACGAACAGGGTGAGAGACTATCTGAGTTCATCATGTCCACCAAGACTATTCATGGGAACTCACAGTTCCAGAAGGCTGAAGGCGAAACGTTGGACATGGGAATCTCCTGGCGGAGACAAACTATAATGATGAATTATATAACCTCTCTGACATTGAATTTAAGAAAGAACTGTTAAGGATGCATAAGGAGCTTAAAGAAGCAATGGAATACAAAGTCAACAAAAAAGAAGAGAGTATGAGAGAAGAAATGAGGAAAATGCAAACAAAAATACAAGCAGATATTACAGATATTAAAAATGTGGTAAGTGAAATTAAAAACTCACTGGAAGGGTTTCACAGCAGAGTAACAACTGCTGAAGACAAAATCAGTGATCTCCAAGATGATGTACAGAGAATCTCTAATCAACAGCAGAAGATGGAAAAAGGACTCACCATAAATGAACAAACAACTAGAGATAATCGGGATGAAATCAAGAGGAACAACATAAGGATCATTGGGGTCCCAGAGGGCCAAGAAGATAATCTGGATGAAGAAGCAACTGTCATAGCCATCATTGCTGAAAAGTTTCTATAATTAAAGAGTGTTTGCTCCCAGATTCAGGAGGCCTGATGGGTACCAGCTAAAAGAAACACCAATAAGAATACTCCAAGACACATCCTAATTAAAATGACAAAAACCACAGATAAAGATAAAATACTGAAAGCAGCAAGTTCAAAGAAGGAAATTATGTACAAAGGAGCAGCCCTAAGAATCACAGCAGACTTTTCAGATGAAACACTCAGAGCCCAAAGACAATGGTGAGACATTGTGAAAATACTCAATGAAATGATGGTCTCACCAACTATACTTTACCCAGCTAGACTTACATTCAGATTCGAAGGGAAGATACACCACTTCATGGATAAGCAACAGCTAAAAAAACTTCATGGACTCAAATCTAGCTTTAAAAAAAAGACTAAAATGACGACTGTAAGATAAGACAAAACCCAAAAGCACAAGTTTAAACAGAAAGATGGCTCAAAATCTATGACAATAATCTTTCTCAATGTCAATGGTCTAAATGCACCAATTAAGAGGCACAGACTGGCAAAATGGATTTAAAAACTAAATCCAACATTCTGCTTTCTACAAGAAACACTTCTGAATAATCAGAGCAAGCACAGACTCAAAGTGAAAGACTGGAAAACAGTTCTCCTTGCAAACAACTCCAAAAAAGGCCAATGTGGCCACACTAGTATCTGATAGCATAGATTTCAGACTAAAAAGGTTTAAAAGGGACAGTGAAGGTTATTTCTTAATAATCAAGTATATCAGGAAGAAATTGCAATCCTAAACATATATGCATCCAACGAGCGACCAGCAAAATACCTAAAACAACTGCTAATAGACTGCAAAGAAGACATTGACAGTAACACAATTGTAGTCAGAGACTTTGATACTGCTCTATCAACTCTTGATAGATCTACAAGGCTGAAACTTACCAAGGAAATACTGTCTCTGAAGGAAGAAATAGAAGAAAGAGGGCTGGTATCTATCTCTATCTCTATCTCTATCTCTATCTCTATCTCTATCTAATCTATATAGGGGCGTTTCATCCCCTAAAAAAAGAATACACATTTTTACACAGTGCACATGGAACATACTCCAAGATAGATCACATGCTGAGCCACAAAACATACCTCCATAAAATCAAGAAGGTAGAAATTGTGTTAACTATTTTTTCAGACCATGATGCACTGAAAATAGAAGTTAATCACACACAGAAACGAGGAGTCATACCAAACACCTGGAAGCTAGACAGCTCACTGCTGAACAAAGGGTGTGTCATAAAATAAATCAAAAAGGAAATCCAAAAAATTCTTGGAAATAAATGAAACTGAAAACACAAACTATCAGAACTTATGAGACACAGTGATAGCAGTGTTAAGAGGAAAGTTAATAGCTTTCCAAGCATTCATCAGGAAAGAAGAAAGGGCCATCATAAACAGTCTGACCTCACAGCTTAAGATCTTAGAAAGCAACCAACAAAAAGAAGCCCAACCCAGGCTGGAAGAAAGAGATAATAAAACTTAGAGCAGAAGTCAATGAGATGGAATCCCAAAAAACAATCCAAAAATTCAATGAAATCAAGAGCTGGTTCTTTGAAAAAATTAACAAGATTGACAAACCACTTGCAAGGCTCATAAAGAAAGGGAAAGAAAGAAACCAAATAAATAGAATCAGAAATGAAAAGGCGGATATCACACAGAAACCAAATAAATTCGAAAGATCATCAGAGATTACTTTGAGAGTCTGTATGCCACAAAACAAGAGACCCTAGAAGAAATGGACTTTGCCTGAATTCCTACAGTCTTCCAAGGCTGCATCAAGAAGATTTGCAATACCTAAACAAACCTATCACCATAGAGGAAATCGAAATAGTAATCAAAAGTCTATCCAAACACAAAATCCCAGGTCCAGACGGATTCACCAGTGAATTCTTCCAAACCTTTAAAGAGGACCTACTTCCAGTACTTTTCAAGCTCTTCAAGGAAATTGAAGATAAGATAAACTCCCAAATAGCTTCTATGTGGCTCATATCACCCTGATACCCAAAGCAGACAGAGAAATCACCAAAAGGAAAACTACAGATCAATTTCCCTGATGAACACAGATTCTAAGATTTTCAACAAAATACTAGCAAATAGAATCCAAAAAGTCATCAAAAATATTATACACCATGACCAAGTAGGCTTCATCCCGGGAAAGTAAGGATGGCTCAACATCCGCAAGTCAATCAACATAATACATAACATCAATGAAAGGAAAAATAAAAATCATATGATAATATCAATAGATGCAGAGTAAACATTTGACAAGGTCCAACACCCATTCATGATAAAAGCTCTCCATAAAATGGGAATTGACGGAACCTTCCTCAATATAGTCAAAGCCATCTATTCCAAGCCCACAGCAAGCATCATTCTCAATGGGGAAAAACAGAAACCCTTCCCCTTAAGATCGGGGACAAGACAAAGCTGCCCACTCTCACCACTTCTATTCAATACAGCACTGGAGTACAAGCCATAGCAATCAGGGAAGAAAAAGGATATTAAGGGCATTAAGATAGGAAAGGAAGAAGTCAAGCTGTCACTATTTGCAGACAACATGATATTATACCTAGAGAACCCTAAACTCTCTACAAAAGAGCTCCTAGAAACTATACATTCTTATAGTAAAGTGGCAGGGTTAAAAAATAAATATTCAAAGGTCAGTGGCATTCCTAAATGCAAATACTAAAAAGGGAAGAAAGGGATATTAAAGTAACGCTTACCATTCACAATTGCACCACAGAAAATCAAATATCTAGGAATCAGTTTGACTAATAATATAAAGGCTCTGTATAAAAGAAAATTACAAAATATTGCTTCAAGAAATTAAAGAAGACATGAGGAAATGGAGACACATTCCCTGCTCATGGATGGGGAGAATTAACATTATCAAAATGATCATACTCCCTAGAGCTTTATACAAATTCAATGTGGTCCCTATAAGGATACCCATGACATTCTTCAAAAGAAATTGTACAAACACTCCTGAAATTTATATGGAAAAATAAAACTCCATGAATAGCTAAAATCCTTCAGAAAAAGAAGATGGGAGGCATCAATTTCCCCAACTTTAAACTCTACTACAAAGCAGTTCTAATCAAAATGGCATGGTATTGGTATAGAGACAGACCAGTAGACCTATGGAATAGAATTGAATATCCTGAAACACACTCTCCAATATATGGTTGCTTAATCTTTGATATCACTCTGGCTTGCTCTTTCCTGGAGCGGGAATATGCCCTTGGGCTATCTCGCATGTGACAGGATGTATTGAGATGTTACTGGTTCCTTCTCCAGCTAATCGATGATCTATGGGAAGACAGTGATACAGTGAATCTTTGATAAAGGTGAAAAAATATTAAGTGGAGAAAAGAAAGCCTTTTCAACAGGTGGTGCTGGGAAAACTGTGTAGCTACATGTAAAAATGAATTTAGACCTTCTTCTAACACTGTGCACAAAGGTCAGATCAAAATGGATCAAAAACTCAACATCAAACATGAATCCATAAGGTACATAGAAGAAAACTTAGGAAAAACGCTTTACAACATCGAATCTAAGGGCATCTTCAAAGATGAAACAGCACTGACAAAGAAAAAGGAAGCAAAGATAAACAAATGGGGTTATATAAAACTGAGGAGCTTCTGCAACTCAAAAGAAACAATGACCAAAATACAGAGACAGCCCACAGACAGGGAAAGAATATTCACTTACTTTCCATCCAAAACAGGTTATTATCCAGGATATATGGGGCACTGGTAGAACTCTACAAGAAGAAAACAGCCAACCCCATCAAAAAATGGGGTGAATAAATGAACATAAACTTCCAAAAAGGAGAAATTGGAATGGCCAAAAGTCATATGAAAAGATGCTCTTCATCACTAATCATCAGGGAGATGCAAATCAAAGCAACAATGAGGTATCATCTTATGCCACAGAGACTGGCACACATCCAAAACAGTAAGAACAACCGGTGCTGGCATGGATGTGGGGAAAAAGGGATTCTCATCCTCTGTTGGTGGGAGTGCCGACTGGTCCAACCCTTTTGGAAAACAATATGGACATTCTTTCAAAAACTAGATATTGAACTCCCATTTGACCCAGCAACACCACTCCTGGGAATATCCCCTAGAGACCCAAAAAACACAGAAGAAACACTATCTGCACTTCTATGTCCATTGCAGAATTATTCACAATAGCCAGAATCTGGAAACAACCTGAATGCCCAAGAACAGAAGACTGGCTAAAGAAACTGTGGTACATCTACACAACGGAATACTATGCAGTTGTTAGAAAAGATGAAGTCACGGAATTTACGTGCAAATGGGTGGACATGGAGAGTATCATGCTGAGTGAAATTAGTCAGAAAGTAAAGGCATATAAAATGACTGCTTTCATTAGTGGTATATAAATATATAATAGTGCTCTACTAATTATGGGAAATGTTAGTGCCACACTAGAACTAAACATTGAACATACACAAAGGGAGTTAGATGATAATCCCGAAATGTCTGTAGGGCAAGCCACAATGTGCAAGAAAGAGAGAGAGAGAGAGAGAGAGAGAGAGAGAGAGAGAGAGAGAGAGAGAAATAAGAGAAACAGTGCCTGCTAGAGAGGCAGGCTGGAGGAGGGGGAAGGGAACTTGGGGATATTGGTGGTGGGAATGGGGCACTGGTGGAGGTAATGGATGCTTGAGAAATGTATGACTGAAACCCAATCATGGACATCTTTTTAATTATACATTGCACAGTGGTATAATAAAAAAAGAGAGAAGCGTTGCTTTCCCCACATGTAAACTATACTATAAAGCTACAGTAACAAAACTATTCTATTGGAACAAAGACTCTCAGACCAGTTCATTAGAATTGAGAGCCCCCAAATAAGTCCTCAGATGAGTGGACAGTTACTCTATGACAGAGGGGCTTATATAAAGTGTAAGGAGAAGATTTACATATTTAGAGCTTACCTATTCCATATAAACTCCAAAATATATTAGCAGAGAATTGTTTTGAAAGTGTTGCTAGTGACAGGTAAGACATTATAACCATAACTAGATCTGAGTATAAAATAAAATTTAATGTAATATACTTCAGATTCCAGAATTGAAAATGTATAATGTGAATGAGAATAGGCATTTTATTATATTGTATTAAATGGTTTAAATTTTCATATTTACACAGGTCAAACTCATATAAAAATCACTAATTGTCTCTTACTGATGCATTTTGTGATTATTCTATTTGCCACTTATTAAAGTTTAGTTGGAATAAATAGTGGGGTGGGGGTCGTCTGGCTTGTTGTGAGAGGTTCTGCCGGGGTGGTGGGCCGAGGCTAGAACCCACCATGCCTCCCGACTGCCTCATGAACTGGCTGGACACAGGGAGAGCAAGGAACCGCTCTGCCCCATGTCTAAGAGTCTCTGGACCAGCATACCTGGGCCGGATTGAGGAAGAAACTGCGGCAGGGTGGGGTGTCGATGATCCAGGCTGTGATGGGCTGGTCGGCTGGGTGGAGTTCTGAAGAGAGGGAAGTCCGGATGTGGAAAATGGCGGCACCCGTGGAGTGGGTGGGGGGGTCGCCTGGCTTGTTGTGAGGTTCTGCCGGGGTGGTGGGCCGAGGCTAGAACCCACCATGCCTCCCGACTGCCTCATGAACGGCTGGACACAGGGAGAGCAAGGAACCGCTCTGCCCCATGTCTAAGAGTCTCTCTTAGATGGGCGCCGCCATTTTCCACATCCGGACTTCCCTCTCTTCAGAACTCCACCCAGCTGACCAGCCCATCACAGCCCGGCTCACAAGCGCTTGCGGCCGCGCGGTTCATCAATAAATGCTTTATTTGGAGGTGTTTAAAGAATATGCCTCCCTCACGGCAAGCCTAGCAAGCTGCTCGTGTTGTATTTGACATGCCAAATGCCAGTAATACTATATTAGGTCATTCCCATGACCTAATATAATGGTTTGAGGCTCTTTATGTTCCTGTAGCAAGCCGATGCCCTTTGCTCTACTGGCATGAGACAGGACATATGGAGATTTTACTGGTGCCCGCTCTAGCAAATAGATGATTAATGGGAAGATCGTGATCGTGATCGTGATCATGGAATAAATAATATAAAGTAAAAGTTTTCACAAGCAACTGCAAAACTTATAATTATCTCACTTACTGATAGTCAGAGAAACCAAGGTAGAACTCTGAACACAAAATTATATATCATAAATACAGATTTATGATATGTTGTTAATTATTTTTAATTTTATAATTATATTTTTTAATTATACATTTTCTTTGACCTCTGAAAGACCAGCAACCAATGCTATAATTTTAGTAGTTCTACCAGATGGACAGAAATGAAGGCTAAAATAGTCAGAAGGAGAGGCTAAAAGAAGACAAAAGCATAAAAAATTTTAGCTGCCTGGACGCAGTTGAATTTATCATTTTAGGATGTTCATGATCTCTAAATCATCACTAGATAAGACTACATTACCTATAAAATATCTAATAGTCCTGACTATATGTGAAAATCAAATATTTTAAATTACAATCATAAACCTATTTTACTAGCTCTAAACTTATTAAATTGATATGATACTATATTTTCATTACTATAAAATGAGAGTACTTTGCTAAACTTCCTTGTAAAAATAAAGTCGTCTTTATTTTTCATTTTTAAATAACAATACGAATAACAAAGAAATCATATACAATACTTTCACTGAGAAGTTTTAGTAAAAGCTTCAAATTGTCAGAAACTATTATAAATGGAGCCTGGCATTTCAAAGAAAGAAAAAGATTTAATTTTATTTCAAAAGATAAATTGAAATAGAAGCCATGGAGACGGAAACATTGTAGCCCTACTGAAACAGTGGAAGGGCTTTCGATTGCAATTATTTTCATTTTTAACACACTGCATTTTGAAGAGAAAACATCTGTGTACCTAGAAATGTGAGAGAAGGTGAATCAGTGTGCAAGAGAGAAGGTGGTACAGAATGCACAGGAACTGCTTCAAGAACAGGAAGATGCACCATCTTTGATGTCCCTGGAAATGTAACTCTAAAAAGTAAGTGTACTTAAATTCTCTTAAATTCTAAATTTAAAACAGATATAAAGGCTTACATAAATTCCTCCATTATGCTATTTCTTTTCCCTTTACTTACTGATGCTTTTGGAGATTTTTTTCCCCTAAAAAAAAGCAACTGATTCCGGACAGGGAAGATTCAAAGTCAATACCAAGAGTTACATCCCCAGCAGCACATGTCATTCCTTAATCCATCCCCTTCTACAGGAATATTGATGAGAGTTTCCTTATCTACAAAAAAAGAAGAAACAGATTCCACTGTGATATTTCAGTAACTGTTAAAAAGTCAGGTTCGCTCATAGCCTGGTCACTGCTATACCTTGGAAAGAAGACCTATTTTAAGTGAAGCTTTGTATTGGTCTCTCTACCAAATTTGGGCAGACATATATCTAGAGAAAATATGGAGAAACAATTTTATTGTAAAGAGGCATGTGAATGACAATAAAATTAAGATAGTGATGAAAGAGAGGTGTTTTCATCTGTAACTCAAAGATTGAACTGCATCAAGATTTTCTAAATCTGAAGTATTTTTGATTCTTAATTCTAGAGATGTTTAAGAATCAGGGATGCTGTCTCGTTTGCCAAAGTGTGAAAAATCAGATGGGCTGGACATGTAATGCGACTTGGGAGACAACCACTGGACTAGAGCCCTTACCCACTGGATCCCACGGGACATCAAAAGATCGTGGTGGCTGCCCACCTACAAGATGGTCAGACTTCTTTGTCAAGACCCTGAATGAATGGTTTGAGGTTCTTCATATTCCTGGAGCAAGCAGATGCCATTGGGCTACACTGGTATGTGACAGGGACAAATGGAAATATTACTGGCGCCCCACTCAAGCAAATCAATGAATAGCGAGATGTCAAGTGATCAAGTGAATTAATTCTGGTACTTTTAACGTCAAAATTTTATTTCAAGTACATATCATTAAAAGAATTTTATCAAAACCTAGCATTAGCAAACGTGTGTTGATGAGCAAAAGTTCTCAATGTTCTCTGATATACCATAAATGAATTACACATGTAGCAGCTATAATTAAGTTAAATAATCAGCCTTAATAAATTATACTGGACAAATATCCCAGATATGAAGAAAACAAATAGTCTTACTAATTAAAATAAATAATTTTGCAAATTGAGGTGTTTTTTCTTAATATTTCTTCATAACTTTTGAAAATAAAAAATTGAAGCAGAAATTAATCAAATTGTCAGACACTTGGCAATAAAAAATTACTTTATAATGAAGAAATACATGTGCTTTTCTCCGCATATTATTTGGAAAAATGAATTAAACCAAAATATATTTCTAAAAGAGGAGATTTAACATAAAGAATTGATTGCAACATTGTTAAAGCTACTACAGTCAATAAAACCTCAGAGTAACTTAGAAATAACTGCAGCATATAGCTATAAACTCCAGACTATAGCATAAAGGAAAGAGAATGGTATCAGGACTCAATAGAGCCAGTGGCCATTCCCTGAGGAGAGACTACTCAGCAAACAGTAGAGCACCTCCAAGGAGCATGACTGCTTCTGCGAATAACTGGGAAAGAAGCTAGAGACCAACCATCTGCAGCTGGACTGTCACAGATGCAGAGAAAATACTGTAAATTTTCTTTTCCTTCCTCCTATCTTATCTACCTCTCTCTCTAAAGGCAAAGAGGTCAGAGGGGTTAAAAACTATGTTATTCTGAATCCTAGCCCTACATCTCACAGAAGAATCAAAAAATGTGAATTTGAGAAATGAATAAACAAGTGGGCTGGAGGATAGTAACGCAGGTTAGGGTGCTTGCTTTGCATGCAGCTTACCTGGGTTCTGTGCCCACATATGGTCCCCCGTAGTCTCACCAGGAGTAATCCATGAATCCAGAGCTGTAATTTATACAGCTCTGGATTACAGTTGGGTGTGATCAAAAAGGAAAAGAGAGTATATAAACAGCATTTGCTGTTGTTATAACAAAGCTCTATACTGATCTACTTCTTCATAGAAAATTTTCAGTTGCATCCACAGAACTAATAGCAATTGGTGTTTCTCATTATGTAAGCAATATTTACTTACCTTTAGTTGCTCTGATAATCAAAGGTCTCCTTTTTAAATGGATTTACAATAAAATTGTTTAATGAAATTTACCAAATTTACTTATGCCTCTTTTATAATCAGGTAATTCAGTAATGATAATCATAAAAATATTTAGAGCTTGATTGCCATTGAAAATTTTATTTTGATCTTAATTTATAAGGATATGGTTTGCTTAAAAAATACTGAACAACTTCACAAAGAATACTAGCATAAGATTGTATCCTAGAGAAATAGCAAATAGCTATTTCTCTAGGATACAATCACTTGCTTTGCACACAGCCTACCCAGGTTTGATCTGTGAACCACATATGGTCCCCAAACTTTGCTAAGAGTGATCCCTCAGTTCAAAGCCAGTAGAAACCCTAGGGCACTTTGGTTATGATCCTAAAACAAACAGAAAAAATATGCAGCAGAGATGGAATGGAATGCAAATTCCACTGGAATTTGGAATGGAATTAAATGGAATTTGGAAAATTGAACTCAAATGAAAAATGAATAATGAAAAATCTAAACTATTAAAGGAAAAGCTTTCTATATTTTAGTTTTTCTTAAAAATAAGCTATTATAATTAAATTTATTAGATACATTTAAAATATAAATATAAGTAAATTATATTTAAAATTGTCAATACTTATAGTATTCTCAAAACTATATTTGCATCTATTTTAAATCATGATAAAAATTTTAAATTTCAATCTACATAGTGTTTAGTTTTGTTCCAAAATTATTTTAGGAGGCAAACTAACAAAATCATTCAGGCAGTCTCAGATAACACTCAACAATGAAAGAGGTACCCACTTTAACCACATTCCCATCAAAACTTGTTTTCAGTCTTAGATACATGCCATTCTCACTTGTTGAAATATCTCATTGTCATTTTGATTTGCATTTCCCTAGTGACCATGAACACTTTTATATGCTTATTGTCCATCAGTTCAACCTTCTTGGAAATGTGTCTGTTTATCTTCTCCCCATTTTTTTGATGCAATTATTTATTTTGGTTATCTGATTACTTGTTTGCAAATATTTTTCTCATTCAGTGAGTATCTTTTTTATTTAGCTCATTTCATTTAGCAGATACCCCCAAAACAAACAAAAAAACTCATTAATTTGAAAAGATACATACACACATATGTTGCTAGAAGATCTTAGTACAGTAAAGCAACTGCGGAAGCAACCTAAATGTCTAAGACAGATGACGATAAAGAAGGGAGGGAGAAAGGCAAGTACAAGACAATCTCACTCAGCTCTGGTATACAGAGCAACAAAACAAGAAATAATACACTATTGAATAACTGCTACAAACCCTTTGCCTTCAATGACAAAATTCAGTAGGGATGAAAAGGAGAATGAAGAGGCCTGCTAGAAGTGACATAAGGACAATAGCAGAAAGTCTTTGAGTTTTTTCTTTTTTTATGGAATCACCATTAACTAGACCATAACAAAGCTGTTCATGATTGGTTTTCTACATACAGTGTTCCAACACACATCCCCCACCAGTGCACATTTCCCAACACAAGTGTGTCCTATTTCCCTCCCACTGCACCCCCACCACCTTCACCTATCTCCATAGCTGGCACTTTTCTTCTCTCTCTCTCACTTTGTCTCCCCCCTTTTGTGTACTGTGTTTTGAAAAACAAGACTATCACTATCACTATCTTCCCGTTGATCATCTATTTGCTAGAGCGGGCACCAGTAATATCTCCATATGTCCTGTCTCATGCTAGTAGAACCCAAAGGCATCAGCTTGCTCCAGGAACATAAAGAGCCTCAAGCCATTATATTAGGTCATGGGACATATTATATTCCCATGACCTAATATAAATGTTACTGGTATTTGGCATATCAAATACGACCACGAGCATCTTGCCAGGCTTGCCATGTGGGTGGCATACTCTTGTAGTCACCTCTAAATAAAGCAATTATTGATGAACCGGCCGCGAGCTGGGCTGTGATAGTCTGGTCTGCTGGGTGGAGTTGTGATGAGAAAGAAGTTCGGATGTGGAAAACGGCAGCCCCCATGGAGTTGGGGGTCTTCTGGCTTGTTGTGAGGCTCTGCTGGGGTGGCAGGCCAGGGCTAGAACCTGCCATGCCTCCCAGGTGCCTCATGAGCATCTGGGCACAGTAAGAGCAAATAGCAGCTCTGCCCCATGTCAGAGCAAGTAGCAGCTCTGCCCCATGTCTGAGCATGGGGCAGAGCTGCTACTTGCTCTCCCTGTGCCCAGCTGCTCATGAGGCCCCGGGAGGCATGGTGGGTTCTAGCCCTGGCCTGCCACCCCAGCAGAGCCCTCACAGCCAGCCAGACGACCCCTCGACTCCATGGGGGGGCACCGTTTTCCACATCCAGACTTCTTTCTCATCAAAACTCCACCCAGCAGACCAGTCTATCACAGCTCGGATCATCAACACCCACCCTGCAGCAGTTTTTTTTTAATCCGGCCCAGGTATGCTGAACCAGAGACTCTCAGACATGGGCAGAGCTGCTACTTGCTCTCCCTGTGCCCATCAGCTCATGAGGCGCCCGGGAGGCATGACGGGTTCTAGCCCCTGGCCTGCCACCCCAGCAGAGCCTCACAACAAGCCAGATGACACCCCCTCCGACTCCATGGGGGCACCGTTTTCCACATCCAGACTTCTTTCTCATCAAAACTCCACCCAGCAGACCAGTCTATCACAGCTCGGATCATCAACACCCACCCTGCAGCAGTTTTTTTTCTATCCAGCCCAGGTATGCTGAACCAAAACAAGACATTGAAGGGTTATCATGCATATTCCTTTACCTTCAAACTCAGTTCTAGTCCAGAGTTACTATTTACAACTATTATTGTCAATTTGGTCCCTTCTTTATCTTACCTCTTCCCTGCTCCCCACTTATTTGTGATAGAATCCAATCATTGACAAGTCCTCCTGGCCCATTTTTCCTGGCCATGAACAGTAATCTCATACTATTTTTATATCCCACAAAAGACAGTATTTAAACACCCATCCCCCACTAGTGCATATTTCCCAACAGCCATGTGTATTGTTTCCTTCCCACTCCCCACCAACACCATCTCCTGCCTCTATGGTTGGCACTTTTGCTTCTCTCTCTCACTTTATCTCCCCTTTTGTGCACTGTGTTTTGCAAAACAAGATATTCTGTTTTCTATGTGTTTCTATGTCTGTCCTTTTCCTTCTAATTTCACTCAGCATGATACTCTCTATGTCCATAAGGTATTTTTGTGGTGGTAAGATGCAATAATTGTATATCAATCCCATAATTGTTGGAATGAGTAAATAGGCCAGCAGATAAGGTGCTGGCCATACCTATTACTGTCTCTGGTTTTATTCCCAGTAACATATATGGTTACCACCAGGAGTGATCTTTTGCACAACGACAGAAGTAAGCTCAGCATGACTAGGTGTGTCCCAAACAAACAAATGAACAAAAGAACCCAAAACCATAAATGTTAACACTACTCTACCTAAGCCTCTTACAGAACAATAATAAAATACATTTTTTGTAAAAGGCAACAAAAACAGAGTTGATATGCTTAGTCTCTGGTGAGAGTTCACTGTTGTCGCCAATTTCATATTCCTTACCCTCTCTGTCTCCAAAGACTTTCTTTTTCTATTGCAATTTCTCCTATTACTATTTTAAAACTTATATTTTGTCTATCTTCCTAACATTTTACCCAGAGTTTGCGCAGTTAGGGAAATATATCACCTCATCATTTGAGAAACTCTGCCCACATTATTTCTTATAAAGGCCTCATCACAACAATGATCACTGCTCACCCATCCATCCTATGATGGTGATCAAATTCAGGATCTCACTTTTTGCTGGGCATGTGCTTTGCCACTTATGCTTTATACCTAGTCCCCATAATCTGCCTTCTTAAAGTCTTCTCTCACATGAAGCTGATGGTCTTGCTATCAATAAATACATTATAACTCTACAGAAATTTGTCCCCAAGATGAAAATGTAAAATGCTAAAACTTAACAAGTCGCTTAAGTATATGAACATTTCAATGTCCTTACAAAGACAAAATCTTTTTTAACATCTCTCCCCTAAATATGGATGATAATTCATCCTTCAAGATGAATTAGTGATTGTCAAATAATGAGGAGAACAAATTGTTCTATTAAGTAACTTGGCAGTTAATGAGCTTCAGAATCTGCCTACTTCTAAACTCTAAAATGTACCAAATGAGAATTGGCTTGTAAAATAGGTAAGTTATTGCAGGATTTCCAGAAATCCCTCCCCTAAGAGGAATCCTTACTTCACAGGAAAATGTTCTATATAGTAAGTGATTTATACACAGTAGTTCTTTAACTCTCATATATTTCTAATGATCTATTCAGTATAATGTTACCTGTGCACATTTAGCTGCTACAATATAATTTTCAGTATAAATTACCTGCTAATTTCAAAAATGACTTGTTTGCTGGCAAAATAAACTAACTCAAAACTATTACATGAATGCAAACAGTTTGTTATATAGTTTAGTACAAGAATGCAAAATTTCTTCTTTAATTTTCCTTTTAGCAAAAGAAAAACTGTTACTTTTAAAATGCCTTCAAGTAGACAGGATAACAGGACAAAAAACATATCACATACAGAATGCCAGTCTCAAAGACTTAGCTTGTAAAAGCACAACAGGTCATTTCTCAGTAAGATTTTCTACTCGTCTCATCCAAGAAGGGAGATTAGAAATAAGCATTAGATACTTTGACACCAAAACTATACAATCTTCACCAAGAGGCAAAAGGTGAATGGTTGAGGGGTCTGTAATTCATTTCATTATAATTACATTTCATTGCCTGTGGCTTCTCTGATAATTAAAAGCATGGTGCCAGCATTAAACAAGAGCAAAGAGAAAATGTCAGATCTTTCACCAAAGAAACATCAAATCTGAGCAGCAAAAACTTCTCTCAAAGTGAATGGCAGTATATTTGGAAGAATGCAAGCACTTCTAAAATAAAATGGAATATTCTGGACTGAGATTTCCAAATTTGGTTATTTTAACGTAAATGGGTATGTACAAATGATTTGTTTTGCATATCTTTTTTTTTAGTTTTTGGGTCACATCTGGTGATGCTCAGGGGTTAGTTACTCCTGGCTCTGCACTCAGGAATTACTTCTGGCGGTGCTTGGGGAACCATATGAGACGCTGGGATCAACCCCGGTCGGCCACATGCAAGACAAATGCCCTACACATTGTGCTACTGTTCGAGCCTCTATCTTCAGTGTTTAATATTTATTGGCTGGGGTTTATCGCCAGCGTGCACAAAGTTTACTTCTGATTCTCTGCCCAAGGATCACTCTTGGTGCTTCAGAGGACCACATGCAGTGCTACAAACTGAACCTGGATAGGTGCCTGTCTTGCAGTTTACACTGTATTATCTCTCCAACCCAAGTTATTAAATTAACAGAAATTTATTGAAATAGTGCATAAGTAATAGTAAATTAAGCCAAGTTTGCATGATTTCAGAAGAAAAATAGCTCCAAGTATTTGGAACTAAATCCATTTAACAGCTTCTTATTTCTACAACGACTATATTTTGTTCACATTACTTTTGCCATTAATTTTCACTCAATGAGGGCTGGAGTGATAGTATAGCGGATAGGGCATTTGCCTTGCACATGGCTAACCCAGGTTCAATCCCCGGCATCCCATGTGGTTCCCCGAGCATCAACAGGAGTAATTCCTGAATGCAGAGCCAGGAGTAACCCCTGAGCATTGCTAGGTGTGACCCAAAAAAAAGTTCACTCAATGAAATCATTACCATTGAGATCCCAGTTTTCCAAGATAACTAATAATCCTTTTACAGTGGCACAAATGGTTGGCAAACAGAAATTTTCAGACTTCATACAACTAGTTTAAAGATTTCTAGGCCTTCAAATTGCTAACAAGAACAAATTATTTTCCTCAGAAATATATATAATAGCTACAAATATCTGTTAGCAAAATTCACTTGTTTAATAAAAATGGAATATCATTTTACCAAGTATTACGCAAACAATGTTTACTCCACCACATTTTATTATTCACACCTGAGCGGAAACACCAGGGTAACCCACACAAATCTGAGAACAGGACCAGGGATCCTCTTCTGTCCCAGGGGATCGGCGGCGCGGCGGGTGGAGAAAGATGCAAGACCCAGAGAAGTTTCAAAATGCTTTACTTAACACAGGTTCTGGCATACAGATCAGCAATAGGAAAACCCCAAACTTAGGGTTTCCAGCTGAGCCCTGCCAAGCATAGGCCAAGATGGCTGCCACTACATGTTAAGGCCCTGCAGAGAGGAGACAGCAAAGAGGCAAGAAGGGGAGCACAAGCAGAAAGGTGGAAAAAGAGCATCAGAAAGGAAGCAGGCTAGTTTTTATATTCCTGCAACACAGACATCCCACTCCAATGGAAAGCCATCAGGACCAAATCCCCTCAGGTAATTTCTCCCATGACCCTTTGAGATGGTAATGTTGCCGAGCCAAGATCTGCTTTGGAAGTGTCCCCCTGTAGTGGAGGGAGAGGCTTCTGAGATGAACTGTATCTCAGAATACAAAGGCATGTATCTGTATCAAAGAATATTCTATAGCCAATTAAACATTTCTCCAAGCCTTCACAAGTTTCAGCTTTACTTCATGATTGTTGTATATATCAGCTTTGAGTTATTAGAGAGCCATGCTTGTTTGCTTGGAGGCAAACAGCATTTCTTTCTGGTCTAATTTCTTAGAGAGCCAACGTGGCCAGGCAAATATACCACAATCATCCCACGATGATTGTTGCAGCATGAGAGAATATTTATATCAGCCAGTATAGATTATATGGTTAGATGAGCTGCCACATTCAAATTGTCCTCCTCCTATCTACAAATGGCCTGCAGGAGGCAACCCCAGGCCAGATTCAGAGGCTCTGGGCAGCAGTGAACTGCAACAATACCCTCCACCTGAGTCTGTTTCATGAGTCGCTTTGATTTGTATTCTCAATGATTTTAATAGTAAATGAATAATCTTTGTGTCTTCTTTAAACTGCAGAAGTGATTGTTTTAATTTCACCTCTCTGAAAACCTATCACTAAACTATGTTCCACATAAAGTTCAGTTTATTAAAATTCACTTTGACCAATATTGTGAAAAATGTTATATGTATAAACTTACATTTAAAATGCCAATGTATCAATGACTATATTTTAAATATCCCTTTAAGTATTTAAAACAGCTGCATTTTCTGACTGAAATTGTATATGAAACAATTCAATTTTAATTAATTTGCCATGACAAATACAAGTTTAATTATTTATTATTTATTATATAAGTACAAAATGTATCATTTTCTACTAAGCATTCCAAAGAGCCTGTGCTCTCTATACACTGTCTGTCCCTTATCACATTTTGTTTCCTAAAATAAATATTTAAGTAAGTGGTATTGCCCATCTGTGACCAAATACTGAAACATATGTTATGTTGTACTGAACAAGAATCTCTGTTTTTACAATGGAGGTATGTACTTACTTGGTTTCCAGGAGGTACATATGTGGAACATTCAGAGTTCAGAGCTAAATCCTTCCCTGGGAAATCCCTCACCCAAAATGTACTTCCTTGTCCAAGATTCTGATAAAAACTAGCATCAAAAAACAATGTCTCTATTTGGGACATCTCTGAAGGACCACAAAGAGCTTTCAGTCCCTCCTTCTTTTCAGTTTCCAGCTCTCTCTCATTCATAGTTAGAATCTCACTTGCCTGAAATTTCTCCTCCAAACAAATCTCCTTTTTAAAGACTTTGTTTCCTGTATAACAAGTCAAAACTAAACAGTGTCTATAACGATCTTGATCACTTGATCACTTGAAACCCATTATTTATCGATTTGCTTGAGCGGGTGCGAGTAACATTTCCACTGGACCCTATCACCTGCCAATGTAGCCCAATGGGATCTGGTTGATTCAGAAATATGAAGCGCCTCAAACCGTTCCTTCAGGGTCTTGACAAGGAAGTCTTACCATCTTGTCGGTGGGCGACCGGGTGATTTTTTGACATCTTGTGGGATCCAGTCGGTAATGGCTCTAGTCCAGCAGTCATCTGAAAATCGCATTACATGTCCAGCCCATATGATTTTCAATGCCTTGGCAAACGAGACAGCATCCCTGATTCTGGAATAGCGAAGGAGGTCGGAACTCCAGATTCCTTCTCTCACTTGAGTGTGGCGTGATATTCCAAGCATAGCTCTTTCGATTCCTCTCTGGGAGACCCGAATAGCATTCTCATCCTGCTTTCCTAGAGCCCAGGTCTCTGAGGTGCATGTTAATGCAGGGAGAACGGTGGAGTCAAAGAGATATGCCCAGAGCCGGAGGTTCTTTGTCCTTTTACCTATTTCTTCCATGCCTTTGAAGGCATTCCATGCCACTCTCTTCCTCCTGCACAGCTCAGGTTTTAGGTCGTTCATCATGTTGACTTCTCGACCTAGGTACACATAACTGCTGCATTCAAAGATGTCTGTTCTATTGAGAGTGAATGGGGCCTCTGGAACTAGTTCATATTTCATGAACATAGTTTTGCTGAGATTCAGCTATAGACCTATATTTCCACATTCTCGGTCAAAGTCAGCCAGCATTTGTGCCGCTTGGCTAATGTTTGGTGTTATTACAACGATGTCATCAGTGAAGCGGAGGTGGTGTAGTTACTAACCATCTCTCTTCACTCCCATTCCTTCCCATTCTAATTGTCGCATGATGTTCTCGAGGGTGGCGCTGAAGAGTTTTGGTGAAATGGTATCACCCTGTAGAACCCCTCTTTTGACATCAATGATCACTTCTTTGTATAATGGTGAGATCCTGGTGTTGAATCCTTAATACAGCTCACGAAGGATCTTGATGTATTGGGTTTGAACAACCTGTTTGGCTAGGGGCTTCAATGACTACTTCAGTCTCAACAGAATCAAAGGCTTTCTTTAAATCAATGAATGTGAGACAGAGCGGCAACTTGTACTCCCTACAAACCTCAATGAGCTTGGTTACTGTGTGGATATGGTCGATTGTGCTGAATCCTTTCCAGAGGCCAGCTTGCTCGCATGGTTGTCCTCTCATCTAGTGTTCTGCCAATCCTATTCAGGATGACTAGTGTAAACATCTTGTAGATGATGGACAACAGGCAGATGGGGCGATAGTTGCCGATGTCAAGAATGTCTCCCTTCTTGAACAGTAGAACTGTCCTGCTGGTTTTCCATTGGGAGGGCACCTTGCATTCGGAGGTAGCATGTAAGAGCCGAGCTACTGTATTGATGAGTACTGACAGCAGATTCTTCAGGTGTTCGGTTCTGACTTTGTCTGGGCCTGGTGCTGTTTCCTTCTTTACCGATGAAATGGCATGTCGGATTTCAGAAGGGAGAACGTGGGAATGACATATCCATCCTGTGGAATTTGGTATGTGGGCAGGTGGACATGACTATCAAAGAGATCTGAGTAGAAGTCATGGATAATCTCCATTGCCTTTCTGGAAGATGTGATAAATCTATCAGGGCGTCAGAGGGCAGTCATCTTGGTCTTCTAGTTGGCGAAGGACAGGCAGGCGCTGCGAATGCTTTTCCCGGATTCTGCTGCATCTTCCAGTATTTCTGCTCTTCTGTCTTTGAGGTCTTCTTTTTTTCGCTTCTCTGCACCGCTTAGCAAGCTTTGACGTTAGCATTTGGTCTCCTGAGGCTTGCGCCTTGCCACGTTGGCGAATGAGCTCGAGAGTTTCTGAAGAGAGGCATCCTTATGTGTCTTTCTCTCTCTGCATTCTTCGCACAATCATGGAGGTGCTGAACCAGTTGGTTGTATTCTTCATCGATGTTGTCAATGATGGTATCTTCCCATGTTCCTGCAATGGTGCCAAAGAGTTCCCAGTTGGTGGTTGTTTTTAGAGTTCTCTTCTTAAACTTTACAGCCTTTTCTCCCTGTTGCATGAAGTAGAATTTTGCATGAAGGAGACATTGGGCAGATCCTGTTTGGAATTTGGAGATGATAGCAACATCAGTCAGACAAAACCATCGATTGAAGATGATGTGGTCAATTTCATTGTGGAACTGTCCACCAGGAGATTCCCATGTCCAACGTTTCTCTTCAGCCTTCTGGAACTGTGAGTTCCCATGAATGGTCTTGGTGGACATGATGAACTCCAGATAGTCTCTCACTCTGTTCGTTCCATTCTAGGCAATGGATCCCGATGTGGATTTCTTCAGCGGATCTTCTCGGTCCTATCTTGGCATTAAAATCATGGACTATGACCTTGTAGAAGGTGTGATCTTTTTTTATAGAACTCCTACAGTTCCATGTAGAATTTCTCAATTTCATCTTCATTGTATGTGGATGTTGGTGCATAGACAATGAAGATAGAAATAGCTGGCAGTGGGCCACATCTCTTCAAGTGTAATCATCCTATCTGGTTTGTTAGGCATTCAAATGAATCAATGTTGATGGCCATGTTTGTGTTGACAAGGACACCGATGCCACAGATGCCTCTTTCTTTCGCATGTTCCAAGGAACAATTCTTCTCCAGTGACAAATACAGCGTGATGCAACTGATGCCTCCTTGTCTCAGTAAGACCAATGATGTCGTACTTGATCTTTTGCACTTGCACCATTAGATCCTCAATATATGCTTCCAATGCCAGCGTGCATGCATTGAAAGTACAGACAGTCATTTTAGTCCTTCTTTGTTTTGGCAGCCTAGGATGGCTGTGAAATTTCATCAGGCACATGCTTGTTCACCTTTTCTTACTGCTGCCGAAATATTAAGGGCTATTTCGGGGTCAGGAAAATAAACATTTTTGTTACTGGTTTTATTTATATTTATATGTTCGATATATATGATATATAATGATCTAAGGAAATAAAAATTATAAATGGGATTTCACACAATTTGGAGAGATAAGCAGGTAAGGCATTTGCCTTGAACATGGCCAACCTAGGTTTGATCCTCTGAGCACCACCAAGACGATCGCTGATCACAGGTGTAAGGCCTAGCATCACCAGGTGTGTCCTAAACATCCTTCACAAAAATAAATAAATAAAATAATATAATTTTATTTAAAACTGAACTTTCCTGATCCTTGATCACAAGGATCCTGTCTCTGGTAGAAACTGGAATACAGATAGTTTCAGGACAGCAATTGTGCAGCAGTCATTTAAATTTGAACTGGAGCAAACGGAAATGGAACACCAGTGGAAAAGAATGCAGTGACAAAAAAAAATTCAAAAGTTTGGGAAATATCAATGACATATATAATAGTAATAAATAGCTCTTTTTAGAGTTACTGATGTGCCAGAAAATGACAAATGCCAAAGGCAACTCATCACCAACTGAATGTAAATCATAGCGCCTAAACATAAGTTGCTGAGAAAGTAGCAGTTTTTTTGTTGAGGCTGTAAGAGTGTTGAAGTGGATTTGGTTCATATATTTTCACTGGATCTTCCAATGCACCCCAACGGCCACTTTCCAGGTTATCATATACATAACTGAAATAAATATATCTAGTAGTTGGCAGAATTCTCTCAATGGTCTGTAGTATGAGTCATAACAGTGATAAATTATCTTGGTAAAATAGCAAGTTTAAAAATAACACATCCCAGAGGAAATAATAAAGATTAATGATACTCTTAAAAACCTTAAACCTTAGGGATCCGAGAGCTAATATAGTGGGTAGAACACTTTGCACAGTGACAACCGGGTTTCATTCCTCGCATTCCACATAGTCCCCAAGTCCACTAGGAGTGATAACTGAGCATAGAGGCAGGAATGAGCCCTGAGCACTGTGAGTATGCACCTACCTCCAAAAAACAACCCTTAAAACGTATCAGGTGGGGCCTATAGCGAGAGGGGGCTACAGGTAGGGCGTTTGCCTTGCACATATGGTCCCTGAGCACTGCCAGGAGTAATTCCTGGGTACCAAACCAGGAGTTACCCCTGAGCATTGCTGGGTAGACCCAAAAAAGCAAAATAATTAATAATAATAATAATTAATAATAATAATAAACAAACGTCTGTTTTGATTTCCTAATGTACCTCCCTTTAATTTATCAATACTAAAAATTCAAATATATGTGAGGGCTATGAAAAAAATCACCAATTATCCTCAGGATTGTTGTTGTACTAGATGTGATATATTTATTATCACAATTTTAATATGGAATGAAGGAGGACCAAAAATAGTGCTTGTAAACTTAGAATATACTGTTTACATTAATGTTTGTGCCCCAATGTTATGTTACCTTATCATAAAGTAATCTAAATAGATACTATGTGGACAAATTTCACAAATAGAACAATCTACTTCTGATATCTCCATCAGACCTTTTAAGACCAGCATCCTCTTGTCAATGGGAGATAAAACAGACTTGGGAATCATTGCAATAGTAAGGTTTTAGGGATCCAGTTACAAGTCATGTTAAACACTACCTCCAAAGTGAAAAAAAATGCTATATATTGTATACCACCCTCAACTCAAAAGATGCAGTACCAAATCCTTTAGACTTTAATGCGTTTTAAAGGCAACATACTCCATAATTAGCAATTCTACTCTGACCAATGTATGAGATATGGAAAATATGAAAAATATCCTGCCTTTTTCTATATTATAAAAGGGCTTTCTACAGCAAGTTCAACATTAAATGAATGTTACATTTTTGTCTGAACAACATTTGAGACTACCTATAGTGTTAAAGTTCTCTGAACTGGGAAAAATATCTGTCAAGTTTATGACAGGGAAAGTACTAATATAATGGATTAAGACCATGGCCCTGGTCAAAACAAAGCTTCTTATCATGGGCGTGCAAGTGACCCTGAGATCAGAACTACCTGTCATGAGTTAGGTTGCATCAGATCATTCAAGATATAAAGTTGGACAGATTCAGAAATAGATCACTACATTATGGCACGGAATACACACAAGCAGACAGTACAGAATTGTACACTTATATGTAGATCCTTGTATTAGCTGCCACCATAATAGAGGCCTTTATAACAAACTTACATAAGCTGCAAAATTCTGACATTGGTCAAAAAATATATTGACTTAATATACAAATGCAAGACAAATATAGTATAAAACTTCAATACAGTGTCACTCAGACATAATTTTGGAAGACCAGAATTATAACAAAGGTTTTAGAAGTGCACCTGGATTTTATTTTATGTGAAAAAATGAGAGAGAAAAATAGAGCAGAAATAAAAGTATGGTTGGTTTCTTGCTTGGAGGCCTGAAAATACAGATATCAAAAACAGA
This sequence comes from Cryptotis parvus, assembly GCA_021461705.1. Lineage (NCBI taxonomy): Eukaryota > Metazoa > Chordata > Mammalia > Eulipotyphla > Soricidae > Cryptotis > Cryptotis parvus. Next base: position 356,076 of record JAJIBD010037915.1, read on the forward strand.
AGCAATTGTAATAAATTTATCAATGTAGAATTGCTTGTTTATTTCTACAAGTGGTCATCCATCCCAGAATTCATACTAAATCACCCAATATATAAGTATCCCAATTACAATGACTTAGTTTCTCTAAATGTCCTATAAGAATAGGTACAACAGATGCACTAATAATAGCTATCATAAAGACACATATTGACCCAATAAAACATTTCCCACTTCTAATTGACAAAGAAATATGCTGAAATTTCAATTCGAATTTTCAACTAGCACTATCCAAAGCAAATCGTAGCAAACTCGTTACAGTGGAACTCTTCTAATTTTAACTGGGCAATTAGTCTTGACTTTGACTCACACAAGTAGTTTTTGTTTTCCTATCTGCTGAATCTCAAACATTACCACTAGGGTTTTATTTATGTATATTTATTTGGGCTTGGAGTTACACTTATTGGGTACAGGACTTATTCCTGCCTCTGCACTCAGGGTTCACTCCTAGCAGTGCTTGAGTACTATATGGGGTGCCTGGGATTGAAACTAGGGTTCACTTCTAGCAGTGCCAGGGTACCATATGGGGTCAGCTGCATGCAAGGCAAACACACTACCCACTGTAGTAGACTCTAGACTTGAAAAGGTTTTTAAAAGTATCTCCTCTACTCACACTATATGTCACATAAAATAGGTTTCTTTCAGATCAAGAAACCTATTTTATGGCAAAAGACAGCAGATAATAGGCATACGACCAAGAGATCCACTGATTCTACATATTACCTCCCAAAAAAATTGTGGTTTGATAGTACAAATGAAGAATCTTGAAGGGGTACCTGAAACACCACCTTAAAGATAATATACTCTATGATATATTCATCCATCATCTAAGATTTAAGTATATAAAAAAAATCAAATAAATAGCCATTATGGTTTTTTGCTTTTAATTCTTTGAGTACATGTATCAGGGAACAAGAAAATAAATGAGGTTTCATTTTCATAACTTCCAGTGACTTACTTAGAAAATTTTGAATTGCTTGGAAAAATCCTATACTACAGCTCTTTATTTGGTCACCCTATCAGCTCTTTGTTGCCCAAAGAGATGCAAAAATATTTTAACAAATTTAAGCTATTTAAGCTCCAGGGCACAGCTGATCATAGGCGCCCAGGAAGTAAGGTGTGTCTAGCCCTGGCCTGTCATCCCAGGAAAGCCTCGAAAGAAACCAGAGGAACACCCACACTATGAGGGCTGTCATTTTCAACATCCAGACTCCACAGCTCATCAGAGCTCTAACCAGGAGAAAAGCAGATCGCAAGCCCTGCTTGTCAGAGTCCCACCCTACAGCAAGGTCTATTTCAAGCCCAGGTATGCAGGATCCAGAGACTCAGATACACGGGGCAGATCTGCCACCAGCTCTCTCTGTGCGCAGCTGACCATGAGGCACCCAGGAAGGAAGGCGTGTCTAGCCCTGACCCATCATCCCACCAGAGCCTCACAAGAAGCCAGAGGAACCCCCCACACCATGAGGGCTACCATTTTCCACATCCAGACTCCACAGCTCGTCAGAGCTCCATCCAGCAGAAAAGCCCATCTTTCACTGTCTCGGTTCATCCATAAATGCATAGATGGTAACCTACTAGTATCCCACCCACATGGCAGAGCCTGGCAAGCCATCTGTGTTGTATTTGATATGCCAAAAACCCGTATCAATTATAGACCTCATTCCCATGACCTGAAGGAAAGGTTTGAGCCTCTTCATGTTCCTGCAGAGAGCAGATGCCCTTGGGCTACACTAGCATGTGACAGGACATATGGAGATGTTACAGTGTGCCCACTCAAGCAAATCGATGAACAATGGGAAGACAAGTGATACAAGTGATCAGTTCTTTGTTGCCAAAAGAGATGCAAAAATATTTTTAACAAATTTAAGCTATCTCCACTGGTTAGTCATTGTTCAACAAATTTGAGCTATCTCCACTGGTTAGTCTTTGGAGTCTCTTAAATGAAATGAGCAATTAACAAGGAAATGAATCGTCATCATGGAGGAGAAAATTTGTTATAATAATCAGGTTTGAAATTACATATTAGAGGCATATGATAACATAGAATTTACAGATAATTTTTAGGATGCCTGCCAGTATGCCCTATCCAATTGTAATAATAAATGGACATATGAAAAGTCACTCTAAGGGAAATACCCCAAAGTGTCATTTGAGTTATTCCCCAGCATAAGCTGTGACAAGTAGAAAAATCATCTAAAATTAAAAATATAACAAATAAAATGAATGAAGAGTTTGAAGATTTGCTTCATTGATCTTTATTTGCATAGCCGGGAGACTAGTGATAGTATCTGGGCATAAAGTGCATCCCTATATTTTCTCTTGTATATTTCCCACAATAAGACAGATCATGTAGTAGTCAAATGAATTCTTTTCAGATGGAGTCAACTTATTATATAGATCAAAAGGATCTTAGCATATGATGTGAAGGGTGTTATATACTCCCTTTAGGACACAGTCATTCAATCCCTAAGCTGTTTCTGCTATAGACTCAAATCTCAGTCCTTTTCTAGAGATTTTGTTTACACAGTGCAACTACCTCATCGAAGATCATCCTTCTCCCTAAGAACAGAACATATATAATGATGAGTTGACTCATAGATGTAAAAAAATAGTTTTGTCTCCAGTCTGATTTCAGTAAAACTATATAAACAACATTTATTCTCTGCAATTTCCTGTAGCTTGCTGCAAGTCTATTGAATCATTGTCTAATAGTTCCTCACCTCAATCCTTGCTTCTTCATTCTCTCAAAGGACCAAGAGGTTCCCAGAGCAAACTCTTCATATAAATCTTGATCTCATGGTCTGTTTCTTATGAAACAAATAACGGTAAAATTATGTAGACCACAACATCCTACAAGCTTGTATTTGATAGCAAAGCATTTGTTACCTAATCACACTCTGATTGAAGAAACAGAATAAATAGTTGTTATTATTTCCACTTTGTAAATGATAAAATTCAGTTTCACAGGGATCAAATCAATTTCCCAAGCACACAGGAAACTTTTTATTAATTAATTATTTATATTTTATTTCATTACAGAAAATATGAAAATGGCCAAATTTATGGAGGAATAGTTAATGATAAAAACGTGGGTCTCTAAATAAAAATATTTGTATTTTACTTCATTAGACCAAAAAATAATGATAATAATAGCATGATTAATGTGACAGAACTGACCAGTTATCTTAATTATATGGTTAAATGAGTCATTCAAAAAACGGTATAACAATGAAGGAGAAAGTAATTGGTAATTATGAATTCTTTTTCCCCAGATAAATTGAAATGTGCCAGCACTGCACTAAATTTGATAATCTTCTAGAATGACCTCCTCACACTTCTTTGAAAAGTGATTTATATCCTCAAAGATATAAATCACCCCACTGAAGTGTACCATGGAGTTACATATACATGAGGTCAAACAATCATCCTCTACCTGGACATCTACACATCTCAGAGGTACCTCACTGTCAATGTTAACAAGATTAAAAACTCTGGATAGTTACCTGATATTGAAAATAATAGCATTAAAATCATAAAATAAATAGCAATTTTTCTGTACTTTTATACAATTATATCTATGAGATGAAGTCAATAAGACAAACAAAATGGTTTAAATTTATGTCAATACCACACTTAAAAAAGAACTTCTTGCATCTCTATCCTCATCTGTATTCAAACGGGATTGCTGACCCTCGCTATTCAGTTTAAAAGTCTAGATTTTTCCCATTGCTCCTGATATAGCAAAAGCTAGTCTGAACCACTCTCCTGAAATGCCTTAAGAACTCAGAGAACATTTTTAAAAGTCACAGTGCACGTTAATTTTTTTGTAATGAATATCTCTTTTGCAAAAGTGGATTTGATTTTTTAATAGACAAAAAATACTTCAGTAGAGTCCAATTAATTAAAAAAAAAGTAGTAGTATCTGGAAAGAAGTCCCTGTGAGGAAATTTTTTTAAATTGCCAATTATATGAGGAGCTTAGAAACAGAAGTTCTATGGCCCAGAAGTCTTCAAAAAAGTAAAACTGTCCTATTAATTATAAAGGATGACTGCTAAGTCCACTTAATTCACATTTAAGGAAGTTCATTTCTTACATAACTTTCTGAATCCCCAAAAGTCTTTACTATAGCTTAAGAGAAAAGGATCAGGGACTATTTAGTCTTTTCTCTCCAAATTATTAAGCAGTCATTCTATAACTCTTGTAGTTATTCTTTTATGGGTATTTGTAAAGACTTTAAAACATTTGGAGTATTTGTCACATCTCCTGGTTTCTTATTTGTATAGCTCCTTGCATGATTTCTCAGTACATTCAATAGCAATATATAAGCAGAGGAAAGCTGAATTTTATGGAAAGAAGGAAATCCAAGGATTAGACCAAGTGGTATAAACACCAAAAGATGGGCCAGAGCTAGTTTCAAGAGTTAGCACAAGAAAAACAAGGAGGGGCTTGAGCGATAGCCCAGCAGGTGGGGCGTTTGCCTTGCATGCAGCAGGCCTGTGCCGCTGGGTTCAATCCCCAGCATCCCATATGGTCCCCTGATCACTTCCAGGAGTAATTCCTGAGCGAAGAGCCAGGAGAAACCCCTGAGCATTGCCGGGTGTGACCCAAAAAAGCCCACCCCCAAAAAAAAAAAAAAAAAGAAAAACAAGGAGATACAAAGAGACAAGGTATGGAGGGAGGCAGTCAGTCAATATATGTAATTCCAGCAGAAGTTGCATGAAATATACACTGTGACCTGTCTCCTCATTCAATGAAAAAATAAAAACAAGGTTTATATATACTCATTATCATTAAAGTTATTAATTTATACCCAACAGCGTACTCTAAAAAATACTGTGTGATACTTTTTATATGGCTTAATTTTAACCCTAAAATATCTTTTTACTAACTCTAAAACTATAATTATATATATAGCTAATGTCTGTTAATTAGAACACAATTTCCATAAATTTCAATGTATTTTTAAAGCTTTTAGCTCTCTTCTTAAAAGATGATGTGAAACCCCTTGAGGTCTTGTCAAACTATGTTCTTTTTCAATACTGCAGAGACAACCCATCATTTGGTTGGAATATAACCTAAAAGTAATGTAGTCATATCAACACATGCTCATAAAAAATAGTTACACCTTTTAATTCATAGTTTTTAGATATTAAAAATTACAGCACATTCGTGATGAGGTAGGGAAAACATGCTGATGTTCACCAGAAGTTGATGAACCAATAAAATAACTCCTGTATTGAATTGTGACTAAACTTACAGAAGTTATATTAGCAGCTTCACATATTTCTAACCTGAAAGTGGGTAAAAAGGGAAAACAAACAAATACTGACATGTCTATACACCTCTTCTTTAGAATTATTAATTATTATATTTTATTTCTTTCTCTAAATTGTCGCTTAGGGGTTCTTTAGTTTTGAAATAAATAGTAAATAACATGGCAATCTGCCACCCAAAATTTGGATAATTACTAAATTTTGTATTAGTAAATTTATTTTATCTTAAAATAAAACACTGATGGGGGGAACCAGGAAAAAATAGGCCCTTCACATAATAAAACATCACTTGTATCACTTATCTTCCTGTTGTTCATCAATTTGCTAGAGTGGGCACCAGTAGCATCTCCATACTTCCTGTCACATGCGAGTGTAGCCCAAGGGCATCTACTCACCCAGGAACATAAGGAGCCTCAAACCATTCTATCAGGTCATGGGAATGAGGTCTATAATTTTACTGGTATTTGGCATATCAAATACAACACAGGTGGCTTGCCAGGCTCTGCCGTGCAGGTGGGGTGCTCTTGTAATCACCTCTCATTTCATGCATTTATTGATTAATCTCAATAAGATTCATCAATAATAAAACATAAGCTGTATAATATATATTGTTATTTTAATAATATTTATAATTATCCCCCTTCTTTTTCTTTTTTTGTCTTTTTGGGTCACACCCACAATGCTCAGGAGTTACTCCTGGCTCGGCACTCAGGAATTACTTCTGGTGGTGCTCAGCGAATCATATGGGATGCCAGGAATTGAACCAAGTCTACTGCGTGCAAGACAAATGCCCTACCCACTGTACTATTGCTCTAACTCCCTCAGAGTCACCTTCTTAATTTTCATAATAATACATCAGCATGTAATGAAAACTTTACCTACAATTTTTAGTGAATAATGTAAAAGTTTCTTAATGCTTTATCCTTAAATAATATCAGAACTAAATGGAGGGGCACTAATGTTTTCAAAGAATCTCAGTAAATAACAATTTTCAAAGTCCCCAAATTTGTAGAGCATAAAAATTTGAAAAAAAATAATTTAGTATCAGTGGGTCTCATATCCACATTAGAAAAATGTATCCTTTTATCTTTACAATGGTTCTTTCTGAGGAATTTTGTTAGAATCATATTTGAAGCAACTCTTTGACTTATCTGGGGTTTTGGAAGATCACCTAAATCTTTTTTTCTTTTAACACTAAGCTTCTTTTAACTCTATTATGTGGCAAGTCTCAAGTTTACAAAGTCACATATAAAATCCTAAATAAGTCAGTCATCTGGAAACTCCTTCAGAAGGCTAGAGCATACTCGGTGCCCTGCCATCACCATCTTCCCATGTAAAGCAGTTGGACTCCCACTTCTGAAGTTTCTGTCAGGTCAAAGTCTCCATCCCTCCATCTCTGCTCTCCTGCACTATGACCCCCACCAGTTTTCTCAACTTCTCTCTCAGCTAGAGCATACACTTTCTCATGTGGGGAAGCCGGACCCCACTTCTGAACTTCTCCTATCAGGTGAGTTGATGAAACTGGGAATCTGCCCATCAGCCCCAATCAATAGAACCCTTCCTCCCAGCCCCAGTGGCCATGTTGATACCTGGTACCACATAGACAATATCTCATAGGCTCAACTGCTATACTCCACCTAACTCATACACTCTGAGAGCTGGTAGAAAACTATAGCCTTTTAAAACAGTGTCAGAAAAATAATTAAATAAATAAATGAATAAATAAAACAATGGCAGAATACCCCACAAAAGCTGCATCAACTGTAAGGGAGGAACTAGATCTATAACTGCCTGTCCCATTGAGATACTAATACATGGTTAGGGATAGAGTCTTATCCCTTACCATATAGAGAGACATAAGCAGTACCCTGTTAAAGTAAAATAGCGAGTCAAGTTAGTACTCAGATCAACAATCTCTAAAGTTCCACAATCAACACTTAAAATTAAAACTCTAAGAATAAAGGGTAAACAAAGAAATTCAGTGGCACTAACAGAAAAGGACAAAAGCCCAGACAGGTTCTTACATTCCTCAATATTCTCAAACCTGGTAGGGGAGGACCTAAAATCTACATTCCATATGATGGCAATGGAAATTAAGCAATTATTGGAAGAAAAAATTCGCTAACTTCAAAGAATAATTGATTCAGAATATGAAGGAAAGTATACAATTGCAAGTGAATGAATTAGACTATATATTAGCAAGACATAGCAACAGGATTCTGAATTCATTTTCTTCAGCACACCTGAATAAAAATACAAGCCATCAAAAATAATGGAGTTGCAAAAGAGAAGTAATGGTGAAAATGTAAGATAATGAATAACACCAAGAAAAATAATCTCTGAATTATACAATTATCAGAAATAAAGTTAAAGGAGAAAAAGGGAAGAATGATTGAAGGTAGAATTATGCTCAGAACTTCCCCCAGACTCTGAAGAAAGGTTTTTCAACAAATGCTGTTGGAAAAGCTGGTTAACCACATTTTTTACTAAAGTAAAGCTAGATTAATATTTCACATCTCACACAAAAGTCAATTCAAAGTCAATTACAGAATTGAACACCTGAGATCAGACCAAAATCCATAAAACACACTGAGTATAATGTCAGCATAATATTCCAACACTTAGACCTCAAAGTTTTTTCCAATAGTTTGATACCATTGGAAAAACAATAGAAACAAAATATGGGTCTACTGGGGCTCAAAGGGTCTCCAACAGATATTGGGGTTCAGCAGGGTCCCCTGGTATGTTTGGGTCTGATGACCATTTCCCTGACTAATACACAAAGGAAAAGACCCCTTGAGAGTCCAAGGCTCCACACATTATTCAACTCAAGTCTCCTCTTTAAATCCTTCCAAAAGACTGGGGATTGTGAGATACAAGAAATAAATGGATCTTGATCCTAAACAAGGAGAATGTGTAAAAAATTTCCTCCCTTCCTATGGTAATCTACCAGGGAACCTCCTTCTAGAGATAAAAACCTGCCCTGGAGCTATGTACCCATCCAGAACAGAGGCAGAATCCTGGCATGTTGTTTTCTCCTTTCCTTAGCTGGTGAATCAGCATCTCAATAATATTTCTGGTCATTTTGTATAAACACAGTAAGAAATACAAACATTTATAAAGGGCAGCTTTTCCTAGGTACAGCTCATTATATATTTCAGTCTACAGTACTCCAGCCAAGCTTGCCTAACCCCAACCCCAACCAGGTCCTGAAATCGGTTGCTTCTCTTTGGGTTTGTTCCATCCAATGCTCTTAGCTTATTATCCTACTTATGACACTTAGTCGGTCCCATGTTGAGGCCAGGGTAGGTTACTCACAGCTTGCCCTGGGCCCATCCAAGTCCTGTGATGGTACCCATCTTTTGGTGTGTAAGAAACTAGAATCAATATAATGGCAACTGAGGTTTTAAATTATGAAGTATGACAGATGCCCAGGAGATAATATTTGAATTGCATAGCCTTAACTCTCTCCTTGAGTCTATACAAAAGGCCTTTGCCCTAGCATAAGAAAGAGTTAAGGGCATACAGGAAAAAATTAACATTTCATTTACAATACAAAACCCAGGACTGGCAAGTAGGAGGCAGAGGGCTGTGCACAAAGGGTAGTCCAACATGGAACTACATCATATGAAAAAAGGTTCTGCATTGCAAAAAAAAAAAGCTTATACTAAAAGACAGCCAATTGAAAGAAGATAATTTTTGCACTCAACAAATCAGAAAAAAGGGTTAATATGCAAGAAATATAAAATACTTACAAAAATCTACAAAAAATTTCTAACTATTCAAAAGAGAGTGATTGGGGCCTCTAAAACTAGTTCCTTTTTCATGAGCATTCTTTTGTTGAAATTCAGCAATAGAGCTGCACCACTTATATGTGGTGTATACAACATTACAAGGGAATGCAAAGCATTAAAATGGGGTATACCTAAATTACCCTTGATGCTAGATTATATCAATGAGGACAGGAAAGGTAAGAAATTGAGAATTAAGTAAGGAGAAAGGAGAAAGCAGTGCAGAGGTCAGGGGCCTTGGGCATATGAGTGGTATAGAAGTGTGATATAGATATTTATGTAAACCACAGAACCAGCAATGCTCTAGTATAAGTACTAAATTACAATAACCAAATTACAATCAACAATACTCGAAGTATAAGACCCAAATTACAAGAAAAATGTATTTATTAAGAAGATAATCTGGGGCTAGGAAGGGAACTGGGGACACTGGTGTAAGAAAGTTGACACTCGTGATGTGATTGGTGCTGAAACATTGTATTCCTGAAACTTTACCATGAGTCCATAAACCAATGCCTTAATAAAATGATTAACTAAAGAAATATGATTCAGTTTTTAATTCCTAATAAGAATTTTTTTTTGTTTTGAGCCACCTGTGGCAGTGCTCAGGCCTTACTCCTGTGCTCATGTGTAATTGTCAGAACTATTATAGATTTCAGATCTATTATTCACATAGCTCCTTTAGTCTTTATTTTATTGCTTTGTTTTTGTGGAGTGATCACACCTGACAATACTCAGGTGTTACTCCTAGATCTTCATTCAGAAATTACTCCTGGTGACATATAGGATAAAACTGGGTGGATTGCATGCATGCAAGACAATCACACATGAGCAACACGTAAGGTGCTTCCCTTGCATGTGGTCAACATGGGTTAGCCTCTGGTCCCCTGAGGTTAGCCAGGAGTAATTTAGTCACCATGATTTATAATATATGAATTTAAAGCACACAAATATTAAAAATTTGTGTTTGTTCCCTTATCCCCTAAACAAGTAGTTTAGGGTATCACTGTCTTCCCGTTCATCATCGATTTGCTCGAGTGGGCACCAGTAACAGCTCCATATGACCTGTCTCATGCAAGTAGAGCCCAAGGGCACCTGCTTGCTCCAGGAACATAAACAGCCTCAAACCATTCCATTAGGTCAAGGGAATGAGGTCTATAATGTTACTGGTATCTGGCATATCAAATACGACACAGGTAGCTTGCCAGGCTCTGCCGTGCGGGTAGCATACTCTTGTAGTCATCCCAAAATCCAGCATTTATTGATGAACCGCGAGGCCGCAAATGGCCGCGAGCTAGGGCTGTCATAGGCTGGTCTGCTGGGTGGAGTTCTGACAAGGGGGAAGTCCGGATGTGGAAAATGGAGGTCCTCATGGAGTGGGGGGGTCGTCTGGCTTGTAGTGAGGCTCAGCTGGGGTGGTGGGCCAGGGCTAGAACCTGCCATCCCCTCCCGGGCACCTCATGAGCGGCTGGGCACAGTGAGAGCCAGTAGCAGCTCTGCCCCATGTCTGTCTCTCCCCATGTTTGCTGTATGTGTTCAAATTACTTGTATCACTTGTCTTCTCGATTTGCCTAGTGTAGCCCAAGGGCATCTGCTCGCTCCAGGAACATGAAGAGCCTCAGACCATTCCTTCAGATCATGGGAATGAGGTCTATATGGTTATTGGCATATCAAATAAATAAATAAATAAATAAAATAAGAACAACCAGTGTTAGTCCAAATGTGGGGAAAAAGGGAGTCTCACTCACTGCTAATGATAATGCAGACTGGTCCAGCCTTTTGGGGAAAAACAATATGGTCACTCCCCAAAAAACAAGAAATTGAGTTTCCATATAACCCAGCAATACCACTCCTGGGAATATACCCTAGGAGCCTAGAAACACAACAGAGAAATGGTATCGGATTCCTACTTCACTGCAGCACTATTTACAACAGCCAGAATCTGGAAACAACCCAAATGTCCAAGAACAGATAAGTGGAGAAGGAACAATGCAATGGCATACTAAGAAAAATTAAATCATGAAATTTGCTTTATCACTGGATGGGTGTGGACAGTAACATGGTAAGTGAAATGAGAGAAAAAAAGAGACATAAAATGATCATACTCATTTGCAGGACGTAAGAAAAAAAATTCCCAGTTTAGGGTATAAGAGATATATAACATTGCATACTTGTTAATGCATACCACTAATTTGGTATAATTTGGTGGTAATTTTGTTCACTTGATCACTTGACATCCCGTTATTCATCGATTTGCTCGAGCGGGTGCCAGTAACCTTTCCATTTGACCCTATCATGTGCCAGTGTAGCCCAATGGCATCTGGTTGCTTCAGGAATATGAAGAGCCTCAAACCGTTCATTCAGGGTCTTTACGAAAAAGTCTGACCATCTTATAGGTGGGTGGCCACGTAATCTTTTGACATCCCTTGGGATCCAGTCGGTAACTGGCTCTAGTCCAGCGGTCTTCTCCAAATCGCATTACATGTCCAGCCCATCTGATTTTCTGTAATTTTGTTACCCAAAAAAATTGTTGTGATTGTTAAAAGTTTATCTGTATATTAGAATGCTATACTTAGTATTTCAGATCTATTATTCACATAGCTCCTCTAGTCTTTATTTTATTGCTTTGTTTTTGGGGGTGATCACACTTGACAATACTCAGGGGTTACTCCTAGATCTTCATTCAGAAATTACTCCTGGTGGCATATGGGATGAAACTGGGTGGATTGCATGCAAGACAAATGCCCTACCCACTGAAATATCACTTTTAGTCTTTCTTTGCAGAGGTGGCACAAAATTTTTTTCTTTGTGTAGAATTCTCAATTGGCTATATCAGTCAGAATATCCTAGTTTTTGCCTAGAAGCTTAAGGAAGGAACAGAATTTATCACTATGACCCAGAACACAGATATGGGAAGCAGTTTTGTCATTTTGATGTTCTTCCATAAGAACTTATGACTAAAAAAGTAGACGCAGGACAAATTTGGAAATCAGTCACTGTAGAACTGATAGTAACAAGAGACCATCAGCAGTGGAGCTGAATCACTGAGGCCCATCAACATTGGTCTCACTTGCATCATCCTAACCAGACGTGCTAGCAGCATGAGGTAACTCAGGAAACAATTTCTGCTTTTTTGGGGCCATGGCTTGTTTCTGAGTTAGAGTGTCCATTTTTCTATTAAGTCTGTGGCCTATGTTTTTTGTGATGTCTAGAAAATTTTTTCAATGTTATTAATCAATTCTAAGAGTCCAAATCAGCATAGTCTTAGAAAATTATTTCAGGTTTTATAGAGATAGCACAAATAATAAGTCATGTGGGAAATCCTGTGATTGCATGTAGTTGACTCAATTTTGATCCCTGGTCCACATATGGTTCCCTGAGTATTTCCAGGGATGAACCTTGTGTGAAGAGCCAGAGTAATCCCTAAGTACCACTGGGTATGACTTATGCCCCTTCCTATCTCCAAGTTACTTTTCATACTGGTTTTCTTCTATCTGCATGCTGGAATAACAAAGTGATCCATAAGCATCTTGATTCACTAGTTAGAAATTACCCCAGTGGATTTCCTTAACATAATGTATATATGTGTATATATATAATGTATGTATACATATATACATTATGTTATACACATATACATTATGTTATATATACACATATATAACATTTCTTTTAATTTTAAAGAAATACCCAGATTTGGTGAGGAGAGAGAAGACTGGAGAGTGCTGAGGAATGAAATGCTCCTCTCCTCTCTGTCTTCTGTCTCCACCACGTCCCTTCACACCGCCCTGTACTGGCCACAATTTCATGGGTGAGTAAGGGCTGAAGGAGGAATTTGTTGTGAAGACAATATCTGAGGTAGTGGACCCTAAGAAGAGGGGGAGTGAGAAGGCAGAAAAATTCTTTCATGAAAGAAAAGTCCTGCCTTTTCCAGTGAATGGGAAAGTATATTTATAATTAGATATGGAAATAAGATGAATAGCACCTCATGAAAACTGTTTTATAATTGAGGGTAAAATACCCTCTGAGGTGCTGTGATGATTTCTTATTCCTAGTCTTTGGCGTTCTAGTGACAGCTCTGGGTGTGTAGATAGCAATAGCTGTATTTTTTTCACCATCTACTTCTACTTTCTATTTCTTCCATCATGTCTGGCATGTTATCTCCCTCTCCCCTTCCTATCTCCAAGTTATCTCCAAGGTTGGGGGGGTTAAGTGGAAGTCGTGGGCAGGTGGGGTGGAATTCTCTCCTGGGGGCTGGGCTGCATTGGAATCATCTTTTTTTAATTCATACTCATCTTGATCCTTTCATTCTCTCATATGAATCATAAATATCCTTAATGTCGTCTACAACACTGAATCTGTTCAAGAATGTTTTCATTTGACCACCCAGACCCATCTGAGTATGATCCATTATGATAACTGAAAAATGCATTATGAGATCTATTTCTTAAATAATAATAAGACTTGAAAGTTAAAATAATTAATTGACTCAAGGGATGGAAGAACTGCAGAATGTGTATTGTATTATCAGACATGATAACATTAGTCTCTTAGTAATGTCCTTCCTCAGAGAAAACTAAATATCTTCATCAGAGCTTTTAGTGGCCAGGTACATTGCAGAGACCAATAATGCCTTGGAATGATATTTTATATTTTTTTGAACAGTAAGCCTCAATAATGAGACTAACAGACATTGGGCAGAGCTGCTACCGGCTCTCCCTGTGCCCAGCAACTCAAGAGGCACCTGGGAGGGATGGTGGGTTCTAACCCTGGCCTGCCACCCCAGCAGAGCCTCACAAGAAGCCAGATGACCCTCCCACCCCACTCCATAAGGGCCGCCACTTTCCACATCCAGACTTCCCTCTTGTCAAAACACCACCCAGCTGAATAGCTGATCACAAGCCTGGTTCATCAATAAATGCTGGAGATCAGAGGTGATGACAAGAGTATGCCACCCACGGCAGAGCCTGGCAAGCTACCTGTGTCATATTTGATATGCCAAATACCAGTAACAATTATAGACCTCATTCTCATGACCTGATGGAATGGTTTGAGGCTCTTTATGTTCTTGGAGCAAGCAGATGCCATTGGGCTCTAGTAGCATGAGACAGGACATATGGAGATATTATTGGTGCCCACTTGAGCAAATCAACGAGGAATGGGAAGACAGTGAAACAGTGATATATACAACATAATGTATATATATACATTATGTATATATACATATATCACTGTCATCACTGTCTTCCCGTTGTTCATCGATTTGCTCGAGCGGGCCCCAGTAACATCTCCATATGTCCTGTCTCATGCTAGTAGAGCCCAATGGCATCTGCTTGCTCCAGGAACGAAAGAGCCACAGTCCATTCCGAATGAGGTCTATAATTGTTACTGGTATTTGGCATATCAAATACAACACGGGTAGCTTGCCAGGCTCTGCCGCAAGTAGCATACACTTGCAGTCATCTCTAAGTCCAGCATTTAATGATGAACCACACAGCCACTCTGCGGCCGCGTGAGCCGGGCTGTGATAGGCTGGTGTGCTGGGTGGAGTTCTGACGAGAGAGAAGTCCGGATGTGGAAAATGGAGGCCCTCATGGAGTGGGGGGTCGTCTGGCTTGTTGCAAGGCTCTGCTGGGCTGGTGGGCCAGGGCTAGAACCCGCCATCTCTCCTGGGCTCCTTGTGAGCGGCTGGGCACAGGGAGAGCAAGTAGCAGCTCTGCCCCATGTCTGTCTCTGGATCAGCATACCTGGGCCGGATTAAAAAAAAGACTGCAGCAGGGTGGATTTCGATGAGCCGGACTGTGATAGGCTGGTCTGCTGGGTGGAGTTCTGACGAGAGAGAAGTCTGGATGTGGAAAATGGAGGCCCTCATGGAGTGGGGGGTCGTCTGGCTTGTTGCAAGGCTCTGCTGGGCTGGCGGGCCAGGGCTAGAACCTGCCATCTCTCCTGGGCTCCTTGTGAGTGGCTGGGCACAGGGAGAGCAAGTAGCAGCTCTGCCCCATGTCTGTCTCTGATCAGCATACCTGGGCCTGATTAAAAAAAGACTGCAGCAGGGTGGGTGTCGATGATCCGGGCTGTGATAGGCTGTCGCTGTGTGGAGTTCTGATGAGAGGGAAGTCTGGATGTGGAAAATTGCGGCCTGATGGAGTGGGGCGGGGTGGGGGAGTCATCTGGCTTGTTGTGTGGCTCTGCTGGGGTGGCAGGCCAGGGCTAGAACCCGCCATCCCTCCCGGGTGCCTCCTGAGTGGCTGGGCACAGGGAGAGCAGCTCTGCCCCACGTCTTTAAGTCTCTGGATCAGCATATCTGGGCTGGATTTAAAAAAACTGCTGCAGGGTGGGTGTCGATGATCCGTGCTGTGATAGGCTGTTGCTGGGTGGAAGTCTGACGAGAGGGAAGTCTGCATGTGGAAAATGACGGCCCGATGGAGTTGGGGGGTCATCTGTCTTGTTTTTAGCTCTGCTGGGGTGGCAGGCCAGGGCCAGGACCCGCCATCCCTCCCGGGCACCTCGTGAGGGCTGGGCACAGGAAAAGCAAATAGCAGCTCTGCCCCAGGTCTGTAAGTCTCTGGATCAGCATACCTGGGCCGGATTGAATAAAAACTGCTGCAGGGTGGGTGTCTATGATCCTGGCTAATGATAGGCTGTCGCTGGGTGGAGTTCTGAAGAGAGGGAAGTCTGGATGTGGAAAATGGCGGCCCAATGGAGTGGGAGGGTCATCTGACTTGTTATGCGGCTCTGCTGGTGTGGCGGGCCAAGTAATTTCTATAAACAATATAATTAAATCAACTATTCTCTGCAGCCCTGTTCAGTCTTTAATTAACATATGTGCTCTTGAATCTTTAAGAGAAAGAATATTTTCTAAGATCATTTTTCTTGGGATCTTTTGTCCTAACCAACTTTTGTTACAAATCCTCAGTTTTGTTAAGAAAATGCCATAGCAGAATAATATAATTCAAACATATAATTGAAACATAAGAAGAGTCAAAATTTATGTACATTCTGTGAGGTAAGGATTTTAAAATTTTGTTTGTTTGTTTTTTTTTGGTCACACCCGGCGATGCTTAGGGGTTACTCCTGGCTCTGTACTCAGGAATTACTCCTGGCGGTACTCGGGGACCATATGGGATGCCGGGATTAAATCCAGGTCGGCACAGGCCAGCCGCATGCAAGGCAAATGCCCTACCCGCTGGGCTATCGCCTCAGCCTCCGGATTTTTAAATATTTTAAAGTCAAATATACTATTTCATAATACACATAAATATGTAAAATTCAAATTTTAGTGTCCATAAGTAGTTTCATTAAAATACAGGCATGTCTCTAGTTTCCATAGCTGCTTACTTTCAAATTACAATGATCATGATGTTTAAGTGACAGAAACTGTATGTCTCCCCAAACCTAAAATATTTACTTTTATTGCAGAAAAAAAAGAACATTGATTACTCTACTTTTGGATAATATATTATCTTTTTAAGCAAAAGGAGAACCATTTAAAAAAATCTAGCTCCTGTTTTACTATTCAGATTAATCTTCCAGTCTCCACCATCTGCTTAAAAGCCCCAAGAACCACTTGAAATGGCACTTTTTATTTTTCCAATATGTTTACATATAGTGATCTCTTTTCCAAATGTCTTTTCCCGTTTCCAAATCTTTGACATAGTTTTCCTCTCTTCCAATAATCAAAATTTTCTAGCTTCAGACAGAGTTTTCCTCAGTCTTAAGAATTACCTGGACAGGGGCCGGAGCGATAGCCCAGTGGGTAGGGTGTTTGCCTTGCACACGGACAGCCCAGTGCCGGCCTGGGTTCAATCCCGAAGTCCCATATGGTTCTCTGAGCACCGCTGGGAGTGGTTCCTGAGTGCAGAGCCAGGAGTAGCCCCTGAGCATTGCCGGGTGTGACCCAAAAAAGCAAAAAAAAAAAAAAAAATTACCTGAACAGAGGTCTTGTCAGTGGGTGGAACTTACTGCAACTGTGTAGGAGTCAGAGGTAAGAATTTACTGCAACTGTGTGGGAGTTAGAGGTAAGTCAGAGGTTAAGACAGAGAAATGAACAGTATACTAATAATTATTGGAAATGATAATACCAGCCTAGAACTGAGCATTAAATGTAGGCAAAGGGATATACATGATGACCTCTAAATGTATGTATTGCAAGCCACAATGTGTAAGAGAAGGAAGAGAGATAGAGACAGAGAGACAGAGAGACAAAGAAAGATAGAGAGAGAGGGAGAGAGAGAGAGAGAGAGGGCAAAGTCCTTGTCATAGAGGCAGGCTAGGAGAGAGGGTAGGGAATCAGGTGACATTGGTGGTAGGAAATGGGCACTGGTGGAAGAATGATGCTAGAACACTGTATGACTGAAGCCCAAACATGAATATCTTTGTAATTGTACATCTCACAGTGGTATAATAAAAAAGTTAAAAAATAAATTAAAAAAAAAATTACCTGGACACACATCTCCTGTCATTTCTGCTTGCAGATACGTTCCTTATATTGGCTCTTGAATAGTACTAGTAGTTGAATGCTCACTGAATTGAGTCACTTGAGGACAAGTATTATTGTTTACCTATGTATCCCTAGTGCATTACAATGATTAGCACAGAAGTGATGTTCATTATATATGTAAAGGAAAAGAGAGAGAAAGAATTGGAAGGAGAAGAAAGTGCAAGAGAAGTGAAAAAAGAAGGTAGAGAAAAAAGGACACAAGCAGAAAAGTAGAATGAAGGCTGAGCAAAAAAAAAGAGCACATATTCTATTAATACAAACATTTTAATTATCAAGAATTTTACTATGCTCTAAAAAGGCAATTTATAATTAGATAGCTAGGAGTACTATTTTTTGGTACTAGAGTATATCACAAATATTGATATACTTACCACCATTCTCCCTGTACTAACATACGCCTCAGAGACCTAGATCCTATGAAAGCAGGATAAGAATACTATTCGGGTCTCCCAAAGAGGAATTGAAAGAGCTATGCTTGGAATAACACACCTCACTCAAGTGAGAGAAGGAATCCGGAGTTCCGACCTCCATTGACTATCAAGAGTCAGGGATGCTGTCTCATTTGCCAAAGTGTTGACAATCAGATGGGTTGAACATGTAATGCTATTTGGAGACGACAGCTGGACTAGAGCCGTTACCGACTGGGTCCCACAGGAGGTCAAAAGATAAAGTGGCTATCCACCTACAAGATGGTCAGACTTCTTCATCAAGATCTTGAATGGATGGTTTGAGGTTCTTTTTTATTCCTGGAGCAAGCAGCTGCCATTGGGCTACACTGGCACATGATAGGGTCAAATGCATATGTTACTGGCACCCGCTCAAGCAAATTAATGAATAACGTGATGTCAAGTGATCAAGTGATACTTACTACCTATTAACAAAGATTTATTATGCACAGTTCTAGGTTGGTATTAGCACTTTCGACAATTGTTAGCACACTGTTCCATTCTCTGTTTTACCTAACCTCTGACTTCCACACGTTTGTGATATTGTCCCCCTTTGACAAGAACTCCTGATCCATGTTTCGCCTGACCTTGGATATTGGTATCATAATATGTATATATATGTATATACATATATATTTACATACATACATATATGTATATATGTATGTATATATGTATATACATATATATATTTATTTATGTCATGCAAATAAATACAGTCATTCTATGTCTTTTTCCTTCTGGCTAATTTCACTCAACATGATCCTCTCCATGTCCATTCATTTATAGGCAAATTTCATAATTTCACTTTTCCTAACAGCTGTATAGTATCCCATTGTATACATCTACCAAAGTTTCTTTATCCAGTCAACAGTTCTCAGGCACACTGATTGTTTCCAGATTCTGGCTATTGTGAATAGTGCTGCTATGAAAATAAAAGTGTAGATAGTGTATCCTCTGTGTGTTTTTGGCTTCCCAGGGTATATGTCCAGGAGTGGTATGGCTGGGTCAAATGGGAGCTCGATTTCTAGTTTGGAGGAATGTCCATATTGTTTTCCAGAAAAGCTGTACCAGTCGACATTCCCACCAACAATGGATGAGTATCCCCTTTTCTACACATCGCCAGCACTTGTTTTTCTTGCTCTTTTGGATATGTGGCACTCTCTGTGGTATAAAATGTCATCTCATTGTTGTTTTTATTTGCATCTGTCTGATGATTAATTATGATGAGTATTTTTTCATATGTCTTTTGGCCATTTGAATTTCTTCCTTGTTGAAGTTTCTATTCATTTCTTCTCCCCATTTTTTGATGGGGTTGGTCACTTTCTTCTGAAAGTTTTTCCAGTGCCTGATATATCCTGGATATTAACCCCTTAACAGATGGGTATTGGGTGAATATTCTTTTCCATTCTGTGGACTGTCTTTGTATCTTGGTCACTGTTTCTTTTGAGGTTCAGAAGCTTTTTAGTTTCATGTAGTCCCATATGTTTATCTTTTCTTCTAGTTGCTTTGTTAGTGGTGTTTCACCTTTGAAGATGCCTTTAGCTTCAATGCCATGGAGGGTTTTTCCTATATTTTCTTCAATGTACTTTATGGATTCAGGTCTGATGTTGAGATCTTAAATCCATTTTGATCTGATTTTTGTTCATGGTGTTAGACAGAGGTCCAACAACCTCCTAATGTATGTATTGTAATCCACAATGTGGAAGGGAAGGAAAAGAGAAAGAAAGAGAAAAAAGAACGAATAAAGAACCTGCCATAGAGGCAGGCTAGGGGAGGAGGGAGGAAATCAGGGACATTTGTGGTGGGAAATGGCACTGGTTGAGGGATGGGTGCTGTAACACTGTATGACCAAAACCCAAATATGAATATCTTATGAACACCTTTGTAATTGTATATCTCACGGTGGTGTAATTGTATATCTCACCTCCTCCGCTTCGCTGATGACATCGTTCTAATAACACCAAATATTAGCGAAGCGGCACAAATGCTGGCTGACTTTGACGGAGAATGTGGAAAGATAGGTCTACAGCTGAATCTAAAGAAAACTATGTTCATGAAAAATGAACTAGTTCCTGAGGCCCCATTCAACCTCAATGGAACAACCATCTCTGAATGTAGCAGTTATGTGTACCTAGGTCGAGAAGTCAACATGATGAACGACCTAAAACCTGAGCTGTGCAGGAGGAAGAGAGTGGCATGGAATGCCTTCAAAGGTATGTAAGAAATAGCTAAAAGGACAAAGAACCTCCAGCTCCGGGCACATCTCTTTGACTCCACCATTCTCCCTGCATCAACATACACCTCAGAGACCTGGGCCCTATGAAAGCAGGATGAGAATGCTATTCGGTCTCCCAGAGAGGAATGGAAAAGAGCTATGCTTGGAATATCATGCTTCACTCAAGTGAGAAAATGAATCCGGAGTTCTGACCGCTGTTGCTATTCCAGAATCAGGGATGCTGTCTCTTTAGCCAAGGCATCGAAAATCAGATGGGCTGGACTTGTAATCGATTTGGAGACAACCGCTGGACTAGAGCCGAGCCGTTTTTGACTAGATCCCATAGGATGTCAAAAGGTCATGTGGCCGCCCACCTACAAGATGGTCAGACTTCCTTGTTAAGACCCTGAAGGAACGGTTTGAGGCTCTTCATATTCCTGAATCAACCAGATGCATTGGGCTACATTAGCACGTGATAGGGTCCAATGGAAATGTTACTGGTGCCCACTCGAGCAAATCAATGAATAACGGGATTCAAGTGATCAAGTGATCAAGTGATCTCACGGTGGTATAATAAAATATTTAAAAAGTCTTTCTTAAGCATTTATAAAGCTAATATTTACATTATGCTAAATATTATTTTCATGAGTATTTTATGATAGATATGGTTAAGAATGCTTATCAGAATTACATCATCTGAAAGTAAAAATTTAGTATGTTAAATTGAGTGGCAGAAATGTAAACAGCAATGAGAAGATTAAAATGTAAAACATTAGACAATTAAAGTTTCTATAATAAAAATAAGTTTAATAATAAAAACTGAATGGGACAATATTACTAATAAGTGTCAAAGTAAGCTTTTAGCTGGTATTTTAACATTATAAGATATATGGATATATAAATAAACTGGTAACAATTTTTAAAAAAGATTTCTTATGCAGTTTATTTATGACCATTTATTTTTGTACCTGTAATCACTTATTAATGTTTTATTTTTCAAAAATAAAAATTCTACCTTTTCTCTAATTTAGGGGAAATATAAGGGAGTCTTCTTATGTATTAATATTTAATTTGACATACTTATTAATTTAGATTCTTTATAAACCTTATAATTATTTTCAAAGGAATTTTGATGCATAATTTGAAACAGCAGTTTTAACCAATGTAAACATGGATTTTAAAGAGATATATATACTCAAAACAAAAATGGCAAGGTACTTTTTTACTGTGTAACAACACAAAACATTTTAAATGCCATTTCTTAAGATGTCTCATAATCTACTAACATCAAAGCACTGTGTTTTGGCTTTTCTAAAAAAAAAAAGGTACTCCACCAGATGTTTGAAGGTTCTTGTGCACACATTTGTGCCTTCAGAGATAAATTTAATAACTACATTTACTGGAAAATAGCCCTTACACAAAGGAAATGTAAATTACATACTGAAAAATGTATCATGCTTTTTCTCAAAGGAATTTTAGTACTGAATTCTTTAAATTATTTATTAAAGTGGCCAAACTTTTAAAAATAAATTTCCAAAATGTCATTTACCTAAAACATAAAGCAAAAACCTTTGAAAGAATAGGGATGTCCCAAATTGCATATAGGTAGAAAGAAACTATGCTGCACCACATACTGATTCACCTTGATTTGCCTAAAGGTATTTGTTGTCCCAGAGTGGATTTAAAGACAAGATCTCTTATCCCAGGGATAGAATCTTTGTAGCATGTTTTTCAGACATTGGAAATGGGCAGGCAGGTAAGGATATAACATGGTAGCTACAAAGCATAGATAGTAGAAAAACATCAAGCTTTCATCCATATGGCATTTTCTAGGCATATTTTCCTAACAGAAAGCTTAAATAGTCTTTTTTAAATTTTCAGTTAAAACCAGATGTTGAAACTCCAAAGTTTATCTCTAAAACAAAATGTCAATTTATAAATCACTGTCTTCCCGTTCATCATCGATTTGCTCGAGCAGTCCCCAGTAACATCTCCATATGTCCTGTCTCATGCTAATAGAGCCCAAGGGCATCTGCTTGCTCCAGGAACATAAAGAGCCTCAAACCATTCCATCAGGTCATGGGAATGAGGTCTATAATTGTTACTGGTATTTGGCATATCAAATAGGACACAGGTAGCTTGCCAGGCTCTACCGTGTGGGTAGCATACTCTTGTAGTCATCTCTATATATAGCATTTATTGATGAACTGCGTGGCAGCGAAGCTGGGCTGTGATAGGCTGGTCTGCTGGGTGGAGTTCTGATGAGGGGGAAGCCCGGATGTGGAAAACGGAGGCTCTCATGGAGTGGGGGGTTGTCTGGCTTGTTACGAGGCTCTGCTGGCGTGCCAGGCCAGGGCTAGAACCCACCATCCCTCCCAGGTGCCTCGTGAGTGGCTGGGCACAGGGAGAATCAGTAGCAGCTCTGCCCCCATGTCTGTGAGTCTCCAGACGGGGCCTCGCTTTGAGAGTACGGTGGCTGGTACAAAGTGTGTAAGGTGGACAGCCCAACTGTTACGAACACTTTAAAGAACCTCAGGGCTCTCTACAGATGCCAGGGCAAATTTGAAGCTGCTGAGACCTTGGAGGAAGCGGCCATGCGGTCACGGAAGCAGGGCCTCGACACTGCTCACAAGCAGAAGGTGACCGAGGTGCTGAGTGGCGCGGAGCACGCGGAGAAGGGGTGCAGCCGTGAGAGCTTGGAAGTGGTCAGGAACGGAGTGGCCCTGGAGAGCAGCCTTCACTTAGAGGCACCCACTCTGGTAGTGCAAGTATCATCACTCATCAGCAGGCACAAACCTCTGGCCGCCTGCTCCTGGAACCTTCTAAGCAGTCCACACGCCTCTTCCGTGGCCAGGGCCCAGGGAAGACAGTCTCCCTGCAGACTCAGCATCAAACAGGGCAGTTGCCCACGTTGTTCTCTGGAGCCTTCAGGAAGCGCCTGGAAAGATACAGCAGACCCCCACTCAGGCCAATTTATAAATAATGGGAGATATTAAAATGTCTAAATATTTCTCCCCTTGTCTTAATTATATAATCCCTAAACAAGGAGTAACCATTTTGCAGTTTCTATTTGGAGGCATAAATAATGCAAGCTAAGTACAATGACAATCCCTTTTCATAATTGCATATATGAAAGGGCTTGATATACTCTATTGGTCTTAACTAACAAACATACCTTCACCTTAATATTGTCACTGAAGCTTCTGGACAAGGTTATGGCAACAAAATTCTGTAATGTACAATTTTCAATGCAAGCAGTGTAGCATAAATGAACTCCTCGTGGAATCTTAACAAAGTGGGGGAGAGGAGGTAGCTGCAGCGTATGTAAGCACCCCTTTATCCCCAGACTGGCTACCTGTCCAGACCCATTTTGCATTTTCATCACATTTTGTCGCCTATCCTGATTTCCACCACTTTCAAAGATAACAAACCATGTTTCTATCCGGTTATAACCAGTCCTATGCTTGCTGTTTCATTCATTAGTTCAACAACTATTTTAATCTTTTAATTAATGCCAGGTTGAGTCATTGATAAGACATGGAAATTTTACTGCTTTCTAGAAAAGACTTATTTAGTAATTTAAAAGTGCTATAAATAGGCATAAGCATTCACTTTACACCCTGTTATAAGCAAAATAAGTGTGTTTGGGGAATTAGTGGTCTAGAAGGCCTCTGGTAAATAGCTAGTAACTTATCTTTGAACAATATCCTAGCCAGCTGATTAGAGTACATATTCCATCTCACTGTTCAGAAACAGTTTTTCATTTAGTGGTGATGGCAGGAGCAATGGATAATAACTTAGATGCTAGTGAAATAAAGAAAATCAATGAATCATCACTAGAACTTTACAGAAAAGGCATACTTTATGATTTAGCCTATATTGTTTATGAGGAAAAATGTCAGAATAAAGTTGTTCTGCTTTAGAATATATGCAAATTATCTTCAATCATATAAAATCTCAAGACAAACTACAAAAAAGTTTTCTAGGCAACAAAATTTCTATGTATTCACAAACTAATAGGTCATTTATTTAGCTATTAATACTATTACTCTAGGGCGCAAACATTGCATAGTGGGTACAACAATTACACTGAATTTCTTCTTTCGAGGAGTTTCAGTCAAAATAGTTAATGTGGCACTGTTGCAGGACACCTAAAAGCCTAGGCCTCTGCATCTGCCCTGGATTGCCTCCTGCAGGTCACATCATAGATAGGGGGTAGTCTGAATGTGGCAGTCTTATCTGACCATGTATTCTGTACTGGCTGGTATAAATATTCTCTCATGCTACCACAAGCATCGTGGGACTAGCTAGATCTTACCAGCATACTTACCTGGCCACTTGGATCTCTAAGTAATTAGACCAGAGAGAAATGCTGTTTGCCTCCAAGCAAGCAAGCATGGCTCCCTGATAACTCAAAGGCAACTAAAATACAAAACTACCGTGACGTAGACGAGACTCTTGTGAAGGCTTGGAGAAATATTTAACTGGCATTAGTATTAGTCTTTGGTACAGAGACATGCCATCTCAGAAACCCCCCTCTCTACCCTATAAAGGCAATTCCAGGCAGATCTTGGTTCAAGATATTAGGTGAGGTGCTGGGAGAAATTACCTGAGGGCATTTGATCCTTCCTGCCAGGGGAAGTTACATTTGGCTTATAGCTCCTCCCAGCTCTGCTAGGGAGGCTTTTAATTAGCTCTGGGTCCTTGTAAACAACCAGATGGCCTCATGAAGTTGCTACATTCTATAGAGCTATTTTCCTGTTTTCATCTATAGATAGTCCAGCCCATTGGCTGGGCTGGGGAGTTTGGGCGGATTTCTAGCTATAAAATAAGCTGCAGGAAGAAAGAAGCTCTCTTTTTTCCCCCTTTGTCATTTCGGCTTCCCTTGGTGTTTTGCTTCTCCATCCTCTCCATTCTCTGTTGGGCCTCAACACGTGGTGGCAGCCATCTTGGCTTACACCTGCCTGGGGCCTAGCTGGGAACCCAGAATCTGGAGGTTTTCCCTGCTCTTGGATTGTATTTTGGAACCTATGATAGTAAAGCCCTTTTAAAACTGCATCGGATTCCTGAGTCTTCATCCATTCCCCGCCCGGCTTCAGAGGTAGAAGGGAACTTCGCTCCCGACACTGTCGGGGACCCCAGCAGCGCTCCCCAACATGGCACAATAGGTCTATCAATAAAAGCAGCGGCAGTATTAAAAGAAAATGAGAGTATGGGGGAAAGGAAGTAAAGGTAAATTGAAGAAAGAACACAAACAACAATGTTTAATGCAAACTTGAAGTTTCATGGCTTCAAAATTAAATTTCTGGGACAATGAAAGGACAAGCAAAACAAGAATGAGAGATTATTCTTTACTGCTGCTATTCTTACATAATTTTCTCAAATGTGTTTAATCCTTTATAGAAAGCCCGGACAAATTTAATCCATCCACATTTCTTTTAGACAGGTAACAAGATCTCTAAAATTATATTCAACATAATAAGAAATTAACTGACAAGGAAAGCTATCAGTGTTTTTAACTATCAGTTTTTTTGCAAAGAGATTTCACTTTCATCTGAAAAGCATTTCAATAAAATGAACTTAAAAAGACCCCTCAGTTATAAATGAAGAGTGTAACTCATTTCAATTTAAATATTGTACCCTTTTGCTTTGTTTTTTAAAAACAGTTTTCTATGTATTCAGTTGACCTCTAAGAGTTAAGTATGTTTTTCAAAATTCATAATTTAAGCAGATAATTATCCGTGGAGTTCTAATAATGTATAAAGAAAGTGCATCCAGAAAACTATATATCATAAATTTAACTATAATATATTAATCATTTGATCACTTAACATCCCATTATTCATTGATTTAATCGAGCGGGCACCAGTAACGTTTCCATTTGACCCTATCATGTGTCAGTGAGCCCAATGGCATCTGCTTGCTTGAGGAATACGGAGAGCCTCAAAATGTTCGTTCAGGGTCTTGACGAAGAAATCTGACCATCTTGTAGGTGGGAGACCCAAATAGCGTTCTCTTCCTGCTCTTGTAGGACCCAGGTCTCTGAGGCATATGTTAATGCAGGGAGAACGGTGGAGTTGAAGAGATGTGAGACAGAGGTTTTTTTTTTTAATATATTAAAAATATATTAATAGTAAATTATAATAAAATAGGAAATAATTGCACTATAAAAGTTGTGCAAATGCAATTTTTCTCTCAAAAATCTTATTGGACATAATAATATTGAGCTAAAGGTGATCTTTAGTGATTGAAAACCTGAAAAATGAAACGATGAGGGCAAACTATTATTGACTGTGTTATATCCTCATAGGATTTAAGACTAAAGCAGCAACTTTTGTTTGTTTTGTTTTGTTTTGAATTAAGAACCTGCCATAAAGGCAGGCTAGGGGAAGGGGGGAGGAAATCGGGGACATTGGTTGTGGGAAATGGGCACTGGTGGAGGGACGGGTATGACTGAAACCCAAATATGAACATCTTTTTTATTGTATCATTTGAGAGGGCTAAAATGACTCTCTATCCATTCTTTCTGTGCCAAGCAAATTAAGTTGACAAAGCAGGTAATTTGTTTATATTTCATAGTATTGTCGTACTTTTGCTCTTAATTTTAAACACTAGGACTTGTATATTTGATTGCTTCTTTAAAATCTTTTAGAGTTTTTTAAATCATTTAACAACCACCCTAGAGTAAAACAGGCTGACCATGAAATACCATGATAATGTTCTACACAGAAATAGTATCGCTTCTATATATATATATATATATATATATATATATATATATATATATATATATATCTTCATATATATTCTTATGTTGTATAAGAATAAGGCTGAACAATGTGTAATGGAAGGAAGAGCGAGAAAGAGAGAAAGAAAAGATATAAAGAACATGCCAAGAGGCAGGCTAGGGGAGGAGGGAGGGAATCCAGGACATTGGTATTGGGAAATGGGCACTGGTGGAGGGATGGGTGCTAAAACACTGTATAACCGAAACCCAAACATGTGCATCTTTGTAATTGTATATCTCACAGTAGTATAATAAAATATTTTAAAAAATAAATAAAATTAAAAGAATGAGGCTGAGCAAAGTAATTGGACTGCAAAAAAAGATCAATTAGCTTATTTATTTTGCCTGAAAGAAAAGTTTCTATAGAATAGTGTTATCTTAAAATTTAATAGATAAAATATCTCAATATCAAACATCTGGAATTTAAAATTCTCATATCATATCTTTTAATAAAGAGTAAATCAATTATGGGAAGTGCATCTGTGAAATATTGTGGTAGTGTGCGTAATGATCAAATTCAAAATAGCTACTAGTAAATATATTAGAATTAAGGCTGGAAAAAATTCAGTAAGTACAATGGCAAAGGCACTTGCCTTGCATAAGACTGACACTAGTTCAAGCCTATAACTGCATAAGGTCCACTCAGCTATGCCAGGAGTAACCCCTGAACACAGAGCCAGAGGTAAGCCCTGATAATTGCTGTATGTGAGCCAAAAAATACATATGTGCGTGTGTGTATACACACACACATACACACACACACACACACACACACACACACATATATATATATATATATATATATATATATATATATATATATATATATATAGTTTGCCTTGTGCAGGAGCCATGCTAATCTTCTCTGTATCGTTCCAATTTTAGTATATGTGCTGCCAAAGCGAGCACATATACCGCCAGACGACCTGCCACTCCATGAGGGTCTCCATGAGGAGTTTGCCGGCCAGATGACCCGCCACTCTATGAGGGCCTCCATTTTCCACATCCGGACTTCCCCCTCATAAGCACTCCACCCAGCAGAGCAGCCTATCACAGCCCGGCTCATCGAGATGCACCCTGCAACAGTCTTTTTCAATCTGGCCCAGACCTCACAACAAGCCAGACGACCCCCGACTCCATGAGGGCCTCCATTTTCCACATCTGGACTTCCCTCTCGTCAGAACTCCACCCAGCAGACCAGCCTATCACAGCCCGACTCACGCGGCCCTAAGCAGCTGCGCGGCTCATCAATAAATGCTGGATTTTGAGATGACTACAAGAGTATGCTACCCTCACGGCAGAGCCTGGCAAGCTACCCATGTCGTATTTGATATGCCAAATACCAGTAACAATTATAGACCTCATTCCCATGACCTGATGGAATGGTTTGAGGCTCTTTATGTTCCTGGAGCAAGCAGGTGCCCTTGGGCTCTACTTGAATAAGACAGGTCATATGGAGATGTTACTGGTGCCCGCTCGAGCAAATCGATGATTAACGGGAAGACAGTGATACAGTGATATAGTGATATATAGTTTGTCAAGCATCAAGAATCAGATGAGCTGGACATGTAATACGATTTGGAGACAACCGCTGGACTAGTGCCGTTACTGACTGGATCCCATGGGTTGTCAAAAGATCACTTGGCCGCCCACCTACAAGATAGTCAGACTTCTTCATCAAGACCCTGAACGAACGGTTTGAGCCTTTTTGTATTCCTGAAGCAACAAGATGCCATTGGGCTACACTGGCACGTGATAGGGTCAAACGGAAATGTTACTGGCGCCCGCTTGAGCAAATAGACAAATAACGTGATGTCAAGTGATGAAGTGATATATATATGTATACACACACACACACACACACACACACATATATATATAGATATATAGATATATAGATATATAACCCTGCCAAACCCCTCTTTTGACATCAATGATCACTTCCTTATAGAATGGTGAGATCCTGGTGATGAATATATATACACATATAATATATAATATATATACACATATATGTGTATATATCACTTGTATCACTTGTCTTCCCGTTGTTCATAGATTTGCTCAAGCAGGTGCCAGTAACATCTCCATCCGTTGGGAATGAGGTCCATTATTGTTACTGTTTTTGGCATAAGGAATACACCACAGGTAGCTTGCCAGGCTCTGCCGTGGTTCTGGGTTCAGTCTTTTTCTATGTCAAACCATCAACCACGGGACAGAGTTGGGTGTAGACAAGCCTGTCTCCTGTCTACCACCTAATGATGCAGTCAAGCACCACAGCCATACTTGCAACACCTCGAGGGGCAGGTGGCAGGATATGTGTATATATACATGTATAAATCTTGTACTCCCTACAAACCTCAATGAGATTGGGTACCGTGTGGATATGGTCAATTGTGCTGAATCCTTTCCGGAAGCCAGCTTGCTCGCATGGTTGTCCTTCATCTAGTGTTCTGCCAATCCTGTTCAGGATGATTCGAGTGAACAGCTTGAAGATGATTGACAATAGGCAGATGGGGTGATAGTTGCCAAGGTCGTGAATGTCTTCCTTCTTGAAAAGTAGAACTGTCCTGCTGATTTTCCATTGTGAGGGCACATTGCATTCGGACAGGTAGCGTGTGAAGAGCCGAGCTAGTGTATTGATGAGTACCGACAGCAGATTCTTCAGGTGTTCAGGTCTGATTTTTTCTGGGCCTCGTGCTGTTCCCTTCTTTACCGACAAAATGGCATGTCAGAATTCAGAAGGGAGAACGTTGGGAATGACATATCCATCCTGTGGAATTTGGTATGTGGGCAGGTGGACATAGCTATCAAAGAGATCCGAGTAGAAGTCATGGATAATCTTCTCCATTGCCTTTCTGGAAGATGTAATAGATCCATCCGGGCGTCAGAGGGAAGTCATCTTGGTCTTATAGTTGGCGAAGGACAGGCGGCCGCTGCGAATGCTTTTCCCGGCTTATGCTGCATATTCCATTATTTCTGCTCTTCTTTCTTTGAGGTCCTCCTTTATTGCTTCTCTGCACCACTTTGCAAACTTGGATGTTAGCATTTGGTCGCCTGAGGCTCACGCCTTGCCAAGTTGGCGAATGAGCTCGAAAGTTTCTTAAGACAGGCGTCCTTTTGTGTCTTTCTCTCTCGGCATTCTTCGCATAATCATGGAGGTGCTGAACCAGTCGATTGTATTTTTTCATCGATGTTGTCAATGATGGTATCTTCCCATGTTGCTGCAATGGTGCCAAAGAGTTCCCAGTTGATGGTCATTCTAAGAGTTCTCTTCTTAAACTTTGCAGCCTTTTCTCCTCGTTGCGTGAAGTAGAATTTTCATGAAGGAGACAGTGGGCGGATCCTGTTTGGAATTTGGGGACGACAGCAACATAGGTCAGACAAAACCATCGATTGAAGATGATGTGGTCAATTTCATTGTGGAACTGTCCACCAGGAGATTCCCATATCCAATGTTTCGTTTCAGCCTTCTGGAACTGTGAGTTCCCATGAATGGTCTTGGTGGACATGATGAACTCAGGTAGTCTCTCACTCTGTTCGTTCCATTCTAGGCCATGGGTCCCAATGTGGAGTTCTTCAGCCGATCTTCTCAATCCTTTATTGGCATTAAAATCACCGACTATGATCTTGTAGAAGGTGTGATCTTTTTATAGAACTCCTCCAGTTCCATGTAGAATTTCTCAATTTCATCTTCCTTGTATGTGATGTTGGTGCGTAGACAATGAAGATAGAAATTGCTGGCAGTGGGCCACAGCTCCCCAAGTGTTATCGAAGAAATAGCTGAAAGGACAAAGAACTTCCGGCTCCGGGCACATCTCTTTGACTCCACCGTTCTCCCTGCATTAACTTACGCCTCAGAGACCTGGGCCCTATGAAAGCAGGATGAGAATGCTATTCAGGTCTCCCAGAGAGGAATCAAAAGAGCTATGCTTGGAATATCACACCTCACTCAAGTGAGAGAAGGAATCGGAGTTCCAACCTCCATGGCTATTCCAGAATCAGGGATGCTGTCTCATTTTCCAAGGCATCCAAAATCAGATGGGCTGGACATGTAATGTGATTTGGAGACGACTGCTAAACTAGAGCCATTACCATCTGGATCCCACAGGATATCAAAAGATCACGTGGCCTCCCACCTACAAGATGGTCAGACCCTTGTCAAGACCCTGAAGGAATGGTTTGAGGCTCTTCATATTCCTGAATCAACCAGATGCCATTGGGCTACCTTGGCACATGATAGGGTTCAATGGAAATGTTACTGGTGCCCGCTTCGAGCAAATAGATGAATAATGGGATTCAAGTGATCAACTGATCAAGTGACATATATAAATATATATACAATATATGTGTAACACAAAGATATTGAAATATAAAGAGACCTAGTCAATGACATTCCTTTCTAGTGTTCTGAACAAAAAATAAAACAATACATGAAGTAAATCGAAGAACCTAATAGCATCCTTGTCATTGGTAAACGCTAATTCAGAAGATAAAGTTTAATGTGAGAACCAGCAGGCCTTTCAGATTTATCCCTAGCAACAGACTGCCATAGGAAAGCTGAGTTTGAAGAGCAAAAACCATTCACATGTCACTGTGTCAAAGAGTTTTCTTTCTTACTTTCTTTTTTAATATTTTTACTATACCAATGTGAGATACACAGTTACAAAGACTAGGTTTCAGTCACCAAGTGTTCTAGCACCCATCCTTTTATAAGCCCTAGTCCCACCACCAATGTACCAGAATTCCCCCAACCTCTCTCTCTCTCTCACTCTCTCTTGTCTTACACATTGTGGCTTGCCCTACAGACATTTAGGGTTTATCATGTAAATCTCTTTGTGTATATGCAATGCTGAGTTCTACTCTGGCGTTACCATTTCCCACAATTAGTAGAACACTGGTATATATTTATATCCCCCTAATGAATGCAGTCATTCTATATCTGTCCTTTTCCTTCTGAGTAATTTACTCAGCATCATAATCTCCATGTCCATCATTTTTTAAAATATTTTATTATACCACCATGAGATATACAGTTACAAATATGTTCATAAGATGTTCATATTTGGGTTTCAGTCATACATTGTTCCAACACCCATCCCTCCACCAGTCTCCATTTCCCACCACCAATGTCCCCAATTCCCTCCCCCTCCTAGCCTGCCTCTGCAGCAGGTTTCTTAATTTCTTTCTCTTTCTCTTTCTTTCTTTCTCTTTTCCTTCCCTTCCACATTGTAGACTACAATACATACATTAAGAGGTTGTCATGTGTATATTTTTGCCTGTATTTAATACTCAGTTCTAGGTTGGTATCAGCACTTTGGACAATTATTAGCACACTGTCCCTTCTCTGTCTTACCTCGCTTCTGACTCCCACACGTTTGTGATAATTTCCACCTTTGACAAGATCTCCTGTTCCATGTTTCACCTGACCTTGTATATTGGTATCACAATATGTACATATATATATATATATATATGTATATATATACATATATATACACACACATACATATGTCATGCAAATAAATGCAGTCATTCTATATCTGTCTCTCTCTTTCTGGCTAATTTCAATCAACATGATCTTCTCCATGTCCATCCATTTATAGGCAAATTTCATAATTTCACTTTTCCTAACAGCTGCATAGTATTCCATTGTGTAGCTATACCAAAGTTTCTTTATCCAGTCATCGATTCTTGAACACTTTGGTTATTTCCAGATTCTGGGTATTTTGAATAATGCTGCTATGAACATAGAAGTAGGGATGGTGTTTCCGCTGCATATTTTAGGCTTCCAGGGTATATTCCCAGGAGTGGTATGGCTGGGTCAAATGGGAGCTTGATTTCTAGTCTTTGGAGGAATATCCATATTGTTTTCCAAGAATCTGTACTTGTCGCTTGTCCATCCATTTTCAGGTAAATTTTATGACTTCATCTTTTCTGACAGCTGCATAGTATTCCAATGTATAGATGCACCATAGTTTCTTAGCTAGTTTTCTGTTCTCAGGCATTAGGTTGTCTAAAGCTAAGGATTGCAATCTAAAGCTAAAGATTGCTTTAGCCACTCATTTCTTTCTTTGCTTCTTTGTTTTTCTTTTTTTTTTTCTTTTCTTTCTTGCTTTCTTTGTTTCTTTCTTTGTTTCTTTCATTCCTCCTTTCTTCTCTTTCTTTCTTTCTTTCTTTCTTCCTATCCTTCTTTTTCCTTCTATACTTATTTCTTTTCTTTTACTTGTTTCCTGTTGGGCCACACACAGTGATGCTCAGAGCCACACTCCTGGCTCTATACTCAAGAATTGCTCCTCAGGTGCTCGAGGCACCATATGAGATGCCTGGGATCATAATCAGGCTGGCTGTGTACAATGCAAATGCCTTACCTGCTGTCTTAGCTCTCCATCCCCTAAAAGACTTTAGAGCTATTGATGAATAACCTCCTAACAACTGATCAGTGTAGATTAATACCATTTCCTCCTACCTATACCATTTAAGCAATCCTGACTGGGATAAGTGAGGGTTAAAATAAACAACATATTCTTTAGATAAACAAAATAATAATATCTTATTTTATAATTCAGAATAAATTAATATACAGTTTATTTTATCCAGCCACATATGTCTTTTGATTCTACCTTCCCAGCAGATAGGTTTTACTGTGGGAATTTAGAAGAGACAAAAAAAAAAAAACAGAAAATAGAATTACCTAAGCCCCATCCCAAAAAGAATCAGGCCAGGAGCAAGGAACACTGTGCTGCTGCAGACACAAATGTGAACTCAAGCTTCTTTCTCTCTCCTCCCAAATATATATATATATTTCTTATATGAAAAATTTCCTATTAGCAAATGATGGACACTCGTTGACTAACAATGAATAAAATCTCATTAATACTGCTCAATGGAAAAGCATTTTAATCATAAAATAGCCTCTTCAATTAATTAATTCTCCAATCATTTATCACAGTATAACAGCTGCCAAAGCAGGCTAACAGTTTAGTAAAGTGTAGTGCACATTCACTCTCACACAACAGCGAGCTGCTTAGACCCTGTTACATAATCTTAGTAAAGCCATGCATATATACTTTCAATTATACCCAGAAATCCATAAAGCAAGCTAGTCCACAAATGCCAGTTTCACAGAGTGAAATTGAAAGCCACTTCTTAAGTCCATCTACTATGCCCTATTTCTTTTCTTGTTCATCCTACTATATCTGGCACCCTTTTTCCTCAAGCTTTTCTTTTCCTCTTGCCTGTTTATGATATTCATCAAAGACTCAAGAAACACTGTTTATCTAAAATTAAGATCAACTTTTTTAAGTTGAATATGCCTACACCCCCTTCTATCATCTGTGTTAGAAGTGGAATCTCTTTTAAATTTTATTAATTTCATTAGAGAATTGTGATTTACAAAGTTATTGATAGTTGAGTTTTAGGCATATAATATTTCAACATCAATCCCACCATCAGTGTCAACATCCCTCCACCCCTGTTTCTATATTCCATTCCCCACCCTCAACCACTGGTCCATCCCTAGGCTCATTATGAATTTCTAGTAGCTGCAGCTTAGAAGTCATGTTTTCAGTGCTGTTGAGTCTGTGCATTGAATATATGCCTATTCCACTCACACATATCATAGTATAAGTGAAGCCCTCCTGCCTATACACTCATTTCCTGTTCTCTTCCTCTCCTCTTGAAATCTCTGTCATTCTCTGTTCTCCTCTCAACACTTTGTTCAAGGGTTGTCTAGGCACCCCCTCTTCACAACATTTCCTTATCTGGTATCTGTATACCACAGATAAATGAGATCATAGGTGGTTTGTGGAGCTTTAGAGGGGTAGAGGAAGAAACCAGGTGTGTGGATAAGACCATCCACTTCGACTAGCATGGCTAAAGAATAAAGAAAAATCATAGTGTTCTGATGTCAAACATAGGCTTTTCCCCAGTGCTTCCATCTCTGCCTCAATGCCATCACCAATGAACCATTAAATCACGATCCTTTATATCACATAGCCTGATGCAAAATTTCACCTCATCTTGCAAAGAAAGCACAAACTCCTCACCTAGTACTCTTTTTCTGTGGTCAATTTTCTCTACATTTGTCCCAAACTGGCTTACATAATTTTGAAGCAAATTTCAGTGCTTCAATAGGAACAAATCATAGAGACACCAATGTAACCTAAGCATCCCATTCCTGTGAGATATTATCTTTAACCCTTCTTTTGATTAGCGAGTAGATGGCTCTGATGAGAGAAATTCATAGCAGATCTTACTAAGACACGAATCCAAAACAAAAAGCCAAGTGATAATGCAGTGGATAGGTCATTTGCCTTGAAT
The DNA here is from genome assembly GCA_021461705.1 of Cryptotis parvus. NCBI lineage: Eukaryota > Metazoa > Chordata > Mammalia > Eulipotyphla > Soricidae > Cryptotis > Cryptotis parvus. The sequence goes on from JAJIBD010037915.1 coordinate 391,452, forward strand.
ACCTCAGTCATAAATTCCTTTCCCTGCACTCATATGGTCCCCTGAACCCTTAGAAGTGATCCCTGAGTTCAGAGTCATGAGTCACTGAGCACCTCCAGATGTGACCTGACAAACAAACTAAGGTATTTAAAATCACAATGAACAATTGAGAAGCTCACAAGTTTTACTTACAGGAGTTTTCACTATATGAATGTAGAGCATTCAAACAGTGGTGAATTATTTTGTATGGCTATTTTTGCATGGTTATTTTGTATGCTTATTTTATATGGTTATTCTGCTTATCCATACCATATTTTGTATGGTTATTTTACTTATTTTATATGGGTTTAGTAAGTAGTTTGGAAGGAGTTCAGAATGTCAGCAACTCTTTTATTAATAAAATTAATTCATTCTAACAGTGTTTGCAGTTCCCAAACTAGCCTACCAAATCACAAGAAATAACAACATTCTGTTTGAATATTGATGGGAACCTTTAGTCCATACGGACAATAGTTGAAACAACAGACAATTTGGCTATCCCTTTAATGTAATTTTTAATGATATCTGTATCTTAAAAAAATTAAACTGACAGCTTTTTAAGTAGGATAAAAAAGGGGGAGAGCTCTGGATTTTGAAAGTTTGAATTGTTAACTCCCCTAATTGAAAATCTTAGAAAAATCCCTTTAAAAATTCAATTACATACTTCTGAACAAAATTTGGAGATGTTATTTTTCCCAGGCTGCACAAATCCAAAAATTATTATTTTTCTTTATAAAACCAGAGATTTGCAAAACAACTTCATCTTTGGACAGAAAAGCCATTTCTAGAGGCCTTTGACAGTTAAGAATCACTTTAGTGACAAGCCACACTTTCTTTTCCATTTTGATGAAGTATTTCAAAAGAAAATGAAAATGATATTGCTAGCGAGTCAGCCTCCTCTTTGGAAGGAAAAACTTATAATCAAATACATAAACTCTTCTTCGAGAAACCTTTATAATTACTTTTCCCTTAAGTCATTTTTTCTTGTTTTCACTGCAATTATCACCAACCTGTACTCTATCTTACATTCAATTTTAAGTTTTTTTTCTATTCCCTCATGCTTCTAAGTTATTTATTAGATTTGTGATGCTCTTGTTTTGGTTCTCAGATGGTATTCTTATTTTAGAAATCCCTCTTTTCCTATCATTTTACTAATTTTCTCTTTGAGACCTAGTTTTAATAAATTAAGTTTTTAGTAAGTTTCTCTACAAATAAAATCAACAGGAATGCTCTTTTGGGATATCTTTTAGATTGAATTCTGTTGTGTTCTATATATGAGTTTCTGCCTCTTTTTTCTCTTTTGTATGTATGCATAGACTTTGGTAAGTTTGTATTTGCTGTTTTCTGTAGTTAGTTTCTTATAGCACAATTACTATTATTTTTGATGTTTTGTTTCTATACTTTTATGTTATTTAGCTTACTTGTGTTTAATATGGAAAGCACTATTCATAACATTCTGCCCTGACATTGTATGTGTGATAATTTCCCATCCATCAACCACGTCTGCTACAGTATATCAGCAGAATCTATCCAAAGTGGTTATCTTGAGCATTACCAAATGTGATCTTCACCAGAAAACTCTTACTCTGGTCATTTTTACCTACAACCAACATTACACTACTCACCCAGGAATTTCCAACTCCCAGGCTTGAGCCTATTATTTCAACTCTCAACTCGCTAAAAAGAAATAGTAAACCTGTCCCTGCCTTTGAGAGAACTGCTCTGTAGGAACTGCTGCCGTTAAAGATTTTTATTTTACTTCTCTCAGTAGATCTTGAGTAAAAATATTTGGCATGTGCCATTCTCATATTGGGCTTTTTCTCTGGTGCCCCAAGTCTGTATACTCTTCTCTGCCTACAGTTGCATAAGCTTAACCATAATTATAATTCCTACTCGCCCCATACTTTATGATCTTTTCCAATAGGAGAGAGAAGAAAGAAAAAGGAATCAAGTGTAATAATAACTTAAAATGTTTTAGTTGCTCTGTATCTTAGCTCATTTAATTTTATAATAGTATTTTGTTTAGATATTTTTATTTTAAATTTAATTTTCCAGACTGTGAAAAAGGGACAATTGCCTGACATTGAGATCTTTAATCCATTTTGATCTGATTTTTTGTGCAAGGTGTTAGACACAGATCCAAATTCATTTTTTTCTACATGTAGCTGTCCAGAAGAAAATATAGGAAAAACCCTCCACGACATCGATGCTAAAGACATCTTCAAAGGTGAAACACCATTAACAAAGCAACTAGAAGAAAATATAAATATATGGGACTACATGAAACTGAAGAGCTTCTGCACCTCGAAAGAAACAGTGACCAAGATAGAAAGACAGTCGACAGAATGGGAAAGAATATTCACCCAATACTCATCTGATAAGGGGTTAATATCCAGGATATATCAGGCACTGGTACAAATACATAAGAAAAAACAGCCAACCCCATTAGAAAATGGGGAGAGGAGATGAACAGAAACTTTGACAAGGAAGAAATCTGAATGGCCAAAAGGCATATGAGAAAATGCTCATCATCACTAATCATCAGAGAGATGCAAATCAAAACAACAATGAGATATCACCTCACACCACAGAGAATGGCCCATATCCAAAAGGGTAAAAGCAACAAGTGCTGGTGTGGATGTGGGGAAAAGGGGACTCTCATACACTGTTGGTGGGAATGTCGACTTGTACAACCTTTCTGGAAAACAATATGGACATTCCTCCAAAGACTAGAAATTGAGCTCCCCTTTGACCCAGCCATAACGCTCTTGGGAATATACCCTGGAAAGCCAAAAACACACAGCGGAAACACAATCCGCACTTTTATTTTCATAGCAGCACTATTCACAATAGCCAGAACCTGGAAACAACTAGTATGCCCGAGAACTGATGACTGGATAAAGAAACTGTGGTATATCTACACAATGGAATACTATGCAGCTGTCAGAAAAAATGAAGTTATGAAATTTTGCTATAAATGGATGGATATGGAAAGAATCATGTTGAGTGAAATTAGTCAGAAGGAAAGAGAGAGACATAGAATGACTGCATTTATTTGTATGACATAAATATACTAGATGATCTTACCGAAAAGTGGAAATTACCACAAGCGTGTGGGAGTCAGGAGGTTGGTTTAGATAGAGAAGGGAACATGAGTGAATAAATGTCTAAAGTTCTGATGCTAACATAGAACTGAGGATTAAATACAGACAAAAAATGCAAATGATGGCTTCTAAGTGTACGTAGTTCACTTAGAAGTGTACAATGTGTGGGAGAAGGAGGAGAGAGAGAGGGAGAGGAGAGGAGATAAAGAACCTGCCATTTAGGCAGGATGTGGGAGGGGGAGGGAATTGGGGACATTGGTGGTGGCTGGGGGCACTGGTGGAGGGCGGGTGCTGGAACACTGTGTGACCGAAACCCCCAAGAGTGAACAGCATTGTAATTGTATATCTCACGGTGGTATAATAAAATGTTTAAAAAAAAAGGGACAATTGCAATTTTATTCAAGATGCAACCAACCTCAAAGCTGTAATCTCTGCCAGACTCAATGTTTGGTGCACTTGTAAATGTGTACAGCCAGTTGGAGTGGGAGAGGGAGGCCTGACTTATGGTTGGCAATTATATGAGTAAGTACCACATGATTAATTACAGAAAAATTATACTACAGACATGGCTGACTGAAAAGTCATATTCACCACTATTTTAGCAAAGAAATAATATGGATAGAGTCAACTAATAATATATAGTCTGATGAATTGAAACTGTAATATAAGTTGAACTACTAGAAAAAGTCAGTATGAGATTTGAAAATTTACACAGCTTTTATATAATCAATAGATAGTTACCAAAAGGAAATGGGGACAAGTAGAATGGATAAAAGGTGTCAACTGTATGGTGAAGCATAGAATTGAACATTTGGAGGTGAATGTATATTGACCATATACATGTTGATTTTTAATAGACTATGCTTGAAATTTATATATTATAAATTTGCTATGTTACTTCAATTTTAAAAAAGATATTCATCACAAATGATTAACAAAAAATTATTAAAATAGTGATAGTACAGTAGATAAGACACTTCCCTTGCAAGTGACCAACCTGTGTTCAACCCTTGGCACCGCATTAGGTCTTCTGATCCCTGACAGATGTTATGTCTAAACAAAAATCCCAGAGTAAACCATAAGCATCCCCAAGTGTGACCCAAACTCTTGCCCCCCCCCCAATTGATATACTGATTCAAAGTCCTGAAGGTTTGTAAGTACTTTAGAAATCATTAAACAGCCTAGAATAAAATTTGGGTAAGAAGAAAACTCCCAATGAGGGCATCTAGCAAAAAAATACTTAATTTTTTCCACCCCAAATACCAAAATTTCAATATTACAGCAGAGACTTCTCAAATTATTAACAAATAAGTAATGATACTGAGATAGTTAATTTACCTAGGACTTTACACTAAATGTGTTTGCTTGCAAAAAAATTAAACAATCTCTGTAAGTATATTCACCATCATTGTAACTAAGTTTAAATACATAGACATACTTGACTTTCAACAATACAGTTCTGATATCAAATTTAATTTTTTTAATCCGGCCCAGGTATGCTGATCCAGAGACTTACAGACATGGGGCAGAGCTGCTACTTGCTCTCCCTGTGCCCAGCTGCTCAAGAGGCGCCCGGGAGAGATGGCGGGTTCTAGCCCTGGCCCTCCACCCCAGCAGGTCCTCACAACAAGCCAGACGACCCCCCCTCACTCCATGAGGGCCACCATCTTCCACATTAGACTTCCCTCTCGTCAGAACTCCACCCAGCAGCAGATAAGCCTATCACAGCCCAGCTCGTATATTGATAGCATCAATAAATGCTGTATTTAGAAGTGACTACAAGAGTATGCCACCCACACGGCAAGCCTGGCAAGCTGCCCGTATTGTATTTGATATGCCAAATACCAGTGACAATTATATTAGGTCATTCCCAACCTAATATAATTGTCTGAGGGTCTTTATGTTCCTGGAGCAAGCAGATGCCCTTGGGCTCTACTAGCATGAGACAGGACATATGGAGATATTACTGGTGCCTACTTGAGCAAATCGATGATGAACAGGAAGATAGTGATAGTGATCAAATTTAAAACACTAGGAATTTATTAAGAATATTTACCAAAGAGCTGGAGTATTAGTACAGTGGGTAAGGTAAGGCATTTTCCTTGCAGGTGGCTGACTTGCGTTCAATCCCTAACATCCCATCCAGTCCCCTGAGCATTGCCAACAGTAATTCCTGAGTGCAGAGCCAGGAGTAACCAATTCCTGAGCATTGCCAGATATGACTCAAAAAAGCACTTGTCACTTGTCACTTGTCTTCCCATTGGTCATTGATTTGCTCAAGCAGGTGTCAGTAATGTCTCCATTCATTGGGAATGAGGTCCATTACTGTTACTGTTTTGGCATATCGAATACACCACGGGTAGCTTGCCAGGCTCTGCCGTGGCTCTGGGATGATCCCAGGGGCCCAGAGGATCCAGTCTTTTTCTGTCAGACCATCAACCCATCCAGGGCTCACAGGGCAGAGTCCTGGGTGTAGACAAGCCTGTTTCCTGTCTGCCACCTGCTGATGCAGCTGGACACCACAGTCACACCTGCAAAAAAAAAACAAATAATAATAATAATAACATTCACCAATATGCCCCCTCCAAATCAATTCTAATTGTCTTAAATCCTAAATGTCCTCATCACATCTCATCCTTTGCACATTGTCATAATACCACATCCCATAATGGTGGTACTATTAAATAGCTTGTGATGGCACAGCACATGGATCAATTCACAAACATTCTTATTTCATTCCATGAAGCATATAGCACAAAAACTTAGAATTCCTCATTTATCTGCTGCTGGGTCAAGAAGCCAATGAAAAAGAATGAGAACTCTTCCATCATTAATAATATTTATTACTATCATATTTCACTACAACCACAAAATAATAATTTCCTATGGTGAACCTGTATGAAATGTGGTGAGAGAATTGGTGATTATTAAACTTTCTGACTGCTTAATCCCTTCCTGCTGTGACTATTGCTATTGCTTCTCTTTTCTTCTCTACTTCTTAAATACTTTGTTGGTGTTATTGCACTTTGGGCAACAAGTAAGGAGAAGTCAGGATAGGATAAACAAAAGTTCAACTAGTAGCGAAGAGCTTAGTAAATCCTCAGAAAAGAACTTAATGACTCCATGGTGATAACAATTTTCACAAATTTTCTTTTAGTGAAGTATATTTTGATAAGCACATTAGACATTTAGTTGTTACAAGCAATATAAAATAAACCTTCAATTTATTTCTTGTTTTATTTATTTATATTTATTCATTGTGCCTGGTAAGGTAGCAGTCTTGAATATTGTTTGGGAAAATGGTAAAAATGGTGGAGGGAGTATCGAACTGATGATGGGATTGTTGGAATATTGAATATCCATAACAACTGCATTATGAACAACTTTGTAAACCACAGTGTTCAAATAAAGGGGAAATATTTTTAAAGTATTATGATAATAAAGATAATCTTTTTATTAAGACTTCAGTATTATATATAATCTTTGAATAGCCAAATTTCTAGGTCTCTACAATTTTCTAGAGGGAAATTACAAGGCAAGTAAAATTACAATGAGAACAGTCTAGTTTTTCTTTTCTCTTAAGAAATAAAAAATGTTATGAAAACCATAGAAAATAAGCATTTACCACTGGACACATTTCCTTCCTTTCCACTCATAGCTACTTAAAATGCAAACCAACTCATGACAGCCCTGACCTATTCTCTCCAGCTTCTGAATGTCAAACACTTTGAGCAATTGTTGGCTGTCAGAGTATGAAGTAGGTGGAAGCAGAGAAACTGGACATTTGGCATTTCAACCTTTTGGAGTAAGCTATTTAATTATTTAACTAATGAAGAGAAAAGCCTCACCATGAAGATCCAGGCACACTGCCATCAAAAATGTTCCTGAAGTGGTCAAACATATGTTAAGGAATTTTGAAAACAAATAATAGTTTGAAAGCTAGCATGAGTGCAAATAAATCCCTTAAAGTTTAATGACAAACGGAAGTCTACAGTGTATTTTTTAAAGTTAATTACTTTAATTAGATTCACAAAATTGAGGCTCATTGAAAATTGGTATTTCCTATTGACAAAACTCTGCCCCTCAAGGTGTTGCAGGTGTAGCTGCAGTGCCCAGCTACGTTGACAGGTGGCAGACAGGAGAATGGCTTGTCTACACACAGGGCTCTGCCCTGTCGACCCTGGGTGGTTGATGGTCCAACATAGAAAAACACTGGGTCCCCTGGAATGAACCCAGAGTCACGGCAGAGCCTGGAAAGCTACCCATGGTGTATCTGATATCTCACAGTGGTATAATAAAATACTTTAAAAAAAAAACAATAAAATAATGAACCTCATTCCTAACGAATGGAGACGTTACTGGCACCCGCTCAAGCAAACCAATGATCAATGGGAAAACAAGTGATACAAGTAATACAAGTGATTGACCAAAACTAAAAATTCTGGTTTGATGTTTTAACTGTTTATCACTTGTATCACTTCACTTGTATCACTTGTCTTCCCATTCATCATCAATTTGCTCAAGCAGGCACCAGTAACATCTCCATATGTCCTGTCACATGCTAGGAGAGCCCAAGGGCATCTGCTTACTTCAGGAACATAAAGAGCCTCAAACCATTCCATCAGGTCATGGGAATGAGGTCTATAATTGTTAGTGGTATTTGGCATGTCAAATATGACACGGGTAGCTTGTCAGGCTCTGCTGTGCAGGTGGGACACTCTTATAGTCACCTCTGATACCCAGCATTTATTGATGAACCTATTAACTATTTATATGGCTAAATTTCATCATCTTCATACTTTTTAACAAACACTCTTTAAATAATTTCTTCACAATTTGCTACTCAATGGTAAACTTCCTTCAAAAATGACAAATTTGATTATTGCAAAAGTGACCTTTTAAAATGAACTTTGCAGTCTTCACAGCCACAGGTGCACACAGCCAAAAAAGGAGCCGCACATGGCTTTTAGAATTTAGGGTCAGAAACCAGGCACTACAATAACCAGCATCCTAAGCAGAAGACCAGAGACTGCTCAGAAGACCTTGGTCCAGCCCATGGCACCCTGCCCGTCCAGGTAGGACCTGTGGGTGCAGGTCTTCACAGCTGTTAACATTCATGTGGTCACAAGTTAATCCTCCTTTCCATATTTCATTGAACCAACACTTTGAACTGTTTCTGGATCTCACAATAGAAGACTAACTACCCGAACCACGTTGACAATACAACATACCCCTAAAACACAGAAAAAAAACTGACATTTACAGACACCTCTCTGGCAGTGAGAGAGGAAATGTGCTCCAGAAGATTCCACCGCATTATTATTATGCATTATGGGGAAAACGCAGATTCCCTCCTCAAAGGATGGAAGAAGTAAAGAGCCCCAAAACATCAACTGGGAATACCCACACTCACAATCTCTCTTACAAAGAATTCAGAGAAATGGTGAGGATGTTTAATGAGCTCAATTAAAAAAAATGGAACAGATGTCCAAGAAAATACAAGAGGACATAAATGAAGCAGTGGAGTAGACAGCCAATAAAATATGGGAGGAAATGACAGCAGAAATAAGAAAACTACAAACAGAAATGTCATCAATAAAAGTCTCCGTAGATGAAGTGAAAAACACAATGAGTGCCCTCAACAGAAGAATGACAGTGGTGGAAGACAGAATCAGTGAGAATGAGAATGAGCTTAAGAAAGCACTCAGGGAAATACAACAGATGAAAAAGATACTGAAAAATGGATCAGCAACAGAATAGAGAACATGAGGATGTATCCAACATGAACAAAATAAGAATTATCAGAGTCCCATAGGGGCAGGGAGGCAGCCCAATGAAATAGTAATGGTTAAGACATCCTTGCTGAAAAGTTCCCCAAGTTAAAGGATGCAAGAATCCAGATTCAAGAAGCCCAAAGGATACCAGCAAAAGAGACCACAGTAAAAAACTCCAAGACATATCTTAGTCAGAATGATGGATGCTATAGATAGAAACACAGTTCTTCAAACAGTATGATCAAAGAAGGAAATTTCATTCAAAGGAGCATCCATTTGACTTTCAGCAGGCTTATCAGAAGTGACCTCTTTGATAAAGAAACAAAAAATATTAAGTGGAGAAAAGAAAGCCTCTTCAACAAATGGTGCTGGGAAAACTAGGCAGCTACATATAAACAAAATGAACTTAGACCTCCTTCTAAAGCCAGACACTAAAGTCATATCAAAATGGATAAAAGACCTCAACATCTGACATGAATCTATAAGGTACATTGAAGAAAACATAGGAAAAACACTATGGCATTTTTTTTTTTTTTTTCTTTTTGGGTCACACCCAGCAATGCTCAGGGGTTACTCCTGGCTCTGCACTCAGGAATTACTCCTGGCGGTGCTCGGGGACTATATGGGATGCTGGGGATGGAACCCGGGCCGCATGGGCCAGCTGCATGAAAGGCAAACGCCCTACGTGCTGGGCTATCGCTCTGGCCCCCTGCATTTTTTAAGTTAAAGGCATCTTCAAAGACGAAATACCACTGACAAAGCAAATGGAAGCAAAGATAAACATATGGGATTATATGAAGATATAAAGCTTCTGCATCTCAGAAACTGTACAAAGATACAGAGGCAGCCCACAGAGAGTGAGAAAGAATATTCACCCAATGCCCATCTGATAAAGGGTTAATACTCATGATATATCAGGTATTGTAGAATTTTACAAGAAGAAAATAGCCAACCCCATAAAAAATGGATATATGGACATTCCTCCAAAAACTATCTATTGAGCTCCCATTTGACCTAGCAATACTACTTCTGTGAATATATCCTGGAGACCCAAAAAATACACAGCAGAAACTATCTGCACTTCTATATTCATCACAGCTCTATTCATGATAGCCAGAATCTTGAAACAACTTTAATGCCGGAGAACAGATTAGTTAAAGAAATTATGGTATATCTACACAATGGAGTACTATGCAGCTATCAGAAAAGATGAAGTCGTGAAATTTACCAAATGAATGGACATGAATAGTATCATGCTGAGTGAAATTAATCAGAAATAAAAGCACAGATATAGAATGACTGCATTCATTGTGTGGATATAAATAGATAGCAGTGTTTTACTAAGTGTGGGAGATGGTAACATCAGACTAGAACTGAGCATTGAATGTACGCAAAGGAATTTAGTTGATAAACCCTAAATGTCTGTAGGGAAAGTCACAATGTATAAGAGGATAGAGAGAGACAGAGACAGAGACAGAGAGAGACAGAGAAAGAAGAAAACTGCCTGTTATAGGATCAGGATGGGGGGTGAGGGAGGAAATTGAGAACACTGGTGGTGGGCAATTTTCACTGGTGGAGGGATTGGTGCTGGAACAATATATTACTACAGAAACCCAACAAAGAACATCTCTGTAATTGTGTATCAAATTTTAGTATAATAAAACATTTTTTAAATAATGAAATAAAATAAAATGATGCTGATTGGTCACCTTATTGGTCATCCAATAAGCCACACATCACAGTTGTACCCAATTAGAGAATAGATGCACAGTCAGAATATGCCCGTACTCAACTTCCATTTTTATCTGTAGGTACAGCCAAAAAGCACCCTAGGTCCTTTATGGTGGAACCCAGCCTAAGCCCTGAAGTCTGTTCCACTGCAAGATCTTGTCTTCGAGGACATGTACCACTTCACAATGTTACTTTATCAATAACGTGAAAATTCACTATAGCCTTACCCATACCTAGTGTCCCTAAGTTTGAAAAGCCTAAAATGAACTATGGAGCCCCCACAGGAACTGTAACCCTAACCCTAGGCCTCCATCTTACAAACACTAATATATACAAAGACTTAGCATGCAGGCAGACTGCCAAACGGGAGCTATTAGATCCAATGAACAATCCCCCAAGACTTTAACTTCCATTGACACTCAGGAAGAGAATGACAGCTGGGCACTGGGCTCCTATTACAGGCCTAAAATTCACTCTGACCCTATACTGAACTCTACCCTAAATTTAGATGAACCCTGAGACATCAAGGGCCTTGACCTTTAAAATAGGTGAGCATTCCTGATAAGATACCTGGCACACCAGTATATGAGTCTTTGAATACCACACACCCTCAAAGTGGCACTACAAGGAGAACATGGATCATGGACTTCAGTGCTGGAAAGAGTTTGTGGGTGTGATCACCTGACTTTCCTGAAGGGACAGAGGTGCGGAGAGGGGCCCATCTCCAGCTCCATGAACACCTGGTGAGTTTAATCGCAGCAGCCCACACCTAGGTTTGATATCAGCTTCTCTCTTGGGCGGGGCTCTGATAAGCTGTGGAATCTGGCTTTGAAAAAGACTGAGACTGTGGCACATGAAATGTTTCTGGCTCTGAGGCTTTATTGGGGCGGGCCAGGATGAAAAACCACGCCCCCTCCTGTGTGCCTCATGTTCAATCTAGCACAGGACCCTTTAGTTTCTTAATGGGTTTCTATCCTTTGTGAACAGAGCGCCTGATTTAAATGTGGATATTTGTATTCTTTTCCTTGGTGCATCAATATGAAGTTTTGTCCATGTCATGAAATAATCTCTTACATTTTTTTTCCTAAAAAAGACGTAAAATATCTTCTCCTATGGATATCTAATTAACATTGTATTTTTTATTACAAGTACCAACTGATAGGCACAGTAATTTTATATATAAATAATATGAACTTTAGAAGTTTGATAGCTAGCTCATTTTTGTTTTGTTGTTTTGTTTTGTTTTTTGATTTGAGAACACCTGACTATTCTTGCCTCTCCACTAAGGGATAATTCCTTCCTGGTGGTGCCCAGGGAACCACATGGAGTGCTGGGAATTCAAACCAGTTTAGGAACATGCAAGGCAAACACCCTACTCACTATGGTATCTCTCCAGCCCCTATAACTATATATTTATCCCAATCATTTTTTAAATGCCATACTTTAGCACAATGAAGTTCTATAAGTGCAACATGTTACTTTGAGGATCTATTATTGAACTCTACTTCAAAAGTCTGTTTGCCAATCCTTACATTAAAAATACAATATTTAATTAGCACTCTGAAATCTTAGTATGGGACAGCCCATTAGAAGACTACTTGTCACTTGTCACTTGTCTTCCTGTTGTTCATTGATTTGCTCAAGCAAGCCCCAGTAACATCTCCATTCGTTGTTAATGAGGTCCATTATTGTTAGTGTTTTGGCATATTGAATACACCATGGGTAGCTTGCCAGGCTCTGCCATGGCTCTGGGTTCATCCCAGGGGCTCAGTCTTTTTTCTATGTCAGACCATCAACTATCCAGGGTTCACGGGGCAGAGCCCTAGGGGTGTAGACAAGCCTGTCTCCTGTCTGCCACCTGCCAACACAGTCAGGCACCGCAGCCACACCTGCAACACCTTGAGGGGCAGGCAGCAGCTCATATGGTCTCCCGAGACATTTCAGAAATGACTTCTGAGCACAGAGCCTGTAGTAAGCCCTGAGTACCACTGGATGTACTCTGAATGTCACTGGGTGTGGCTCCAGGCTCCTCTACTGAGTGCCATAGCCAGAGCCATGGCAGAGCCTGGCAAGCTACCTGTGGTGCATTTGATATGCCAAAAACAGTAACAATAATGGACTTCATTCCCAACAAATGGAGATGTTACTGGTGCTCGCTCAAGCAAATCGATGAACAATGGGAAGACAAGTGACAAGTGATTTATTATCTGATTTGCCAGAAACATTATTTAACATGCAAAGTATATTCTAATTAATAGGTGAAAATATCATGTGGTTTTTTCTCAAACTTAAATTTAACTATGTAGCTTTTTCCTGATTATTGCAGAATGAATTTTTTATAAGCAATATGCTTTAGTAAATAACAGACATATGCTTCCTGTTAGTAAGAGCTGAACCCAAGTTATGCCGAAATTTTGGTGAAAACTTAGAGCTTCACTATGAGATAGGGTTACTTATTTTCTTCACAGCCTGAATGATCAATTATATTAAGCTTTGAACATTAAGGTGCTTAGAAGAAGATAGATACCTATTTATTAGAATGTAATGAGCAAAATGAAAATCCTCTTTCAGGATTTTCCATGCATTCCTGATCCTACAGATTTTTTTAGGCCCTGCTCTTGATATAAAATCAGAACATTCAGGCTGAGGTTTTTTTAACACAGATTTTATATACCTAGCCTTCCTGGGTGTCGATAGTTATTCAATCACTTGGGGTATATTAAAGTAAGCTCAGAAGAACCTATCAGAGAAACTTATCTTCCTGACTTCCCATGAGCTAAAGGCTTTGAAGCTCTACTTTTTTATTTTCAAAGATGGTAAAGAGTTGCAGAGAGAGATAAAGTTCATAACTATAAATTATATGAACTACTGCTTTAAGTTTGTCTTACTTAAAACCCACTTAAAGGTTTGAGATAGTTTATCACCATAAATAAGGGCTCATCCTTCATGGCCACCATCACATTAGTACCTGACTATACAAGAGTCCCTGGGACACATTTCTTTCTCATGGGATATTCAGTCATACAATTGCTATGACTAGAACTATAAAAAATTCTAATGTTGCTTCTATTTAAAACATCATAGGTTCCAATTTTTGAAGAGAAGACATCATTATATTTATATTCAGCTACCCTAGAATTCTAAAATTTTAATTTTTTGCTTTTATTATAAGAGAAATACGAAATATAACATACCATATCTTTCAGTCTGTCATATACACTCGAATAAACATGCCAAATATGATGGTGAAGATAATTTTATGCCCATTACTATTTTTATAAGTATAGTTAAAAAAGACCCTTACACAATACCTATATCCAAACACATAAATTAGCATTTTACCACTTATCCTAGTCCTTTAAGGACTTACTCTACCTAAATAAGGGATAGCTTGGTGAGGAGGCCAAGCCAATGAACCTGACTTCAAACTTTGTCCCACTATTGACAGACTGGTAATTTAGGCCAAGTGATCTTAATTTATGATACTCCACTTTCTTGGTTTACATATTAATATAACTGTTTCTTTTTCTTTTTTATTTATTTTGTATTTTATTTAAAACACCATAATTTACAGTTTTTTTACAATACAGTTGTTAGAAAGATTCATCATTCAACATCAATCCCACCACCAGTGTGTTCCCACCACCAAAGACCCTCATTTCCACCTACCTCCCAGCCCCATGCCTGCTCCCATAGCCTGCACTAACTATATCGACCATTGCAGCCCATATATGGCAATGGTATTGATAAAGTCATGACTTTTTTTCTGGCTTGTTATGGGTGAGTGTGGCTTATTTCTATTCCTGCACTCACTTTCTGAGTTTCTAGAATGTTCTTAATTTCTACTAGTCAACCCCAAACCCTCCACCACTGCACCACATATAACACTTACTTCAAATTTTTCTCAACCTCTGTTTGAGTTTGTCTTGATCATACACTGAATAATCTATTCTATATTGCTTGTTGGAAATAATTCTCTAAATAAAGTCAATGGATATATTCTTAAATGAAAGACAATATAAATTATAAATCTCAACTAGATCCATTGTGCCATTCTATAAAATGTGGTGGGATATCTAGTACGTCAGTATACCAGGCATTGAGATCACTGCAAAATCAGTAGCAGCTCTGCTCTGTGTGTCTATGTCTCTGGATCATGGTCCACAGCCCAAGAGCAGTTTGTGAGCAAGTCCACTGGGCCTTCTGGATGGGATATAGGTGGGGGAAGGGACCCCAGCTCCATCTCCATGGAAGCACAGTGACTTTAGCCACCAAGACCCACATACCTGGAATATAGCTGTTTCTGTTTCTTAAGTTTTATTATGAATATCATATGTTCTTATTATCACTTAACACACTACCTGTCATAGTGGAAAGATTCCAGGAATAGGCATTCCCTTTCCTCACTGTGTCCACCACCAACAACACATGCTTGAGGATGTTACCAAGGATCATCATAGCCTACTGGCTATGTCAAATTTGCCATCTTCAGCTTGGAAATTCTGTGTCTCTCTGGACCTCTCAGAAACTCATTATAATCTATATTTATGATATCACAAACATGGTACTGTAAGATCTATATTAGGGAATGGGATACTTCCAGAATGTGAGCAAAGTGTTCAGGTATCATAATGTTAAAAGAAAAACATCAAATTGATATTTCAATGTTCAAGAACTACCAGTACATTAATCAAAATAAAACTCCACATATGCCATTGATAATGTACTCTCACAGTAAAGCAGAAAATTAAAAAAATTTTAGGCTGCTTACGTTTTTATAGTTATCTATTTTCCTGCCTAAGTAGATATGGCTGAATTACTTCAAGATAAGGAAAGAGAATCAAAGAACACTTCCAAACTGGGAAATATTTAAAGGGGTCTGTACTCAAGCTCAAACATTATGATGACCACAAATAAGACACATCAGAAGTATATCAAGCTTAATGCTAAAATTAATCTCAGATTTAAAGACCCAAAATTTGTGGAAAGCAATTGTTTAAGAATAATGTCACCTAAGGATCAGAATCACGTCGAAAATGACAGGACCTCTTTTGTTTGGGCAGAAATAAAAAATTTCACCTTATCTCTAGTTACTAAGTACTTAGGTGCCTTTCTTCTCACAAAATTTATGGTCCTCTTAATTGTGTATTTATGAAACTGTATTGGAGTATTTTGCTCAAATATTGAATCCACATTTTTGTCTAAAACCCTAGTGGAACAATACTTAATTAAAGCTCTTAAATCACGGGCCCTTATAAAACCCAATCATATCATTCCCTATGTTAAAAGCAGAAATGTTAGATGATACGTGAGTCAATGGAGAAGTCTTCTCACCTACATCATCAAGCTGATGAAACAGAAAACCTACTCTGTTTTCAGATTATCTTTCATTTAAATGATAGTTGGATGCAGGAAACTCCAAAGAACATCTCTTGTATCACTACTTGGAAAAAACCATGAGGGTAGGATCAAAGACTTTTGAAAATGTACTACAATGTACTACAGCAGAAGAGAGCTGCCTTTAGATTATTGCTTCAAATTTCCCACCCTGCTGCATGTTGTCATTTAGATATATTTCTTCCTTTACTGACTCTGTTTCCTTGTTGTTTTGTTTTGTTTTGTTTTGTTTTGTTTTGTTTTGTTTTGTTTTGTTTTACAGTCAATCCAATAACAGTATTGCGATACTGGAATTGAGGAGCAATTTGCTATCAATCCTCACAATTACCTTTGCTATTTTGTCTCTTAAATAGTCAATTTCCTTTTGTTCTGTTGCCAATTTGGGATTTACAAAATGACAGGCTATTTTCTCTCCTTAATAATACCAATAGAGAAACTACATAAAAAATTCAAGTTACTAACACAACATCATTAGAGTAGCTGACCACAAAACCTAGTAGTATGTTTGAGCAAACCAACACATCCAAATATCTTAGCTTTATTACATAAGTAGTGGATCTATGAATTATTACAGTAAGATAAATGATATTGGCCATAAACTATACCTGGAATTCAACACTATTTGAATTATTTATTTTTTAAAAACCCTATAAAGGTTTCTAGCTATAATCCGTTATCCTAAATACAGTATATAAGAAAGGTTTGTTTATTCATGGTTGCCAGAAGGGAAGAATAAGGAAAGGTAAGTAAAAAAAAGCACAAAAAGTCTAGAAACTGGATTTTTGTGCTAAAATAATGTGCTGCATTAAATACAGATGTTTTTAAGTTATAGTGTTGCACATCTGAAACATATATGACATCATTAATGTCTATAGTCATTACATACCTACAGAAAATATCTACAGTCATTTTACTTTACAGAAAATGATGTTTACTTTAAAATCTGTATTTATTCACTGTATTACCATAGAAGCAATGCATATTTTCACCAGTAAGAGACTAGCTTTAAAAATCATGGTGGGCTCAGGGATACTGCAGTGTCAATATCTTCTTCTCATGTGTGATTCCACAAATTTGACCACTGGTGTCCCCACATGTGCCAAGTTAGGTCCCAACCTATATGCTATATAGAACTCACAGTGCCACAATAATGTATGGTCTCCAGAGCATTACATCCAGGTAGAAATTGATTTGGAGACTCCCAAGTAATTTAGAATAAAGCTTCCATATAACCCTGAAATTCCTCTCCTAGACATATGCCTTCAGAACACAGAAACACCAATTCAAAAGTACATACAAGCACTTAGTTTTTTTCATAGTATTATTTATAATATCAAAAATCTGGAAGCAATCCAAGTATCTAACAAAAGGTGAGTGGGTAAAGAAACAGAAATCTATACACACAATGGAATACTATTAAGTTAAAAGATAAAATCTTACAGCTTGCTGCAACTTAGATGAAATTGACAGGTGTTAATGCTAAGTGAAGTGAGTCAGAAAGAAAAAGCCAAGTACCAGATGATCTCTCATATGTGGAATATAAAGGAACAAAGCAAGGGATTTGACAATTCCCCAGTGTAGGCAAAGCCCGAGATAAAGTTAAAAGACTTGTGATCTGAAGATGCTATGTGTGGAGAGGAAGGAAGCAAGCTTGAGATAAAGGTAGAAGTTCCTTTATCTTGGGGTGGGGATGGTGCACCGGCACTGTGAATTTAATAGTATAATATTGGTATTATTCTTTATAAAAGAAAAGAAACAGGTTATTTCAAGACAAATACATCTATCAAAATACGAATCTTAATAAGATTGATGGATTTAAATCATGGATTTAAGGAATAGCATCATTAGCTACTAAAAAATCCACTGGGTGGGAGATATTGGGGGACTATAACAGAAAGCTGAGGCTGACACTACCTGAGCGCCTACACATCAGCACTAACTTCTAATGAGGTATGTCTCTTCCTGCCGTTCAGTAAGAAATATAGAGCACTATTCTTAGAATATTTTCAATAAAAACTGAATTGACCCTTTACATAAAATCTTACAAAAATTGGGGGAATACTGGAATGGGAACTTGAAAAATGATACGAGGAGAAATCAGAATTTGAGAGATGCTTCAAAAAAAAATGCTTCCGAATTACCTATAAAAATTGAGAATGAGAGATAATTATTATATACTAAAAGGAAAATATGGAGAGACTGCATAGGAAATATGACAAACAAATGCAACATGTGGTTTTTAAAAGTCTTATTCTAAGTTCAAAAAAAACCTTTTGTTACAATAAGAAAATATAACAAAGACTGGGTGTTTGATGCTATAGAAAAATTCCTGCCTTGATGAGCATTTTGACTATTAGTGGTCATGCTTATTAGAGAAACATACTCAATTGTATCACTGTCTTTCTGTTCATCATCGATTTGCTCGAGTGGGCACCAGTAACATCTCCATATGACCTGTCTCATGCAAGTAGAGCCCAAGGACACCTGCTTGCTCCAGGAACATAAGGAGCCTCAAACCATTCCATCAGGTCATGGGAATGAGGTCTGTAATTGTTACTGGTATCTGGCGTATCAAATACGACACAGGTAGCTTGCCAGGCTTTGCCGTGCGGGTAACATACTCTTGTAGTCATCTCAAAATCCAGCATTAGTTAACATACTCAATTATTTTCATATAAATTTCCGTGTGAAATTATTTGAGTTTCCATAGAACTTTTCCATTTTCAAATATGTTTAAACACGTATGCCTTGATAACAATACAAAGTAAAAAATTAAAATACTTCTAGAACTACTCTAGAGGAAGAACACTTCAATAGTGATAAATAAGTAATTCATGGCATTCTATGTGTAATATCAAATTTATAACAACTGTAACCAGTTATGTCCTGGTTGTATTATATAGTATATAGCATACGAGAAATGATTATGTCCAAGATCTTAAAGGCATGGAATTTGTGCATAAAAACTGTATGAACTGTCACCACTGAATCAATCCGTGCTTTGTAGTGGGTGTAGAAGGGTATAGACCACTAGATGGATATAGACCACTAGAATACTCTTGTTTGGGCCATTGAAGCAAATCTCAAAGATTTCCCTCTCATTCACTACATCTCTCTTGTGATCAACAGAATTTAATAGGTTTCAATTTTCTCCATATGAGGTCCAGAGAGCATTCAGATACATGCAACATTATAGATTAGTTCAGTCTTTTTCTTAGAGAAATTTGGCCATGATTGAATCATTTAAGGTTACCTGTATACTAGCACATCATATCTTTCAAGCTAGCATCTCAGGAGTCAGAAAAATAAGAAAAGCAATCCCTTGTCTCTGGTGTCTATAACTACAGGTATGGTAATGTGGTGTTTCTGAGTTGCCAGAACTAGAATCCACAGTATTTTCTATGTTGAAGAACAATCTGATTAAAGGATTCCTACTTGTATCTGTACTTCATCATCATTCACCCAGCGCAACCGTTCATTTTCCATGCATATCTTATATGAGTTGTCAGGTATATAATCAAAACAATCATAAGGTCTTTGAACATCAGAAAAGGCTCTTTCAAAAGCTAAAAGTAATTCTCAGGTTGTCACATTTCTTTTCTGTGATAGTTTTATACGTCTTTGTTTAAACTCCATTAAATAATAAAGTAATTAAAAACTTTGTTCAAAATATAATTTACAAAATCATCAAGAGCCTGAACCTACTCACAGTAAAACAATTTAAAATAATATTAACTGCCATCACTTGGAAAATTATTACTGTTTGATTACTAATTCTCTATTCAGCATTGATAAAAATTTAAAGGCACAGTTTCAGGAACTAAAAATCAATTATATTTTGACCTGGTATTTCAATATAGGTCATATTTCAAATATACCTACCTTTGAGGATTTCAAAACAAAATTTATAGAGAATGCTTTGAGTACAGAATAAATTTATGAGGCAAAAAATATCCAAGCATCTTTTCTCTTTCTTCAACAGTTCTAAGAGTTGATTGTAGTTAGGCTAAAAGTTTTTATGAGGTTAGATAAAATAAAATATGAGAAGTACACAAAATAAAATATGATAAAGTTACTTGTAAATACATTGTGAATTGGTTATTTAGATATTTTATGTGCACTCCAAAATCAACCTCACTGTAACATCAAAATAGTGAATCTGAGAATACTTGTTCTGACAAATTTGTACAATTACTTTGATATGAAAATGATTATAGAGTAGTGATTGAGAAAAAAATATATGAATTACTTCCCATCTGTTAGTCTATGTGTTATTTATACCCTTTACAAGTATAAATATGTTTTCTAAGATATGGTTAACTAGCCAGCCCAAATCAGTCCAGAAAGAAACTTAAAAACAACTGAAATGTCTCCTATCTTTGTAGTCATTCCAATATCATAAGTTAATATGAACCAGTAAAAAAGTTAAAATGGCCTTTGTAGAGCATCAATTTTTAAATAACAGATTCTTTTAATAAAAGCTGAAATCACTGATAAAATCTGATAACAACATTTAACTGTCTTATTTCCTCTCTTCATACGATTCTTCATTCTTTTCTAATTCAGAAACCAAATTTTTATTACACTTGACTTCTAAACATGAACAAATAATAATATATAACACAACACCTATTAATTCAAAATTAAAAACATTCATTGCTCTTTGATGTCACACTATCTAAAACTGAAAAGTAAATAAATTTTCTTATACAAACTAAGATGTCATTCTGAATTGCTCAATAGTTTTCTATTACCAAAATTATAATATTCCACTTTTCTCTTTGTCTATTAACATGTTTAGTCCCTGGCCGAGTCCAACATTGCTCCAAGGGTTCGCTCACCTCCATGCCAGCTACCCCGGAAGAGAGATCCATGCCAGATACACAGCTTCATCAGCAACCTCAGAAGAGATCCAGACTCATTCACTCCAGATCCACAGCTGTACCGCTCGGCTCCACGTGGAGGCAACCCATGGAGCTGACATCCCAGTAAGGCGCTCGGCCAGCCCTTGGCCTAGTCCAACATTGCTTCAAGGGTTTGCTCACACATGCGGGGGAGGGGCCAAGCTGGCCAGACTTGGAGCAAGGATTTGGGCTCCTCCGCCCTTTTCTCCACTTCCATGCCCAGCTACCCCGGGAAGAGAGACCCATGCCAGACCCACAGCTCCGTCAGCTTGACACTCTTAGTACTAGATTTTAGGATCAGGTTCTTCCCAGGATCTTTCACATTTATACACTGTATACAGGTCTAGGCAGTTTCTAGCTGATACCGCGTCATCCCAGTAAGCATAGCAAAAAACCAGAGCAACCCCACACATCATGAGGTCAGTCATTCTCAACATCCAGACTCTACAGTTCCTCAGAGCTCCACCCAAGAGAAAACCTATTCTTTCCCCTTTAAGTTTTATCAGTAAATGCTCGAGATGAGAGTCTTCTACTGAGAGTTTACCACCTACATGGCAGAGCCTGAAAAGCTATCTGTGTTTTATTTGATATGCCAAAAACCAGTAACAATTATGGACCTCTTTCCCATGACTTGAAGGAGTGGTTTGAGGCTCTTCCTGTCCCTGGAGCAAGAAGAAGCCTTTGGGCTACACTTGCTGCGACAGGGTGTATGGAGATGTAACTGGTGCCCACTTGAGCAAATCTATGCACAACAGGAAGACAAGTGATACAAGTGATACAAGTGATTCTACTTTCTCTCTCTCAATTTTTATCTCATTTTCTATTTCTGCCCTTTCTTCACTTTTTTTTTTTTTGCTTTTTTGGGCACACCTGGCGATGCTCATGGGTTACTCCTGGTTCCTTGCTCAGGAATTACTACTGGTGGTGCCCTGGGGAGCATATGGGATGCCCGAGATCGAACCCAGATCAGCCACGTGCAAGGCAAAGGCCCTACCTGCTGTGCTATCACTCCAGCCCCCCTTTCTTCATTTTTAACAGAGAATATATACTTTGTCTTTCTGAAAATTGTCCTAAGCTGTCTCAAGTAACTTCAAGTATGTCTTCAAAAGATAGCTAAAACAGAATAAAAAAAAAAGATAGCTAAAACAAAAAACCAGAGGTCTTCATAGATTCTTATCTTTCTTACACAATGGCCAGACCCATTTACTGAGTTTTATTTATTCTTCCATTGTAATAGAAATATCCCCCCTCAAACAATTTCTTGTGTCCCATTGTATATCTTTTCATCAACCCTTGTGTGAACAACTGCAATATTCTCTTCATTCATCTTACTGTCTCCATTATACTGGATAACAAATGCAATATACACCCGTTCATGATTAAAACGCTCCAGAAAATGGGAATTGAAGGGACTTTCCTCAAGATAGTTACAGCCATCTACCAAAAGCCCACAGTGAGCATCATTCTCAATGGGGGAAAAGTTGAAAGCCTTCCCCCTGAGATCAGGGGACAAGACAAGGTTGCCCACTCTCACCTCTTTTATTCAATATAGTACTGGAAGTACTTGCCATAGCAATCAGAGAAGAAAAGGACATCAAGGGCATCCAGATAGGCAAGGAAGAAGTCAAGCTATCATTATTTGCAGATGACATGATATTATACCTAGAGAACCCTAAACTCTCTACCAAAAAACTCCTAGAAACAATAGACGCATATAGTAGAGTGGCAGGATACAAAATCAACACCCAAAAGTCAGTGGCTTTCCTATATACAAATAACGAAAGAGAAGAAAAAGGATATTAAGGAAACTATTCCATTCACAATTGTGCCACAGAAAATCAAATACCTAGGAATCAACTTACCCAAGTATGTAAAGGACCTGTACAAAGAAAACTACAAGACACTGCTCCAAGAGATAAAAGAGGACACAAGGAAATGGAAACACGTTCCCTGTTCATGGATGGGGGAGAATCAACATTGTCAAAATGGTAATACTCCCTAGAGCTCTGTACAGATTCAATGCAGTCCCTATGAGGATACCGATGACATTCTTCAAAGAAATTGACCAAACGCTCCTGAATTTTGTATGGAACAATAAACCCCCCAAGCTAAAGCAATCCTCGGGAAAAAGAAGATGGGAGGCATCACCTTTCCCAACTTCAAACTGTACTACAAGGCAGTAGTAATTAAAACAGCATGGTATTGGAATAAAAACAGACCTGTGGACCTATGGAATAGAATTGAGTATCCTGACACCCAACCTCAAACACATGATCATTTAATCTTTGATAAAGGTGCAATGAGTCTAAAATGGAGTAAGGGAAAGCCTCTTCAACAAGTGGTGTTGGGAAAACTGGGCAGCAACATGTAAAAAATGAATTTGGACATGTGTCCAACACCATGCACAAAAATCAGATCAAAATGGATTAAAGATCTCAATACCAGACTTGAATCCATAAAGTACACTGAAGAAAATATAGGAAAAACCCTCCACGACATTGAAGCTAAAGGCATCTTCAAAGGTGAAACATCACTAACAAAGCAACTAGGAAGAAAAGATAAACATATGGGACTACATGAAACTAAAAAGCTTCTGCACCTCAAAAGAAACAGTGACTAAGATACAAAAGCAGTCCACAGAATGGGAAAGAATATTCACCCAATACCCATCTGATAAGGGGTTAATATCCAGGATATATCAGGCACTGGTAGAACTTTACAAGAAGAAAACAAACAACCCCATCAAAAAAATGGGGAGAAGAAATGAACAGAAACTTCAGCAAGGAAGAAATTCGAATGGCCAAAAAACATATGAAAAAATGCTCATCATCACTAATCATCAGAGAGATGCAAATCAAAACAACAATGAGATACCACTTTACACCACAGAGACTGGCACATATTCAAAAGAGCAAGAACAACAAGTGCTGGCGTGGATGTGGGGAAAAGGGGACACTCATCCATTCTTGGTGGGAATGCCGGCTGGTACAGCCTTTCTGGAAAACAATATGGACTTTCCTCCAAAGACTAGAAATTGAACTCCCCATTTGACCCAGCCATACCACTCCTGGGAATCTACTCTGGGAAACCAAAAATACGCAGCGGAAACACCATCCCTACTTTTATGTTCATAGCAGCATTATTCACAATAGCCAGAATCTGGAAGCAACCAGAGTGCCCAAAAATCGATGACTGGATAAAGAAGCTTTGGTACATCTACACAATGGAATACTATGCAGCTGTTAGGAAAAATGAAGTTATAAAATTTGCCTATAAATGGATGGACATGGAGAAGATTATGTTGAGCGAAATTAGCCAGAAGGAGAGAGACAGATACAGAATGACTGCATTTATTTGCATGGCATAAATATATATGTACATATTATGATACCAATATCCAAGGTCAAGTGAAGCATATATCGGGAGGTCTTGTCAAAGGTGGAAATTATCACAAACGTGTGGGAGTCAGAGTTTAGGAGAGACAGAAAATGGAACAGGGTGCTAATAATTGTCTAGGGTACTAATGCCAACCTAGAACTGAGCATGAAATAGAGGCAAAAGGATTCACATGACAACCTTTTAATGTATGTTCTGTAATCCATAGTCTAGAAGGGGAAGGAAAAGAGAAAGAGAGAGAAAGGCAAAGAAATAAAGAACCTGCCATGGAGCAGGGCTGGGTTAGGGGGAGGGAACCGGGGATGTTGTTAGTGGGAGATGGGCACTGGTGGAGGGACGGGTGCTGAAACACTGTATGACCAAAACCCAAACATGAACTTTTTAATTGTATATCTTTTTATTTGTATGGAGATGGGTACTGGTGGAGGGACGGGTGCTGAAACACTGTATGACCAAAACCCAAACATGAACTTTTTAATTGTATATCTTTTTTATTTGTATATCTCACGGTGGTATAATAAAATACTTAAAAAAAAACAAATGCAATATATTTTATAACTTTCATCTCCAACAAAATTAGTTTGTCTCAGATACATATAACTACAAGTATCTGCCATATTTAAAGTCTTCTACTTCTAAATTGTCAAAGTTCTTAAGCACAGAATGCAGTTCACATTTTCCCTATGGCCATCATTGAATCTCTGTTCTATACCATCACCTTCAACTCCCTTTTCACTCCCCACCTTAAACCTCTACATAATGCTACACTCAACTGCTTCTGTTATAATGTTATCACAATGCAACAAATATCTTGTTATTACATATGTGTCATATCACAATGTACCATAATACATAGCTGTTCGACTTTTAGTCCATCAATCTATTATACTAGGTTCTTTTAAGCTAAAAACTTTAACCTAGATATTTTTATATACCTGGAAGTAACAAAATGACTGTCTCATTATAGATACCTGCTATATATTTCTGCTGGATAGATATTGTTGAATACCCTCAAGCTAAAAAGCTTCTCTTAAGAATTTGAGAATTCCTTGTGGGAATAAGAATTTGAATTCCCTTTGGGAATTCATACCATAGCTATTAAGGCATATGTGAAAGAAACTTATCTGCATGGGAGCTGAGACACTGTAATTCAAGTTATGTCACCACTGAGTATGAGATGTATCTGTAAATGTCTGATCAACTTGAGAGATAGCCAACAAGCTTCTGTTTATAAGAGGCCAGAAATGTCTCTTGAGAAGGAACTAATTAAAAGGAAGACATACTTTGAATGCCAAAGGGAAGTGGTAATTATGGTGCACTCTCTGCCCATGAATGTCTTCAGATATATCCTAGTATAGATATCAAGTAAAAGGTCATAAAGTACCCTATAAATACTGCAAAATCTAGTCACAAAAAGTACAAGCCACCCTGCTTTACTCCCCTCTAAGAGAGTATAAGAGTGAACATGTCTTCTCAGACCTAGCTTTGTCATGGTAAAGACAAACAAAGGAAACCAGCACTAGTGGTGCTTTCTTTGGATCTAGAATGATGGAACAGCACCCTCACCTTCTCTCTACCATGTGCCCAGTGCCATCACAGTTTCTTCCAGGGAGCAGTAGATCTCAGAAATGAAGGTGCCTGGAAGAATAGTGTAGAATATGGCAGAAAATGCAGAATTTTAAGAAAATCCTGGAAGTGTCAATTTATAGCAGTATATATAAGGTATGTCTAGAGAATTTCTAAATAAAGTTGGAAAAAGTTTATTTGCTATAGAATTAGGGACATAGTTAAAAACTAAACAGGCTTTTAAAAAATAATCAAACTTTCATCATTATAAACTGTTTGGGTTTTGAGGACACACCCAGTGATGTTCATGAGTTACTCCTGGCTCTGCATTCAGGAATCATTCCTGGCATACTTGGGGGACAGACCTTCAGGAATGCTGGGGATTGAACCTGGATAGGTGCATGAAGGGAAGCCCCTTAACCACTGTACCCACACCCAGAACATTTCTTTAATGACTAACAAATTGGTCTGTCATAGTTTTATATTTATGAAATAGCTCTACTCAAAACTATTTTCAAGGCATCCCATATGGTCCCTCAAGCACCGCCAGGAGTAATACTTGAGTGCAGAGCCAGGAACAACCCCTGGGCATTGCCAGGTGTGATCCAAAAAAAAAACATTAAAAAATTAACATTAACTTACATACAGTAAAGCAAGTAAAAGCAAATTTTCATGATTATTATTTGAATACTAAAAATAATATAACCAGGGCCTAGATAGTACAGGGGTTAAGGCACGTGCCTTGCATGCAGCAAACCCAGTATAATTCTTAGCACTGCATATAATCCCCTGAATACTACAAGAAGTGACTCCTAAGCAAAGAGACAAAAATAACCCCTGAGCACCACCAGGTTTGTTCCAAATCCACCTCCCAATTAATGATGATAACATAAGCAGAACAGCCAACCTTCAAATATAATCATAACATTTTAGTTACATCTCTCATATAAAATTTCCTATAGTCTTAAAATTGCATTTTCTATTAGCAAATTTGAAATTATTGAGACCTTTTTTCTAAAGCTAATAATATTTTAATTAGCAACAACTTTCTAGATGTTGTTATGTCTGGAAAGCACATAGAAAGAACTTTTATTCTGGAATATATTTTCAATATATATTCTGCTATTTAAAATTCAGTATTTAAAACCACTGCAATCTCTTTAAATACATTTATATGTTACTAGAATGTCATTGATTCAAACTCCATACATGACTTGACTAAAAACAATTTTTTTTCTATAAAAAGATTTTAATATCACTAATTATATGTCAAATCTACATTCTCTTTTATTTCTATTGTATAGGCAAAGTGAATGGAAATACAGATAAACTTAGAAAGGGAGATGATAGACACACAGATGTGTACACACACACTGAAACACACAGAAATGACTATCTTGATTCCCTACCGAAACACTGAAATATTATCAAGTGCAATCTAGTAGGAGAGATTCCTTAGAGGGATCAAAGAATATTCCAGACATCTAAGCTGAACCCCTATGTTGACTTGAAATGGTAAATTAATTTACTCAAAAAGGTGAAATATCTTCATTGACTGAATAATTTGATGTGTTTTGGGGATTACACCCTATTCTTATTTATTTATAAACCTATTCTCAAATTTAAGCTTGTGATTTCTGCCTGTCATCAGTAGTACTGCAAAGTTTGTGCTACGAGGGTTTCCTGCTAGCAAAGTTCTTTGGTTAAGAAACTATTATTGTAAACACTGCTTCAAATAGATTTTGAATCTTAAGAAATCCTTAGATGCTAATTTTCTCTGTTCACACATTCATCTAAAAGCATACATTTAAATTAAGTAAGAGACCAGAACTTAATCTTACACTTGTCTTTTAGGCTATTTATAATCTGGTTTGATAAAACTAGATATAAACATCTGCCTATGTTATTTTAACATAAATCATAATGTGAGAATTGTGATTTAACACTTTCAGCAATGATAAACAGTCTTTGTAAATTGAACTTTCTTTAAATAATTCCTCTCAAATTTAAATTGTTCACTTAACTCATTTCTCCTATTTTTCTGCTATCAATGCCATAATCTAATTTAAGAGATTAGTCTCAAGAGCATGAAAATCACAACAATTTAGCAAAAGAATTCTATCACGCTGTTATCATGGTTCAATAGGTTCAATAAAAGCAGCACTCCAGGTTTGAAATCACTGTGCTTTGCAGTACTTTCTAAAAGTCATGTAAGATATTCACAATACTTTGTTTCTTTGTTTTGCTCATTTGGCCTTGATATTTCAGCAAGAAAATAAGTCACTAAGCAACTAAATAGACTGATCAGACACTGATAATAAAGTTCAAATGAAGAAAACTATCAAAAGGTCAGCCATATTTAAGGCCCCATTCACTCTCAATGGAACAAACATCTCTGAATGCAGCAGTTATGTGTACCTAGGTCGAGAAGTCAACATGATGAACGACCTAAAACTTGAGTTGCGCAGGGAGGAAGAGAGCCGCATGGAATGCCTTCAAAGGCATCGAAAAATAGCTAAAAGGACAAAGAACCTCCAGCTCCGGGCACATCTCTTTGACTCCACCATTCTCCCTGCATTAACATACGCCTCAGAGATATGGGCCCTTTGAAAGCAGGAAGAGACGCTATTTTATTCTGGTCTCCCAGAGAGGAATCGAAAGAGCTATGCTTGGAATATCACGCCTCACTCAAGTGAGAGAAGGAATCCAGAGTTCCGACCTCCTTCTCTATTCCAGAACCAGGGACGCTGTCTCATTTGCCAAGGCATCGAAAATCAGATGGGCTGGACATATAATGTGATTTGGAGACAACCGCTGGACTAGAACCTTAAGTTACCAACTAGATCCCCAGGATGTCAAAAGATCACGTGGCCGCCCACCTACAAGATGGTCAGACTTCCTTGTCAAGACCCTGAGGAACGGTTTGAGGCTCTTTATGTTCCTGAATCAACCAGATGCCATTGGGCTACATTGGCACGTGATAGGGTCCAATGGAAATATTACTGGTGCCCGCTCGAGCAAATCGATGAATAACAGGATTCAAGTGATCAAGTGATCAAGCGATTACAAAAAATAATATTGCAGTAGAGCCTGGCAAGCTACCCGTGTCATATTTGATATGACAAATACCAGTAACAATTATAGACCTCATTCCCATGACCTGATGGAATGGTTTGAGGCTCTTTATGTTCCTGAAGCAAGCAGGTGCCCTTGGGCTCTATTAGCATGAGACAGGACATATGGAGATGTTACTGGTGCCCACTTAAGCAAATCAATGATGAACAGGAAGACAGTGATACAGTGAATATTGCAATTCATGTATTAAGAAAAATTCACATATTAAGAAAAATTAAAACATATAGAACTGGAGTTCCCTTTGCAAACCAAACCCAGACTCATCCTCTCCTGAGATGTCATAATCAATCAGTGTGCCTCACTCTGACACTTTTGTTTTTGAATTTATTTCATTAAATCACCAGGAGATGTACAGTTACAAACTTGTCCATGATTGAGTTTCAGTCATACAACGTTCTAACACCCATCCCTTCACCAGCGCATATTTCCTGCCACCAATGGCCCCAAATTCTTCCCCAACCTGCCCCAATGACTGCCTCTATGACAGACACTTTTCTTCTTTCCCCCTTCATCCCTTATTTTCCTTATAGGCACCGTGGTTTGGAATATTGTTACTGAAAGGGTATCATGCTTATCACTTTTCCTCCTTCATTCTACACTTTTATCAGTCATCATTGCTAAAATGTAATAATGAAAAATTTAAAACATTGCTCCTCAGTTTGGGAAGTGAAAAGCAAAATATGATGTAACCACTCTGAGAATACTCTAGAACAGTGCTTCCCAAAGTGGGCGAGAGCACCCTTCAAAGACAAAGGTTTTGGAATGATCCAGGGGAAATGTAGCAACTGTAGCAACTGTAGCAACTCAGGTGTAACTGGGAGGCAATTACTGTTTGTTCACTTAAAAAAAGCTAGGTTGAAGAGAAGTGGACTCTCAGGAGGTTGTGATGAGGGGGTTGCATTATACCTGAACCTCTATTGTTAACCATATTCTAAGCCATGGTGCCTAAAATAATTTTAATAGGACAATGAGTGTTTTAGGGATCAGGGGAAAAGGTAGGTTTCCAGTAAGGTGGGCAATGGAAATAGGGTATTGGAACAAATAATTTAGTGAACCATTACTTTAGAGCAATGACACTAAATGAGAAAGGTTTATGTTAACTAAAGTGTAAAAAACTAAGATATTGTGGTTTCTTTGGTTTTTAAAAGAGCAGCCTGCACAATAGGCTAAAACAAGACCTCAGAGTTGTCAGATCCTAACCCTTAGAGTCTGTAAACATTACCTTACTTTGAAAAAAGGCACCTTTGCAGCTGTGATTAAATTAGGAATCTTCAGATGAGAGATTATCCCAAATACTTTTGGTGGCTCCTGGGGCCGGAGCAATAGCACAGTGGGTAGGGCATTTTGCCTTGTACATGGCCAACTCGTGTTTAATCCTCGGCATCCCATATGGTCCCCTGAGCACCACCAGGAGTAATTCCTGAGCAAAGAGCCAGGAGTAAGCCCTGAGCATCTCCGGGTGTGAGCCAAAAAAAGAAAAAAAAAAAAAAATTTTGGTGGATACTAAATACAGTCACAGTGTAATTATAAGAGATGGGAGTAGAAGATTTGACAAGATGCACACACAGAAAAAAAACAAAGAAACCTGAAAAGATTACCTTTGAAAACTGGAATGGCACACATAAACTCATAAACACTGGCAGGCTCCAGGGCTTGAGGAATGCTCTGGGAGAGGCTGTGAAGGGAACACACCTGGTCAGACACCACACAGCCCAGTGAGGCTGACTTTGTACTTCTGGATGTAAGAACTAGGAAGGACTAAACTACTGTTGTTTTAAACTAGCAACTTTATGGTAATTTGTTGGAAACTAATCCAGGCACATATGATACTCTCCATATTAAAAAAAAACAGAAACATTTGCCTTACAAAATAGCTAACCTGATTTGATTCCCAGCACCACATATGACTCCTGAAATACTGCCATGGGTCCCTCCTAATCATAAAGCTAGGAATAGGCCTTGCCACTAAAAATCACCACTCTGTGTGTGCGCACACGGGCGTGTGTGTATGTGTGTGTGCGTGTGTGTATGTGTGTATGTGTGTGTGTGTGCATTCTTTAGAAGAGCCTCTAAAGCAGTGCTCAGGGTAACTGGCTGGACTAACTACAGCCTTCAAATTCAATCATAGGGCCCAAAACGTTCGGTAAATCCCCATACTAAAAGCCAATTTGTTTGCCTAGGCATTACTGGGAACCTCTAGGGTTATACATGCTGCACTTGTGAATGGGCTTCCAAGAGTAGATCTAGTGATGCTTTTAGGTAGTGCTGGGGTTCTAACAGGGGTAAGGGCATACAAAACATATACATTAAACTTGGTACTATTTCCCGGGCTCTAATATATTCTACTTTTCATAGAGTACAAGTTAAATTTCAAAAGTCTAAGCTTTAACATTTTAGGGAGTTGTTAAACTCCATCGAACTATAAAAGTTTGAGATGTTTTATATTTAAAAATTTAAAGATCAAAGGAGAGCACTTGGCTTTCAAGTCTGAGGCCCTGGGTTTGAGTTCTTGTGCCACATGCCTGCACTGCAAACTCCCCTGTGGATCCCAACAGGAAGCCGCACGCAGGACTGCACTGTTCGGTAGAGCACTAAGAAACCAGGCCAGCATGCCAAACAGATTCTTGCTGTGTTGTTCTACTGCTTAAGAGGAAATAAATACAGTAAATAAATGTGGCATCATTGTTGCCTTGGTTTTTTTTTAATGTAACAAAATGCTCTAAACAGTACTGACTTTTCTAATTACCTTTATCACGTTCTCTCCTTCTGTACCAAAGTCCACTGCTATCTTTATGGGGTGAATACCCTTTAAAATAACTTTATCCATATATTTATACTGCACTTTTGGTACTATAAACTCCATTGCATAACCTATTATTTTCTAGATATTGGGTTTTAGAATCACCAAAGTTACTTAGTACATGTGTTTTTGTGTCCATATGCCACTTTATTATATAAATATATCACAAGGTATTAACAATACACAATGTGTTAAATAAATTCATTCATGCATTTTACTGATGATCTTTTTCCAACCTTTTCTATTAGTAATAATGTTACAGTGAATAATTACCATAGCACTTGTTTCCTGGTAAGCAAGTGCAGGTATTTCCCTAGGGTATATGCATATATTTAGAGATCCAATGTCTGGGTCCTGGATTGTATATTCTTATAGCTTTACTAGATACTATCAAATTAATATTTAAAGGGACCAACAAAACATTAACATTCCACTCAGCTTAACTGAACTCAAATAGATTTCTTCTTGTTATGTGTCCCAGACCTCTCTTTTCTTAGTCTTTACTGCAGAAAACTTGCAGCTGCAAATTATTTCTTTGCCCCTTAGAGATGTAAATCTTCTTCAAAGCCTCTCACCATTTTTACAACCTAGGAATGTCTTTCTAAAGGAGTTGGAGTCATTCCTTTGAAATATAAATCATCAAGGAAAACAGTGCCCCTATCTCAAATTCTGTGAGAGGGCAGTAGCCCTCACTTAGATAAGCAATAATTCACAAACACAGGTGCCTAATCACGTTCTTTGACCCTTCCTGTTCTTTGACCCATCCTCTAGAATTTTTATACTATTTCACCCAAAATACAAATTCTATTACATTTACTTTCAGCACAGTTGAGTTCAATTTCTCTCCTCTACTGCAGTAGTCTTTAATAACAGTAGTAGTCTTTAATAACAACTCCCTGTCTTTATTCAACAGTTCAATTTTTACTTAACAAATACACTGGTTATTTTCTTTTAATTATTGCTCTACAGAACAGTTTTTAAAGTTTCATGTGATTATTTCTTCATTAATGTATTACTAAATAGCCCAGATTTAAAGCTAAAATCTTCTACATAGGGAACAAAATATGTAAGGTATCATATAAATATTAGTCTTATTAAAGATGAAAAATATTTACTTGGATATAGTGGTACTGCTTGTTCGCCTTTCTTACTGCTGCCGTATTAAGGGCTCTTTCAGGGTCAGTAAAAAAACATTTTTTGTTACTGGTTTTGGCATATCGAACACGCATCGGACAGCTTTCCAGGCTCTGCCGCAGGGCCCTATACCCTCATTACCTTGTGGGGCTCTCTTAGAGGGGTGGGTAGAATATTCATGGTGATTTGGAGGTAAATCGCACAGCTGCACAGCGGCCATGCACAACTGGGAAAGCTGGTGTCTGCTCTGCCGGGTGTATCTGTGTCTGTGGCTCAAGCATTCCTGGGCTTGAAAATACTCTCCTCTGAAGGAGAGTACATATATAATCATATATAATCAAAATATATAATCATGCATTTTGCTACAATTTGCATGAAAGTTGACTATCATATCAAGCAAGAGAATAATGGGAAGGACAAATACTGTATGATCTTATTCATGTGTAGTACATAACTTTAAAGCAAAGGAATAGGCAATGGACAATGACAACAAACTCTACTATTCTAACAACACAATTGATAAGTCAGTCAAATAGTGGGGATGGGTAGATAACAAAATACTTAGAGGCAGTGGAAAGGGATAATTGCACTTTGGAAGTGGATGTGGAGCAGTAAAATTGTGTGCCTGAAGCATAAGTAACATTGTTCTAAATACAACGCCCAAGATTAAAAATATAAAAGCAGTGAACTTAAATAGGTAATCTGTAGCTTATAACTAACAAATATAACATTGCTCTAAATATTTCCCTTTATTTTTAATTGATTCTCATTTATATTCTATAAATTATTAATTTTTATGATTCCCATTATATGTGAATAGTGAGTTGTACAAGTTAGAAAGAGCTTACCTAAATTCACAAAGATAGGAAGGAAAAAGCCAAAATCCAATGGTGTCCAGGCATTGACACCATTGACACTTGCAACCAACATACGACATTGATTCACTAGCTTGCCATAGTTTGAAATTTCATCCTTTGACCCACAATTAACCTTTAATAAGGACCTATAACTTTTTACTCCAAGATTATATAAAAATAAGTTTAAAACCTTATAATTAATTCAGTAATGTTAAATTTAAAATAAAATTGACTTTACAAATAAATTGAAACCTGAAAAAATTAAACCTTATCAAGGAGAGTATTGTACTCCCAATTTTCCTACCACCTGAACTGTTTCCTTAAAACAGAAAACAAATAAACTTCATTCTTTCAGGTCACAATAGAGACTCTCAAGAAACTATGTAATTTATTTGCATAAATTCCAAAAACCTCTCCAAAAACAAACACTAGAAGATTTACTGATAGCAGATTCAAAGATAGCTCAAACTTTTAAGGTTTATAAGAGAATCAGGGTATTGTCAACTCCCAAATGGTCACTGAGCCCTTGGAAACAAACAGAAAAAAGCCTAAAGTTTATCAAAATCTTCTGTCTGCTAGAGTTGGGTCCTGGTATAGAAGCTAAAGAGTTGAGGATTCCGTAAAGGAAGATCAGGGTCAGAATTTCAACTTCACTGTATTCAGGGAGATGTGTCCATACAATACTTGTATAGAAGAGCTTTATAAACTCACAGAGTAGCTAATGTTGCAACTACCACTAAATAAATGCCTGTCTAGTGTTATTGCTAGGTTCCTCTCTAACAGACCTCAAAATTTTAATCTTAAGACTTTCAGGGAAAAACTATTACTGTAGCTGTAAATGTTTCTTATAAAACAACACAAATAAATCATCTGAAATTGGATTGAAATTAAAGCTTTGAGAAGGGTTTACTTTGTTCTTAAAGGAGTCATCTTATTGCTTCCTTCTGCCTTCTAAAAGCCACCTGTAATTCTTCACTACTGGCCCCCTTCTGTTTGTAAAGGCAACAGACTTGCTGATTTTCTCTCAATGCATTCATGCTGATAACTCTTTGGTTTCTCTCTTGCACCTTTAACAATCTCTATTTCACATGGGACCTCCCTGAAAAAAAAAAGTTGTCTTTATTTTAATGTCAGCTGAGTAGCAAATTTAATTCTGTTTTCAATCTGAATTGCCATTTTCCACATAATATAGCATATGCATAGACCCTGGGGGCTAGAACAATTTTGAAATGTCCTTCATCTGACCACCATATATATAGTGACACCACAATTTTAATAATTTATGTATAACACAGGGTTTCATTTTGTATTATGGGTATGTAAATAGCAAGCCATACAAATGAAATAATTTCCTGGGGCTTTTGGGACTACAGCCAGAAGTGCTCAGGGACTACTTCCTGCAGTACTTGGGAACTGTGCAGAACTAGAGACTGGATCAGGGTCAATCACATGCATGGCAGGAGTATTAATATTTGACTCAAAATGCTTTAAATATGCACAAATATGACTTACTTTTTTTAATACTACTGGAAATGTTCCTCACTACTTAATTCCATTATTAATAAAATATTATGCACTGTATGTTCTCCTGTTTTCTATTGCATTGGGAAAATTACATATTATTTCAATAGTATAACATACTAGTATATTATGTATAATAATTTAAAATATATTTAGAAATAAATTTTGATGTGAAAATGCTTTGTGTTCTTTGTTCTTAGAATTAGAATCATGTTTATTAAAATTTAAAACATGGTTTTTTTAAAATCCCTTTGCCTTGCTTAACTTTTAATGGAATTCTAACTATTTTAAATGATTAAATATAGTACTTACATTAAAGACATAGAATTTCATTTTCTACAATTCAAGTAAAAAGAGTGTTCCTTATCTTTCAAAGATAATATAATTTCATCAGTTGAAGAACACAGTTCATTTTTAAACCTTCAAAGAAATGAAATGATAAAGAAATGAAACATAAAATCAATCTCCTGGTCATCGGAATTCAACAGAATATGCAGTTTTATTCTTTGACATTAGCCTATATTGATTTGACCATTTTAACAAATCAGTTCCCATTCTCATACCTTCAATTTTATGCTTCACTATTCCTAGGATTAGATTTCTTTAAAATATTAATATTGTGCACTTTCTTAGTCTTACTCTAAAGGGAAAATCTATGTTACACCCATCTTAACCTTAAAATTATTCTTTTAGTAAACCCTTTTAAACAGCTTTTTAAAAAAGTTCTTTTAATATACATACTTAAACATGTTTTGATAATATTATTATTACTTGAGTGGTAAAACTTGAGGCAATACTTTACCAATAAAATATTTGCTCTTTGTTTACATGATAAAATATTTTCCTAGTTTAAGAAATTGAATATTCTCAAAGCACATATAAATTGAATTCAGCAATGAGACTATCGACAAGCAACTCAATTGCAGAGATAATTAAGACAAATTCTTATTTCTTCATACCAATAAGATAATAAGGATTTCAAAACTTTGTTTTATAGGTCTCTTGACATTAAAACTATTTTACAATTTTTTGAATTTGTGGATGAGTATTTCTGAGATTTTTATCTTGATTTTCCAAAGATTAATGACAATTTACACAGTATTATAAAATAGGGTGGGGCCTCCATTACATCAACAGTCATTCTTCTAATAGTATCATTATTTTTTATTTTAATATGAAAAATAATAAAACGAAAATTTAAAAATATTATATTGTAGCTGGGAGAAAGTTTAGCAGCTCAATCTTTATAAAAATTCAATCACAACAGAAATCTTCCAACACTACTTTTCATAACATTTCTAAGAGATACTACTAGTCACGAATATAAGAATTTATAGAATTTTCTAAACCTAGATATATTCTATATCTATATCTAAGAATTATTTTTATTATATTTCCACTATTTCAGGATTCAACTAATTCTCTCCTTTTTCCTGATTATTTCTTCATGAATGCTACAGATAACACATTTGTTCCTTTCACAAAAATTCTTCTCCACTTGAAAAGTTTTTTTAATCTGTATTGCAGTATTGTGATTTATGACACTGTTAATGATAGTTTTATGTGTATATCACTTCAACACCACACTCCCCTCCACCAAGTTCCCAAATTCCCTTGTTCCCTATTCCACCACCTCACCTCCAAGCTAAATTCCTTTATTCCACCACCTCAATTCCAAGCTAAGTTCCTTTATTCCACACCTCACCTCTTAGTTAAGTTCCCTTATTCCACCACCTCACCTCCAAGCTAAATTCCTTTATTCCACCACCTCAACTCCAAGCTAAGTTCCTTTTATTCCACACCTCACGTCTTAGTTAAGTTCCCTTATTCCACCACCTCACCTCCAAACTAAGTTCCAAGGAGCAAGTTGAAGTGTGACTTTTAAATCATTTAAGGCAGGAATTACGTACAATATTATTACTTGGTCTACTAACCAAGTGATAGTAAATATTAAATAGTAACTATTTTAAATTTAAAGGATAATAAATTTAAATGTTAAATAGCAAATATCATGTTTCCGCTCTAATCACTATGGTGCCTACCAAACCTCATAGTTGAGGATTCTGAGAAAATATATGGACATAATTGATGAGTATTTGAAACTTAGCAACTTTTGTCAGGGTTAGAAGAAGGCATGCCCATTACAAATTGCTCTTCCTACTGCAGAAATCAAATTATGCTGACTAGCATATATAAAACATGTTATCCTTTCTCTTGCAGTAATGCAATATGAAATACTTGGTTTAATGATTACATAACATACATATACCTCATAAAAAATGAACTAAATTCCATATTCCTATTCTTAAACTCAAAATAATTAGAGTGTACATTAATACAAAAGTTTATTTCATCAGGTGTTTTGAGTGAAAATTATATGCTTTTGATATTATGGAGATTACAATCTTGTAGAGTAAATAGTCATGTCCCCAAGCATAGAAAATAAAAGAACATTTTATCTTCTGACGAAAACATGAGAGGGCACGGTATGGAAAAATACTTAATGCCTAAGGAAAAACATATTGGTAATGTCTTAACAGTAGCAAGAAGGAATACTAAAGGAGATGAAAGCACAAGGAATGCTTCATGCGCATCCTGAAAGAGGAAGGGCAGCATGCTCAGCCTGCTAACTGAGGTGTATCTGGTTGTACATCTTAAAAAAACCTAATAGGGAGGTAGGGGCCTCTGACAGAGGACACAGGCATAATGGCGTTTACTGTGGCTGAAAACACAATTAGTGAATAGAGCATATTGGAACTGGATCGGTTTCCATTCCAAAAGTTGGATTATCAGATACAGACATAATTTTTTTTTGTTGTTGATAACACTGAAAAGATGAGTTGGGGGATAAAACGATAATACAGCATGAAAGGCATTTGCCTTGTGTACAGCCAACCCGGGTTTGGTCATCCACATTTCATACAGTTCCCCAGGTACTTCCAGGAGTAATTTCTGAGTACAAAGCCAGAAGCAACCCCTGAGCAACGCTGGGTGTGATGCAAAAGTTTAGGAAAAAAAATGAGGTAGAGGTATTGATATACAGAAGGACAGTGAATGAGGACAGGGAGTGCTTGGACCAGCGGACCAAAGGCAGCTGGTAGCAACAATGATCCACTTCAGGAGAGGCTGCCTCTAATCAATCTACAAGTATGTAAATGACACATATGTGAATTTCCACTAATTTGAATGCTCACAAAGCATTGCTAATTGCAATTTGGAGTCCAAGGAATTGGTTCTTCACCCTGCATTTTAAAAATGGTCATACAACATTCTTATAGTTCTCATTTAGCTAAAATTTTGATCAGTTGGAAAAATGCCTTTATAATAAAGTATATCCAACTGATGAAAATTGGAAGATATTTAATGAAATAATTGATCTAATTAGTCCTAAAACTCTGCATCTAGACTTTCATGATGATATTTTAGTCCAGATGAGATAAATTTAAAGCTATAATTACAAAATTTGTGATTAATAGAAACGTGCTTCTAAAACTGTAACTAAAAAATTCTGCCCTATGTCAACATGGAAACAACTGCTAGGCTAGAGCCATTACCGACTGGATCCCATGGGATATCAAAAGATCACGTGGCTGCTCACCTACAAGATGATCAGACTTCGCCAAGACCCTGAACAAACGGTTTGAGGCTCTTGGTATTCCTGAAGCAACCAGATGCCATTGGGCTACACTGGCACGTGATAGGGTCATATGAAAATGTTACTGGTGCCCTCTCGATTGAATCTATGAATAATGGCATGTCAAGTGATCACGTGATCAAGGTAGACATATATAGCTCAGCATTACACATTTACTAGACTATCAATACATTATGAAGACTTTTTGGGTGATTGAAAGCCCTCTGTAACTTTACTCTCATCTGTTCCCTAGTATGTATCACTAAAAGGTAACACTGTATCACTTGTCTTCCCGTTGTTCATTGATTTGCTCAAGCAGGCACCAGTAACATCTCCATACATCCTGTCGCATGCTAGTGTAGCCCAAGGGCATCTGCTGGCACCAGAAACATGAAGAGCCTCAAACCATTTGTTCAGGTCATGGGAATGAGGCTTATAATTGTTACTGGTTTTGGCATATCAAATATGACATGGGTAGCTTGCTAGGCTCTGCTTTGTGGGTGGTATACTCCCAGTATTAGGCTCTCGGTTCATGCATTTACTGATAAACTGCGTGGGCAAAAGTGGCTGCACACACAGGGAGAGATCAGCTTATCTCTTGAGTGGAGCTCTGACAAGCTGTGAGTCTGGATGTTGAAAATGGCAGCCCCTCATGGTGTGGGGGTTCCTCTGGTTTCTTGGGAGGCTCTATTGGGATTGCAGGTCAGGGCTAGAACTCACCTTCCCTCCAGATGCCTCATAATCAGCTGAGCACAGGGAAAGCCGGTAGCAGCTCTGCCCTGTGTATTTCTGTCTCTGGTTCAAGCACACTTGGGCTTGAAATAAGCTTTGCTGTAGGGTGGAACTCTGACGATAGTTAGAGTCATGGGCTTCAAAGTCCAGGGACTAGAGTGAGGTCAGCCAACAACAGCCCTAGTGTATGTTCCCATTGAGGGTCCAGCAAGGGCCTAGAGGCCAGGCCAGTGAGTTCCTGGCAGGCTTCCTAGGGAAGAGACTTCTCATATCACACTAAAACGAGCTACTCAAGGGAGGATAAGAGAAGGGGCCACACAGGGCAGAACAAAATGTGAACAGGATAGAGGCAGATGAGCAAGAGCAAAAATCTGAGCTCCCGGAAGGAATTTCAGTGGCCCAAGAGACCACATAGGGTCAGGGGGCACCCTGTGCCCTTCTGACCACGGCACCACGAAGGACCAGCCTAGCAGCTGCAGGTCTCAAGTACAGAGGCAGAAATAGGACAAGACTTGCTGGACATGGAGCTAGATGCTCCCCACCATTCAGAGAGACAGTGCAGTGTCTGGACACTTGCCTGGTGGCCTTGCATGCAGCAAGCCCAGGTCCTATCTCTGGGGTCCAACAGAGTCCCCAAGCCTTGTCAAGACTGATCCCTGGGCACAGAGTCAGGAGAGAGCCCTGAGCACTAGGGATTTTGCCCCCAGACCCTAACAACACCCAAAATTACACCAGACACACAAAGAAGCCCTTGTCCTGAGAGGGGTGGGTGAGAGGGGCCAAGTGCAAATGGCAGAAAGAGAAGCAAATTAATGGCAGGGGTGTAGACACTGAGGGCCTAGAACAGAGCCCAGGTGCAGACACTAAGATTCCAGAACAGAGTTTGTATGCAGACACTGAGACCCCAGAACAGGGCTGTGTGCAGACACTGAGGCCCTGCAACAGGGCTGTGAGCAGACACTGAGGCTCCAGAATAGGGCTGTGTGCAGACACTGAGACCCCAGAACAGAGCTGTGTGCAGACATTGAGGCCCCACAATAGGGCCTTGTGCAGACACTGAGACTCCAGAACAGAGCTTGTATGCAGACACTGAGACCCCAGAACACGGCCATGTGCAGACACTGAGACTCCAGAACAGGACCGTGTGCAGACACTGAGGCCCCAGAACAGAGCTGTGTGCAGGCTCTGAGCAGTAAAGGCTGACAGGGCAAACGCCCTCCTTGTGGTGGTGGAGTAAGCAGTTTTCATTGAATATCTTGGAAAAAAATCTTCCAGAAGGTCAAAATCATGCACATATACTCAGAGATGTCTGAGGACCTGGGTGGATTAAGTACCAGATCACTGCTTTTTCCACTTTGGCAAGAGTGAAACACAGGTAGTGTTCATCCTGGGTATTTGGTTTGTGGACTCTGGTGGGTAAACCATCCTCCCTAGCCCCTGCCTCCTGGCATTTCCCCATGAAGGTGCCAACCTTGTGAACCAATGGAGAGGCCCTTGTGGGCTCGAGACACTTGCCGAGACCCAACCCAGACCTGGCCCAGAACCCGGCCCTGACCC
Organism: Cryptotis parvus; assembly: GCA_021461705.1. NCBI lineage: Eukaryota > Metazoa > Chordata > Mammalia > Eulipotyphla > Soricidae > Cryptotis > Cryptotis parvus. Next base: position 432,712 of record JAJIBD010037915.1, read on the forward strand.
AGCCCAGAACCCAGCCCAAAGCCTGGCACAGACCCCAGCCCAGACACGCCCAAACCCTGCCCCTGACCCACAGACAAGACTGTGCAGACGTATGAGATTGTATAAGGCAGCACCCGGACTGCTGTGTGGGCTTCGTGTCCACTGAACAGTGGACAGAAGGGGCGAGAGTCCAGGAAGGCCGAGTGGGCGTTCCCCACTGTAGGACACCTAAACTCAGGGGGCACTTGGGCCAGCAGCAGACAGAAGCAAAAGCGGGCCCATTGGCTGGCAGGCAGCACGCACAAGTCCCGACTGGCACAGTATAGCTGAACCACTGCGGATGCTGCCATATCTGTGAGGTCCCGGAGAATCACTGCAATAAATAGCAGAGTACCACCCCCACAGCACTGGGTGTCACAGCGTGAAGTCATGCACACAGGGACAGGTCAACAGTCTCAGATCCGGTGTCCACTGTCTCCCTGTCTGGCGTCCACTGTCCAGAAGCCCTGAACCTCCAGGGGCGTGGTGGTGTCCTGAATCTGTGGTCCCCAAAAAGCATCAGGCAAAGGGGCACCCACTGTTGTTTTTCTCCAGAGTCTGGCCAAATCCCGAGGACTCTGTGACCGCCAAAATTTCCCCCTCACAGAAAGTTGACATGGGGGAGGACGGTCCTTATGTCCTGCAGTGGGTTCACAGCTTTTCCAACCTGCATTGTGAGAACACGGGCGACTCTCCCACCCCGTATCAGAACAGTCTGGTTCGTGTGGACACAGGGGAAGGAATCGAGCCTTGTGGGGGACTCTCGTCTCTCGGGCACGCTTACCTTTCAGGACAGTTCTTGAGGCCACATGCTGTGGACGGACTCTGCCAGAGAATCCTGCAAGAAGGACTCTTGCACCCCAGGGAGCCCTGAGCCTCTCAGGAATAAGTTCTGAGAGCAGAGCTCAGAGTAACTCCTGAGCACCACAAGGCATGGACCCCAACCAAACAAAAACAAAGAAAAAATGTACATCCATCACCCATTTATTCTTCACTAACAACACAGACCCATAAATACATGCTCGGCACTGACTGACACCCTGGGCTGCCCGCAGACCCATAAACACACCCTCAGCACGGACACCCTAGGCTGCAGCCATAGCCTCCTAGCCCCAGCCAGAATTACTGTGGAGGGAGAGAGAGAGAGAGAGAGAGAGAGAGAGAGAGAGAGAGAGAGAGAGCTGTGGTGGACTCCGCTGAGGGGCTCCACTGAGAGGCTGGACCACTGTATGGCTGCCCCTCCCCAGCTGCCCACATGCAGGCAAAGCTGAGCCGGTTCTGCTTATACTCAGCATAAATTTCCTGCTGCAGCACACCAGCCACCTCCTAATAAAGCTGCCAAATTCAAGGTCAACCTAAAAGGGTTCATTCAAAAGAAACTTTCAGCAAGGGGTTGGAGCCATAGTACAGCAGGGAGGGCACTTGTCTTGCACGTAGCAGATGGTAATCCCAACACCCCAGGGGAGCCCTGAGCCTCTCAGGAGTAAGTTCTGAGAGCAGAGCTCAGAGTAAGTCCTGAGCACCACAAGGCGTGGACCCCAAACAAACAAAAACAAAGAAAAAATGTACATCCATCACCCATTTATTCTTCACTAACAACACCATGGTTTTAAGTGGTGTTGCAATAAAAGGTACTAAGAGCAATTTTACCATGGTGGGGGGTTTTCTATAGCACAAGAAGACACCAGTTGGGTGTAGTGTGACTCAAAAATCAATTCTATCAATCCAGAGGCAGCACCATCTTCCACAAGTTCAGAACCTCAAGATCAACTCCCAATTTTCATACCAGACAGTCAGTTGTGCTTTTGACCAAGTAGCTGTAGACTTGAGTTTCCAACAACCCTCTCTTGAGCAGCTTACAAAATGCAGGAAACATTTAATTTACTAAATCATTGATTGCTGTGAAAAGATATTACTCAGAAGAAGCATAAGAAGGAATACAAATGTCCAAAAGCCATAGAACTTAAGAAACTGGCTCACAAAGCTGAGTTTACCACAGCGGGAGATAGGAAATTGGTAGGCATTTGGTAAGATGAGTGGGACACAAGCCAGGAGTGGAAAGAAGCAGATACTCTGATGGAGGGTGGGGTGTTAAAAAAGGTTGAATGCAGGAAACCCTATAATTAACAGTATTGTAAATTAGGGTGCCTCAAAATAAAAAATATTTGTTTTAAGTTGTGGCTCAGGGCAAAAAGATAAACATGATAACCTCTAAATGTATGTATTACAATCCAAAATGTGTAGAGAAGGAAGAAAGAGAGAGAGAGAGAGAGAGAAGAAGAAGAAGAAAGAAGAAGAAGAAGAAGAAGAAGAAGAAGAAGAAGAAGAAGAAGAAGAAGAAGAAGAAGAAGAAGAAGAAGAAGAAGAAGAAGAAGAAGAAGAAGAAGAAGAAGAAGAAGAAGAAGAAGAAGAAGAAGAAGAAGAAGAAGAAGAAGAAGAAGAAGAAGAAGAAGAAGAAGAAGAAGAAGAAGAAGAAGAAGAAGAAGAAGAAGAAGAAGAAGAAGAAGAAGAAGAAGAAGAAGAAGAAGAAGAAATAAAGAACTTGCCATAGAGGCAGGCTGGGGGGGTGGGGAGGGAATCAGGGACATTGCTTGTGGGAAATGGGCACTGGTGGAGAGATGGGTGTTGGAACACTCTATGACCGAAATCCAAACATGAACATCTTTGTAATTGTATAAAATAGTATTTAAAAAAGGATGTGACTCAGGAGGAAATAGATGTAAAAAAAATGCATAGGGCAAGATAAGGTATGAGTTTGCACACTATAGTGCTCAGTGAACCAAGATGACAGACTGCGCTACCCTGTCACACTCGCATCCAAACACAAGTCATAGACTGACTCTGAAATGCTTCCATCAGGAAGTGATTTGCATTATCTCCATTAAAATGCATTAAGTAAAACAAGTTGATGGTAGTGTTTAATTTCAAGGAAATGGGGATATGTAATATCCCAAGTGCTGGGAGGGAGAGGAATGTCAGGCATGTTATTAAGCACTTGAAACATCTAACATATAAATAGGACTTAATAAGAAATCAAATTATTAGTAGTAGTTTAGAAAAGAGTAGAGCTCTAAGTCCCTTTAAACTCTAGAATTCTTTATTACAAATTTATCATATAGTTCCTTTAAAACAAGGGTTTTTATTTTCCAAAGTCAAAAAAAAAAAAAAAATAACTCTGGATGTTGAAATTCCCATAAAGTAAGAAAATCTCTATGCTCAATATTTGAATACACTGAGTTAATCTTACAAAGACTTGGTTTGGAAGGGCTAAATATTGACAGGTCAACAACTCTAACTCTGCTTGATAAGCTTGTTTTATTTCTTCTTTGAGTCAAACATTGTGGCAAATATTTGCATTTGACTTCTACACAAGAGGTGTTGATTTTTAGGAGAGGCTGAGAAGAATGACAGTTGATAGCTGTTCATTGTCTTCCATATAATTTCCTTGCAAGGTTTTAAGCATTTTTCCATCTTTTATAGGAAAGGTACATGCTTATATAAATAAATGTCATTCTTTTCTGTGGTTTCATTATGTCCTGAATGCATGTCACTTCTTACAGGTTATGTTATATTTATTGCAACCTATCTAATTCAATTTCCTAAAGATACAACTTAAATTGAGAGCAATTACCCCACTCATTTTGACTCATCTTCACTCTTTTGTGTCCTCAAGTTCTCTGTAAATTATCAAATAAATAACAACAGCTATACATTTTCAGTACCATGGATGTGGTTCAATAGCTATTTAGGGGACCTAGTCCACTCCCTTGCTTTACAAACAAAGATAAATTAACAATTACCGTTAAAGAGAGTTTACCATGTTCTAGGCACTGGGTTAATGACTAATGACATTACATGTATTATCTTAACTAATCATCACAGTAGCCCAATGAAATGAACACTTCTTATGCTTTTTATACATAGCTAAATTAAGCTGAAATACATAACCATATTAGTAGGAAAGGGTGCGTTTTAATTTTCATTAAAATCCCTACTGGTTCTCTCCTAGAGAACTTTCGCTTTTCAGACAAAGAACTGAGGACACTTTTCATACAATTCATGAGCACAGCTCTTGTGTCCAGTCAAAATCTCCAGTTTCCCATCCCACTGCCATTGCTATATTTAGGCCCATGGCAAAGGAACTCTTGTTGCCCAACACATGAAAAAAGATACACAACATACACACACACACACACATCCATGATGCCAACCCTGAATTGTGCCTCCACCAGAACTTATGGCATCTACTACTGCCAGCACACCAGAGACACTATCCACTCTCATAACTTCTGATGCCATTTCTTGTTCATATCTCTCACCAGTTGTGTCTTGTAAACACATGGGGAAAATATTCAACTTGATTAGAAATTGCATAGCAATAACAAGAGAAACACTTTCTCCTTATTAGCTAGATCAATATAGGGATAAAATGGAAAAGACCTAGTATTTTTTGCAAGGACATTGAATGTTCAGTGTATCATAAATTTAGCTTGGGCTTAACATTGAATCTCCCTCTGTGTTGCTCCACTTGAAAAAAAGGTGACCACACAAATAACAAAATACCTAAAAATAAGTTACTTCATCTGGTATGTAAGTAAATAAAGATTCATATTACTTAAATGGGAACATTATAGAGAAGAAATATTAAAATCATTAGAAACTGAGCCTTGGACTCCAGGTTTCCTGACTGAGGAAAGTTTCTTAAGTAGTTTCTAGAGTAATTTCTGAAATGGTTTCTCCATTCTGACTGAAACCTTTAATAATTTTTATCTCTGGGTAAAAGGGATTTGTGTGAATTTTATACTTCTCTTTGTACTTTTCAATAATGTTTAATTTTCCATTTCAGTGATAGTACATTTTATAAAATCAACAAGGAGATTTAAACAAATGCAACCAGTTTGCTGAAATAAGCTGAAATCTGCTGGGAACAAGCATCACCGTACCTGCAAATCTGTTCTGTGAGTCTCATTTTACAAGCTAACTTTGAACACTGTCTAAGCAGTGCAGAGCCTAGCCACCCATTGCCAGAATCCCTTTCTCAAAAAACTGTCTACTCTTGTCAGGGCAGGCTCCCAACAGGTTCTTCTCCATCCCCTCAAACTCCCATCCCCTCCAAAGTGACAGTTTCTGTACTGATCAGGCACTTGTCAGAGTTCTCTGCAGTGATTCTGTACAAAATGCCCTGGGCTGCTTATGTGAGAGTCTCTCTCTCACCACCAGAACAGCCATCTAGTGTTGAAAAGATCCCCCTAACTCTTGCTGCTATGAAATAAAATTTAGGCACAGTAAAGCACCCCACTTACATTCCAATTAATTATTCTGTAAGAATAAACAGAAATGAGGCTCTGATGAAGAATGGTCACGGCTCAGACGAAAGGTTTTGGCAATCTGTTCTTGGAGGCATAATCTTTACTCATCACGCTATTTCTATGGGAATCAGTGTGGAGTTCAAAACGACTGACCTACAAATGATCCTTAGGAATATAACTTGTCTGGAAACCCTGGGCTGCTTTTACTACCATCTCCAGCCTGTCAGGTCAAATAGATTAGAGCCAGGAGAGCAGCATTGATTTACAGTCTTGGCCTTGTTGCTATACCACTTCCTAATTCAGGTTTTTATTCTTAAAATGAGAGATATAATGTGACTGTTTCAACTACAAGGTTATTGGGGTAATAACCTCAGCTTTTCTGAGCAAATATGTTACAAAATTGACAGCACTTGTTTATTTACTGTTACACAATAATACACATTACAGAATACACAACACATGTAAAGAATTATGGGAAGGTTGGTTCCTGAGATTAATAGGGCTAGCCAAGAGGTACAATGGTAACGATTTTTTTTTACTCTTCTGAATTTTTTACGTAAAAATGTTCCTTTGTTTCAACTTCTTCATTATTTTAAGAATAGTGGCATTATCCAGAAACTGAATAAATTTAGGGGAGTTAAGTGATTTTATGATTATATACCAATTTATCACTCATTTAGGAAACCATTTTTATTTTTCTATAAAAATCAACATAGATTTTCTAAATGTCAAAAAATATATTACTTAAGTATAAGCCTTTTATTTAAGATTGGAGATGCTAGGTCCTTCTCTTATTATCCCTTATTCTGAGAAGATTTGTTGCATAATTTCAGGGTTGTTCTTTAGGGTATCAAATAGAAAAAAAAATTTAGAATGCCACTTTTCTTGAGGAAAAGTCTTGTAAATATAAAGCAAATAAAATTAAAAAAATATTTCTTAAAAAGAAATATTCAAGGGACCCTTTGTTTCATCCAGGAGATAAACCCTATACAAGTGTATATCCATTTTCCATGTCTTGTTTGATTTATTTATTCACCCACTTATTTACCTACCAACTAGATATCCATGTACTGTTCAATTAACCTGTATTAGAATATAGAAATGAGAAGAAGCAGAATTATGACTGCATGAATTTTAAAATGAAATAATACATTTTATGATGAAATGCAACCCTGATTTGTTTGATTAGTTTAACAATGAAGCCTGATTATCTGAAGGACATGTTCTATAAATTGAGTGAGCTAAATCTACAACTTCAAGATCCCAATTAAAAATACATTTATGTAGTGTTATGATAAGAATCATAAAATACATCCTTTGAGCCACTTAATTTTATATTTAAACTTCTACTACTTTAAAATTTTCAACTTTAAAACGTGTGATAGATGTCTGCCCAGTTCTTCAAAAAAGTTTTTGAGAACAAAACTACTTCGGCATAAAAGCTAGTTCATTGCTTCATCTACTGTTCTTGTAAATGTCATGGGTATACTGAATTTCCTTAATACCTGCTAAAAAAATACTCACCTGTTGTTTATTTCCCTGCCTCAGCTCATGTCTGGGGCAAGAGAGGGTGGTTAGGAAATAGTTACAACTTGTGTGGGGTGGATGGTGTTTGGCTATCTGTGTTTCAATTTTATGTTGGTTTATTTTTGTTTTATTTTTTAGGTCACACTTGGCAGTGCTCAGGGAATTATGTATATGGAATAGAAGCCAAAGGTCAAAGCAATTCCTCCAGCCCTTTGAACTCTCTCTCTCTAGCCCCAATTTATCTGTGTTTTTAAGTTTTTTTTCTATTTCCCACAATTGCTTTCTCAAACATTTTTCCAGTACCTCAAATTCTAAATCATCACAGAGTGGCTTCTGCTGAGCATTTTCTTCTCAATACTTTTTCTTCTCTTAGCTTCCTTGACAGCACACTCTCTTTATCCATCGCTTATCTGTTCATTGGTTCTCTGTTGCCTTGGTTAACTCCTATTGCTCTGTCCATTTGATAAAAATCACAATCAGAGATAATGCAAGAGTCTTAGCTCATCCTTTTCTTGCAGGAAGCTAGGACTTGATTTAAGCACCTGAACAACTGGATTAGTTACCATTATTTCCACTTATACCATTAAGTCGATGACTTTTAAATAGGCACCTTTCATTCAGATCATTTTCCTTAGCATTAGTTTGGTACATTTACCAAAGCTGCTATATATTTTCATCTCAAAGGTACATAACATTTAATATGTCTGAAACTAAATCTGTGTTTCTTTCTGATTCTAGTCCTCTTTTCTCAGAAAATGGAACCATGTGGTTCATTAAGATCAAAACCTAGGAGTCACTGTGAACTACTTAGTTCTGTGCATTTCATAGCCAGCTAATAACCATATAAGGTCATTCCTTCTCATAACGTCTCATCTCCTGAGTCCTCATCCCCAGTCTTCGCAGACAGCTCTCTGCTGCAGTTTAGCTTGTTTCTCACAAGGCTACTGTAATCAACTTGTCTCCAGACTTAAGCGCCCTCTACCTGTGTTTTACCTTATAACCACTAAAAGCAGTCTAAAACACATTTGATTATGTAGCTCCTTTTTTTAAAAAGTCTCAGCACTTCCCACATAGTGAGTTGTATTCTTAATTTACTCAGTTACTATTTTAACCGTACTCCAAGGATAAGTTCTAAACTCCATGGCAAAGCTTTCAAAACCCTTCTGAACTTGGCATTTGCTCACGATACCTGGAGATTGTGTTTCTCACATTTCTACTTTAGCTTTAGCGGCCTCCATACTGCGCTATAAAACACTTACAACGTGCATTCAATTCGAAATCTCACCAAACTCTTCTGCCTCCCTGCCTCTTCTGGTTCCCTCCCATTTTAAATTAAGGCTTCACTGAGAGATACCTTCTAAAAAATATTTTCCTAATCATTCTAATCTTGGTTTGTTTCCTATCTGCTTCTGTGATACATTATTCTTAGCCCATTATATAAAGCAGCTATTCTATATTGATTTTTAATATTTACGTAACCATATCTCCAAGAGTACAGGAATATGTGTATAATGCTAGTGTAGTGGCCACTAGCTGGCCTACAGTAAGCACTTAACATTTACTTATTAAATGAATTTATAGAAATACCAAGTCTTTGTTCCTCCTCCAACAAAGCACAATACTTCTATGAGTAGCTTATAAGTCTCTTTGGTGACTAAATGTAAATGTTCATTGTTTCCAACTAAGTGTCAAAAAGCAAAAAACACAAATGAAGGCTATGTGAGAATGCCGTGTCCAATCTCTCCAGAAATGGTGTCGAAATCTACAATAATGCTATTTATATCAAAATAATTTACCTGAGATTTGAAAGAGTCAAATGCAAGTTTTATTCTTTGAAAGTAATAAAATAAAAAGCTCATTTTATTACTAATACAGTCAACCACCAATGGTCACCTAATCCTATCTGCATGAAGCTTCACCTAGCATTTTGTCCATAAATTTCAATGTATCCTCAACAATAGCTGGGTCATCTCAAGCTTTTCAAATTTTCTGAATGAACTATCTATTGGTAGTATTGGATTTTTTTTTTCATCCAAGTAAGTATATTGTATTTTATCCAAGTAAGTAAATAGCATTTTTTCTCACATGACAGAAAACCCAAGTTGAAAATAAAATTACATTTCTTAAACTTCTATGCTCCTGAACTCTTTCTTCCTTTTCAGCTGTGCCAGAGGCATGAACTTTTATACCCCCAGCTCCAGTTAGAAAGATGATTTATTAAACAGACTTAAATGAAAGATGGCTTGGTATGGATACACTTGGATTCACAGTTCATGCCTTGGGGCAGTTTTAGTACCAACTTTCTAACTAAATCAAAAAGGGAAAAACTTCTCTCATTATTTCAAGATAAATGTCTGAACATTTAAGCTCTTGTCTGCCTGCCATAACAGTATCATAAACTAAAAATGGAGATTGTGTTTCTCACATTTCTACTAGATCCTATAATGCCTGGCATTTAAAATGATAGCAAATAATTAACTAATGCTGTTTGAATTTTAGTTTTTTTATAGTCCAAGCTTCAGTGTTCATTATATCAAATTATTTTATTTGATTTTAGCATTCAATATCAGTACTCACAAGTTATATTTGAAAACTATTTTCAATATTTTATTGTTCATAAAATCTATTCCGAATGAATTAAAAATCCGAGGGCAAAAGAAAAATATTGGATGAGTGATACTGCTCAGTGGTAGACATTTACCTTGTCTAAGTGAGATCCTGGATTACAACCCTGACGACACCCCTCAACCTCAGCTGACCCCTTCATATACACACAGATAGTTCAGTTTAGATTTTGAAAAGACCTAAGATTGTGATGTGAAAAGACAGCCAGAAACTATGTGACTAGTTGTCTCAGTTTAGTCCCAGAACCTGCACAAACGCACTTCTTTCCTTTGATCTGACCTCAATTCAAGAGAGCAGAGCTTGAAGAGTTGGCTGTGTTAACATGCTGTGCTTTAAAGGGAATGTTTTCATATATCTGAAGAAAGCAGGTCATTTACTCATCACTTCCATGAATAAAAATGCTATTTTTCAATGATAGTGGTCACTTATGATGGGAAATAATTTGTTCTGAACTTACAAACTGTATTGTTTTTGCTTGGCTTCATATATTGCATAAAGAACCTCTTCATATCAAATCAATTTAAAGGTGGCTTAAATCTGCTTTACATCCAAAAAACCAAAACACATACATTGTATATAATTATTTAGGATCAGCGAGACCCCCACAGCAGAAGAGAGATATGGAAACTACAGGGGGAAACCAAGTAGAATATGATACTCTTTCTACTAAGTTTGGCAAGTGATTTGGTTACAGGAGAGGCTACAATATCAAAGGAAATCACATTGGTTGGTATTTATGGAGGTCATAACAAGGGTTTCTCAAATGCATACATCTACCAATCCCAATGCTTGAAAATATGTTGCCTGATATATGAAAAAAAAGTGCAATTAAAGTTACAGAAGAAATTGAGGGTGATGACAGTTGACCTTGAGATAAAGAGGCTATCAAAGAGTATCTAAGTGAGCCCAATATAATCACTAGAATCCTTAAAAGCTGAAGACTGAGGCAAAAGAGAAACTGCTAGGGAGTTATTTGATATCAGAAAGATTTGACCACAGTTGTTTTCTTTGAAGATAAAGGACAGGAGTCAAGGAGTGAAGATACTTCTAGACATTCAAAAAGGTAGAAAATGAAACCTTCCCAAGAGCCACTACAAAGGAATGCAGCCTTCAAAATCCTGATTTCCATTTCAGACTTCAGATTTTCAGAACTGCAAGATAATACATTTGTGTACCTTTCAACCATTACATTTATGGTAATTTATTTTGCTGGTCTTTTTCTGGTACTACAGATCAAACTCAGAGCTTCATGCATGTAAAGCACACACTTCCACTGAACTATATCCTTGGAACAACTATGGTAATCTCTTAGAGCAACTATAGAAAATACAGTGCAATAAGTAAAAGAAATTGAGAAGAATTTCTAGGAACTAAAGTGGAGTAATTCAAAATGTCAGCATAGAAAATAAACAAGATGAAGACAAGAATTTTAGGAAATAATGAGAAGAGGGAAAAATAAGTATGACTATCAATAATACAAACGTCCAGCTGCAACAGATATAATCACATAAGGAAAACAGAGAACAGTACTAAGGCCAAGTTCTTCAGAGTCAAGAAGTGGAAGATATTATATAGTGCACTTCTCACGGTCAGCTTCAACATGTATTTATTGATACAGTGTGCTCAGAAAAAAGGGAAAAGCAAGGAGTAAAACGTAAAGCAAAATCGATCATATGAAGAAACTCATAAGGGGAAAAAAGATTAGAAAATATAGGGTACTGAGCCAACACGTGCAAATATTGAGCCAAGATATCTAGGTGCAATTAAGTAAAAAACTGAACAGGGCAATTTCAAAGTATGACAAATCACATTAGTAATATCCAGTTTTTCATGCAATTCAACCTTATCTGGAATAATCTTGTTCTTCCTGAAAATATCCCAATAAGTGATTTCAAATGCCAGAATACTAAATGTAATTTTTCTTGAATTTTTCCAAGTATTCGTCAAAGCCACATACTTTTATAGGATATAATGAAATTTTTTATGTATCACTAGTTTGCTACTCATGATAAAATATAAGGGATTGTAAAATAAAATATTTGGGATTGTAACTTTTCTCCCCTTAAGTACAGACTTGAATTATCCCCTAACATTATATTCAATTGATATAACTGATAAGACCTAAACTGTGATATGTTATGACTTCTAGAAGTTAATAAATTCATGCTTATAGAATTCTAGGTCCTGATTTTTCTTTATTATATCAAAAACATTAGTTGATTATAAGAAAGAAACAAAAAAAATCACAAAAAAATATCAAGGACATGACAAGCTTATGATGCAACTAAAAATTAAAGTTGAAAAATAATATGTAAATATCTTTGTAATTTGAGCTGTTCCAGCTCCAGTTGTGACAATAAAGATAAAAATGTTGAAAAATTAAAATTGTTCCTTTTGTTTCTGCTTTTCAGGAGTTTAATGGAAGAAACTATGAAATACCAAAAGCACACAATGATGTTTACTAATGTTACTTATTAAATGATTAAATCATCAAAAAGGTATTTTCTATCAAAAAAATGGATTACTTAATGTTTTTTCTTCCAACCAGCTTCTTCGTTTTCTTATACTAACTTAGAAACAGTAATAATTACTACTACTGAATGAACAATTTTAAGAGACTATTAAGGATTTGTGTATTGAAAGAAAACAACCAATAGAATCACAATGACAGAGTCATACAGATAAAAATGCTATTGTAATCACACAATCTAAGCATATTAGACAGGAAAGTGTCCTAAAAGTAGCTAGCACAAGTTTTTTAAAATTTTTTATTTTACCACAGTGAGATATACAATTACAAAGGTGATCATAATTGGTTCTCGGTAATACAGTGTTCCAGCACCCATCCCTTCACCAGTACCCTATTCCTACCACCAATGTCCCCACAATCCCTCCCACCCATCCCCAGCCTGCCTCTATAGCAGGCACCTTTTCTTTCCTCTCTTTCTCTCTCTCTCTGTTTCTCTCTCTGTCTCTGTCTTTCTCTCTTCTTTTATACATTATGGCTTGCCCTACAGATATTTAGGGTTTAACATATAAGTCTCTTTGTGTATATTCAATGATGAGTTCTAGCCTGACAATACCATTTCCCACACTTAGTAAAACACTGATAAATATTTATATCCCATTAATGAGTACAGTCATTCTATATCTGTTCTTTCCTTCTGACTAATTTCACTCAGCATGATAACCTCCATGTGCATCCATTTTCAGGTAAATTTCATTATTTCGTCTTTTCTGACAGCTGCATAGTATTCCATTGTGTATATATACCATGGTTTCTTTAGCCAGTCCTCTGTTCTCGGGCACTTAGGTTATTTCCAGATTCTGGCTATTGTGATAGAGCTGCAATGAATAAAGAAGTACAAATAGTATTTCTGCTATGTGTTTTGGGGTTAGCTCAATTTTTAATATAAAGCATAAAATTTCACTGTTGGCAGTTACCTAATTTCTAGTTGGCTGTCAACTAACATCTCTAGTGAAGTAATTTTCCCACCAAGTCTATCATTTATTCCAAATTTAACTACCAATCAAATTACTAGTTCTATTTTCTAGATACTAATCCTAAACCTAATCCTTTTTCCATGCTATTTCTTCAAATACTGAATACCCACAATTACATCCACCCTCTTCAGTTATCTGCTCCTTTCTAAAGCCAAGAAGTATAGAATAAAGATTACATACACATGTCCACTATCTTGGACCCTCCCCTATAGTCTTCAAATTGTTGAGTATAATCATTTGTGATGCATTCACCAGATGTGTACTGAGTGTCTATCAGCTTCCTGAAAAAGAACAAGAACAATTTTCCTGTTCCAGTGAAGACTGAATTCATGAAGACAATGAAAGAATGAGGAGGAGGAGGAGGAGGAGGAGGAAAAAAAGAAGAGGAACAACTTGAAAACTAGGTAAATAATTCAGAGCTGAAACATATTTTTCATGAAAGCATCCAAGATTTGATCCAATGCTCCACATAGTCTCCTGAAAAACAAGTAAAAGTAGTTCCCAAGCACCATCAGATATAGCCTAAAAAAGACCAAAAAAAAGTAAAAAGAATTTAACCTGTTCTAGATATCCCCAGTAAGCACATCTAAAACATTCATAAAAATGAGTTGCTGTGGTATATGAAGTTTGAATATTATTTGGCATGTATTAAAAATATACGTATAAGAGCTGCAAAAAAAAGACAGATACATAAACAATTGGTTACTTAAAGTATCAATATTCTGTAGAGGTCTTGTTGAGGATGGATGAGGGTAAGACCAGAGCAGAATAAAATGATGACATAGGAGGTTCTTAAAGTGAAACATAATGGAGACTTAGTTAAACAGCAACAGTAAATACCGAGAGCTGAGGAAAAACTTTAGTCACGTGACTGAAGAAACTACAGGCAGAACTTCCTACTGATAGATATGGATGAAGAGAAAAAATAAAGGTAGATTCCTGGGTTTGAGAAAGACTGGATGAAAGATAAGAAAAAGGGACACCCAAGATTTAAAGTAATAAGTATGTAGACCTGGAACTCAGAGATGAAGACTGGCATAAAATGTAAAATGTGGAAGTTACCACCAGATGGATGGTATTTAAATCCTAAAAATTAACAAGATACCCTTCAGAGAGAATTTAGAGAAATAAGAGAGTTCTGAGGAAACACATAGTTCTGAAGAATTCCAACACATGGGTAAGGAATGAATAAGATGCCATATAGGTAAAAAGGACAAGAAGGAAGGTGTCAGTTGCATCAAATGTTTTGACAAGTGAAACAAGAGTAATGGAGCATCAGGTATAGTAGCAGGGAGATTGCTAGTGATCTTAACAAATTATCTGTGGATTAACTAGAAACAGATGAACTAGTTTTAGGAATGGATTAAAGTAAGAATTTGAAGGCAGATATAATTTTTTTATGAGAAGTACAAATACAATAGACATGATGTATGATAAAAAAGGGTTTTTCTTTAAAAAAAATTAGAATCTGCCACTGAGACCAGCTTGACATAATCCCTGCTCTACATCAGTTATTTTCAAACTATTTTCAATGTAAGACTAGATTTCTAGTATTACGCCTAGGGGCTGCTGCACGATGTAGGGAAGGCCTCCTCCTCATAAGAAAATTAAATCAATTTTAATGTTTCCTATGTGGGGATTTAGAATAAGATGTCATCTGAAAAATCATTGAAGAAGAATATAGTGTAGCCTAAGTATTCTACCACATTAGCCTATTCAATGAAAGAACACCTGAAGAATCCATAGATGTATTTTTTTTAAATTATGTCACAGATGACTCTTCAGGCAAAACATGATGATAAATTGTATCTGTAGCACAGTTTCATGATGCTAAGCAAGTTTGTCATTATTTTACAGCCTCTTGGCAATGATAAATTAAGTACTTTCTTTTATACTAAATTCTTTAGTATAATCATAACTTGGCTTTCAATAATTTTAATTAATATATTCCATAGTCAATAGGTTTGATAAACTTGAGATGTGTCAAGCCTGTTTTAATAAAATTGACTTACAAAACAGAAAGGAAAGAAAATTGCATATAGATTTGACAGCTGTGCAAACTAAGTCTTTATGTACTCAGTAAACACAATGTTTTTATAAAGAGATTTCCTGAGTTTTAGATATGCAAAATAGGACTTAAATGATGGTTCTGAATTTAGAAAATGTAATGCAAAGGCACAGCTTATTTTTAACCATTTGAGAAAAATTAGTAGGGAAATAGGCAAAGGGATAAGTTCATTAAAAACGTGTTACTGAATTAATCAAAACTTCCCTTTCCTAAAGGATATTTCAGGTGATTTTGACCTTCACTAAACTACTTACATTAATTAATTGTATTGATTATTAATAGATTGATTATTGATCAATTAATTGACTATTATTAATTGATTGTTGATTTTTTTTCAAACCGGCCCAGGTATTCTGATCCAGAGACTTTACAGACATGGGGGAGAGCTGCTACTTGCTCTTCCTCTGCCCAGCCGCTCATGAGGCACCCAGGAGGGATGGTGGGTTCTAGCCCTGGCCCGCCATTCCAGCAGAACCTCACAACAAGACAGACGACCCCTCCCCACTCCATGAGGGCAGCCATCTTCCACATCGGAATTTCCTCTGTCAGAACTCCACCCAGCAGCAGATGATCCTATCACAAGTCCGGCTCGTGCGGCCACTTGCGGCCGCACAGTTCATCAATAAATGCTGTATTTAGAGGTGACTACAAGAGTATGCCACCCACACGGCAAGCCTGGCAAGCCACCCGTGTCATATTTGATATGCCAAATACCAGTAACAATTATATTAGGTCATTCCCATGACCTAATATAATTGTTTGAGGCTCTTTATGTTCCTGGAGCAAGCAGATGCCCTTGGGCTCTACTAGCATGAGACAGGACATATGGAGATATTACTGGTGCGCACTCGAGCAAATAGATGATGAACGGGAAGATAGTGATAGTGATTGATTATTAAAATTTTTTGCACCGGTTGATAGTAAACACTATGGTTATGTTTCTCAACAAGAGGGTTTCTTAATCTCAGAATTACTAATATTTGGAACTGAATAAGCCTTTGTGAAAGGGCACTTCTGCTGCACTGCAGAATGTTCAGCAGTCTGTATTCACTAGCTGCTAACATCAATCCCCATCCTATCAGTTGTAAAAGTGCACTGGTGGAGGGATGGGTGCTGGAACACCATATGACTGAAACCAAATCTTTAACAGCTGTGTAATTGTATATCTCACAGTGGCATAATAAATTTTTTATTTTTTTTTAAATCTCCAAGCATTAACATCCTCTGAGCATTAAAATCTTTTCTAGTTGAGATTCTGCTCTACAAAATAATGCAGTTTCTTATTCTCAGAGTTAAGGTACTATTTTCATAATTCTCTGAAGATGTTTGGTATCTAACTGAACCAATAGTAATGATGATATTGTGACATTCAGACCAAGTTACTCATGTAACTGCAATAGGGAAAAGGAAGTAAATATACTTCAGATGTGTCTAATAGCATGGCAATTGATCCAACAACCATGCTGAAAAGTACAAAATCCTGAACAAGGTTGATGTCTTATAACTAAATCTTCATCAGAAAAGATCCCGTTATTGACCTTCATCTGTAGAAATGCTGAATAAGAGCACATTTCAAAATGCCACTATATCTAAGTTCTTCCATGAAAATCTGTAGTGTGGCAAAGCTACATAAAACATCTTGTCAATACATTAAAGGCAGGTATGTCCTGTTTGGCTGTATCCATTTTAACATGCTATTGTGCATTATGTTACCAATTTCTAAATCGAAATGACAGCAAGATAAATACTAACAGGATGACTTTTAAAGGTAGAGCTAAGCTGCCACCTAGAGAATATAGGAATGGCAGCTTCTTAACCTTGTATATTTATTGCATGTACAAATATTATCTTATTAACTAAATATAGAGTAAATTAAGAATTACAAATTACAATACAAAATTCTATTATTCTACTCTGTAGTATTAGTGTATTATTCATAAAATAAATTTCAATTTCTTAGTTGTATTTTAAATATTTTGAAGAAAAAATATTAACAATTTTTAAAAGCTGAAGATAAGTCTAAAGTAGTTTTTGTTGACCAAAACTAGGATACCTGTACAGAAAATGTTTATATCTATGCAGTAATAAAACCTTGGTCTAAATGTATCAGTGTCCTTATTAATAAGTAGAAAATGTATTGAAAATGCACTGAAAGAATAATGAATAAAACCAAATGGCAGAATTTCAATGTCTATTTTTGTTTTCACTTTTTGAGTCACATCTAGCAATGCTCAGCGGTTCCTCCTGACTCTGCATTCAGGAATTACTCCTGGTGGTGCATAGGGGAACTTTGAGATGCCAGGGATAGAACCCAGGTCGGCCTCATACATCAATGATAACTATCTTACCTAAAATAATTCTTTCAAATAGTTTATTAGAGAAAGAATTTCATATCTGAGATGTAATAAAATCATTAACTGAAGGGAATGGAATATTACTTAGACACCCTAATAGAAGCAACATATAAAATATAAGTGATTTAAAAAATTCAGGTGATAATGTGCCTAAAATAACCAGACTTTAACTAAACTAAGGCATAAAGCAGAGCTACATTTTCCACAAAAAATATGCATCTCCTTTCCTAAATGTAATACTATAATTGAACACTCATTAGGTTCTCCAGACCATAAACCATTGCCTGGTTAAGGTAGGCATTTGGGAAGCTGCATGAACTCTTTTGGGCCATGAGGGTCCTATTTAGTAAATGACTACTTCAATGCACTGAATGATACCCTCGTGGCCTGATAGTGAATTCAAAAGAGCTTAATTAACACACTGGGAGATTCTGGTGCTCATTAGATGAGAAGTATGCCTGCTCAGATATCCACATAGAACACACTACACTATACCCATCCAAATGGGGGGGCCACTGAAATGTGGCCTAGAGATTAAGTGCCAAATAGTCATGCAATGGTATACCTACATGACCTGGCTCATGACTTGGATTTATTCCTTGAGATTTTTCCCTTTTATAATTTAAGTTGCATGCTACTTTAGATAAGTTTCCTATGTCAGTGTCTGTGAGTTTCACAAGAATTCTAGATTTAATCTTCCGAGAAGATTTTTAAGTAGCCTAGTTACTTTTCAGAGATGCTTATCTAACATGTCACTGTGCTGGAATCCAACTGTATGTATAAGTTAGTAAAATCCATTTACAGAGAGGTGATTTAACTCAACATATCTCTTTTCCTCAAACAGCATAAACGAATATGTTTTACCAAAACTTTTTCACCTTTAATTTTCTCCTTCATGCTAGAGAAAATTTTAAGACTTTTCTGCTCTGAGAATTCTAAGTGCCTATAGGACTAGAGTCCTCTTTTGAAAATGGCATGATGCATCAATTTTTCCCTTAAAACTGAGTATCTACACAGCAGTACTCTAAATTATTTTTAAAGCAATAGTTTGCATATCTTTCTTAAAATGAAGCCTAATGATGAAGTGTCACCTGAATGCAATTACAAATCTCAAATGATAGCTATTTATATCACACAATTATATTATCCACTTCAAAGCTATGCATTTGCCTATACTTAGATGATATGAAAAAGAACCACCTATTATGTGATAAATATAGAAAGTCTCTCCACTGTGCTTTTGGACTAAGAAAATATGACATTTTTATGCCTCCTCCAATAACTTTTTTTCAGTGAGAATAAATATTCATGTATTTCAGTACACCAGAAATGTATACTCTAAAAGAATATGAAATCATTTCAAAAAATGGTAGCACCTGTTTATATTAAATATTCTAATATGAAAAACACTATAATTACTATTTGAAATCATGATACTGATAAAGCAGGAGCTAAGGTGGAAAGCACCAGGTCACAGGTAGCCAATCACACTCATGGAAAAGGTACCAATCAGAATGTAGAAGAGACACCTGGGGTGGGATATGGCAGCAAAAAAAATACACCTCCAGGACCTCCCCACCCCTTCTCTCTCTCCCATGCAGGTCCCCTCTTTCCCTGCCCAGATCAGGTAAGGCGGCATGCCCAGGTACAGGGTCCAGTACAGATAGGCCACATTAAGGCCAGGCAAGGGCAGATAAGGGTATGGGCCGGGCTCAGAGGCCCAGTTTACAGTAGGACTTGGATGTCCAGGGTGGCTCAGGTTGAGGCAGGACATAGATGCCCAGGTAATGGCAAGGTACTGAGCACAGGAGTCTCACCCACATGTACAGGGTAGTGGCTGGAGACTAGGGAAAGCCGGGACAGGACAACAGGGACGACTGGGGTACAGTTGGGAGACTCAGCAGCAGGCAGGGAGCACAGAGACCTGGACATGTGCCTGTGGCTTTGGCTGGAGGCTGGGAGAGCATCCACGGGACAGAGAGAGCAGCACAGGAACAGGGATGGACCATCGTTAATGGGAGGCAAGTAGACTGCATGGGTCAGAAACAGGAATTCACTCATGGGTAACAGAGAGGCCTAGACATTTGTGGAGGGACCTGGAATTATCTGTACAATACACTTTCAATGTTCTGAGTTTTCATACAATTCTCATATTCTTTCATGCAATTCTCAAGAACCCACTAGCACAGGAAAATCCACTTTCACATTAACAGTTCTAGGAATTATGCTAGAATATACTCAGCAAGCATAGAGTAATTTTCCTTTCAGTGAGCACCAATTTTCACTCTCCCTCTGCTCCATCTGAGTGCTAGTAACATTCTTCCTTCACTTGACTCTGGAAGTCAGGAACCCTAGTATTTGTTTCCAGGTTCAACAGTTCCAGCAACATTACCACCGCAGAGTATGACCCGAATGCAGAAAGAAATGCAATTCCAGTCTTTCTGAGAGAGGGGACTAAAATCTGGGTGTTTTGACCTAAGGGGCAAACATTTAGTTCTGAAGAGCAAAGGCCAGTGGATGAAATCTTTATGATCCCGTCGTGATTTCTTCACCTTGCTTATGATCACTATTATATTTTTCAGAAAGGAGCTAATCCCCTTGGCCTGGTAGCATGAATGTGGTGGCTGTTGCCAAGATACAGCTCTACACCACTTTACCACCACTTTACGTCACCTGGCTCTGCTAACCAGTGAGGCTACGACTTGCACAGAGTCTAAAGAACTCATCAATGGAAAAACAATTATACCTTAAATAGCTAGCACCTCAAGGCACAATGAGTGATAATAGATTTAGGTACCAACTTTCTGTGAACAAGCCCTATGAGCTAATCTAGCTGCATCTGAGAGACAGGTTTTACTTAAACACACATAAGGACTGACTGGAAACCATTCTGGAAACTAGAAAGCAAGTATGTTCTGTCTTCTCTCTTCACAAGTACAATACAGATCAGAGAGGGGTTTTTATGGATGGCTTTTATGGAAGGTCATAACATCTGACCCATTTTTGCTAGATGCTAACCAGGGAAGGCCCTTGATCACCTGGCTCTGGTGGCCAGGATTTCTTCATTCCAAAGAATTGCAACAAGAGATGATTCTTACAGACTACTACCTCCAGACATAAGACTGGAATGCACAACACCCCAGTTATTGTGTGTAAGTGGCTAATTGATTGTCTAGAGCCTAGGGCAGCTTTGGGCACATTTAGGGCTTACAGAGGGACTCATGCAGTGTTGCTCTCTTTCCCTTCAAGCTACAGTCAGCTGGAGTCTCACAGAAAGAATATAGTTTCACCTGAAGCTCAGTTTTTGCAACCTCTACCTCAGGGCAATCTAAACCACCAATACTTGCTGGGAGTGCCATTTATGTTTCCAATCTGACAGGACTTGCATATATTTCCATCCTAAAAGCTCCTGCCTGAGGGCATGGTTTCCAATCAGCCTGAACTAGGTACTGACTGAAATCTAACTTTTGAAGACTCAGATACTTCATGTATACCCTAAAGTACTAGGAGCTACTGAAAATAAAATGGGCTTCTTGGAAACACAAGATTTGAAGGACAACCAAGAACTACAACAGGCTGAAATGTATTTCATCTCCTACACAATATCTCTTTTTACAAGACTAAGGGAGGTAGACTGTCCAACTAAAGCATTGAAATGAAACTGGACGATGAATGCAAATGTCACCTTGGAACTAGTTTAGTTCCTGAGTGGGTCATTGAATTCTATATGTAAAATTAGCATTAAAATTTCTCAGCAATTGCAAAGGTACAGTTATTGATTTAATATTGAAAAGGGAAGCCCTGAAAAACCAGAATTAAAAAGAGTTAACAGGTACACAATAAAAAGGAATGTTAATTGGGCTTTGCAAGACTTGTTAACCAGATACCTAAGGAGGTGACTCGCAGTAAATTTCAAGTCTCTCCGAATTTCCTGAGTTGATAAGGATTGTAAACCAGATACCTAGGGAGACTCCAAAGATATTCCTTTGTAAACACTCTAAATTTCAGTGTGACATCTTGGGCATTCCTGCAGTAAATCTCAAGTCTCTCCCAATCTCCTGAGTTTGCTATATTGCAAAAGTTTTTTGTCTTAGAGTGCTATAAAAACTGTGCTGTAACTCAGTTCGGGGCTCTTAGCCTCTAGCCTGCCATTGGTTATGCTGAGAGCCCCAGCATGCTTGGAAAATAAACCCTTTGCTTTTGCAAAGGTCCGTCTCTTGGAGTCCTCCTTGGTGGGTGATCGGCATCCTGCCTTCTTGACAGTCTCCGGTGTCAGAGAACTCAGGTCAGACCTGGATAACTAGTGCAGTTTGCAGCTCTCCACTTCTCTGCTTGTGTGAATGTGCACTGTGTTAATGAGTGAATAAGGCCCATGGCTTCGGCTACGGGGTCTGATTAGGCTCCTAACCTGCGGTTCCGTGAAGTTCATAATGGCTTATGGGTACGTGCCTCTGAGGCAACCAGGAGCGGGAATTATACGTGTGACCCAATGCCAAGGACATCTTAAGATCCCGCGAGGGGTCCGGCCAGGCAGGCATCAGAGAGTTGCCCATCCCCAAATCTTCTCCTATTCCCTATTCCTGCTGCTCTGTATCTTTTATTTCTGGAGAGTCTGTATTCTGTAACGGCCGAACCTAACAATAGATATAAAAAAGGTAGTACTGAATCCCTTATATTCTAGGTTCAGGACTTGTACTGGGCTCCTCACGCGCTCCCGTCTATGTACTTCTTTGTCCAATTAAAATATATAAGTAGCTGAATGAATTTATCTTAAAAACATATTCATAAAACTTTCCATACATAAGTGACTAGCCCACTACTAAATCAAACATGTTATTATAGGGTTGGTGAAAATCTGAAAGCTTTTGCTCTTAGATGAGCAAGACAAGTATTCCTACTCTTAGCACTTTTCTTTAACATAGTATAATCTAGCAATTTGAATAAATGAAGAATGAATGAATGAAGAATGAATGAATGAATGAATAAAAATTTTCCAAACTGGAATGGAAGAGATGAAAAGTTATTTGCAGCTGGCACAATAGTAAATATATATGATTTCTGCTGCTATAAATTATATTATAAAGCTAAAAATATAACTTACTTCTGTTTCTTAATAATAATTCATAATGAAACTTAATGTAGTGCAATGTTATTTTGAAAAAGTATTTTTAAGTTATTAAGTAAAATACTTGGAAGCAGATGTATGTATATATATGTGTGTATGTATATAGACATATGTGTGTATGCATGTATATAGATATACAGATATATATAATGATATACATATGCATATCATTATATATATATAAATATATATATAATGATACCAATATCCAAGACCAGGCAAAACATGGATTAGGAGGTCTTGTCAATAGGTGGAATCAACCACAAATGTGTGGGAGTCAGAGGTAAGGTAAAACAGAGGAGGGAACGAACAGTGTGCTAATAATCGCTGGAAATGACAATACTAGCCTAGAATTGAGCATTGAATATAAGCAAAGGGATACACATGATACCTCTTAATGGATGTATTGTAAACCACAAATTGTAAGAGAAGAGAGAGAGAGAAGAGAGAGAGAGAGATGAGAGACTCGCAGACATGGGGCAGAGCTGCTACTAGCTCTCCCTGTGACCAGCAGCTCACGAGGCGCCCGGGAGGGATGGTGGGTTCCAGCCCTGGCCCACCACCCCAGCAGAGCCTCGCAACAAGCCAAACGACCCCCCCACTCCATGAGGGCCTCCATTTTCCACATCCGGACTTCTTCTCTCGTCAGACCTCCACCCAGCAGACCAGCCTATCAGCGCCCAGCTCATCGAGTTCCACCCTGCAGCAGTCTTTCTTAAATCCGGCTCAGGTATGCCATTCCAGAGACTCGCAGTCATGGGGCAGAGCTGCTACTGGCTCTCCCTGTGACCAGCCGCTCACGAGGCGCCCGGGAGGGATGGTGGGTTCCAGCCCTGGCCCACCACCCCAGCAGAGCCTCGCAACAAGCCAGACGACCCCCCCACTCCATGAGGGCCTCCATTTTCCACATCCGACTTCTCTCTCGTCAGACCTCCACCCAGCAGACCAGCCTATCAGTGCCCGGCTTGCGCCGCAAGCGGCAGCGTGGTTCATTAATATATGCTGGACTTAGAGATGCCTACAAGAGTATGCTACCTGCACGGCAGAGCCTGGCAAGCTACCCATGTTGTATTTCATATATATATGCCAAATACCAGTAACAATTATAGACCTATTCCGGAATGGATTGAGGCTCTTTATGTTCCTGGAGCAAGCAGATGCCCTTGGGCTCTACTACCATGAGACAGGACATATGGAGATGTTACTGGGGCCCGCTCGAGCAAATCGATGATGAACGGGAAGACAGTGATACAGTGAGAAAATATATGTATTGTAATCCACAATTTGTAAGGGAAGGAAGAGAAAGAGAGAGAAAGAGATAAAGAATCTGCCATAGAGGTAGGCTAGGGGAGGGGGAGGGAATCGGGGACATTGGTTATGGGAAATGGGCACTGGTGGAGGGATGGGGGCTGGAACGCTGTATGACCAAAACCTAAAATACTAGAACTAATAATAAAATTTAAGAAAAAAAATAAAATACTAGAACTAGATTCTAATGCCCGTTATGTACAGCATAGAATGCCTACTACAGGAACAAAGTGCTGATGCTTAAAAAAAAAAAAGTGGTGGTGGCAGGATACTGTAATTCTGACAGTTAGTAACAAACTTTAAAGAGACAAATCTAAATTTAAGTAGAGTTAATAGATACTGAGTAAGCTCTTTCAGAAAGTAGAAGAAACAGAAACACTCTCAAATAGCTTCTATAAGGCACATATCACCTTGATACCCAAAGCAGAGACATCACAAAAAATGCTACAGAACAATCTCCCTGATATACACATATGCTAAGATCTTCAATAAAATACTAGCAAACAGATCCAAAGACTCATCAAAAATATTATACATCATGATCAAGTAGGATTCATTCCTGGTATCAATGGTAGTTCAGCATTCAAAAGCCAATCAATATAATATATCACATCAATAGTGAGTGGTCGCAAGGTCAACCTAAATGTTCGTAATAACAACAAATAAGATAATGGGGGAAAAGTAATAGCAAGGGGTAAACAATGGACAAAGATGATGGCTTTGGTTATAAGTATGTTACTGTTGAGGTTCCAAACCAATGAAAAATGCTAAAGTGGAGACATCAAGTGATATATGAAAATACATAAACAAGACTCTGCTCAAAAATATATATATATATATGAGGGTATATTGACACATAAAACTTTACTGAAATAGTAAGAGCAAATAATACTTAATGAAATCCTATATAATTCAGAATATGAAAATTATGCCCATCTTTGGAAAATGGAGGCCCTCATGGAAAATAGAGGCCCTCATGGAGTGGGGAGTCATCTGGTTTGTTACGAGGCTCTGCTGGGGTGGTGGGCCAGGGCTAGAACCTGCCTTCCCTCCCGGGCACCTCATCTTTCATAAATCCAGCCCAGGTATGCTGATCCAGAGATTCACAGACATGGGGCAGAGCTGCTACTGACTCTCCCTGTGCCCAGCCTCTCACGAGGTGCCCAAGAGGGAAGGCAGGTTCTAGCCCTGGCCCACCACCCCATCAGAGCCTTACAACAAGCCAGACAACCCCCACACCCCCACTCCATAGGGCCTCCATTTTCCACATCCGGACTTCCCCCTCATCAGAACTCCACCCAGCAGACCAGCCTATTAAAGCCCGGCTCGGTTCATCAATAAATGCTGGATTTAGAGAAGAGTATGCTACCCGCACGGCAGAGCCTGGCAAGCTACCCATGTCGTATTTGATATGCCAAATACCAGTAACAATTATAGACCTCATTCCCATGACCTGGTGGAATGGTTTGAGGCTCTTTATGTTCCTGGAGCAAGCAGGTGCCCTTGGGCTCTACTTGCATGAGACAGGACATATGGAGATGTTATTGGTGCCTGCTCGAGCAAATCGATGATGAACAGGAAGACAGTGATGCCCACCTCCAATAGAGCCTCAGAAGCAAGAAGAAACCTCACGCACCACAATCACACCATTTTCAAGGTCTGGACTCCACAACTCATCAGAGTGCCACTTAAGAGAGAAGCCAGTTTCAAGCCCAGTTATGCGGGTCTTGGCAGCTAAACTCACCAGGCTTCCATGGAGCTGGAGCTGGGTCCCCTTTCCCTACCCAGTCCCTCCAGAAGGCCCTGTGGCCAATCTTTAACTGCTGCCGACACTGTTTGCTATGATTCAGGGACACAGGTGCAGGGCGGAGCTGCTGCTGCCTCTCCCCCATGGTGCGCAGCTGCTTTGTGATTGTGGATATCTCTCAAAACCTGGTGTACTGATGTACCAGGTATCCCATCACATTTCATAGAATCAAGTATGGGGCATACGATCACAAGAGTGTGGGCACAATGTGTGGTGTGGGAACATATTGATAATTTCCTATACAGTGGGCTCAAATGGCCCAATGAAGAGTTAATAATTTCCATTGATTTTCATCTAAGAATATATTCATTGACACTATTTAGAACAAGCAATATAGAATAGATTATTCAGTGTATGCATAGGACAAGCTCAAACAAAGGTTGAGATAAATTTGAAATAAGTGTTGCCTGTAGGTTCAGCAGTGATGGGTCTGGATTTTACAGTAGAAACCAACTACATCCTAGAAACTCAGAAAGTGAATGCAAGAACAGAAATCTACCAGACTCTCACATAAAAACCCAGAAAACAGTAATGACTTTATCAATACCATTCCCTTTTACCCACTGTAAATGGTCAATACAATCAGTGCTGGCTAAGGGAGAAAACAGGGGTGAGGGAATGAGTGGGAAATGAGGGTCTTTGGTGGGAGCACAATAGTGTCGAACAATAAATCTTTTTAATAACTGTATTGTGAAAACCTTTACACTTTGTAAATCATGTTGTTTAAAATAAAAAAAAGAGATTATGAAAACTAGGAAACAGCCCTAAAGAACACTGAAAGTTAGTGTCAAGAGAGGAAGAGTTAACAAGGATAATGGTGAGTGAGGAGGAAAGTCAGTAGATTGACCAGAAGTCAAAGGAAAATAGTATTTCAGGGGAAAAAAAGGATTTGGTTTTCTCTTTTTTTTATCATTTTCATCTATTACTATCATAGTGGTCCCTTCTATATCCTCATTGTCCTTCACCCCACACACACACACTGTGGCAAGCCCCAACCATGGACCAGTTCTCCTAGTCCCTGTTTTTTCTGTCCTTGGATATTAGTCACATAATATTTTTATGCTCTGCCTGGTGTATCTGTGTCAGTATTGTATTTATAGGGTGATACCATTTCACCAAAACTCTTCAGTGCCACTCTCGAGAACATCATACAACAATTAGAACGGGAAGGAATGGGAGTGAAGATAGATGGTAGGCAACTACACCACATCCGCTCGCTGATGACATCGTTCTAATAACACCAACCATTAGCCAAGTTGCACAAATGCTGGCTGACTTCGACCAAGAATGTGGAAAGATAGGTCTACAGCTGAATCTAAAGAAAACCATGTTTATGAAAAATGAACTAGTTCCAGAGGCCCCATTCACTCTCAATGGAACAAACATCTCTGAATGCAGCAGTTATGTGTACCTAGGTCGAGAAATCAACATGATGAATGACCTAAAACCTGAGCTGTGCAGGAGGAAGAGAGTGGCATGGCATGCCTTCAAAGGCATGGAAGAAATAGCTAAAAGGACAAAGAACCTCCAGCTCCGGGCACATCTCTTTGACTCCACCATTCTCCCTGCATTAACATACGCCTCAGAGACCTGGGCCCTACGAAAGCAGGATGAGAATGCTATTCGGTGTCTCCCAGAGAGGAATCGAAAGAGCTATGCTTGGAATATCACGCCTCACTCAAGTGAGAGAAGGAATCCGGAGTTCTGACCTCCGTCACTATTCCAGAATCAGGGATGCTGTCTCATTTGCCAAGGCATCAAAAATCAGATGGGCTGGACATGTAATGTGATTTGGAGACAACCGCTGGACTAGAGCCATTACCGACTGGATCCCTCGGGATGTCAAAAGATCACGTGGCCGCCCACCTACAAGATGGTCAGACTTCCTTGTCAAGACCCTGAAGGAATGGTTTTAGGCTCTTCATATTCCTGAATCAACCAGATGCCATTGGGCTACCTTGGCACGTGATAGGGTCCAATTGAAATGTTACTGGCACCTTCTCGAGCAAATCGATGAATAACAGGATTCAAGTGATCAAGTGATCACGTGATCAATATTTTTATATCCCACAAATGAGTGCAGTCGTTCTACATCTGTCCCTCATTTCACTCAGCATGACACTCTCCACGTCCATCTGTTTATAAATAAATTTCATGACATCATTTTTCCTAACAGCTGCATAGTATTCCGTTATGTATATATACCAAAGCTTCTTTATCAATTGTCAGTTCTTGGGCACTCAGGTTGTTTCCAGGTTCTAGCTATTGTGAAAAGTGCTTCAATGAACACAGGAGTGCTGATGGCATTTCTGTTGTGTGTTGATCGGTTCCCAGACTATATTCCCAGAAGTTGTATTGCAGAGAAAATGGGAGCTAAATTTCTATTTTTTTGAGGAATGTTTATACTGTCTTCCAAAATGGTTGGACAAGTTAGCATTCCTACCCACAATGAACAAGAATCCCTTTCTCCCCACATCTGCACCAGCACTAAGAAAAAAAAAATTAATTGATAAATTAAAATGTTATCTAGATTATCACAATAATAATAAAATTATCACAATTATATTTCCTTATTTTATTTAAAAGCACAGAAACATTTATTTCATGCAGATGTATTACAGTTGGAATTCTGAGTCTAAAGTGCATTTCAGAATCTAAAGCATATATTGAACTCAACAATGAAATGAGACACAAATATAGAAATGACAAATATACATAACCCCCTTTAATAATGTGGGTATAGAGAAAGCTTTAAGATGATGTGAGCTTAAAGCAGAAATTTTTATTAGATTTGGTTGCTAGTAAATAAATTGTTATTATCCCTTTCCCTTCATTATTGTTACCACAATGACTGAGGAATCACACTCAGGATCTGATTGCTCCTCACACAGTTTCTGTTTGTGGTGCCCTCTAGGGTTCAGATCTAGTTATAGAGTTTCCACCTTCAGGCACTGAGCTCCATGGGATAACATTTCTTTAGTCCTAATGCTCCCACACACTTTGGTCAACATGGTGTTGCTGCTGTGCTACACAGATGCTTACCAGGGATGGCATTCTGGGCCATGGTGCTGGCATATCATCCCAGTTGTAGTGTTCACCAGAAGTCCTAACCTTTAGTAGTGGACTAAAGGTTCAGTAGTTAGGACTGAACCACACCTGGCAGTTGGTTCAGAAATCACTTACAGCGCACCACCCCTACTGGGTGGGATAGCCTCAGAAAAAGCCAGAGGAACCTCACGCACCATGATCACAGCCGTTTTCAAGGTGCAGACTCTAAAGTTCATTGGAGCCCCACCCAAGAGAGAAGCTGATTTCAAGCCAAGGTATGTGGGTCTCAGTGACTAAACTCACTGGGGCTTCCATGGAGATGGAGATGGAGTCCCTTCCCCCCCCTGCCCAGTCCAGAAGATCTGGTGAATCCACTCATGAAGTACTTCAGCACTGTCTCAGCGCCTGGTATACTGATACACCAGGTATCCCACCACATTTTATAGAATTAAGTTTGGGGCATGCAATCACAAGTGTGAGGGCATGATGCCTGCTGTGTGGGAACATATTGATAATTTCTTATATAATAGATCCAAATGGCAGAATGGATCCAGATTAAACATTTAATAATTTCTATTTACTTTCATCTAAGAATATACTTATTGACCGTATTTAGAGAACTAGCTCCAACAAGCAACATAGAATAGATTATTCAGTGTATGCTTAAGACAAGCTCAATCTGAGGTTGAGAAAAAATTGGAATAAGCGTTGTCTGTGGTACAGTGGTAGAGGGTTTGGATTTGACTAGAAGAAACCAAGTATGTTCTAGAAACTCAGAAAGTGAGTGCAGGAACAGAAACCGCCCATAACAAAGAAGAAAAAAGTCATGAGTCTATCAATACCATTACCATATATAAACTGCAATGGTCAGTATCATTAGTACCAGTTAAGGGAGCAAGCATGGGGATGGGCGGTAGATGGGAAATTGAGTCTAGGGTGGTGGGACCATACTGGTAGTGGGATTGGTGCTGAATGATGAATCTTTCTTATAACTGTATTGTGAAAATCTTTGTGCTTTGTGAATCACAGTGTTTAAATAAAATAATCAAAAAATTTAAAAAAATTAAATAAACAAAATAAATAAAGTCCTATTAGGGCCGGGTGATAGTAGGTATCACTAATATCACTACAGCTGATTGGGCATTTGCCTTGCACGTATCCCATATGGTTCCCCAAGCACTGCCAGGAGTAATTTCTGAGTGCAGAGCCAGGAGCAACCCCTGAGAATTGCTGGGTGTGACCCAAAACACAAAAAATAAAGTGCTATTAAGCAAAAATAAAAATAATAATTTATGCACCAGCTTTATTGCAATAAAATGTCATTATTCAAAAAAAAAGTAAAATAAATAAATAAAAATACATACAAAATAAAACAAATAGAATGATAATTTAAGAGTCATGAATCTGGAAATGAGGGGGAAAAGGGTGTGGATGTATGAAGTCATTTTCTTTTATCAAACCCCAGTAAGTAAATTATTTTAGTAAAGGTTGGGAACTAATGAATGAACAAGGAGTTAATGAGTATGAGTTATGGAGCAGAACTATGTGGATCAGTTAACTGAAGAATTGCAAATCTCATATTATAATATATGTTTATGTGCATATATATGTGCAGAGATACATATTGTTTTCTTATTTTATAGAAAAATAGTGAAGTACAGAGCAGCTATGTAATTGAACACCAGCAGTATATGAGAGTTGAATCTGTATATAGGTTGTTAGGCTTGAAGTCTGCATAGTATTCCTTATGATGCTGCAGATTCTGAAGTATAATAAAGTATCTGCATTAGGGTTCACCAAATTGTGGAGTAAGCTTTGAATTTAAATCAGAAACACCCGTATTTCATCTTGATTACAACATGAATGAGATGCAAAAATAAATAAATAACACCACAAAAAAAAATCACAGTGCAACGAATCAACTGCAGAGCTAGCTGCCGGGCACAAACAGCAGAGCTTCTCACATCCAGCTCTGGAATATGTGGAAACACTAGGGATCAAACATGGCAGTACATTTGCCAGGTGTACATTGTAAAACACTGAGTTGGCCACCAGTCTCCTGGTTGGTAGTATTTTGTATAGATAGAAAGTCTTGGGTTTTTGTAATGAATGTAATAGTCCAGTAAGCAAAGACAAAGAATACTGTATAAAGAAAGTATAACCTACATGGGAGTGTAATGATTTGTTTCTATTAATTTGACTAAACCAAAGGCTGACCACAGCTTCCCAGAAGTTATAGAAAATTCCTTCTCTTTGGCTGCCTTTGAACTGGGACAGTGTGTTTTTCCCTTCCTTTAGTCCAAAACTGAAAATGGTTCTTTTTGAGTCTTAATCCTGCAGCCTTTAAACTGGAACAGCCACATCTGAGCTCCTGGGTCTCTAGCTTATCAACTGCAAATCTGAGATTCACAGCCTTTATTACCACATGTGCTAATTCCTTGCAGCCAAATAAAGGCATAAATCCTATTGCTTCTATTTCTCTAGAGAATCCTGACTAATGCAAGCAGTGATTTTCAATGTGTGAACTAGCAGTTTCAGCATCGTCTGGGAATTATTAGAACTGAAATTCTCAGGCCTCACTCAGACCAAATCAATTAAAAACTGATGTTCAGTGAAAAGCGAAAGTGAACCTCACTTAAAGTGAGGTTCAGAATTCTTAGTTTTAACAAACTGCCTGCAAATGACCAAGTTGTAGATATAAGCTTGAGAACTACTGTTATGTCCAAGGCAAAGTTCCTCTGATGGCAGAAGGGTTTAAGAGAGGACAGTTAGAGGACATAACTTACACAGAAGAAATGTGCTTTTTCTACTAACAGAAGAAAAATGGTGTAAGACTGGTAGATAAAAGATTTGAGTTTTGGAAATGGAAATATGAGACAGTCTTTACCCTGGATTCTGTTTTCTATGAAGGACAGAAAATAATATGATTTTGCATGTGGTTGGAGGAGAAATTTAAGAAAATGAAAGAGTAGGGAAAGTTTTGAAACAAGAATTACAGAAAGTAGAAGAGTTTGAGAGTGTAATAATTTTGTAGGCTAACAATACCCCACAATGATCAGTTGCCAAATTTTCTAACAATTGATTGCCAAAAAAATACTAATCCTTATTGTTTGACAAACTACCAAGCAGAAGAGTGCAGGTGACTTTGTAGATAGGAGGAGGACAGATTGAATGTGGCAGCTCATCTGACCATGTATTCTGTACTGGCTGGTATAAATATTCTCTTATGCTGCCACAATCATCGTGGGATGAGCTAGATCTTACCGGTATATTTGCCTGGCCAAGTTGAATCTCTAAGTAATTAGACCAGAGAGAAATACCATTTGCCTCCAAGCAAGCAAGCACAGCTCTCTGATAACTCAAAGCTGATATATAGAACAACCACAAAGTAAAGATGAGACTCTCTTGAAGGCTTGGAGAAATACTTAACTGGCTATAGAATATTCTTTGGTACAGATGTCATGCCTTTGTACTCTGAGATACAGTTCCTCTCAGAAGCCCCCTCCCCACTGCAGGGGCACTTCCAAGGCAGATCTTGGCTTGACAGCATTAACATCTCAAAGGACCTAGGTGAGGTCCTGGGAGAAATTACCTGAGGGAATTTGACCCTGATGGCTTTCCATTGGAGTGGGAAGTCTGGGTTGCAGGGATATAAAAACCTAGCTTGCTTCCTTTCTCGTTTTCTTTCCTTTTTCCCCCTTTTCTTCTGGCATTCTTGCAGTCTCCTCACTGCAGGGCCTTAACACATGGTAGCAGCCATGTTGGCCTACATGTGGCCACAGCCCAGCCAGGAACCCTAAGTTCGGGTTTTTCCTATTGCTAATTTGTGTGCCAGAACCTGTGTTAAGTAAAGCATTTTGAAAGTTCATGGGATTCTTGCATCTTTCTCTGTCTGCCGGTCTCCAAACCCCCTGGCACAGAAGGGGACCATGCTCCCAGATTTTATGTGGGGTGCCCCAGAGTTTCCCCTGCAAGTCATAATGATCAAAACAGCATAGCATTGGATAGGCTTTCTGATTAATGGATCAGAATATAACATACCAGGACAAACATCCACATATATAGTTTTCTTATTCCTCACAAATAAGGATTGACATGGAATAAAGACAGCCTCTTCAACAAATTGTGCTGGGAAAACTGGATAACCACATGTAAAAAAAAAAAATCACAGGTGGATCCATATCTCTCACTTTACACAAAAGTAAACTCAAAGCAGATCAAAATTCTTGAGATAAGACCAGAATCTATAAAGAACATTAAGGAAAACATAGGCAGAACATTCCAAGAGATGGACCTCAAAGATATCTTCAATGATACAATGCCACTAGTAAAGGCATCAGTATCAAAAATACACAAATGGCACTGTATCACTGTATCACTGTCTTCCCGTCCATCGTTGATTTGCTTGAGCGGGCACCAGTAACATTTCCATATGTCCTGTCTCATGCAAGTAGAGCCCAAGGACACCTGCTTGCTCCAGGAACATAAAGAGCCTCAAACCATTCCATCAGGTCATGGGAATGAGGTCTATAATTGTTACTGGTATCTGGCATATCAAATACGACATGGGTAGCTTGCCAGGCTCAAAGTAAACTTTTTCATAGAGAAACATGGGCTGAAACAAAAACACAGCTAACTGAATGGAAGAAAATATTTGCATTAAACACATAAGATAACGGTTTGATATCAGGATATGCAAAGTACTCACAGAGACAAAAAAAAATCTGAAATGCCCATAAGAAATGGGAAATAGAGACTTCTCTGAGGAACAGCAACTATGGCCAACAGCACATGAAGAAAATGCTCATCATCACTTATTGTTACAGAAATTCAAATCAATACAACAATGAGATACCATCTGACACCAGTGATACTAGCTCATATCAGTACTGGGAATAATCTGGGAAACTACTGGGAATAATCTGTGTTGGCAGATTGGCTGTTGTATAAAATGAACACTCATCCACTACTGGTGGAAATGTTGCCTGGTTCAAACTTTATGGAAAATAGTACGTCAATACTTTGATATAACTTTAGGTAAGTTATATCACTCAGAATTCCACTTCTGGGTATCTACTTCTAGACACAAAAATTATTCAAAAAGACATGCATACAATTATTCATTGCAACACTTGGTACAATAGCTAGGATATAGAAACAACCTAGGGGTCCAATGATAGATAAGTGGATCATGAAGTATACACAATGGAATGTTATATAGCTTTAAGGAAAGATGAAATCATGCAACAAGAAGATATCATGTTAAATGAAGTAAACTGCAAAAAGGAAAATAAACAAGGGATGATCTCACTTATATGTGGACTACAGAATAAATGAGGATTCCAAATACGATACAATGTTTGAAAGGAGAAAATGCCTAGAGAAGAAAATAAATTAGGAGTGAGGGTGGGGCTAAGAAGAGAGATAAACTGGAAGCAATGGGAAACAGGTCAAGGCCACCAAACTGAAAAATGTGTCTGTCCAGGTGGCAGACTGGGATGGGAGAGAACTGGGAACCCTCCTGGAGGGAAGAGACAATGGTGGTGAGACTGGTGCTAGACCACAGTATGTCTAAAAACCCAAGTATGAATAACTTTGTAAATCATGGTGTTTTCATAAAGTAAAAGAATTTTAAGTCATGGCTATTTTCTCTTATGCTTTTTATATTTTATAAAATTTAGTAATAGTAATTCAATCTTTAAATAAGTCAATCATAAAAAAAAATAATCATTTCCAACAACAGTTTCATTTTTATGAAGTTCATTTAAATCTAATTTCCTCTCTAAAAACAGTATAACCCATCGAGTTCAATATGGCTCTGAGGTGGACCAGCACCTTCTCCCTCCACTTGGTGTCTCAGAAGATACATATCCATATGTCAATAACAAGTGACTGGATACAATTCCATTTTCTCTCTGAATGTTCTGTCACTGGGAAAACCTATTATCAGCACAAACACACACACACACACACACACACATAAATACACATACACACTGTGTCTCTCTCCTCCCTCTCTCTCTCTGTCTCTGTCTCTGTCTCTCTTTCTCTCTCTCTCTCTCTCTCTCTCTCTCTGTCTCTCTCTCAGGTTCATGTTACCTTCTCTCCTGGCTTTCCCAAATCAGCCTTCTCCTGATTTTCTCTCTCACTTCTCTCTCTACTTCTCTCTCTTTCTGTCCTAATCAAAAGGGGCTTACATTGTAATTGCTTTTAGGGAGGAAACATTGTCAAGTATCTATTTTAATGAAACTTTTGCAAACTGCTTTAAGGAAGATCTAGGACAAAACATGGTTGGCAAACAAGAATGACAAAACATAAAAAGGGGCTGGCAGCATAGAACACAGGGGTTAAGGTACATGCCCTGCATCTTGCTGATCCAAATTCAAATGCAGACACACATACACTACCCCAGCACAGTGAGGGGTCACTCCTCATCACAGAGCTAGTAGTCCCTGAGCACACTGCTGGATGTGACTCACCTGCTAAATGATCAATGAAGTCCCATTAATTTTGTTGAGGAAACCTCCCAAATAGTGATCAGAGGATCCAGTAGCCATTCTTTTGGATGCAAGGTCCAATTGCATAAGTTCAGAGCTAAAGTTCAAGCTCTAATAGTTCAGAGCTTGGATGAATGACACTTGATCACTTGAATCCCATTATTCATCGATTTGCTCGAGCGGGCACCAGTAACATTTCCATTGGACCCTATTACGTGCCAATGTAGCCCAATGGCATCTGGTTGATTCAGGAATATGAAGAGCCTCAAACCGTTCCTTCAGGGTCTTTACAAGGAAGTCTGACCATCTTGTAGGTGGGCAGCCACGTAATCTTTTGACATCCCATGGGATCCAGTCGGTAATGGCTCTAGTCCAGCGGTTGTCTCCAAATCGCATTACATGTCCAGCCCATCTGATTTTTTGATGCCTTGGCAAACGAGACAGCGTCCCTGATGCTGGAATAGCGACGGAGGTCAGAACTCTGGATTCCTTCTCTCACTTGACTGAGGCTTGATATTCCAAGCATAGCTCTTTCGATTCCTCTCTGGGAGACCCGAATAGCATTCTCATCCTGCTTTCATAGGGCCCAGGTCTCTGAGGCGTATGTTAATGCATGGAGAACGGTGGAGTCAAAGAGATGTGCCCGGAGCTGGAGGTTCTTTGTCCTTTTGGCTATTTCTCCGATGCCTTTGAAGGCATTCCATGCCGCTCTCTTCCTCCTGCGCAGCTCAGGTTTTAGGTCATTCATCATGTTGATTTCTCGACCTAGGTACACATAACTGCTGCATTCAGAGATGTTTGTTCCATTGAGAGTGAATGGGGCCTCTGGAACTAGTTCATTCTTCATAAACATTGTTTTCTTTAGATTCAGCTGTAGACCTATCTTTCCACATTCTCGGTGGAAGTCAGCCAGCATTTGTGCCGCTTGGCTAATGTTTGGTGTTATTAGAACGATGTCATCAGCGATCGGAGGTTGTGAAGTTGCCGACCATCTATCTTCACTCCCATTCCTTCCCATTCTAATTGTTGCATGATGTTCTCGAGGGTGGCGCTGAAGAGTTTTAGTGAAATGGTATCACCCTGTCGAACCCCTCTTTTCACATTAATGATCACTTTGTAGAATGGTGAGATCCTGGTGGTTACCTTAGCAATATTCAGGAGCTATGAAATTTGGACTTCCATTCAGGGTCTAGCATGTTCAAGGCATGCATTTCACCCATTAAGTTAGCACCCCAGGTCCTTTGGATCTTATCACTGTCTTCCCTTTCATCATCGATTTGCTCGAGCGGGCACCAGTAATATTTCCATATGTCCTATCTCATGCTAGTAGAGCCCAAGGGCATCTGCTTGCTCCAGGAACGTAAAGAGCCTCAGACAATTATATTAGGTCATGGGAATGACCTAATATAATTGCTACTGGTATTTGGCATATCAAATACAACACGGGCAGCTTGCCAGGCTTGCAGTGTGGGTGGCATACTCTTGTAGTCACCTCTAAACACAGCATTTATTGATGAACCACGTGATAGGCTCGCCTGCTGCTTGGATCTTATATCAACTATTTTTTGGAAAGCGAATTAAACATCTCCTTTTTTAAAAATGTCTCCTAACTGGATGCTAGTTTTCAACAAACAAGAAATTTAAATATAAACATCTTTTAGAGTATAGTAAAAACTCCGACCTTGTGTTTTGGTTGGTTTCCTTGACTCATGCTAGGTAGGTAAGAATGAAGAATGTTTAAAATTTTCCTGATATATATTCAGTGATCCCTCTTACTTCAATTTACAAGCAAGATTTTCAATACTCTTTATGAAAATAAATTGGCAAAGATATAAACTTATTTGAAAAAGAAAATGTGATTAAATACTATCATCCACTGAAATGCCTGTATTTACTAATTTTATTTTAGAAAGGCAATCAACTCTATGATCATATTCAGCCTTCACTATCCTCCAGAAGTTTATATATATATATATATATATATATATATATATATATATATATATATATTCTCAGTATATACAATTACTTTATCATCCTTGACACAAAAAAGATCATACTATTATGGTTGGTTTTCTTCAGAAAAAAATAAGTATGATGTGTTTCAAGACATTATCATCTCCTTTCTCAGCAATTGCTTTGGGTATACTCATTAAATATTTTCACTATACGTTTTATTTTTATTTTCCTCCCTATTTATTTTAAAATTCACTCAGCAAACCCTGCCAGGAACTATCACATGCCTGTGATATTTCACTATATTATAAAAAAAGTAAAAAATAGTTATAGTCATTCAAAGCAACTAATCATGGAGAAGGCACTGCAGTTTACAACTAAAGACATTAGGTGAAAACATTCATATGCTTTTCACATGTCATTCAAATAGCTTTCATGATTATATGGTTTTGCTTTAAAAGATATGAGTTTTTGTGTATATTACTTCTGGAATCAATGGCATTAAAATATGAACATAACATACCATTAAACCTACCTTTAATATAATATTCTGAAAAACCAAAAGCAATTCCCTGCTAGAGAGATTCACCAAGAACCCTTAGGCCAAATAAAATCAGAGTGCAAAAAAATAAATAAATAAATAAAACCCACTCATACACTCCCAGATCAAGTGTCACTGGAGACCCGGAGGTAGAAATTGAGATAAAGCAACTGCACATTTTCAATAAGAAAATTTAGTGACTAGGAAAAAAGCATAACAAAGGAATAGGAAATAATTTTACTGAGATATATATATATATATATATATATAATAAAGCAAGTCCTAAATCTATAAGTAGGGTGGTTTTATATTAGTTTATGATTTTAAATTCAAATTACATGAAAACTTCTAATACATATTACCAAGTACCTAGTCTTAGATTTCCTCAGTAACCAAAACTTTGAGACATTTGTATACTTTTATGATATTGACTCTAATTTCTGTTTATTTTGTCCTTATCGTATTTCTGTGCTGTGAAATATCATATCGTATTTCTGTGTTGTGAGATAATATCTCATTGTTGTTTTGATTTGCATCTCTCTGATGATTAGATGGTATTGGATAAATATTCTTTCCCATTTTGTGGACTGTCTTTGTATTTTTTCATTGTTTCTTTTGAGGTGAAGAAGCTTTTTAGTTTCATATAGTCCCATATGTTTGCTTTTTTTTTCAGATGGTATTGGATAAATATTCTTTCCCAAATTGTGGACTGTCTTTGTATTTTTTCATTGTTTCTTTTGAGGTGAAGAAGCTTTTAGTTTCATATAGTCCCATATCTTTGCTTTTAATTGCTTTTTAGTGGTGTTTCGTCTTTGAAGATGCCTTTAGCTTCAATGTCGTAAGGGGTTTTCCTATATTTTTCTTCGAGGTACTTTATGGTTCAGATCTGATATTGAGATCTTTAATCCATTTTGCCAAATACCATAAAAATTATAGACCTCATTCCCATGACCTTATGGAATGGTTTGAGGCTCTTTATGTTCCTGAAGCAAGCAGATGCCCTTGGGCTCTACTAGCATGAGACAGGACATATGGAGATGTTACTGGTGCCCGCTTGAGCAAATCGATGATGAACAGGAAGACAGTGATACAGGGATTATTTTAAGCATTTTCATTTTTCTTTCATATGTTGAAACAAGTTTTTTGTTGTTGCTTTTTTGTAATGCTTGGTGTTTTGTCTTCAAGATCACTCATATGCTTTTCTTCATTCACCATCTCTATCTTTCAACAAAAAATGTTATCATTTACTCAAAGCAGAACAGAAGAAATTTCATTGGAGTGATTAAAATATTAATAATATTACTAATTCCCCGAGTTCCGTCAGGAGTGATCCCTGAGCATAGAGCACAGAACCTGGAGAAAACCCTGAGCACCTCACTCAGCCCCCAGAACCCTTAACTTTTGAGCCCTGCCAGGAGTGATCCCTGAGCTCAGCTAGGAGTAAGCCTTGAGGACAGCTGGGTGTTGTCTCCAATCAAACCTAGAGCTACCATAATGCACGAGATGAGAAGCTACTACAAGAGTATCCCACCCGCACGGCAGAACCTGGCAAGCTACCCTTGTCATATTTTATATGCCAACTACCAGTAACAATTATAGAGCTCATTTTCATGACCTTATGGAATGATTTGAGGTTCATTATGTTCCTGGAGGGAGCAGATATCCTTGGGCTACACTAGCATGTGACAGGATGTATGTAGATGTTACTGGTGCCCACTCGAGCAAATCGATGAACAACGGGAAGACAAGTGATACAAGTGATTGTATTTCATGTCTTACACACACAGAGTTAGCCTTACAATCTCTATTTATGTACACTTTCCCAGTATACTGACTCTAAGTAAAGATCATTCTTTATAAAGGGCATCAATAAATACATGATGAGGGCTAAGTAAGCCAAACACCTTCTAAAGTGGGCCACACAGTAAATCAAGTTGGCAATATACTCAGTGTCATCATTATATATCAGAAGACTTTAAATGAAGTATCTGATTATGCCAGAGTTAGTTCCAAACATAGAGTCAGAGTAAGTCTTCCCAGAAGCGGAAAAGAAAAAATTACATAAACATTTATATAGCAAAAGACAAACACAAACACACACACACACACACACACACACACATATTTAATACCCTGTATTGAATACAGACATCTATTTGATACGGAATCAAATAGATGATAAAATGATAAAAATGATAAAAAAATACTCAGGTAGATGAGGGAGATGAATAAATATCTCAGCATATAAATATTTGTGCTGAAAACTTATTTAGAACCTAGTTAAAATACTCATCAGAACGCACTCTGTGTCAGCCCGTATTCTGGTATTACATAGCAGTGAGATGTAAGTCCCAGAATTTCTTGAGTATGATTTATAACAGACAAGATAAATATGTGGTGAGAAGAATTAAGGAGAATAAAAACCAGAAAGAAGGATATAAAAGATAATCCCTTAAAATGTTCACAGTAAAATCCTCCTTACCCTCTGTTCACACACTCTCCTTTCCTGAGAAGGTGATCTAGAAGCATGTATGGATACTGGGAACAGTGTATTAAGCTTTGGTGGAGTTGAGATGCAGTAACTCTACATCAAAACCATAACCATTAACACTACTTTTTAAATCATGCTTAAATTACAGTAACAACTTTAAAAAAGAGAGAGATAGTGTCTGGGGGCCAGGAAGTACAGCAGGTATGGCACATGCCTAGCATACAATTTTCCAGGGTTAGACCCCTACACCATAGCGCTGGCTAAGTGTGACCAGGTATAGCTCTGAAGGCCCCCACCATTACTGTGTGTGGCACTGACAGGTCCTGAACATTACTGGGGTGGCCCTGAACTGGGGTGGCCCAGTTGAATGATTATTGCCAAAAGTAGACCTCTGAGTACTTCTTGAGCATATATCTATATTTGTATATTTATTTGTATATATTTATATATTATATATTTATATTCATAAATATATATTTATATACAGATATATTTATATATAATATTTTATATGTTTTATATTTATATATTATATGACAGACATGGGGCAGAGCTGCTACTGGCTCTCACTGTGCTCAGATGCTCATGAGGAGCCCGAGAGGAATGGCAGGTTCTAGCCCTGGCCTGCCACCCCAGCAGAGCCTCACAACAAGCCAGACGAAACCCACTCCATGAGGACCTCCATTTTCCACATCCGACTTCCCCTTGTCAGAACTCCACCCAGCAGACCAGCCTATCACAGCCCGTCTCACGCGGCCACTTGAGGTTCATCAATAAATGCTGGATTTTGAGATGACTACAAGAGAATGCTACCCGCACGGCAGAGCCTGGCAAGCTACCCATGTCGTATTTGATATGCCAGATACCAGTAACAATTATAGACCTCATTCCCATGACCTGATAGAATGGTTTGAGGCGCTTTATGTTCCTGGAGCAAGCAGGTGCCCTTGGGCTCTACTTGCATGAGACAGGTCATATGGAGATGTTACTGGTGCCCGCTCGAGCAAATCGATGATGAACGGGAAGACAGTGATACAGTGATGTTATATATTTATATATTCATATATATTAAAATATATATTATATATATGTATGATCTTATAACACAGACAGGTACAACTTAGGGAGTAACACCTGAGAAACAATACCCACACATCTCAAACATAACTAAATCAGATAACAGCATTATCAAAAGCCACATATCTGAGGTGAAGGTCAAATCTAAGCCACAGACAATGTAGCCTCTTTGGAGGTGATAGTGTCTTTTGCAGGTGGGGGTTTCAGGAGTAGGGAGTATGCATCACTTGGAGTCAGTAAATTGTTAGGTTGGTAGTGTTCAATGGGCCATAACTGCAGGTATTTACTTTCCTCCCATATCAATGCTGACTATTATCAAATGACCAGCTTTGTACAAAGGGGCATGCACTGTGTGATTCCAGCAAAGGCTTGAATCCAGCGATCTTAGGACCCGTCCTCCCAGAATAACCTTACTTGAAAGGCAGTTTCCATAATGTAATCAAGAGCTGACTTGTAGGCAGAAAAGAGTCACAAGGAGAAACCCTGTAAAATAAATCATCAATTAGAAGGAACTACCATGGAGAAAAGAAGCAAACTGAACCAGCAAAATTCCAAGCAGAATGCAGGCACTCCCAGAAGAATCCATTCTACCTGCTTAAAAAAAAATATGTTTGCCTTGCTCAAGGCAGCCCAATCTCCGGCATCCCACATGGTCCCCCTAGCACCACCAGGAGTAATTCCTGACTGCAGAACCAGGAGAAACCCCTGAGCATTGCTGGGTGTGACGCAAAAAGAAATAGTCTTTAAAAGAATCATGGCTGTTTAAGCTACTAGGTTCTAGGATGGTTTGTTATATAATAATAAACAGGCAGCTGAAGTAGGAACTAAGTAAAGATAAGTTTCTTAGAGAAGGCTTTGGGATTAAAAAAAAAATAAGTCATGTGGATAACTGGAAAAGAAGATTCAGGTAGAGAAAACAGCAGGAACAAAGGCCTGTGGTGGAACCAGGTTTTAGGAACTGCAAAAACATCAATGCAAGTGAGCAGAATAAATAAAGGGAATAACTTTAAGAGAGGATCAGTCAGAGATAACAGATCAGCCTCAGCTGGATACATCATTGCAAAGACTTTTCTCTCAAGAGGTTGATAGAAAGTTATTGGATATTGTTCTGCATATTAGTTCATTTAACAATTCTGCCTGACTGTATTTGACATAATTCTGAAAACACAGCAATGAATAAGACTCTGAGAGTGTGTGTGTGCGTGAGTGTGTGTGTGTTTTGTGGTGTATGTGCATTAGGGTTAGGATGGAAAGAAAGGCATAGCAACAGCTCAATAAGAGATTGATGTCAAAAACACTACTTTCAGTTGACTCAGACCAACCCGAATGTCAGAGATCACTTCCACCAGGACTCCTATTTGTTTTCTTCAGAATCCTTCTCCAGGATAATTTGCTAAAACTTTACATTAGGGCATATTATACCTATATAAGGAAGTTCTCTTCTCTTTTATGCAATTTAATTTCCTAAAAGCTTTTCCCAAACAAATGGTGGCATT
This sequence comes from Cryptotis parvus, assembly GCA_021461705.1. Classification (NCBI taxonomy): domain Eukaryota; kingdom Metazoa; phylum Chordata; class Mammalia; order Eulipotyphla; family Soricidae; genus Cryptotis; species Cryptotis parvus. The sequence goes on from JAJIBD010037915.1 coordinate 475,463, forward strand.
TCATCAACTACGCATGTACTCTCAAAAGATCTTGCCAGACTGCAGCATTCTGAGCTCTAAGTGTATGTCAATACATTTACAGAAAAATGCTCTGTTAAATTTAGAAATAATCTCTCTTCAAAAAGACACTATGTACTACCCAAAAGGTACTTTACGAATATAGTACTTTACAGATTGCAGTGAGGTTTCAGAACAATTGACTCACCATGGCATCATATTCATGCAGGCAAATTAAATGACAAAGTCGCAAGAAAAGAAGGCATAGAACTAACATTACTATGGTGTTAAATAAATATTCATAAAGCAATTTTCCTTAAGTGTAGAGCCATACTTATCAAAATATATTTGGCAGTAGGGATGATGACAAACTAACAAGGGCTTTTCCTGGCCTTGGCATAAATGGTTCTTGAAGACCCACCCAGGAGAGGATCTGTGGTGGGGGAGGGAAGAAAAGAATTGATGATATTGCCATAAGCTTACACTAAAAATATATTTAGAATAATAGTTTAATTCATCATCTCAACAGACATAATCTTTGTGGGAAGTTCTCTCTTCAATAGAATAAAATCCCTCTACTTATGTTCTACTTCTATGGACTTGTAAAGATGAAAATACAAAATATTTCTTTTCCTTAGAAGACACCTTTGTTCTGCTGTTATTTTTCCAGCAAAGCAATAGAATGTTTGCAATAACGTCACGTTATTTCATAAACCCTAATTAATCACAAGATTTCAATTTCTAAAAACATTGTATTTAAAGATTTCATTGAGGAATTGTTTCTTCTCAGCAACTCCTATTTTTCTGGTTGAGGGTCATATGTAAAAATAAGAAAAATATAAAAATAAAATATGCTACTAATAGTGTCATGCTGCATCTGTTAATGTATGCTTCTATAAGGCATTTTATTTTTTCTTTTTCAAAGCTTTACTGTTAAACACTTATATAGCCCAAATACTGAATATGATTTTTTCCTTAGACACATTAAAAACTCCTTTGCATTCTATACTATCATTATAGTCTTTATGCTCTCTCTCTCTCATCTCTCTTTCCCTCTCCACTTTAATCTCTTCCACAACTTAAAACAATAATTTTTTCAAAATTCCAATAATTCACTCATTTATTTAATACTCCTCAAGGGGTCAAACCACCATTTCTCTCTCTCAGTAAGTCTCTCTGTTTGCCAGAGTTTAAATCATTTTCCAGTGGAAGTCGGGTCCCAAGTTCCTGCCTCAAACTCCTTAATTTAAATTCCCTGAATATAAGAGCAGTAATTTTTTCATAAACATCTCAATTCAGAAATACCAGCAGGTTGAGGAGTACTGCACCAGGCAGTGAGGATCTGAAAATACTGTAAGGTTTAAACCAAGAAAATATACAGGAGAACTACATTTCGCACATTCTCTGAAGAAAATAACAGAGGCCCTGAGCCTCATAATGGACACTTCCCCCAGTATGCCTGGACCTCGGGATCAAAAACCCCTTCTTTAGTAACCTTCTCTTTTAGACTTGAAGAAAAATCAGAATAAGGAAAACTGTCTGAGCACCCACTGTGCTCTGTTCTATTCTGTGGAGGAGAGCCATTGACAATTTACATCTTTTATCTCAACCTCAAAATGAAGTGTGTTTCTTCTTATCCAGTTCACACAAGTATTATGAAACTGAAATTGCTTTAAGAGTTTTAGAAGAAAGGCACCATATAAATGCAAATAACAGAAGATTTGCTATTAAAAAAGCCATATCCAACTGCACAATGGCTGTCCTATCCAAATGAACAGTTTGAGGTTTCATTGCTATTGTCATTCACTATGCATCAGAGAAGAGACTATGAAGTGAGTCTTCTAGAATTCTTCCTGCTCGAATTGCATGCATATTTTTCTCATGCTAGCAAGTAATATGTCACCAAGAGAAAGAACTGAAAGGAGACATCAGGCACCATAAGTCCCAGAGACTTGCTACACCCTCAAAAGTATATAGGATAAAGAAGCTATACCACTTACTTAAGGGGAAGTACCCTAGAATTTCTCATTTAACACTAGCAAAAAAAAAAAAAGGTTTTTCTGAGAAAAAGTCTCACTCTGCCAGTCTCTCTGTTTCAAGACATTTTTTAACATAGCACAAACATCCATGCACAAATTATAAAGTCTGTCATTTATCATTTTAATTGCTTAGGTTGGCATGCCTACCATACACCCTGATCCATTGGGTTAGTATTAGTAACCAGGGCAACAGAGATAAAATTCAGCAAAAGTGGATATTGGGAAGGCAATTCAATATCAAATGATAGTTAGAAAGATATATTCTTCCTAGATGTTCCCAATCTTTGTATATTATATAAACAACTATTCCTAGACTTCCTATAAAAATTTTCTCTGAAACTGCTTACAAGTTAGCCAATAGCTGATGTAGCATACCTTCCTTTGCTACAGCTAATGGCAAGAGTGATTGAATAAAATGATAGCAATTAGTTAAAGCTTGAATGACCAAAGAAATTTTCTGTACTCTCTTTGCAATTTTATAGAGTATATAAACAAAACAGAAAGAGACTAATCAAAGACAAATAAGTAACTTCACCTGTAGAATCGCGACTTCGTTTTTTTGGGGGAGGGGCCACACCCGATGACTCTCAGGGGTTACTCCTGGTTCTTTGCTCAGCAATTATTCCTGGCGGGGCTCGGGGGATCATATGGGATGCCGAGGATCAGCGTGCAAGGCAAGCGCCCTACCCGCTGTGCTATTGCTCAGGCACCTCAACTTCTATATAACATTTTTCGGCAGAGAATTTCTTCTGGCTTAAAGAGAGCGAATTGTTAAGATTGCGTATTTTACTTTCCAGGAAACTCACAACCAATTCTCCTAGACTTAAATTAAGGAAACTAATCAGATACAAAATCCAACACCTCATTCAGGCTCTTTAAAGAAACTAATCAGATACAAAATCCAACACCTCATTCAGGCTCTATCAGATGGCTATAGTTGATAAGAAAGCTCATACTTCTGAATAGAGACTGAAGATGTCATAAAATCAACCCAGTGTGTTATCCTGATTTCTTTTCATGGCTCCACTGTAAGAGGAACCACAAAATCAACAGACTAGTCTCTGGTATAAGGTCAACCCCAGCTCTAAATGCCTCCTTCAAGAGTTCATGAGCCTTAAACAAAAAATTCATGCTTAAAGGGGAAAGCGTTTGGTACTTTTAACAACTTTCTGTCACTTACAGAAAAACTTCTGAATATTCTAGCAAATATCAAAACCAAAAATCTCATAACCACAGCAGGCAACACTATCTAAAAGGAAGCCTGAACATTCCTTCTTGAACAACTTTTCTTTCACTTCAGATGACACTTTGCACTTACAGATCTTTCATGCTATGTTGTTCAGTGAAAGAATTCACAGGGCTAAATAGTTGTAATTTTTAAGTCAGATGGAATGACTTGGCTATAAGTAGGACATGAAATCTTCCTTTTCTGAATCTGCTTTACCGGTCATCTCAACAAACTTCTTTCCTCATACGGCTAATGAAAAGAATACTTGTAGGATCAGAGATGGTGCAAAGCCTAAGATGCTACGGCCTTGCATGTAGCTGACCCAGCACCTCAGATGGTTCCCAAAACACTGCCAGGAGAAATCTCTGAGCACAGCCAGGAGCAAAATCTGAGCACAGTCAGGTGTGGCCCAAAAAACAAAGCAAAATATAAATAACAACATATCTGCCTAAAACATTTGGAATAAATGTTTCTCTTTCTTTAAAATTGCTTATTATCTTGCCTTTTTAAAGCCTAATATATTCCTACCACAGTCTGAGCATACTATTCTATTATAGCTAAAATATGCCACACATGATAAAACTATTGTATCATTCTCTTTCGTGTTCAAAAAATGCATCTAGTGTGGTTGGCCATGCATGCAAATGGAGTCGAGAAAAAAATGAGCAGCAGTTTCTTCTCCACTTGATACATGTAAAATCCATTTTTCATCAACAGCTCTTGGAAGAACCTGCCACTGATTGTAGCTCTGCTTTTCTCATCACAAGCTGATGGATGTTTTTGCTCAAAATAAGCCGCCCTTTACTGATTGCTGCAGGCTGCTTGGTCTGTCAATTGTGAAAATACAGCATTTCCCCAGCTAGGCCACATTGCTTATCGTAATCAAAGAGTCAGATGCAAACATCCATTCCAGTGATACCCTGGCTGTGATCTCTATTTGCTCTACTGAGGAGTTCATTTTGGTTGTAAGGTATTCTCAGAACAGAAATGCCACCGGTCAGAGATCGAGTCATTTGCCAAGGCTGAGTTAAAAATCTTCCTCTCAGTCAGAGAATAAGTTTCATTTTTTTCCCTAAAAATTCTTCAAAAAAAAAGTGTAAGCTTTCTTTTGAAATACAACTGGGTATTGGAAGCTGCCATTTTTATGAAAAGGCAGTGCAGAGTAAAGGCGTAGGAACTGGAAACTAAAGACTTGTACCTCTGAAAGAAACTCTAAATGTTATGAGTTTATTAATCAATTCAATTCAATAAATGTAGATCAAAAGTATGTTTGAAGGGCCAGAGAGAGAGAACAGAGATTAAGGTACTTGCCTTACATTCAGCTGACCTTGCTTCAAACTGATCCTTGCATTACATGTATTCTGTGAACAATTCCCAGAATGATCCCTGAGCACAGAGCCAGGAATAAGCTCTTAACACTGTCAGGTGGGATCCAAAAAACAAACAATATTAAATAAGTAAATAAAAAGGATTTTTCATTCATCACATAAGATGGAAATGAGTTAAACAAAAAGGCCCTAAGCTAGAAGGTACTTATAGGGCTCAATAAAAGTATTCAAAAATAATTTTGAATAATTATATTATATCCATATATCAATGCAAAGAAGATTCATTTTTAGTGCTTCCTAAAAATAGGAATGAGTTTTCTGTCAGAGGGGGAAGTATTTATGTTAGGATTATAGTCAGCTACGTTTAAAAGAAAAATCCAAGGGGAATAACAGATTAAATTCTTAGAAGCAAGAAAAAAATTTTCATTTCCTACATATAAGAATTCTGAAGATAAGAATCAGGGCCGTAATACTCAAGATTTCACTTTTCTTTCCTCAACTTGGTACTTATCTTTCTCTCCTTTTATTAGTGACCGTGAAATTACAAATTATTCAGGCATACAATGTTTCAATACCAATACCTTCACCAGCTCCCACTTCCCTCCACCAATGTCCCTCCTTCCTCCATCCTTTGCCTCCCACTGAGCAGACCATCTCTATGAGGGAATTTTTGAAAAAAAAAAACTGTTGGTTTTTGAACTGTGGTTTAATGTATTGTTGCTGACAGGGTTCATATACAACACACTTCACAACCTTTCAGTACCACCTCCTCCTCCAGGATGATCTTCTCTCCACAAGTCATCGCCCCCTCCCCATCCTACTTCCTCGCCCCTCAAGTAGCATGTTTCCTACTGACTATCAGTTCTAATGCTCTTTGCTTCCATTGTCTTTGGGCATTCATCACTCCCCCGTTTTGTTTCTTTATTCTCTGCATCTGAGAGAGATCATTCTGTGCCCTCTGATTAACTTCAACATCAAACCCTCTGATTAACTTCACTCTGCATATTTCCAAGGTCCCTCCATATAGCAGAAAACTGCATGACTTTATCTTTTCTTATGATAAAGTAATATTCCATTGTGTATATGTACCATAGTTTCTTGATCCAATCATCTATTCTTGAAACTAGGATTGTTTCCAGATTTGGGCTATTGTGGATAATGCTACCAGTAACATAGGGATACAAATATCTTTTCTCCAATTTGTTTTAGTGTCATTGGGATATATTATGAGAAGTAGGGCTTCTGAGTCAAATGGAAGCTCAATTCCTAAGTGTTATTTTAGGAATGTCCATATTGCTTTCCAAAAAGGCTGGACTAGTTAACTCTTCCACCAGCAATGAATCGAGTCCCTTTCCTTTTTGAAATCAGACCTGAAACCATAAGGTATGTACTAGTACATCCGTTTCATTCTCTAAATCATTTTGGCCACACAAACTACTAGGAGTTGCTGCCATTGCATCTACACTGCAGACAGCAAAATGGAAGAAACTTCATTATTTATTATTGTGGTGGGGTAGAGTGAGTGGACTGCACCTGCTAGAGCTCAGCAACTTGCTGAGCTCAGTGGACCATACCACGCCGGAGATTGAACCCAGACATTTTGAAAGCCAAATATGCACTCTGCCCTTAGAGCTCTCTTTCTGGCCACTGTCTATTTTTTTCTCAAGGAAATTCTGAATATTCCATGTAACACTTCCACTTAGCATCTCATTGATAAAACCTAGACATACAGCTGCACCTAAATACACTGAAAACATTACATTTTAGGACAGAGCAGTCCCAGTCTAAACCTGTGATCTCTTCCAAAAGAAGAAGGTAAAATAAGAATTTCATAGAAAATTATTGTGCCTACTAGAGCATTCCCTCTTCACCAATATCTCTGCCACTAGAAATAACAAATCATCTTAGATGAGTCACTTATATATCTCTGGTCTTCAATCTCAATTCTAAAATATCTACCATGTTCCCTCCAAACTTAATTGAGATGAGAGTAAAGGGCCTAGGATATATAAGTCCTCAGCAAATATTAGATTTCCAGTCATCAAACTCCTTGGTGCCCAATTCTGGGACCATTGACCCTCACTCAAGGACTACATTAGGTGAGTTCTCTTCATAATGATGCCAATACTAGCTCCTTCTTCTTTCCATATCAATGCCCACATGCCAGCTATGCCATGGAATTTTAGGTATGCCAACAACTGAGACAATAGAAAACATGTCAACTTGGAGACTAATCTCACTGGAAGAATTAGAGAAATGAAAAAGAAGATAATGATAAAGAGCATAAAAGAAGCCTTTGGGGAAAAAATGGGGAGAAATAAATTTCTACTGACTTCATGTGACAGAAGAATGCCAAACAATTCTTTTCTTTTGCAACGACAGTAAAGCATTCAAATTTCTAGCAGTTTCTACCATCTGTTCAAAAGAAAGTGTTTCTAGCAGATCAATCTTTATTTTGTTTCTCAAGTCATTGCTCCCAGAAAATCCACTGAGAAACTGAAGAACAGGAACCAACCCATCTCTATAGATTGTCTTCAAAGTACAAATCCTCCTAATAATTCCATCTCTTTTATAGGGAAGTCACAAAATTACTAATCAATGGTGTGAACTGTCATCACAGAACAGATTCTCTGGAACAGGATGCAAAAGGTGGATTTTTGGATGCAAGACCCTCGTGAGGAATAAACTCTGAGAATGAAAGGAATAGAAGAAAGATTGGATAGAAGTTAAACTGACTGCAGTGCTGACGAAACTTGCTAAGAGGTCTGGACCATATATAGTCTAACAGAGGATCACCTATCAGGTTGCAATGGTCCTAACTTTGCACTCCAAATTCCACTACTCTTACAGTATCCAGTAGTGAGCAGTTCTGGAAGGGCATAACTTCAGATGAGCCAACCCTTAAAGGAGCTGAAAACTTTAGGCTGTCTTCTGGTAACTGGCTTCCATGCAGTTAAGCAGCAAGACCTTTCTTGCTTGAAGGAGACACAAAACAACACAAGTCTACCCCAACTGCCATAAAAAGTAATTTCAACCATAAAAGAATTTCAGTGTTTTCCTGGCTCTTCTGCTCATGCATTGATTTTATATCACATTGGAGTTGACATAAAATCACTGTTTTTTACTCTTCAAATCACTTATCACAAAGTAAATGCTTAATTGATAGCAGGCTTGAAATTCTATATTAACAACTCAATTAAGATTAGGGAGATTGGAAAGTCAAACTTACCCTATCAGCCTCCTTGGTATAAAGATCAATGTATATAAATAAGGATTTCAATTTTAAGAGAGATTTGAATGTACTTCATAATCAATTGAAAGAACCCTAAAGATAAGGACTGCAGAACAAAATGGTGCTATAGCAGATTTCCAATATTTCCTAAATTTCACTTTACCAGGAAGCAAACTGTTTTCATACTTATTTTCCAATTTTCGGTTCTACTGAGATGCAATAGAAACTTTCATTTTCTAGTTAAAACATTCAGTGGAAAGCTAAATTTCCCCAATTCTCAGGATAATCTTGCAATTGCTGTGTGTGTCCTTCCATGGGGATTCCATCCAAGAAATGCGAGGCACTTCTTTATTTCCCAAATTGTTAAATTCTCAAAGAAGCAAAACATACCAAAAGGGTTTTGCTGCACAAGAATCAAAATCATGAGTAAATCAGTCTGACATATTATTAAGTATAAGTCCACCACAGTATAAAACGTAAACCAGCTCACTTGGTAAGAAATCATTTTGAATTTTAAAGAGAGGATTTTTGAAGGAAGAATTTAAGACACTAAAATAGTAACAGAACAGACAACCAAAACACCATAGATTTCCCATTGCCATAGTAGAGTTAATTGCCAGCTTCCATCTTAGCCTTCCTAAGAAATTACTCTTACAACAAATATTAAATTTCTTTTTTTCATACAGAGAGAAATTTACTAGGCAATGTGCCAGAAAGAGGAATGTAAGGAAAAATTAGGGGAGATGTGTTAAAAAGATACAACTTTGTGGAGCTAAGTGCTTAATAAAGAACCATAGCTAAGAAGTATTGTTTTGAAAGGACATCAAACCAGAGGTATAATTCTATTTGTTTTTGCTTTTGTTTTTTTTTTTTTGGGGGATCACACCCGGCGATGCTCAGGGGTTACTCCTGACTCTCCACTCAGGAATTACTCCTGGAGGTGCTCGTGGGATGATATGAGATGCCGAAGATCAACCGGATAGGCCCATGCAAGTCAAGCGCCCTACCATGTTTGCTATCTATCCACTCCCAGAAGAATAATTCGAGATCAGTAGTTCTCAAATTCATCTGACCTCCTACTCTTTAAAAAAAAAACAGTATTCCCAGCTTCCCCATCTACCTCTCTAAGAGAACAAAAAGAAAGCCTCTCACAATTGCACCTAAGGCTACTATCCCATACCTCTCCTCCAATTGTTCCAGAGATTTCCCAAGATGAGAGGATCTGCTAAAAGATTGTTGTAGATGAAGGGTTAACAAACAATGAATAAACCAAATACAAACCATCATTTGTTTCTGTAAGTAAAGCTTTATTTGAATACAGCTTCATTTATTTACTTATTGCTTATGACAGCTCTCAAAATTTAAAAAAATGGCAGAATTGAGTAAATGCTAAAGAGATTATATCAGTAATAAAGCAAAAATACTTACTAGCTGTCTCTTTACATAAATAGCTTTCTGACTCTTCCACACAATAGATCCTGGCAAGCTACCCGTGTTGTATATGATATGCCAAATACCAGTAACAATTATATACCTCATTCCAAAGACCTGATGGAATTGTTTGAGGCTCTTTATGATCTCGGAGCAAGCATCTGCCCTTGGGCTCTACTAGCATGAGACAGGAAATATGGAGATATTACTGGTGCCTTCTCGAAAAAAAAATCAATGATGAACAGGAAGACAGTGATACAGTACATGGTTATATATAGACTGAGTTATACAGGCACCTGGCAAGTGGCTCTGGTGAACTTAAAGTAAAAAAGTAAGATCACTGGACAGAAAGGTAATTGTTGGGTGACATGCCCTGCTTTAAGCTCCAGCTGCACTTAGCTTGCAGCCCCTCCCAGCTCAGCTAGGGAGGTTTTTGGATCAGCTCTGGCACTTATAAACCAAAAGGCCTACCTGAACTGCTGCATTTCAATAGAGTTGTTTACCTGCTTTCATCTCTAGATAGCCCAGCCCATGATGGGCTGGGCTGGAAAGTTTTGGCAGATTTCTATCTATAAAATAAGCTGGAAGAAAGGAGAATGCTTTTTGCCATTTTGGCTTCCATTGGCTTCTGCCTCTCTGTTCTCTGTTGGGCTTCAACACGTGGTGGCAGCCATCTTGGCCTAAACATGGACGGGGCCCAGACAGGAACCCAAAATCCGGGGTTTTTCCTGTTCTTGGATTGTATATCAGAACCTGTGATAGTAAAGCCTTTTAAAACTGCACCGGATTCCTGAGTTTTCATCTATTCCCTACCTGCTTTGGAGGTAGAAGGGAACTCGCTTCCTGGTATTGCTGAGGACCCCAGGGGCTCCCAGACAGAGAGCAGCAAATATTCTTTGGATAAAAAGATACCCAAGGCATCCTCTCAGGACAATAAAATGAGTTCTTTAACTCTGAGTGAAACCAACCAAGCTATGTCCATCTTCAAATAACAATATTCTCTGGCAGTTCTTTAACATAAGTAGTATATTTTAATACTATAACCAATTTAGAAATTATTTAAGATATTCAGTGTTTATTTTTATTTTTGAAAACTATAAAATCAAAACCATCAATCAAGCTCCTGATTTGAAAATTTTCAATCCACAAAAGTGACAAATATAACAGTGTAATTAGCTGGTTCTTAATTTTCTTTTCATATTTACTAAATCACATCATTGAGAGTATTTTGGTTTGGGTTGTTGTTGTTGCTGCTTTTGGTGGTTGCTTTTTTGGGGATTTTTAAATCGTAGTTTCAGTTATGTGTTTATAATAGAGTTGGGCATAGATTGCTGAAAAATAAAGTGACTTCTAAAATAAAAGCTATCAGAGAAGGAGGCCTCTGTGTGCTGCCGGCATTTCTCCTGTCCTAAGTCTCTGTGTGTTTCAGTTTCTGATCATGCAACATTAGGACAGAGTGTCCAGATGTCTACAACCTCAGTGGTCCATAGGAGTTACTATGAGAATGACCCAGGGATGAATTAACTTTTTCAAACCACCAAAATAAGTGGCAGTTGCTTGCAATGATGACTGAGTATTTCAGGTCTGGATTTGCAGCAACCTTCTTCATAGTAACACACCAGCTGCTTAAGAAATAAGCACGTGGGGCAGGAGCTATAGCACAGTGGGAGAGCATTTGCCTTGGATGAAGCCACCTAGGTTCAATTCTCAGCATCCCATATGGTCGCCTAAGCATGCCAGGAGTGATTCCTGAGTGCAGAGCCAAGAGTAACCCCTGCGCGTCACTGGGTGTGACTCAAAAATAAAGGAAAGGAAGGAAGGGAGGGCGGGAAGGAGAAAAGGAGGGAAGGAGGAAAGGAAGGAGGGAGGGAGGAAGGGAGGGATGAAAGAAAGGAAAGAAAAAAAGGAAGGAAGGAAGGAAGGAAGGAAGGAAGGAAGGAAGGAAGGAAGGAAGGAAGGAAGGAAGGAAGGAAGGAAGGAAGGAAGGAAGGAAGGAAGGAAGGAAGGAAGGAAGGTAGAGAGGAAAAGAAAAAAGGAAAGAGAAGGAAAGGAAAGGAAAGAGAAGGAAAGGAAAGGAAAGGAAAGGAAAGGAAAGGAAAGGAAAGGAAAGGAAAGGAAAGGAAAGGAAAGGAAAGGAAAGGAAAGGAAAGGAAAGGAAAGGAAAGGAAAGGAAAGGAAAGGAAAGGAAAGGAAAGGAAAGGAAAGGAAAGGAAAGGAAAGGAAAGGAAAGGAAAGGAAAGGAAAGGAAAGGAAAGGAAAGGAAAGGAAAGGAAAGGAAAGGAAAGGAAAGGAAAGGAAAGGAAAGGAAAGGAAAGGAAAGGAAAGGAAAGGAAAGGAAAGGAAAGGAAAGGAAAGGAAAGGAAAGGAAAGGAAAGGAAAGGAAAGGAAAGGAAAGGAAAGGAAAGGAAAGGAAAGGAAAGGAAAGGAAAGGAAAGGAAAGGAAAGGAAAGGAAAGGAAAGGAAAGGAAAGGAAAGGAAAGGAAAGGAAAGGAAAGGAAAGGAAAGGAAAGGAAAGGAAAGGAAAGGAAAAGGAAAGGAAAGGAAAGGAAAGGAAAGGAAAGGAAAGGAAAGGAAAGGAAAGGAAAGGAAAGGAAAGGAAAGGAAAGGAAAAGGAAAGGAAAGGAAAGGAAAGGAAAGGAAAGGAAAGGAAAGGAAAGGAAAGGAAAGGAAAGGAAAGGAAAGGAAAGGAAAGGAAAGGAAAGGAAAGGAAAGGAAAGGAAAGGAAAGGAAAAGGAAAGGAAAGGAAAGGAAAGGAAAGGAAAGGAAAGGAAAGGAAAGGAAAGGAAAGGAAAGGAAAGGAAAGGAAAGGAAAGGAAAAAGCAGGTGCTGATTCATCTGTGAAACAGATAATGAAGATAAACGTTATAAGAAGTGCAATCCTGCCCTATGCAAACTGAACACAGAATACTAGATATAACTGTAAATCAACTTATGGCATGAAATTAATGTTTTTTTCTTTGAACCATAAAATATGAAAGATGGGCTTTTTCTTTATTTGGGAAATAGTCTAGAATTAATTTTTTAAAATGGGTGTGATTTAGTTTATTTCATGGTCATAAGTTCTGAAATTGTATTTGATTTTTGATTGCTAGTGTCAGGGATCCCCAACAATACCAGGAAACAAGTTCCCTTCTACCTCCAAAGCCAGCAGGGAATGAATAAAAACTCAGGAATCCGTGCAGTTTTATAAGACTTTACTATCAGAGGTTCTGATATACAATCCAAGAACAGAAAAAACCCCAGACTCTGGGTTCCCAACTGGGCCCTGGCCAAGTTTAGGCCAAAGATGGCTGCCACCACGTGTTGAAGCCCAACAGAGAACTGAGTGGATGGAAAGACAAAACTCCAAGGGAAGCCAAAATGGCAAAAAGGCCCCGCTTTCTTTTCCTAGCTTATTTTATAGACAGAAGCCTGCCAAAATCTTTCAGCCCAGCCCATCGTGGTTTGGGCTATCTAGAGAGAAGCCAGGTAAATGACCATTTTGAAATGTAGATCTTTAGGTGGGCCTTGGCTCAAGCTTCACAAAAAGCCAGAGCTGATTTTCAGAGGCAAAATCTCCCTAGCAGAGTGAGGAGGGGCTGCATCTCTGAACCAGAAAGCAGTTCAGAATGTAATTTGTAGGAATGGCATTAATACTTTTACCATGAATATATAGTTAGCAGATCCCAGATTCTAGATCCCACAAAGGTTCAAAATCCATCAGAAAAATTCACTTTGGCATTACCTTTAGAGTCAGAGACACATTAGTTTGCCTGGAGGCACACTGGCATGTCTCTAAACTAGGACAATTGATTCCATTATGGTTGATCCAACGTGGCCAAGTACTCTTGGGATATCTACATGTATGTCCCAAGTAGGGACCCATGGGAACAGAATATTGATCTGGGGCAAGTGAGATTCATGATAAAAATATTTATGCCATATAAAATTATGAAATTAGTCTATTCTGCCTGAACTCCCATTGTGTCTGCTCCAGAGATTCCCAAAGGTAGGGAGCAGCTCTCCACATAAGCTAAGTGTAACTGGAGGATAAAGCTCAGCCGGGCATGTCACCCAACAGCTAGTTATCAACTTTATTGATTGGTGTTCTAAGGGACCAATGCAGACTTTGCACTTTAGGACCAGACCTGGTGATAATTGGGTTATCAGGCACCATATGGGTTGTGGAGGATGGAACCTTGAAGGCTAGTGCCACATTCAATTCCCTGTGCTATCACGCCAGCCTCAGGCAGTGCAAGCTTAACTTTGAGCCATTTTGCAATCACTTAAAGAAAAAGAAAAAATATTGTGACCCCCTAATATTTTGGTTTATTTGGACCCAGACCCATTGGTGCTCAGGGTTTACTTCTTGCTCTGCAATCAGGAATCACTTCTGGTAGGCTTAGGAACCATATAGGGTGCTGGAGATCAAAACTGGGTGGGCCATATTCAAGGCAAGCACTACTGTACTATCTGGTCCATGCCTCTAATTTTTAAAGAGTATTTTCACTTATGAGAAAGATCTGGTAATCAGGGGGAACAACACCTGTAACCCACACCCATTGAAGTTAAAAACTGTTTTTTTCTTACAGATTTGTAGCACTTGTATCGCTTGTATCACTTGTCTTCCCATTGATCATTAATTTGCTCGAGCAGGCACCAGTAACATCTCCATACATCCTGTCACATGCTAGTAGAGCCCAAGGGCATCTGCTTGCTCCAGGAACATAAAGAGTCTCAAACCATTCCATCAGGTCATGGGAATTAGGGTGTATAATTGTTACTGGTATTTGGCTACAAATTTGTAGCAAAGTTGTGAAATTTTTGCCTTGGTCAATGCACCACTCTTGTTTTGGACTATAATAACATATAACATAAAAATTCTCAATTTATTCTAGAAAAAATAAAATAAAAGCAGTTATTAAAATAAAACAATTTGGGGCCAGAGTGATAGTCCAGCGGGTAAGGCATTTGCCTTGCATGCAGCCGGACCCAGGTTCGATCCCAAGCAACCTTATTACTCCTGAGCACCACCAGGAGTAATTCCTGAGTGCAGAGCCAGAAGTAACCCCTGAGCAATGCCAAGTGTGACCCAAAAAAGCAAAAATAATAATAATAAAATTAAAAAAATAAAAATAAATAAAATAAAACAATTTCTCCCTAAGCCTTCTCATCCTTCAGCTTAGTCACTACCACAGACAGGACTAAAATATCTGTGAAATTTCTATGTAATAGGGTTTTTAAAGGCAGAGATACATCCTATAAGCAAAATTAAGGAGAACTGCAGCTAAAATTTTATTATCTTTGCTTAAAAGGATTTTTCTGAACATTACAAACATGACTTTACATCAGAGGAGAGTGAGAGACAACCTATTCTTTTTGGATTTTTGATCCTCTGACTACTGTCACCATGTATTTCTATTCCTCTTTTTCCCCGCTTTCTGAAGCAATAATTGCCATTCCCCATCTTAAAAGTAAGACTTTAAAAAATAAATTCTAGGCATTTCTTTTGGCCTCATTTTTCCACTAGAAAAGGGATGAAATTGTATTAGATACTCGCTAAGTTTGTTTTTCATTTTAAAGTGCTATTACCCAACAGCTCATACTTTATGACCATTAAACTTAATACATTTTATCCAGAATACCTCTGACTAAATTTAACTAGTTATCTACACTGAATAAGTGGTAAAATATTAAACCAAATAAAGCATTAGTGCATACTTTCTATGTCTCTAAGGCAATGAAACATCTTATTGGAAAATGTTGATAGAAAGGCAGAAATTGGAAATTCCAGGACTACACAAAATCTAGAGAGAAGAGTTATGAAACAGGCAGCCCAAGGGGCCAAGATTGAAAGTATTTTCTTCATAGCAGATGCTCAAAAGAGATGAGCATCTTTCTTGGAAAATGCTTGTAGAAATTACCAGTGCAAGGACAGGAGAGCTACGAAAGTGAAACTGTTCAAATACTATACTATGCAAAGTATAATTAACAGTACTGCTAATCGTGGAATCTTGATAAAAAATGGTAAAGGTAAAAAAAGTAGTGGACTATAGCATTGATTACTATTCTGAAAGAGTTACTATTGAAAAAGCCCAGTATATAAAGTTTATGACTTCTATATATAGCAGGTGTCACATACAATGCTTATTTAGAAATATTTTATTTTATCAGTGTGATTCCTTCTAGAAATAAACTGTATTCTATAAATAGAAAATGGAAATTGTGAGATATTAACAACTATCATGATGTGTAATTTTATCTCGAGATGTCATAATCTCAAAAGTGATGGCTTTCATGAATATATCGAGAATTAAACTTATAATCACACATATGAACTCTATCATATGAGACAACAGGGAAGAGCTGCATGGCTCAGCTGACCATGAGCCTCCCGGGAGAAAAGATGGGTTTTGGGAGTGGGCCCATCACCTCTGTGGGGCCTCGGAAGCAGCTGGATGAGAGTTGCTCATCACAATAGCTGCCATTTTTGCTGTACGGACACCACAGTACATCAGAGTCCACCCAGGAGAGTTGCTGATCTCAAGACCAGATTAATAGAGTAGTCAAGTTCAAGACCAGGTAAGCGGCTCTCGGAGGCAGAAGTCACCAGGCATTCATGAGATGGAGCTAGGGCCACCCCTTCCCCTCTCTGACTCAGCCTGGAGGCCCAGTGGCCCCACCCATGAACTGCCCCTGGGCGACCGGCCATATCATGCAGAGACTCAGACACAACTGGGAGAGCTGTCATCCGGCTCTCCCCAAGTCCCACGGCCGCTTGCAGCCGTGTGGTACATCAAATTCGTGGAGCCAATCATGTCCTAGAATATACTACAACCCACAGAGTGTAAGAAAGGGTAGTGAGAAGGAGAGAGAGAGATAGAGAGAGAGAAAGGAGATACAGAACCCACCATGGAGGCAGACTGGGGGAAGGGGTGGGAGAGGTGGGGACATTGGTGATGGGAGATGGGCACAGGTGGAGGGATGGGTGTTGGAACACTGTAGAAAAAACTCAAACATGAGCATCTTGTAATTGTATATCTAAAGGTGGTATAATAAAATAATTTTTTAAAAGAACTCTATCATATGAACAAACATAAAGCCTAAAGTTGCTGTTAAAAATATTTGTAGAGTCAGTTCTTGTTCTGGGGAAAATTGTGGCACCAGGGAAAACAACCTCATGGCTTTCTCCTCTCCCTGCAGCCCTACTTACCTCTTTGTTCATTTCATACTTAACCTCCTTCTTCACTCCCTACTCTGGGTCCTAAAGTCTTAGAGCAACACCTTGCACTAAACAGTTTCAGTCTTGAACTTAACCTAGAAATAGTGTCCTTTCCTACAGAACTCCAACAAGCATGATGCAGTAGGTCAAACAAGTATAGGCTATGAAGCCAGGCAACCTTTCAGGTGTGAATACTGACACTGAAGGAGGAAGCCTCAACATCCCTTGCCAGTGAGAGAGAAAACCAGTTTCCTCTCTCCGGATGTTCCATCTCTCCCCCTTCAACCTAACACACTTTCTACCCCCAAGGTTCCATCTCAGCATTCCCAAGAACACAAATTCTTAGCTGGAGAATAGGCTGACAAAAAACTAAGATAATAGGCAATCCTGGAGTCTAAGCTGATAGGGAAACTAAGTAATTGGCAAGTAGACCTGGAAGATTTGTTTCTCCTTGACTGTGAAGAGGGAAGCCCTAGTTTCCCCTTGTCATCTTTCCCCCTACCTGACAGATTTTATTTCACAAAGTTCTGTCCCAGAGGACCTAGAGATTTTTAAGAACATAAAACTGTCCTAGAACCTATGACAACAGGGAGACTTTTGGGCAAGAATGCTCAAAATGATTTAGACCAACTAAACACCATTGTCATTTTCTAACCTATTTTGTAAATACTTGCAAACTGTTGGGTTGTTGGGTTGCCAGGAGCACCTAAAAGGGTCACACAAAACTCTCTTTACCTTCACTTAGTCCTATACTTCCTATACTAAGTTCCTCCCCATTTGGGGAAACTTTTCTTTTCCCTTCTACTTTCCAATAAACTTTTCTACTTTCCAGCTCTTAGTCTGAGCATCTTTAGTACTCAATATTTTAATTCTTTTGAAATACTGAAAAACCTGAGAATAGCAAACAGATGCAGAGATCCACCATCACTGTTTCTGCCCGCATCCCTATTAACGCCATTTGAACAAGTGACATGCGAATTCTGACACCATGTGACAAGTCTTGACATCTGAGATTGCTGTACTAGAGGTGTATTTAGAGGTGATGGCATATTTTAAGCACCTACCATGACTTCTTGAATTACAGTGGATCTAAGTCTTCCACTGGTTTTCTTCTTGTATCCAGAATAAGGAACCCCTCAATGTGCTGACAGCCTGATTAAAAACTACCTGATAAGCAAATTTCCAATGATTGTTCACAATTGGCTATAGCTTACTTCTCTAATAAAAGAAAAAACAAAATTTCTAGTTTGGCAGCAAGTAAACATAAAAGGTTGAATCTTTCAGTGTTCTATTGGACAAGGAAATATTTTCTAGAACACTTGCATGCTGTTCTGTCTAGTGTCTAAGAAACCAGCTTTTTTTATTCCTGTGGGGAAAAAGTGAAAAGAAAATTTTCCAGCTAAGAAATACAGTGTCTTATCCATCAGAAAAAAAGTAAGAAAAGATGAGGAAAATTGCATCACAGAAAATTCAAAGGCACCAAGATTTTCTTGACAACTTAGAGAATTTTTTATGTATCAGAGAAACACTATATGAGAGAAATATGGTATTTTTTTCTTTGTGAGTAAAAATTAAAACTGATTCCCACAAAATATACTGATTATAAGGTATCAAAATAAGAGTTAATGACACTGGTAATATTTTAATGCCTTTTTGCTATGAGTATATGATGTGTCACAAAAAGGAAAAATGATACTCATGGAAAGGGATGATAAGGTGAATCATGAGCAAAACAAAGCTTCATTTATCCCATATACTCATTTATATGGACACAGTCATTCTCTCAAAAGTTTAAGTTAGTCATAATCTGAAGCTACAGGATCATCCTGTGTCTGTGAAATGAGAATTGGTGTAATTATGCATGAAATTTAATGATATTTTTAAAACCACAGTTTTGACCTAACTTACTCAGATAAGATACTGAATGTTCAGCTTATTCTTCAGGGGAAGTGCATTAACTGCCACTATAGAATAGCAACTGGCATTATACCTGGAACTTCCTTAAGTTTTTCTGAACATCTGGTTACTCATACCCTACAATTCACAAATTATATAAACCTTTTGGGAATTGAGAGTCAATGCCTTCTTTTATTCCCATTAATATTAGAAAGTGATATTACTACCTCTGAAAAAAATGGAAGGCTAATGGCTAGTAAGCAAATCTTATTGAGAACAATCCTAGTAAACATCATTGTCTGCACAGAATGCTAATCAGAGACATTAGGAACCCTGAGGGGAATTACAACCCAAAAGAGGCTTTAACTTAAATGTTCTTCATAGAGTAAAAACTCAGTAATTTCCTCAAGACTAACTCTGGGTGTTCTAAATGTAAGGTAACATTCTATTATTTGTTCAATACTTCTATTGGAGGGAACAGGTACAGTAAAGTATTTTGCACTTCAGTTTGGATCCTCCAAAGTTGCTACTTCCCACATTGCCACTTCCCAGCAATGTGACCATAAAAATGAAACTCACAGTGGCTGGAGAGAGATTATAGCAGCAGGGTGTTGCCTTGAATGTGGCAAACCTAGATTTGATCCCTAGCACCCTTTGTGTTGCCCCAAGTCTTGGGCAAGAGTGGTCCCTAATACAAGCCAGGAATAAGCCCTGAACACTGCTGGGTATGGTCCAAAAACCAAAATAACAATAATTTTTGTGAAATTGAAAACACTGAATCTGCCTAATATAATGGCTATTTTATATAAAGTTTATAAGACATATAAGATGTAGGACATAATATAATATATATAACTGCATAAATATACGTAATTTTAATACTATCTTATACCAAGCAGCTTCAATATTACCATGGCTTCCAAGAGCAAATATTTATATCCCTTTTGTTCATTATTATTATTATTATTATTATTATTATTATCATTATCATTATTATTTTGGTTTTTAGGCCATACCTGATAATACTCTGGCAATACACCTGGCTCTACACTTAGAAATTACTCCTAGCCAATGGGGCAGGGAGGCTATACGGAATGCTGGGGATCAAACCCCAGGTCAGCACATGCAAGGCAAGCAACCCTACCCATCATACTATCACTCTGGCCTCCAAATATTTATTTCTTACTCTCTTGAACTTAGATGAGGTTCCATGTGCACATATTTGGAGGCTATAATTTAATGAATGCTAAGCACATGAACAAGATTAATGTAAATGATAACCACAAATTCTTTAAAGTCTCATCTCACTAAATTCTTCCATTTCTTCCCAGATTCCAGTCATCAAATGAATTCATGTATCCAAGTCCAAAGATAATAAGAAATACTATTTCAACTACCAAGAGAAAGCATAGAGTAGAAAATGAGGAATCAATCCACAAGAGAAAACAAAACATCAAAAACCAATTAGTGTTCCCTAACTGCTGATACTACCCCTATAGCACTTCTCTGAACCTCGATTCCCAAGTTTGCACATGATATATGTTTATTAGTTAATTATTGATTCACAAAATGATTTGACTAATAATTAGAATTCAAGTATTTAAGACAACAACATTGTACGACTGAAACCCAATCATGAACAGCTTTGTAAATGTCTATATCACAGTGTTATAATAAAAAATAATTTGAAAAAAATAAATGTTGTTGCGCACATGCTCTTCAAAACTACATCTCAGATACTGGGGCTTTATGAATCCACTCTTTCTTGATACCAGGAGCCATTGATTTAAAGTTTGGTAAAGGCGGGGCAATACTACAGTGGGTAGGACATTTGCCTTACAGGTGGCCTACCTGGGTCCAATCCTTGCCATCCTTTATCATCCCCTGAGCATAGCCAGGAGTGATTCCTGCTTGCAGAGGCAGGAGTAACCTTTGAGCATCGCCGTAGGTGACCCAAGAAAACAAAAAAGGTAAATAAATAAGTTTGGTAAACACTGAATGGGAGAATCTTTAGTCAAGGTGCATTGTAGAATTTTTTCAGTCCAGAATAATTTAGGAGAAATCACAGAAATGGTATAAATGAAAGAAAACAAGAACTAAATATAGTTATATCATTTTAAGCAAACCAATAGAAATTCCTTACCTATTGCTCCAAAATCTCTCATGTGAGAGTTGAATCTGAAAATTCCATCTATAAAATAGATGTACTACCTCTCACCCTGAGTGATAATATTTAAAGTCTACTTAGAATAAAAATATATATATATATATACTTTACACTATATATATTATATATATGTCAATATACTATATATATCAATATACTTTCAACAGAATAAATCAACGTACTTTCAACAAAAGACATGAAATTAAAAATCAAACCCTGAAAATATAGCTTAATTAATGTTAAGAGTAAGTTTTGGATATAAAAGGAGGTGAAAACAGGAAAGAAATCCATACACCAGGAAAATGAATCCAGAAGGAACAATGTCAAAGCAAGGGCCATAAAGATAGTAGAGCGGGAAGGTACTTGTCTTGCACAAGGGACCCAGGTTTGGTCTCTAGCACCCCATACAGTTCCCCAAGCCCTGCAAGGAGTGAACACTGAGTAGCCCTGAGCATTCCCAGATGTGGACCAAAATAAGAATATCAAATTAAACTTCATCTGCTTTAAAATTTTCACTGGAATTGAAATGCAAGTGAGTGGCTTTAACTTCCATTTCCTGATCCTGTTCTTGAATTCATTACATTCTAAAGTAACAACTAGAGTACCAATCTAATATCTTACAGAAGGTGAAGTTATTTCAGTTTTTACCACATACATGACAGTGTCACCAGTTGCAATCCAAACCATATTTGATAACATTTTTGTGTAAAGAGGGATTAGGTTGTTAAGTAGGAGTTTTACTGAAGTCCATTAATTAAAAGAGAGCCTACTCTGGCCTGAGATTTAGTACAAGGGTTAAGGTGCTTGCCTGGCATGCAGCTAATCCAGGTTTGGTCTCTGGTATCACACAGTTCCCTGAGGATTTCCAAGAGCAACTCCCAATACTGTAGGATATGGCCCTAAGACACCAAAACAAACAAAGACCAAAAAATAAAGTCTCCTTTTTGTATATACCAGCTGAAAATGGGTAAATTGAATATAGATACAAAGAAATAATATCAGGAAACAGCAAAGCCACTCTGAAGTAAAATATAGAGGAAGAACAAACTAATGCAAAAGGGCTAAGCTAAATCTACCAGTGATAGTGGAGGGACATTTAGTTTTGGTAAAAAGAAAGAATTTCTTTCTAGAATCTGCCAGAACTTCTAGAAACCCAAATTGAACAAGGTTACTTTCAGAGATTATGAACTCCGTGGTAGTTGATTACTCAGTTAATAGTGATGCAGAAAGAATGTGTGGGGTATGAAACATGTCTTTTTTTTTTTTAATTTTTTTTTTTTTTTTTTATTTAATTTTATTATTTTCCCCCCCAAATATTATTACACCATTTTAGACATACAATTGAAAGATGCTCATGTAGAGTTTTGGATCTACAGTGTTCCAACACCCATCCCTCCACCCAAACCCATCTACCATCACCAATGTCCCCACCTCCCTCCCCCCCCGCACCTCAACTACTTGGCAGATTCTGTATGTCATTTCTTTCGTCTTTATATCTCCTTCCCGATAAACTTTCCTGCTCTTCGTGGAATACAGTGCATTAAAAGACATTACTGTTTCACTATTTTAGTGGACCAAGCGGCCGCTTGCAGCCGCGAAATCTGGGCTCGAACTGGTCTTGCTCTGTTGATCTGGTCGTGAGGCATTTTCTCAGCGTCTGCTTCCGGGACCCCCAGAGGCGATGGGCCAACACCCAAAACCCATCTGCCCTCCTCGGGATCCCATCGTCAGCTGGGCTCGGCGCGAGCCGGGCTCCAGTCTCCCCAGCCTTGCGCAGCTCTCCATACTGGTTCCCGGGCGGCTCCTGGGCGGGTCCACCAGACTCGACAAAATGGAGGGGGGAGTGGCTTAACCCTGACTCCATGTGGCGAATTCCCAGTGATTCCCGCTTCTGGGAGCCGCCTACCTGGGCTCGAACTGGTCTTGCTCTGTTGATCTGGTCGTGGGTCAGTTTCTCAGCGTCTGGACAGCGAAGATGGTGGCTAGTGTGATGGGCGAGTTTCATCCGGCTGCTTCCGGGACCCCCAGAGGCGATGGGCCAACACCCAAAACCCATCTGCCCTCCTCGGGATCCCATCGTCAGCTGGGCTCGGCGCGAGCCGGGCTCCAGTCTCCCCAGCCGCTTGCGCAGCTCTGCATACTGGTTCCCGGGCGGCTCCTGGGCGGGTCCACCAGACTTCGACAAAATGGAGGGGGAGTGGCTTAACCCTGACTCCATCTGGCGAATTCCCAGTGATTCCCGCTTCTGGGAGCCGCCTACCTGGGCTCGAACTGGTCTTGCTCTGTTGATCTGGTCGTGGGTCAGTTTCTCAGCGTCTGGACAGCGAAGATGGTGGCTAGTGTGATGGGCGAGTTTCATCCGGCTGCTTCCGGGACCCCCAGAGGCGATGGGCCAACACCCAAAACCCATCTGCCCTCCCTCGGGATCCCATCGTCAGCTGGGCTCAGCGCGAGCCGGGCTCCAGTCTCCCCAGCCGCCCAAACATGTCTTAATAGGCTAGAGCATATGCTTTTTATGTTGGGTGCTGGATTTTCATCCCCGGCACCATATGTTTATCCAAGCACAGTTACTAGTAGCCCCAGACCACCACCAGCTTTGTTCCCTCCAACCCCAAAAAATATACACCTGTGGAATATTGAGTACCTGAAGCAACTGTATTGTGAACAACTTTGTAAATCACGATGTTTAAGTAAAGTAAAAATAAAATTTAATATGTATACACCTGATTGGATGTGGAAATACAACTAAATTCATTACTAAATGTTGCAGGACTCCTCTAAGAGCCGCTGCATCTGCTCTGAATTGCCACCTGCAAATCACTTCCTAGATAAGGGGGTAGTCTAAATGAGGCAGTTTATCTGACCATGTATTCTCTACTAGCTGGTATAAATATTCTCTCATGCTACCACAATCATCGTGGAACTAGCTAGATCTTACCAGCATATTTGCCTGGCCACGTTGGATCCCTAAGTAATTAGACCAGAGAGAAATGCTGTTTGCCTCTAAGCAAGCAAGCATGGCTTCCTGATATACTCAAAGGCAACTAAAATACAAAACTATGGTGAAGTAGACGAGACTTGTGAAGGCTTGGAGAAATATTTAACTGGTACTAGTATTAGATTTTGGTACAGAGATAAGCCATCTTGGAAACCCCCTTCTCTACCCTATAAAGGCTTTTCCAGGCAGATCTTGGTTCAAGACATTAGCATATAAAAGGGCCTAAGTGAGGTGCTGGGAGAAATTACCTGAGGGGCATTTGACCCTCCCTGCTTCCCATAATAGTGGGAGGGAGGTCTGAGTTTCAGGGGTATAAAACTAGCCTGCTTCCTCTCTCACGCTCTCTTTTTGGGCTCTCTCTTTTGTGAGCTCGCACCCTTCTTGGGAGTCTTGTCTTTGTCTCCCTCTTTACAGGGCCTTTACACGTGGTGGCCGCCATTTTGGCCTACACGTGGCTGGGGGTTCTAGCCAGGAATCCTAAGCACAGGGTTTTTCCTATTGTGGATTTGTATGCCTGAACCTGTGATAAGTTAAGTCTTTTAAAACTGCATCGGATTCCTGAGTCTTCATCCATTCCCCGCCGACTTCGGAGGTAGAAGGGAACTCGCTTCCCGGCACTGTTGGGGACTCCGCAGCATCCCCAACAACTAAGTGTCTTTATTTTTCTTGTTCAGCCTGTAATTGACTAAAATATTACTAAGACATAACTAAAGATCCTGGCTTGCATGTTTGAAAAACACAATTTCTTATTTAAAATGTAACAAAATCAAGTGCTAACTGACCAGCATTTATCAAACTGATGAGCAAAAGACATTATACTAAATTAAATAACAGTATTTTTTTAAAACTCTAATTGTGTTTTTTTTTTTTTGCTTTTTTGGGTCACACCCGGCGATGCTCAGGTGTTTCTCCTGGCTCGGCACTCAGGAATTACTCCTGGCCCCGCTCGGGGACCATACGGGACGCCAGGGATCGAACCCGGACCGACACGGGCCGGCCACGTGCAAGGCAAATGCCCTACCCGCTGGGCTATCGCTCCGCCCCCTAATTGTGTTTTTTTAAATAATACATGAACAAGGCACAATCCAGCAAGTGGAAAGATGCTGTAAAAATCTTTTCATAGAGGGCATTTAAGATGACAGAAGCTGGTATAGAACTAGAAGGTATTTTAAGCTATGCATGGCCAAATTTGTACATTTAAATGATTAGTTTCTGTTGCTTCTCATGAGAAAAAACAGACTTTGTTTACATTTGTGAAGTGTCAGTTTCTGGACTATGGACTTCAGGGGGTATCACTTTGAGCAACCTAATGAAGTCAGTACTATTGGCCCCATTGTGACCTGGTGTCAGCACTTCCTTTTCTTCCCTCCAAGGTTCTTCTTTATTGATTGTCATTTTAAAAGTAGGATTGGGGCTGGAGCAATATCCCAGCCGGTAGGGTGTTTGCCTTGCACGGAGCCGCCCACAATCCCTGGCATCCCATATGGTCCCCGAGCACCGCCAGGAGTGATTCCTGAGTGCAAAGCCAGGAGAAACCCCTGAGCATTGCCGGGTGTGACCCAAAAAAGTAAAAATAAACAAATAAATAAATAAAAATAAATAAATAAAATAAAAGCAGGATGAAACTGTCATTAATTTGAGAGTTTTAAGTACAGACTGGATAAACTTTGTTTTCAACATACTTATGAAGGAAATATGCTACAAATAATAATATTTAAATAATAAATATTCTATAATGATAATATTTAAATAATTATGTAAAAAGACTCTGAATAAGAATAATTATTTAAAACCTTATTATTTAACTAAACATCCATTAGAGTTTAATAAATATTGGGATTTTTCAAATGAGCCCACTAATGTTGTGACATCACAAATGATATATTAGAGGTGAATAAGCTCTAAGAAAACATTTCTCAAAGCTCTCTTTTTTACAGATGAGAAAACAGGATTCATTAACTCAAAATAATCTAACACAAAATAATATACCACATTCCCATATAGTATATGAACAACTCAGGAAGAACTAGAGCAGTAAAATGCCTCTATTGTAGCAGGAACTGTGACTGGCACTTAATAGATCCTCAGTAAGTCAGATAAGTCTGTGAGGCATCATTCTAGAACAAGTACAGGTCTACCAATATTTAGTGAGAACTAGTAGTGTTTCATAGAAACCAGCTGTGCTGATTTTCTTCCTTTGTAAACATTAAGGATTTAGATTTAAAGTAGCATGTACTTTGGGCAGCCGAGAGAAGAGAACAGTGACCTTTGCCCTTCCTTCAGAATTTATGTCAGTTATGTATTGTATTTCAAATCACCTCAAAATTTAATAGTGTAAAACAATTATGATTTTTTTTACTTTTCATTTTGTTTTAGCATACATGTCTGTGATTTAAGCAAGAATCAGTTCGTGATCCATCCAGCAATAGCAAAAGAAGCTTAGTTGAGGACTAAAAGACCCGGTTGAAACTGGCTATAATCTGGAAGTTCAACTACTACTGTACTATCGTGAGCTGGATGCTCCATAAACTTGGCCTGGCTGGCTTAGGCTTTCATATGCCATGGTCACTGGAATCCAAGAGCAAGTATACCAAGACATGGGAAACGGAAGCTGTTATATTCTTAAAGCCTGGGCCAGAAACCACTACTGTGCGTTATTTTCATTGTATCCTATTGCTTGCATGGCCACAGAGCCCTGATTCAAGGAACAGAGACACAGGTTCCACCTTTTTAATTAAAGGGTATCATAAAATGTGTTCACCTTATTTTAAAGCCACCAGAGAAGGCATCATTTTGCTGAAAATACAATTTCTTTTCCATATACAGTAAAGAATTGAGAATTATTGGAGATTCAATATAGATATCAAAATGAAACCACACATTTGAAGGTATTAATCCTTTCACAATACACTAATCAACCAGTCAACAGACAAACTAATGATGCTATCTCTGATTCCATTCACTCTTCCACACAAAGGGAATAATAATCAGCTCTCAGGGGAATGAGAAAGCTTATATATCACTAGTCAAGTAGCGGCCAGAGGAAGAGTATAGCAGGTAGGGTATTTGCCTTACTCATGGCCAACTTGTGTTCTTTCCCACATATAGTTCCCTAAGCACCACCAGAGTGATCCCTGAATACAGCTGAGTGTGGTCCAAACACCCAACAAAATAAATACACAAATAAATATACAAATAAATAAAAATAGAGTCCACTTATAAATGCCTTAATAAATAGCTAGTAATAATCATTATCTATCTATAAAATGCCATACAGGAGTTGAAAGGTGTAATTACTACATGCTTCAACAGTCTGCAATGTGAAACATGTAGCTTCCTTGGACAATTGTTTATGTCCAATTTGCAGTCGCCAATTAATTAATTTTATTAAATCGGAGTTACATATCAAATCCTAATTTTAAAAGAATGATTATTGCACACTTCCTTACATACCTGATTAGATAACAGGAAGGAAGTTTTATGAATTTTACTTTTACCAAAGGAACAGTACCTAATGAATACCACAGAACTTCTTTGCATATAAATCATGTTTTTACAAGATATACTTAAATCATTACATAACACACTCCATCAGCTCTCCTAGCAATAGCCTTATTCAGAAGTTAAATTGTATCCAAGGACAGGCTCTCTCAAATAATATTTTGAAACAACAGAATTGAATTGCCTTTCTTGCTGTTACACATGGGAAAGTCTCAAGTTTAACTAAGATGGTGTGACTAAAGATCTTAAGACTAGTTCTGCTTGTGAGTAGGAGCTAGTCAGCACCTTATTTAATCCACAGGCACAGTAAGCAACTGGGATTTTCCCACAGGGTCCTAGGATTTGGGTTAAATGATTTTTTATTAGGCAATTATCCCACAGAAAGCAGTAAGTTCCTTAACTCAGCCACTCAGTGAAGGATTGGTTAAATAAGATGAGATTTGTCCTAGCTAAAAACGTGTCCTTTTACTGGGAGGCTGGTTTCTCAGGAACCAGGGTAGAGATAGCTTTATTATTATCCACTTACATTCTTACTGTCAGGAGAGTATAAAACAAGAGTCGCATCTACCCAGCCAATGGGCCTATTTCTGTATGTGTATTTTATGCTCACAGATTGACTTAAAATCAGTGTAAATCTTAATATAAGCCGTGTCACTCATTTATACCTGTGAAATGAGTTCAAAGCATTTATGTTTCTGGTCTATAGCATTATCCGGATGAATCTGAACTTTATTTTCACAGATGTCACAAAGAAAACATTTGGTGTAAACCTTATTTTAAGTTAACTGAATGAGAACGCCATATGTCCTATTTAGAATCTGTGTGAGAAAGAACCCAAGTGGATTATGAATATAGACCTCTAGATTATAGAAACATGGCCTCTCCCATACTATAATACAATAATCTCTACACTGAATCTACCTAACCCTCTATCACCACCACCTTCTCTAGCTTATATTTCGTCATCCTTGACTTACTACAGTTCAGTAGTTATTGATAAAATGCTGAGAGCAGATAATTCTAAAGAAAGTGGAAAGCAAGAAGTTAAATTTTAAAAATGACTATATAACCCAAATTATAAATTGATATGAAGTACACTTTAGAAAATTTAGGCAAAATAAAAAATAGAAGGAATTCTTAAAACAAATGTAAATAATCATTCTGATGTAGCTAAAAGTCTGAGTCCAAATGATCTCAGTTACTCGGAAAACTACAGCAAAATTGTTCTGGGCTTTGAACCACCCAGTTTGATTATAACTATCTGTTTGGTACAACTGACTAAAATAGAAGGCCGTGTTCACAGTCTGAGTCACTACTGTTATATAAAACATTTCCCTTCATTTACTAATGTCGACATATTCTGTCACTTTTTAAATTATAAATTAGGAGCCAATTTTTTTTTAGCATGCCATCACCAAGATTTAGAGAATTAGGGCAATTGTGAAAAATTTGAAAAGCATTCGTTGATTATAGATTTCTCCGAAATCCATCCATAAAACAGTGAAGGGTTTTCTTTTTAATAAATTCCCCACAAAACCACATACTGTGCTCACTGAAGCAAGAGCTAAAAAGAAATGATTGAGCAATATTCAAAGGTGGAAAGTCTGATCCTTTGCTCTAGGTTGTTTTAATGTTAAAATAAAATGCAGCACGTAACCCATGGCTCCTCCAGCTGGGACTCTGAGCTTGCCACTCGGTGCTGCCCAGGCAAAATCTGGAAAACCCTTTTCCACTCCTTATTAAGAAAAAGATTTCGAGGTAAAACTTCCAACTAGACTTTCCTATCTCACATATGCTAATAATTCAGCCTATTTGTTTTCTGGGAAAAAAATAGTTATAATTGCATATTTTGTTTTAGATTTAGATTAGGTTGGATGGGAGAGGACAGTTTAAACAAAATACTGATCTGCTACAATTCAAGATATTCAAATAGTTTAGAGGTTGACTGGAGTTTTAAATAAGATATATTATTGCAAAATATCCTAAATATTCTTATGATTGAAACCCAATCATAAAACAACCTTCTGTGTATCTCATGGTGATTCAACTTTTAAGAATTCTTCATTCTGCACTTGCTGGATGAACAGTGGGATTTTCACACATTAGCATGTCCTATGATACATTCCCAACCTTTAGTATAAAGAGTATTTCAAAGACGACTTGCAAATAGGAACTTGAAAATCACCCATCTATCAAGCATAACTAGAAAAAAAATCTCTTTACTTGTATCACTTGTCTTTCCGTTGTTCATCAATTTGCTTGAGTAGGCACCAGTAGCATCTCCATACGTCCTGTCACATGATGGTTCATCTATACATGTACGGATGATGAGGCTACTACAAGAGTATCCCCAAGCTGCCCGTGTTGTATTTGATATGCCAAAAACCAGTAACAATTATAGACCTCATTCCCATGACCAGTAACTAGAAAAAATGGAAAGGACAATATTTTCTTTTCTTTATATTCTAAAAAATTAGAGTAGAAATATAATTTCTTCTACTTCTTTTTGCCTCCTTTCCTCTTAGCTACCACCACTAACAGTTAATCCCCAAAATTTTACATATCTTATACTTAGGAGGTTCACCCAGCTGGTTAGCAACAGATATGGCACACACTAAATCCATCTGGCAATAGCATGTTCTTTTATTTTCATGTCTATGCTTCGTTTTTATACAAACAATGGATTCCCCAAAGCACCAGCAAAAACTGCCACCCTTTGTGTATTATACAGGTGCCTGTGCATGCTTTCTCTCTCCCTCTTGCATCTTTGGATAAAGACTTTCATAATCACAACATGAGTTAATTTTAAATTAGCTATTCCTAGAGCAAAAAAGAATATTCTTTGCAATGGAACACACACATAATAGCTACAAACAGTGGGAAGAGATTTAGAATTTAAAAGTTTTTTTTTTTCAAACTTTCAGTGGAATTTTCAGAGTTCAAAAGCAGGAGTTGTCAGTGAATAATAGAGTTGGAGAGTCTATACAAGAAAAATAAGATAAGATGTATAGTTTTATTCCTGGCAACCTTAAATACAGTTCCATGCAGCTTTTAGAAGGGTCTGCCCAGGTCAGACCTGCTGCCGTGGTCAGGATGCTCTAAAATCCTCACAGGTTCTCCTTTTCTCTCCTCCCTTTCATCAATCTGAGAATATTTCTCCTTTCATAGACTATTATAGTATCTTCTGCTATTGAACTATTTCTTACAGCATGTTCTTTCTTTGTTCAGCTGGGTTCCTTTTAATATCTGAAAAAAATGATAGCCTCATTTGATCTGTATTAAGAGAGATTCTGGATTCAAAACCCCTGACTTAAAGTTCCCATTTTCACAATCATTCGTTGTGTGGCCTTCAGTAAGTAACTCAAATGCTTTTTGCCTCAGTTTCTTTAAAAGGAACTCATAAATGGCCCAACTCTGAGGATTGGAAAGATTCCTGGAAAGACTCCTTTTTTTTTTTCTTTTGGGTCACAAGGGTTACTCCTGGCTCTTTGCTCAGGAATTATTCCTGGGTGTGCTCGGGGACCATATGGGATGCTGGAGATCGAACCCTGGTAGGCCAAGTGTAAGACAAACACTCTACCCGCTGTGCTGTCGCTCCGCCCCAGGATTCCACTTTTAAAGCAGAATTCCTCTTTGCAATCACATGCATCCCAATCTGGGCTGTGCGATTCCTTTATTTTATTGCACGAGGCTTTTTCCTCTCTTTAGAAAAGCCTCATTCTCTCCTGAAGGCATTACCTTTTCTCTCTCCCCTTTTAGTACAATTCTTTATAACAACAAAAATTTCAAAAAGTAGGCAAAGCACATTGTGCTTAGTAAATGTTCAATATTTGAAACTAATTATATGTTAGTTTTAGAAAACTGGCAGAACCTTTTTGACTAATATTTTCTTAGTTATATTGTGCATACATCCTTTGTAAACTTTCACCCTTTATATTGAAGCCAACTTTTTATTTTTATCCCACTTTTCTGCA
Organism: Cryptotis parvus; assembly: GCA_021461705.1. NCBI lineage: Eukaryota > Metazoa > Chordata > Mammalia > Eulipotyphla > Soricidae > Cryptotis > Cryptotis parvus. The sequence goes on from JAJIBD010037915.1 coordinate 506,455, forward strand.
TCACTTTAGTATCTTGAGTACTTAACTAAATACTGAAAATCTTACTTTTGGTTCCAGCTGGAGGCTTAACATAGCAAGGTTTGACTTCTGTGCATCCATCCAAAAACTATGGCCACAGGACAGTCATCTGAAACCTGGAGACGTGTGCAAGTGTCATAAAAATAAGATGAATATGGTAGACCCAGCAGCCTAAGCACCACCAGTCCTGCTGGTATGCTTCAAATATCATCTTGGCTTTTCCTCTCTTTCCTTGCATGAAATAATAAGATCCATCTTATTGGAAGGAGAAATGGCCATATTATTCTTGGATCCATATTTTTTTTTCGTTTTGTGAATCACTTTTTTTAGTATTTTATAATACCACTGTGAGATATACAATTACACAGATATACAATTAAAAAGTTCATATTTGGGTTTTGGTCAGACAGTGTTCCAGCACCCATCCCTCCACCAGTGCCCATCTCCCACCACCAATGTCCCGGTTTCCTCCCCCTTCCCCAGCCCTCCTCCATGGCAGGTTCTTTATTTCTTTCCCTTTCTCTCTCTTTCTCTTTTCCTTCCCGTCCAGACTATGGATTACAGAACATACATTAAAGGGTTATCATGTGTATCTTTTTGCCTCTATTTAATGCTCAGTTCTAGGTTGGTATTAGTACCCTCGACAATTGTTAGCACACTGTTGCATTTTCTGTCTTACCTAGCCTCTGACTCCCACACGTTTGTGATAATTTCCACCTTTGACAAGACCTCCTGATATATGTTTCACTTGACCTTGGATATTGGTATCATGATATGTACATATATATTTATGTTATGCAAATAAATGCAGTCATTCTGTATCTGTCTCTCTCCTTCTGGCTAATTTCACTCAACATAATCTTCATGTCCATCCATTTATAGGCAAAATTTATAACTTCATTTTTCCTGACAGCTGCATAGTATTCCATTGTGTAGATGTACCAAAGCTTCTTTATCCAGTCATTGATTTTCGGGCACTCTGGTTGCTTCCAGATTCTGGCTATTGTGAATAATGCTTCTATGAACATAAAAAGTAGGGATGGTGTTTCCGCTGTGTATTTTTGGTTTCCCAGAGTAGATTCCCAGGAGTAATATGGCTGGGGGAAAACTGGGCAGCGACATGTAAAAAAATGAATTTGGACCTGTGTCTAACACCACGCACAAAAATCAGATCAAAATGAATTAAAGATTCAATATCAGACTTGAATCCGTAAAATACATTGAAGAAACTATAGGGAAAAACCCTCCACGACATTGAAGCTAAAGGCATCTTCAAAGGTGAAACATCACTAACAAAGCAACTAGAAGAAAAGATAAACATATGGGACTACATGAAACTAAAAAGCTTCTGCACCTCAAAAGAAACAGTGACTAAGATACAAAGGCAGTCCACAGAATGGGAAAGAATATTCACCCAACACCCATCTGATAAGAGGTTAATATCCAGGATATATCAGGCACTGGTAGAACTTTACAAGAAGAAAACAAACAACCCCATCAAAAAATGGGGAGAAGAAATGAACAGAAACTTCAGCAAGGAAGAAATTTGAATGGCCAAAAACATATGAAAAAATGCTCATCATCACTAATCATCAGAGAGATGCAAATCAAAACAACAATGATATACCACTTTACACCACAGAGACTGGCACATATTCAAAAGAGCAAGAACAACAAGTGCTGGCGTGGATGTGGGGGAAAGGGGACACTCATCCATTGTTGGTGGGAATGCCGGCTGGTACAGCCTTTCTGGAAAAAAAATATGGACGTTCCTCCAAAGACTAGAAATTGGATCCATATTATAGGAAGGATTGCATCTCGGTCTTTTCGTCTAGAATCAGATTATAGGGAGGAGAGGGATACAGAAGAAAGATTGAGGAAGGGGGGAGAAGAAAAAAGCTGGGCAAAAAGGATCACGGGGATTCAGTTATATCAGTGGTGTACAGAATAATATAGCTAAATATCCAAACCACAGACTCTTCAACACTGAAATCATAAGACCCCAATATCTAACAATCAAACTTTAAAAGATGTTTGTCCAGATGCAGGATGGCAGTGGAGGAGTTGGAAATGGGGAAGGGGCAGTGAACCTGGGAACACTGCTGGAGAGAAGTTAACGTTAGTGCAATCACAGCTGAAGTACTGCGTGTCTAAAGCTCAACTATGATTAACTCTGTAGACCATAATGCCTTAAAAGATTTTTTAAACAGCCACAAGAATACTCCTTATGTTTGTTTTACTTTCCCATTTTCATTTAGGCAGCATTATTTACAACCCTGTCAATACAGATTACTACCATCCATCTCCTCATCCTCTACCATAGCATCAGAGTCCCTCACCCCACCACCTTGGCAGACTGTTCTGTAATTCTATTCTCAGATTCTGGTACCTTTGTCCTGTTGTTATTTTCTTATTGTTCCTCTTTACAGTTTTCATATGAGAGCTCCGCTCTACCTGTCCCCCTCTCCGATTGCATACAGAATGATATCATCTAGTTCCATCCACATTATATTCCTTTCATTTTTTCTTATAACTACATACTCATACTCCTCCATTCATGGATATGATATGCTTTGCCCTGATTGAGATATTTTGGGCTGGTTTTGTTGTTCTTGTTGTTGCTTTCTTTTATAAACAGAACTATAAGGATTATCTCTATTCTTCAAAAAACCTGGTGGTTGGATAAGAATGAAAAAAAAACAAAGCAAAAAACTTTAAACTTTTAAAATTATATACCATATAGTGTTCTGCTACTTTGTACCCAGAGGGTTATAATTTACAACACTTCATCAGAAAGTTATGGGAGGAACCATTTCTTCACTCTCATCAGCACTGTATGTTAGCATTTTTTTTCTTATGTAAATTAATTCATTATGTGTGTATACTGCCTGCTCATATCCTTAATTTTATTCTTCAAATATATTGTATTTCCTAGCTTATAAGTTCCTTTTATATTATTCTTCCAAAATATCACGATCATTTTTACCATCATTTCAAATATATGCATAATCAAATATATTGAGTTTATTTTCATTGGAAAGTCTTATTATCCTGTCTTATTTATAAAGGTCAAGATATTTTTTAAGTTGCTCTGTGCAGCAAAATCAGAATCCTCTATGCTGTAAGAGCCACATTATATATTTTACAAAAAAAATAAAATAAAACCCTCAGCATATATCATAGATCATAAACAAAAAGCTCTTCTGTAAAGAATTTACACCAAAATAACAAAGCAGTTGCTTACTAATAAATCAAGAACCATAAACTTTCATATCAACCAAATAAAAATTACATCTATAAAACTACAGGCATTAATAATATGTTTTATGTACATACAAAATAAAGAGCTAGAAGCAACTTGGGATAATCATTTTACAGAAAAGAAAACTTAGAGAAAATTTATAATGCTCTACCCATAGCGATAGTGCATGAAATACAAATCTAAGATAAGATTAGAAGCGACAAGAACTAAATGACACAACCCAAGAAGATAAAGCTCAAAATATAAAAGAAAAACTGGAACGGTTTCCTTCTTAAAAAAAATTTTGAACAATTTCTGATGATTCATGAGATCCAGATTGAATATGGCAAAGGAAAGAAACTTTCAAAGACAATATTTTACTAAATTCGAGCACATTACCACAAAGATAGTAGATAAATATAAAACTGTAAAAGAGCAAAACTTAAAGATATAGCTTATACCAGCCTAGTGTTTTTTGGTATTCACTTGTGCTAGTCACAAATATTTCTGGCTTTCACCCCCTGATACATGGAGAATTTAATTACATCCCCAAATATGTAACTTCCCACGTATGGTATCATGAATCACATATGACTTCGAAATGAACTAGAAGCATAAGAGGTAATACTGTAAATGGTTGTGACTTCATTAATCTGGATCCAGGAGTAAAGAAGGCATGGAACGGAATCGCCTTCAGAGTAATAACAAATAATCATCATGAGCAAACACAATCATCATGTGCTTCTGTTGTTTTTAAGCTGCAGATATTTAGGGATAGGCTGTCTCTATAGCAAAGAGCAAACTAATTTATCCATAAATATTTGTTGAACAAGTTCTTTCTAATAGGCTCCATGCAAGGTGGTAATTATGTAATAAAATTTAAGTATCCATCTTTGATAGCTCACATTTAGAGCCTTGTAGGTTGAAGTTAAAAGCAGTAAATAATTTTGTATAACATAGCATGATAAACTACTGTAATTAAGATATACACTTAAGATATGCAACTAAATGTAAAGGAACCTCCAAAATAGGGTGTATGAGCATGTCTTCTAGAGGAAGTTACTTCTAAGTTGAGAAATAAAGAAGTTTTTTTTTCAAAAAAACTGTTTTCCAAAATAACTGATACCTATAAAAATTTGCCAAAATATGTAAATTTAATGTTATTTCATAAAAAGAAAATATGTGGCAATAGTCAGTTTATTAGGTCAAAATTTAAGAAACAGTGAATTATTGAGTGCAATAGTTTTCTAGGGATGCCTTATATAAAGAACACAAATTGAATAGCTTAAGCCAACAGTGCCAGTGCACAGGTCATTCACTTCTGAGGGTGTCTCTCCTTGGCCTGGTTAACTTCTATCTGTGTCTTCACACACGTTCTGTGTCACATGTTCCCTGCGCACAGTTAACTATAATCGTCTTCTGAAGACTCTATTACACATAAGATAACATCCTGAGGTGGGGGGCTAGGATTTCAGCAAAGGGATTGAAGGGATATACAGGTAAGAGCCCACTTACCTTGTTATTGATAGTCACCTTCTCATGTGGCCAAGAAACTCATTTGAACCTTTTTCTTATAATACTAATCTCGTCCATAAGGGCTCTGTCTTCATGCTCCAAGTACCTCCCAATTGTACCTCCTTCAAATACCAACATGCTGGAAATTAGGACTTTAATATGTTCATTTGGGGAAGATAGAATCACTCAGCCCATGATAGTTATTAACTAATTGAATGAAGGAAGCAAAGACAAAAAACCGCACATAATCACATCAAGGCAGAAATCCAAAACTCTACGATGTTCATTCCAGATAGTTAGAAAGGGACACTTATTTACTTAGGGAGAGCAACTGTATTTTCAACCTGCAAGTCTTAATTTAAGAGTGGGACATTTAACTGGTGAAATCCTGAAGGCAAATAAATGATACAAAGTCTAATTTAAAAATAACTCTTAATGTGGAAGCCAGTTATTTTAGAAATGATCAAAACTATAAAAGTTAATTAATGTCCCAGGGGAAGAAAAATAGTATTAGACCCTTAGAAAATAGCCTATATATTTCCTTGAACTGCACACAAATCTCACAGTTGAAGAACCAAAGTCAATTTATGATAATTAGCCTAGATACTAAACAGTACAGAATTAAGTTTGCAATAAAAAAGAAATCAAATTAGCAATACTAGGGAATTTTGACACCATAGAGACAATTATTTTATAATAAACAAATTTGAAAGCTCAAATCTAATATAAGAATGGGACCTAAACTGATTTTACCTTCAAATAAACATAAACAAAGAAACAAAATATTTTCCGAATATAAGAATCTTACTTGCATCTTAGAAACAACATGATAAGCAAAAATCCATAAAGTCTGATAAATCATCTCTGCAGAAAACACATAGATGGTTTGGAATATTATTAATAAAGCCTTCAAGTACTACAAATAACAGTTATTTATTATCTTTTCCTGCATTGCCCTGTAACTAGGGGAAAACTTGTTTAAAATGGTTATAAATCTAAACTAAGTGCTACTTCATTCCTCTTCATAAGGAATTCATAAATAAAATTCATTAAGAGTTACATAGTCTCCTTTAAGATCTCAGAATCACTAACTTGAAGGACAAAATATAACTAAATTGAAATAATATTCGAAACTTACTAACACACTCTTTTTGGTGAAAATTAGGAAAATGTAAATATATAAATCTACATGTTGTGAACATATATACATATATATGCTTATCATAAAAGATTGGTCTCTTTGAATTACAAGCAACTGAATTCTATATGCTCAATAGCATGTCAATTAAATAAACTCTACCAAAAAAGTCAATAAGAAGGGAAGAGAAATAGATGCTAAAGAAAGCTTCTAATCTGAAGTTATATAACTTGGATCAAGTCTCTATTCACCATTCACTCCCTGTGATTGGTATAATAATCATTATCTGTCAGATTCTTTTTTATCTACGATGGATAATAAGTTACCATACTAAGTTACAGAGAAGACTAAATAAAATAATGTAGGTTGAAGTATTCTGTAAACTTTCATTTTAAACTTATACTATTTAATGATTCATCATTCAAAATTATTGCAACCTTAATATCATAAAAGGCACTAGACCGGAGTGATACTTCTGTGGGTAGGGCATTTGCCTTGCACACAGCTGACCCGTGTTTGATCCCCAGCATTCCATATAGGTCCCCAAGCACTGCCAGGAGTAATTCCTGAGTGCAGAACCAGGAGTTACCTCTGAGCATCGCTGGGTGGACCCAAAAAAGAAAAAAAAAAGACACATTATGACAGTAAACAGTCAGGATAACACCTGACATTCCAATAGTACACACAATTCAGATAAAAATATAAAAATACACTAAACTGAAACTCTGAGATTCCAATGACCAAATTTCAATGATTATTTTCTTTGTAGAATAAAAACAAAGATTCTGAAAATGTTAACCTCTAAAATTAAATGGCAGAGTGGGGGGTAATCTGTTTAACGCTTTACGATTTTCAAAACATTATTTTGTAAATTAGAATCCATATGACTAGAGAGAAAGAACAGTACATCTTTATGCAGTCAGCCCTGGTTCAATACCCAGCTCTGAAGGGAGCGATCCCGAACCACAGAGCTGGGAATAGCCCCCACACTCCACCAGACATGACACAACCCCCTGCCTCTCTAAATGTTGGCTGATAACAAATGATTGCTGAAATTTAATGAATGATTTTTCCCACCCCCTTAAACTTTGTCATCTTAGATTGTAATTATTGAAGCTTAAGGAGTATATCTGGCATAATAAAGTTTAAGTATCAAAACTTTTACTGTTCTCTGCATAATTTTTTTAAATTTTATTAAAACACCCTTATTTACAAAGTAAAAAGATTTTCATAATACAGTTGTTAGAAAAATTCCTCATTCAACACCAATCGCACCACCAGTTTGTTCCCACAACCACAGACCCTCATTTCCTACCCATCCACCATATCCATGCCTGCTCCCTTAGCGGCACTAATTATATTGACAATTACAGCACACATATGGAAATGGTATTGATAAAGTTGTGACATTTTTTCTGGTTTGTTATGGACAAATCTGGCTGATTTCTGTTCTTGCATTGACTTTCTGAGTTTCTAGAATGTGGTTGGTTTCTGCTAGTTTGAGATAGTGTGTGGCTGCTTTGCAGCTGCACGCCTCAGGGAAAGCCTGTAGCAATTCTGTCCCAAGTGTCTGTGTCTCTGGATCATGGCCCTCAGACTGGAAGCAAGCAGTTTGTGGGCAGGTCCAACAGGCCTCCTGGACAGGGCAGAGGTGGGGGAAGGTGACAACTCCATCTCCATGGAAGACCAGTGACTTCCAAGACCCGCATACCTGGGCTTGAAATCAGCTTCTTTCTTGGGTGGGACTCTGACAAGCTGGGCTTGAAATTGGTTTCTCTCTTGGGTAGGGCTCTGACGAGCTGTGGAGTCCGGACATTGAAAATGGCTGTGATTATGGCATGAGGCTCCTCTGGCTTCTTCTGAGGCCCTATTGGGGTGACGGGTGGGAACTAGAACCCACCCTGCTTCCTGGATGCCTCATAATCAGCCATCTATGCTTGTTTTTAAAATTATTTTATGTATCTACTTCCTTCTCATGTTTCATAAGGTAATGAAAACTTTTTGAAGATCCAGAAATCAAATTTGCATTTGGAGAGGAAATTAAAATTGGAGAAAATAAAATTGAAATTACATAGAAAAGTTTAAAAATTAAAATTTATTTTTAGGAACTTTATTGTTAGGAAAATAATTTATTGTTAGCAACTTTATTGCTCGAAAACATATTGACAGGAAAATGTTTAATAATTAAAAAACTGTGAACATTAATAATAAAACCAAAACTGAATTGACTCATTCAGGTAGATAATGGTTTTTAAATCTCTATTAATTCAATTAACAGTCATCTCAGAGTTCTTTTGCTACTAATTCGTAGCGCAATCATTTTCAAATTTTTATGTACTCCATAAAAATGGGGGAAGGGGAATCCTTAAAAACTTCAGATTTTCATTCTATCTTATATTGCTCTCTTATATATGCTGTCTTATATTCCATCTTATATACGCTGTCTTATATTCTGCATTTCTAACAAGCTCCCAGGTAATAGCAGTGCTTTTGGTTCACAGAGATATACTTTAAGAAGAAAAAATTTAATCCTAACCAAAAGTTCATTTATTAATCAATCTTTAAGTTTTATAGTAATAAATATGGTTTAACCATTTATGCCCACAAAAACATCTAAGCAAAAGCATTATTCCATCTTTAAGACACACAATTCTTAGTATAAACCAAAGTCTCATTTAGCAACAGAGAAAATCTACAGGAGTTAATGTCCAAGAAAAGTCTTGTACTGCCTCCTGGGCTCACATGCAGGCATAGTTGTATGGCACTCAACTAACCATAGATTATAAACTAGGATCTGATGAGAATCCTTACTGTCTATACTACTGACATAAAGAACTTACTGCTCTTTTTCCAGTCAACAGGAAAAAAGTGCCTTCCAGTCTCAATGCAGGATTATCTGTTCCTGTCCAAAGTCCAGTGGAACTAATGGTGTCCCAGAGGGGGAAAATCTAAGTATGTGAATCTCAAATATTATTTTAGCAACAAAACTCTGTCAAATAAAACTCTGCATTCAGCTCTTATATTAAAAGTAGCATTAGCATTTTTATTTGCATATATTTTATTTTTAAAAAACAAGGGTCTTATGTTAAAAATTTCTAGTTGATAAAGTCAGTGTAGTTACATCAGCCATAGCAACCAATTTATCTTTAACTTAGTTTTGGTTGTACAATATTGAGACTTAAATTACACAGGAAGTTACTCTCAAGTGGTGACAGTTTTACATTTCGCTGTGTACTATCAGAATCCTCTTTATTAAGACAGAAATTGAAGGAAATATTTTATGACAGTTATTTTTAGCACCAGTTTAAAACTATTTTTTTAAAACTGTTTTTAATACTTAAAATCAAATCTAACTTTTGTAGAGTTTATCCTGTCTGCACTCAACAGAACACAATTATAAACACATACAAAATTTTTTCTTCAGCCTCTTCTTAGTGATTATTTAGGTTTGAGATGTTCTCAGCAATCTTTAAATATGGTCTCTTGTTGGATGACAGGCCTAGCTAGCTTGGGAGCTTTGCTGTATTTACATGTTCTTAAACAGGCTTCATACTAATGAGATCTCTCTTCTGTGTAAACATTGATGGAGGGTGTGGCAGTAACAGAAATCCCCTTGACTCTTAATGAGTAACTGAAGTTAATCTCAAGTGGTGGCAGTTTTACATACTATCAGAATCCTCTTTATTAAGACAGAAATGGAAGGAAATATTTTATGACAGTTGTTTTTAGCACCAGTTTAAAACTATTTTTTAATACTTAAAATCAAATCTAACTTTTGTAGAGTTTATTCTGTCTGCACTCAACAGAACACAATCATAAACAAATATATGGTATTCTGGGAATGGAACACAGATCCACTGTGTGAAAGGTAAGTGAGCTAACCACTGTACATCACTCTAGCCTCAAACAAGAAAAGTCTTTAAAACTTCATCTTATACTTGAAGGAACTAGCAAAAGAAGCAACAAACAGAACCAAAAGTTAGTGAAAGCAGGGCTGGAATGATAGCACAGCGGGGAGGGCATTTGCCTTGCACACCACCCATCCGGGTTCAAGCCCCAACTTCCCATATGGTCCCCGAGCACCACCAGGATTAATTCCTGAATGAAGAGCCAGAAGTAACCCCTGAGCATCGCCAGGTGTGACCCAAAAAGAAAAAATATAGTGAAAGGAAAAAAAATATTAAAAAGCATAATTGTTCCAGAGAGATAGTACAGGACCAAAGCACTTACCTTGCTGCAACCAATCTGGTATGCTCTCTGGCACAATATATGGTATCCTCCAGCACCAGTGATATGTGTATATACTATTCAGTCGTTTAAAAGAATGAAATTTTGCCTATTGTGACAGCGTGATTTTCACAATTAAGTGAAATAAGACACAAGTGACAATTACCAGTGATTTCTGTCCATCTAGACTATAACCAAAGCAAGTGAACTAAGAAATCACAACAAAATAACTTTGAGACTCTGAAAAGAAAGTATGATGGTTACCAAAAGGGGAGGGAAAGTTGTTATAGAAGGAAGAAAAGAGTAAATCTTATAATAGTAATGGCACTAGAACATTGTCAGTATGATGAGATTTTTATATATACAGAGTATAAAAAATACTAGGGGTTCCCAATATTTATATCATACTGCAAGCCAATGGTAAAAAAGTTATTTAAAAAATAAAATCTATATTAAATATGTGATTTTGACCGGATATTTTAATAGCAACAGTTCAGCAACTACCAAAAATGATCCTTGTAATAAAATCTTCTCTAAGGTCAAAAGCACAAAAAAAATCCTCACCCCTCCTAATAAACTGGTATCGTTTTTTCAATACCTACCAAAAAATTAACATAATTCCTTTAGATTTTTAAAGCCTTCAATGCTTTAAATAAAACATTGTTATTTCCCTTTAGCTCTCCTTTAGTATGTTACTTTGACTTCATATTTTCTTTTAATTTTATTTCATTATATAATCTTCATATAAATTTTGTTTATTATATATTTTAGTTATTCATAAATATATATAATATTTATATAAAATTTATTTAATCATAAATAAATGCATGGTGCTTTGTTGCAGGACTCCTCTAAGAGCTTCTGAATCTGCTCTGAATTGCCACCTGCAAATCACTTCGTAGATAAGGGGGTAGTCTAAATGTGGCAGTTTATCTGACCATGTATTCTGTACTAACTGGTATAAATATTCTCTCATGCTACCACAATCATCGTGGGACTAGCTAGATCATACCAGCATATTTGCCTGGCCACGTTGGATCCCTAAATAATTAAACCAGAGAGAAATGCTGTTTGCCTCCAAGCAAGCAAGCACAGCTCCCTGATAACTCAAAGGCAACTAAAATACAAAACTACCGTGAAGTAGATGAGACTTGTGAAGGCTTGGAGAAATATTTAACTGGTACTAGTATTAGACTTTGGCACAGAAATAAGCCATCTCGGAAACCCCCTTCTCTACCCTATAAAGGCTTTTCCAGGCAAATCTTGGCTCAAGACATTAGCATATAAAAGGGCCTAAGTGAGGTGCTGGGAGAAATTACCTGAGGGCATTTGACCCTCCCTACTTCCCATAATAGTGGGAGGGAGGTCTGAGTTGCAGGGGTATAAAACTAGCCTGCTTCCTCTCTCTGGCGCTCTTTTTTAGGCTCTCTCTTTGTGAGCTCGCACCCTTCTTGGGAGTTTTGTCTTTGTCTCCTCTTTACAGGGCCTTTACACATGGTGGCCGCCATTTTGGCCTACATGTGGCTGGGGTTCTAGCCAGGAATCCTAAGCACAGGGTTTTTCCTATTGTGGATTTGTATGCCTGAACCTGTGATAAGTAAAGCCTTTTAAAACTGCATCAGATTCCTGAGTCTTCATCCATTCCCGCCGACTTTGGAGGTAGAAGGGAACTTCGCTTCCCGGCACTGTTGGGGACCCCAGCGGCATCCCTGACAGTGTTTTAATAGGTTTGTTATCAGATAAAGACATTTAATTAACAAACAATGCTGCTTCACAGAAACTACAAAACAAATGATTCAAACAAAACGCAAACGTTTTTTATTTGTTTCTTTGTTTACCTTTGGGTCACACTCAGGGGTGCTAAGAGTTTGTTCCTGGCTCTCTGCACTCAGGATCACTCCTGGCAGGACTTAGAGGACCATGTGTAATATAATGGCTCAAACCTAGATTAGCCACATACAAGGCAAGTGGCTTACCTGCTGTACTCTCTCCAGCCCTGATAGAAACATTTGTAACGTAAGAGTTACATCCCTGCCAACACTCATTATTTATCTTTTTGAAAATAGTTCAAGTATAGAAAAACTCAACTGAGATTTTGATGTGCCTATCATTCAAATTATACATGATGATGTACAACTTTTCACATGCCTGTCTACCATCTATGTACATCTTCTAGTAAAGGGTGTATACAGATCTTCTGCCCAATTTTTTATTTGGGTTGTTTGATTTTTTAAGTAAAATGGCTTCTTTATATAGTGTGTGTGTATTAACCTCTTGTTGGATAGTTTGGTCTCTTGCTTTGACCAAAAAAATATGGTAGACGTGGTGCTGTGCTGAATAGAAGCCTCGACCTCAACTGACACTACTGTTAAACAGACCACATGAAAGATGACAGTAAAACTGAGGTCCGAGATATGTGACAGTATATACTGGGGCCAATAGGCTAGATCATCAGCCAACTGATTAAAAAGCCATCCAGAGGAAACCTCGGCAACACCATATGAAGCAAAACTATCCAGACAACCCCAAAACAAAATAAAACAAAAACCATTGCTGCGCCAGAGAAACAGCACAAAGGTTAAGGTACTCACTTTTTATGTTTCTACCTCCAATTTATCCTCAGCAACACATGGTCCTGAGGTAACCAGGAGTAGCCCCTAAGCACCACCAGGTGTGAACAGACCAAAAAAAGAAAAAAAACCAAAGTTTCAATTGTTTCAAGTCAAGCAATATATATTAAATATTCAAAAGCTCTGACCTATGAAAGTGCATCACCCACTGTGCTGTTAACAGAAGTTCTAGAAAGGGAAAGTTATAATCCTAAGAAAGAGACAAACGTAGATTGTCATTTGACTTACTCAAATATAACATGTAAGGAGTAGGGGATGGAGGAATGCAGAAAAAAAGAAATTCATTTGTTTGATGCATTTAATATTACAGCTCAAATTTTAAAAACCAACATAATAGGAAAATTAAAATGACATTTTAAACTTCCATTTGAAGTTAAAGTATAATCAAATTGAAACTTATACATGTAAGAGATTAAAGTGTATTTAAAAAATTGTGACTAAATGAAAATTTCTTTGCGACTACTCCAAATAAAATTGTTAAAAGAAGAGGAAAAAAAACTGCTCCAGGGCATATAATGATAAAAGTAATAGAAAATGTCCAACATGCATTTCAGAAAAATAATTCTTTAAACCTGTTCATATTAAATTTTAAGGCTTTAAAATATCAAGTTATTATGACTTACATGGAATAAGATAAAAGCATGATTGCACCTACAGAATGTCAAAAATTATAGCTTGGAAGTCCTTTTCTCCCCAAAAGAAAAGAATCTGAGCCACTGCAAGGCCTTCCAACAGATTTTTATTTGAAAGTTAATGTCACTTCAAACTCATTTTTTCTGCATGACTGAAAAGGCATCTCTTCCTGTTAATATTCTTCAAAGCATTGTTTTAAATGCTATTTGGCTGTGCTAAGAAAGACAATTAATATTAAGCCACAGTAAAGTGTTATGTTCCAATTGTACAGATCTGTTACTTTAAAAGTGTCAGAAAGAAAGAGAAAAAGGGCTATTGAAATCTAATGAAAAACTGCATTGCTTAATAGTAATGGGATTTTTCAAAATGTTATTGGTAAGCCCACAAGCTGAAAGGTCCCTGTAGGGGTTTTTATTTAGTTTTTAAATTACTTTTAAACTCTAGGCTTAAGAGGAAATAAAACCAAACCCCAAACTTTCAAACCTTTCATAAAATATCAGTGAATATCTCCATATAGCATCCCTTAAGGATTCCTCATTCCGTAAGTTGTATTTTCATAAAGTCAAGTATACAATAAGCAGATTTTGCAAAATAACTTAAAAGAAAGTATGTATTAGTGATTCCTGACATGAACTCACTGTTTACAATACCAGATACAAAATCACAGGCTTCCAGCAATAAAAGCTGTTTATGCCACGTATCAACTTCTCGTTGTCAGATGCCATTTATAACCAATTTTCCCAGTTAAAATAAAACAACAAAGTAAAATCAAAATGGTATTAAACTAATTTAACTTATTAGTTTTTTAAATCAATATATGGCAAACAAATATAACTGGACTGATGGTAGGAACATCCCTTAAAGGAACAGTACCTATAAGGTTATAACACTTGGGAAGACTGTTAAACTGTTAAGGCCAGGATTCTGAACCTGGCCTGAGACTATAAATAGGGACCCAGGAGAGCATCTAGGGGCTTCCTGATGGACAGCCCTGATAGAAGCGGCCCCTGGTGCCTGGGAGTGTAAAGTCAGCACCTGGGCCATGGGGCAGTAGTTCCTGGGCCAGTTAGCCAGCATCAGAGGGGAGAGGCGACTCCTGGTGCCTCAGCCCAGAGCCACAAGAACTAATGCCTGGACCCAAGCACAAGACCACAAGGTCGCAGAGCTACAGGGCAACAGGACCAAGCAGAAACACAGAACTGAGACAGGGACACAAAGAAACAGGCAATAGGACAAAACAGTGAAACTTTAGGGAAACAGAGATAGGGATGATACAGGTCAGGCAGAAGTGGCAGTGGGACTCTGTTCTTTCAAGAATGAAAATAATGAATAATAAAGATGCTCAGACTCAGCGTTGGAAAGTAGAGAAGTTTACTGTACAGTAGAAGAGGAAGGAAAGGAACTCCTCTTGCAGGAGGAACTTAGTATAGAACTAAGTTAAAAAGCAAGTTTAGAGTTAGCCTTTTTTAAAAAAATTTAATAAGTTTTATGCCATACAGTGGAAAATGGCAGCCCTCATGGCATGGGGGTTCCTCTGGCTTCTTGCGAGGCTCTGCTGGGGTGGGAGGACAGGGCTAGAACCCGGCTTCCCTCCCAGGTGTTGTATGTGATATGCCAAATAGCAGTAATAATTACAGACCTCATTCATGACCTGATGGAATGGTTTGAGGCTCTTTATGTTCCTGGAGCAGGCAGATGCCCTTCAGCTACACTAGCCTGTGACAGGACTTATGGAGATGTTACTGGTGCCTTCTCAAGCAAATAGATGATCAACAGGAAGACAAGTGATTCAATTGATAGTCATACAGTATAATAAGAAATATTTCATATACTACAGAATCATAGTTATTACTAATAGGCACTTAGAGTATTTATTTTTAATATTTTATTATATCACCGTGAGATATACAATTACAAAGATGTTCATAAGATGTCCGTTCATATTTGGGCTTCAGTCATACAGTGTTCCAGCACCCATACCTGCACCAGTGCACATTTCCCACCACCAATGTCCCCAATTCCCTCCCTCCTTCCAGAACCTGCCTCTATGACAGGTTCTTTATCTCTTTCTCTTTCTCTCTCAATCTTTCTCTCTTCCTTCCCTTACACATTGTGGATTACAATACATACATTTAGAGGTTATCATGTGTATCTTTTGCCTGTGTTTAATGCTCAGTTCTAGGTTGGTATTAGCACTTTGGACAATTATTAGCACACTGTTCCATTCTCTGTCTTACCAAACCTCTGACTCCCACACATTTGTGATAATTTCCACCTTTGACAGACCTCTTGATCCATGTTTCACCTGACCTTGTTTCGCATGACATAAATATGTATGTATATATACATATTTGGATATTGGTATCATAATATGTATATATACATACATATTTTTGTCATGCAAATAAATGAGTGGTATGACTGGGTCAAATGGGAGGTCAATATCTAGTCTTTGGAGCAATGTCCATATTGTTTTCCAAAAGGCTGTACCAGTCGACATTCCCACCAACAATGGATGAGAGTCCCTTTTTCCCCCCCATCCACACTCTTTTGGATATGCACCAGTCTCTGGGGTATGAGATGATATCTCATTGTTGTTTTGATGTGTATCTCTCATGATTAACGATGATGAGCAAAATGTTTTCATGTCTTTTGGCCATTCAAATTTCTTCCTTGTCAAAGCTCCTGCTCATTTCTTCTCCCCATTTTTGATGGGGTTGGCTGTTTTCTTCTTGTAAAGTTCTACCAGTGCCTGATATATCCTGGATATTAACCCCTTATAAGATGGGTATTGGGTGAATATTCTTTCCTGTTCTGTGGACTGTCTTTGTATCTTGGTCACTGCTTCTTTTGGCATACAGAAGCTTTATAGTTTCATGTAGTCTGAAATGTTTATCTTTGCTTCCAGCTGCTTTCTTAGTGGTGTTTCATCTCTGAAGATGCCTTTAGCTTCAATGTCGTGGAGGGTTTTTCCTATATTTTTTAAATGTACTTTATGGATTCAGGTCTGATATTGAGATCTTTCATCCATTTTGATATGATTTTTGTGCATGGTGTTAGACACAGGTCCAAATTCATTGTTTTATATGTAGCTGCCCCGTTTTCCCAGCACCATTAGTTGAAGAGACTCTCCTTCCTCCATTTTGGACTGTTTGCACCTTTATCGAAGATTAAATGATCATTTGTTTGAAGATGTGTTTCAGGATATTCAACTCTATTCCATAGGTCCACAGGTCTGTTTTTATTCCAATACCATGCTGTTTTAATTACTACTGCCTTCTAGTGCAGTTTAGAGTTGGGAAAGGTAATGCCTCCCATCTTCTTTTTCCCAAGGATTGCTTTAGCTATCCATGGGGGTTTATTGTTCCATAAAAATTTTGGAAGTGGGGCTGTAGCAATAGTCCAGCAGGTAGGGCATTTGCCTTGCAAGCAGCCAACCTGGGTTCGATCACTGGCATCCCATATGGTCCCACATGCAGTGCCAGGAGTGATTCCTGAGTGCAGATCCAGGAATAACCTTGAGCATCATTGGGTGTGATCCAAAAAGCCCAAAAAGTAAATTTCAGAAGTCTTTGGCCAATTTCTTTGTAGAATGACATAGGTATTCTTATAGGGACTGCATTGAATCTGTACAAAGCTCTAGGGAGTATTACCTCCCTAGAATCCCTATTGATTCTCCCCATCCATGAGCAGGGAATTTGTTTCCATTTTTTATGTCCTTTTTATTTCTTGGATCAGTATCTTGTAGTTTTCTTTGTACATGCCCTTTACACACTTGGTTAAGCTGATTCCTAGGTATTTGATTTTCTGTGGCACAATTGTGAATGAAATCGTTTTCTTAATATTGCTTTCTTCTCTTCATAGGAAAGCCAATGACTTTTGGGTGTTGATTTTGTATCCTGCCACTCTACTATATGTTTCTAAGAGTTTTTTGGTAGAGAGTTTAGGATTCTCTCGGTATAACATCATGTCATCTCTGAATAATGATAGCTTGACTTCTTCCTTGCTTATCTAGATGCTCTTAATGTCCTTTTCTTCTCTGATTGTGATGGCAAGTACTTCCAGTACTTCCAGTACTACATTGAATGAAAGAGGTGAGAGTGGGCAAACTTGTCCTGTCCCTGATCTTAGGAGGAAGGCTTTCAATTTTTTCCCCATTGAGAATGATACTTGCTGTTGGCTTTTGGTAGATGGCTTTGACTATATTGAGGAAGGTTCCTTCAATTCCCATTTCCTGGAGGGTGCTGAATGAACAGGTGCTGGAACTTGTCAAATGCTTTCTCTGCATCTATTGATATGATCATATGGTTTTAATTTTTTCTCTTATTGATATGATGTATTATGTTGATTGACTTGCAAATGTTGAACCATCCTTGCATTCCTGGATGAATCCTATTTGGTCATGATGTATAATTTTTTGATGACTCTTTGGATTATGTTTGCTAGTATTTTATTGAAGATCTTAGCATCTGTATTCATCAGGGAGATTGGTGTGTAGTTTTCTTTCTTTGTTTTCTCTCCCTGCTTTGAGTATCAGGGTGATATGTGCCTCATAGAAGCTGTTTTGGATTGTTTCTGTTTCTTCTATTTCCTGGAAGAGCTTGAAAAAGAGTAGTAGTAAGTACTCCTTAAAGGTTTGGTAGAATTCACTAGTGAATTTATCTGGTCTGGGGCTTTTGTGTTTAGGAAGACTTTTGATTACTGGAGAGGACCTAAAAAGTAATGCCCTGAACAAAGACATCCAGAAGAGAGAGGCCCTGAAAAGACAAGCCTGCACAGATCCCCCAAGAGAGCAGCCTGCCAGAGAACCTGCCAGGAGAAAGCCAGAGGGCCCTGGAGAGAGGTTCCAGCAACCAGGAGAAAGGTGGAGTGAAAACTAGTAGAAGACAGATTAAAAAGTGACCTTAAGGAATCTCTGCCAGAGCCATAGCACAGAGGGTAGGGTATTTCCCTTACATACGGCAGACCCAGGTTCAATACCCTGCATCTCTTATGATTCCCTGAGCACTGCCAGGAGTAATTCCTGAGTACAGAGCCAGGAGTAATCCCTGAGCATTGCTGGTGTGACCCAAAAAAGAAAAAAAAAAAGGAATCTCTGATCTTATTCTTCCATCCGTCAAAGGGTCAGGAAGGCCCAGATGCAAGCTGGGGGACTAATGGATTTTGAGTACTATCGGGGACCCCGCTATCCTCCCATCCCCACATCTGCTGCCATGGTTACTTCCTGACTCCCAAGAACTGTTAGGTCCCAGGAGTCCTTAGGGGGTCTCTTGAGCCCGGGGCCTTGGGACCCCCACCTGACTTTTTAAAATAAAGCACTCTTGAAAAATGCTATGAAATGCTCAATCTTTTCAAATACTGCACTATTTTAAATGTAATGCAAATAATATAGCAATAAAATAGTTCAGTTGGCTGTTTAGAATATATTAATATTGATATTTTCATGAAACTTAGCACTGAACCTGGGTCAGCCACAAGCAAGTCAAGTGCCTTGCCCACTGCACTATCACTCCAGTCCCTGAGTTGTTTCTTCAGTCAAATGCTCTACCCCTGAGTTATACCCCCCACCGCTCCTGAGCTGTTTCTTTATGTGAAGCAAAAGCAGTCAAACACCTAAGGACATTTATCAATATAAGCACTAGAGCCTGGAAATATAGTTTATAATACTAAATCATCAGTTACCACATTCAGAAGGATTCTAGAAAGTAATTAACATGGCCCCAGATCAATACTGTCCCTCGCTGTACCACAATTAATCACTGCAAAATGCACATAAGTTTGCCTATTGTAATAGGGAAAGCAACCCCCTACCAAAGTACACTAGACTCCAGTGATTCATAAAATAAACTCACAATCAACAGGATTATGAAATATTGAGGGAAAGGAGCTAATTAAATGAATACAAACTATATGTGTTGTACTGGTAAATTCAACCCCACCATTTTTTTCTATTTTATCTATAATAAACATAGATAGTAGGAAGAAACTTCAAAGGCCAGTGTGTGTACTTACACTCAGGGTGCCTGAGTTTTACACTTAGAACTGCATACTCCCCACTCACAAGTCCAGCACTACCAGAAACAATAAGCAACCCCAGCAAAGCACCTGAGCACTAGGAGGTATGGTTAATAGAAAAAAAAAACATAGATCTAGGTCAAATAATACAACATAATTATATCCAAAACACAAAAAAAAAACTTATAAAACTTAACTTAAAATGTATTTTATGAGCACTTTTAGCAATCTCTGTTAAAGATGTTAGTGAAATTCGTAGAAATAGCATCAGATGTGTGTTCTGAGAAAAACCGGCACATTTGCTAAAAATGGTGCCACATAAATATTTCCCTATGGTGTTTTTTGTAGCACATGAGCATGTTCATCTGCCTTGAGTGCATTCCTGAAAAATAAAACCTAAAAGTCACCCACTTAAAGTGCTGCATTGTCTTACAGTTTGATCATTAAAACGTTAAGAATGAAGAAATTTTAGAAGTTTTGAGCTCTTTAATATGTAAATTGCAGCTAACAGCAATCGTTTACAGGCAGCTGTTGCCTTTAATATTTCAACTTCTTCCTGCTGAGATCTTTAAAACCCATTCACTTTTCAGAACTGCTTCCTCATTAATATCAACCTTACTGATTACTAAGTAATGATAACTCTTCCACAGCTTGGGAATTATGGAGGATAGAAAATATCAATAGATTTTAAGCAAACTATTAAATTATTTTCCTGCTGGGACTTTTTATTTTTTTCACAGAGGTCCCCTCCATCCCAGGGAGCCTGGGGCTACTCCAAGAGTACTGGTCAAGGTTAGGCACTCAGGCAAATGATCTGGCAACGTCACCAGGACCAAATCCAGTAATGCTGCATGCAGTGTGGCAGCAACTGAACTCAGGGTCCTGCATGCTAGGCATGTACTTTACCACAGCCTATGAAATCTTCACTTTAAAGCACCCATGGAGGATCAGAAAGATAGAACAGTGTGGAAGATGTCTGTCTTTGCATGTGATCAACCTGTGTTCAATCTCTGGCACTATGTATGGTCCCTGAAGTCCCAGCAGGAATAATCTGCACACAGA
This sequence comes from Cryptotis parvus, assembly GCA_021461705.1. Lineage (NCBI taxonomy): Eukaryota > Metazoa > Chordata > Mammalia > Eulipotyphla > Soricidae > Cryptotis > Cryptotis parvus. The sequence goes on from JAJIBD010037915.1 coordinate 526,934, forward strand.
ACCAGGAGCAAGCCTGAGCACTACTGAGTGTGACTCCCCAAACAAAAAAAAATAAATAAATGAAAACAAAATGTACATGGAAAAGTTAGACTAAGTACACTATTTTCTATCACTTAGCAAACAATCTGGATGTTGTTTCTTATTCCCAATCCACAATTCCTACTATCTAGTAAGTGTGGTTAAATCAGCTTCACAGAGATTTTAAAATGTCAGATAAATTAAAGATAAAATTTTTTCAACTCAAAAAATATCATGAAATAAATGGAAAGGTATAGCACTAAGATCATTTCTGTAAGGTTTGCTCCGACCAATAGTGATTAGCTGATAAGGGCACGTTCCTGGAACCAAGGATTATCCTCCACACCTCACTCCCTACTCACGCCCCATCCCCATTTTCCCATCCACCCCTACCCTAACACTCAGGGGACTAGACTATATTTTACCAGGCTGCATTCCATCCCCCATTGCCAACAATGGAATGCCAAACCAGCTGTGCCTCCTATTGATGTAGGCAGGCGGACATGGGGTCCCCCACATGGCAATGAATTCTTGCCCTAAGGCTGTCCAGAGTCACCTTTTGGAACCAGGAACCAAGACTTGATGAGACCCATTAAACAACAACGAACCCTGAGGGAGCTGGATCAACCTTTCTCTGCCCAGTCCTTAATCCAGCTACATTCCAGGACAGAAGACCCAGCTGGAACAGAGGTCAAGAAAAGAAGATTTTTAAAGAAGACCACTCCCAAAGTCCGCTCCCCTTGGCAATGGCCCTAGCAACCTAGGTTGAAGCCCCATATGGGAGTAGCTTAGTGAGAAATCTATAAAAGCCGTCCTGACCAAAGGACAGTGAGCCTTGCTGCCAGGGTGCATGTGCTGCCTGAGTGTACATGCTGCCTGAGCCCATGTGCTGCTTGAGCCCACGTGGTGAGCACATGTGGTGCCCAAGCACACCCGTGTCGTCCCTCATCTCCCCTCTTGAGATATGTACTCTCTCACTCTCTCTCTCTCTCTCTCTCTCTCTCTCTCTCTCTCTCTCTCTCTCTCTCTCTCTCTCTCTCTCTCTCTCTCTCTCTCTCTCCCTCCTCCTTCCCTTTCCTAAAACCTCCTTAATAAAACCTGTCTTACTTCACTTGCTCGAATCCTGAAAATTCTTTTTCTGTGAGGAAGACAAGATCCCTGAGGAATCCTGGGTAAGGTCTAGGACTGATTTGCCTTTTATCAGTTCTTAGCCTGTCCAGCAGGTCCTGGGCAGCAGAGGCGGCTGGCGAGAAAGCGGCCATCTCTCTCCCCTCCTGGCCTCACATAAGCCACCCGTTAGGCCCACCTCCATCACTTTGACCCCTTCTGACAGAGAAACCAAATTGTTCTTTGCCTTCTTCCTGCCTGAGATCTTAAAAATCCCATAAAGTGGCTCCCAGGAAGGAGCATTGCTATCCCGGCCTCACTAGAGCTCAGCAGGGCCTGCCCAGGGTGCACCCCAATAAACTTCTCCTTCTTCACTTTGTGAGGAATGACCCACAAGAATAATACCTGACCTTGAAAACAAGACATTCTTGCCCTGAACAAACAAAGGAAAGAGGCCTGGGAGAGGCTATTAGCCTTCAGATGGTCAATTGACATAAGAAAGATTTTTCACCCTGTCATAATTTAGGGGACTCCTGCTTTTTCTGCTTCTGTGCCTCTGCTTTGCTTAAGAAAGATAAAGAATGCAAACAGGCACCCTGAAAATTGTGTGGGAGAAGATATATAAGCAGAGTGCTGAAAAAAAGAGGGGCCTTTTGAGTCTCTTTGGCTCAAGGAGTCCTCAGCGCTGAGCTACTAAACTTTATCTACATTTCTGTTTCTGGAGAGTCTGTATCGAGCGACGGTCTAACAGCTTTACTTTCTCTATCCCTCTGTCTGTGCCCAATGAAGTCCACAACCTTTCAATTTCTTTTTGTGCTCCACCTTCTAATATTTGAATTACGGCATAGTGGTGCTTTACATCCTTGACGTGTTGTACTCCTGTTGCTTATGTCTTCTTGTGTTTTTGAGGCAACAGTAGCTTCATTTCAGCCATTTGTAAATTTATCCTAAATTTCCCTGGGTTTCAATATATACAAAGGAGAGAAGCAAGGAGGTGACTTGGCAGCTATAACTTCCCCATCCCCTCATTAACATTGTTAGGTCTTCAGATTCCACCAACAATCAATAAAAACTTAAAATTAACATCTAGTTGTCATAAGGTTTTTTTGTTTGTTTGTTTTATTTTCACTAATCACAGTTCAATTCTACTATTGATTTATTTTATATATATATAATTTTTTATTGTGCCACCATCAGATATACAATTACAAAGATGTTCATGTTTGGTTTCGGTCATACAGTGTTCCAGCACCTAATCCTCCACCCAGTGCCCATTTCCCACCACCAGTGTCCCCTGATTCCCTCCCCCGTCTCCCAGTCTGCCTCTATGGCAGGCACTTTCCCCTCTTCTCTTCTCTCTCTCTCTCTCTCTCTCTCTCTCTCTCTCTCTCTCTCAATCAATCAGGCAATCAATCATTCTCTCTCTTTCCCTCCCCTCTCTCTCCCCATTTCTTACACATTGTGGCTTGCAATACATGCATTTAATACATACATTTAGAGGTTATCATTTATATCCCTTTGCCTACATTCAATACTCAGTTCTAGGCTGTTATTATCACTTGTCACTTGTCTTCCTGTTGTTCATTGATTTGCTCGAGCAGGTGCCAGTAACATCTCCATTCATTGGGAATGAGGTCCATTATTGTTACGCTTTTGGCATACTGGATACACAACGGGTAGTTTGCCAGGCTCTGCCATGACTCTGGGTTCATCCCAGGGGGCCCAGTCTTTTTCTGTCAGATCATGAACCATCCACAGTCCATGAGACAGAGCCCTAGGTGTAGAAAAGCCGTTCTCCTGTCTGCCACCTGCCGATGAAGCCGGGCATTGTAGCCACACCTGCAACACCTCAAGGGGCAGGAAGGTTGGTTTTATCATTTCCAACAATTACTAGTACACCGTTCTTTTCTGTCTTGCCTAACCTCTGACGCCCATACACTTGCAGTAGATTCCACCCACTGACAAGATCTCCTGATCCATATTTTGCCTGGCCTTGGATTATTGGTATTATGCTATTTTTTTATATCTGCAAATAAATGCAGTCATTCTCTGTCCTTTTCCCTCTGGCTAATTTCACTCAGCATGACCCTCTCCATGCCCATCTGTTTATAGGCAAATTTCATAGCTTTGTTTTTTTTCTAACGGCTGCATATTGATTTATTATAAATCAGTACTAAAAGACTTAGAGGAAGCATTGCCTCTAGTTAACCTGGATGGTGTAATAAGTATTTTGTAAATTTTCTTGGATATACTTTCCAGAACATTTCTTAGTAACATTGGTGATCACATCCTATCTTGTTTCTTTTTCTCCTCATTTCTATCTGTTCTCTTTTTTTCTGCCAGCAATTTATTTAAATACTATGATTTACAAAGTTGTTCATGATGATTTGTTACAGGCATTCAATATTGCAACATGAATCCCACCATCACTATTACCTTCCCTTCACCCTTTTCTTCATTTTCCCAACCACCCTTCAAGCCTACCACCAAGGCAGACCCACAATAATTTATTTTATATTGCTTGTTACCCACAAATGGATAACAGAGTGCTCAAAAAAATATTTCCTTAGAAGAAAATTAGTGAAAATTATTATATCTCACCATATTAAGTCCTTGTCTGAGAGATTACTAAAATGCCGCTACAAGTTTCTGTGTTAATTATTTTGTTGGTTGAGCCTGGGGCTACATTATATCACATCCAATCTGGTGTGCAGTGCTGGACTGTCAGTGTTGCAGAGTTGGAGATGTTGTGAGGCCTCAAATGCAGTCAAATACCCATATGACTTAGAGGACAACTGCAACGCCCAAGTAGGAAATGATGAGATAAACATTAGTAATAAGGAAAGAGCAGAGGGAGTGAATAAAAGCACTGTCATGTGAGAGGATTGAGAAGCTTTCTATTCACGATAGACAAAGTAATAGCGATATAATTATCATTACTCCCCATAGTACCTGGTTGGATACCATTCAAGAGATCTGCAAAAAATACCTAAGCTACAAAGAGCTTGTATTTTCCTAACCTATACTTAAACTCTATACTTGCTGACTTGTAATGTCCTTCCATCTTGTATATATTTTCCATTTGAAATGTTCCTGAAGGTCCTTAGCACACAAAGAAAAAACTGTGATGACATTGCTCACAATCACTATAAACATACTAGAACTCTTAAGACTGTTCCTATTTCCACACTTACATTGTCGCATTATGATTATGTTCTCATGCCTGGCTACACCACTAGGCTATGATCTCATGCACAGAAAGAATTTTGCTTATCCTTACTGTGCAGTAGCTCAGTATCACTGTCTTCCCGTTCATCATCAATTTGCTCAAGCGGGCATATGTCCTGTCCCATGCAAGTGTAGCCCAAGGGCACCTGCTTGCTCCAGGAACATAAAGAGCCTCAAACCATTCCAACAGGTCATGGGAATGAGGTCTATAATTGTTACTGGTATTTGGCATATCAAATACGACAAGGGTAGCTTGCCAGGCTCTGCCGTGCAGGTAGCATACTCTTGTAGTCATCTCTAAATCCAGCATTTATTGATGAACCGTGTGGCGGCTTGTAGCCACGCAAGCTGGGCTGTGGTAGGCTGGTCTGCTGGGTGGAGTTCTGATGAGGGGGAAGTCTGGATGTGGAAAATGGAGGCCCTCATGGAGTGGGGGGTTGTCTGGCTTGTTGCAAGGCTCTGCTGGGGTGGTGGGCCAGGGCTAGAACCCGCCATCCCTCCCGGGCACCTCGTGAGCGGCTGGGCACAGGGAGAGTCAGTAGCAGCTCAAGACATGTGGGTATCAATCTGTTTTTCTCTCTGTCTAGGGCAGTGATCTTCAACCACCTGTCTACTAAATCATTTTAAAAAAGTTAAATAATCTTACTCTAGTGAACCCAAATTTGATGCCTGGTCACTCAATGTTATCATATGAGTATTTAGTGTCCTTACTTTGACGTGGAGGCATTAAATTAAATAGAAAAGATAAAAACACATTTATCTTGTTGTGTGACTTATGAAACTAAAACTTTATATCTTAAGGCCATTCATTTGCAATCCAAAGGACTATGTCACTTGTCACTTGTCTTCCATTGTGCATCGATTTGCTCGAGTAGGCACCAGTAACGTCTCCATTTGTTGGGAATGAGGTCCATTATTGTTACTGTTTTGGGCATATTAAATATACCACAGGTAGCTTGCCAGGCTCTGCAGTGGCTCTGGGTTCATCACAGTCTTTTTCTATGTCAGACCATCAATCATCCAGGGTCCACAGGGCAGAGCCTGTCTACACCTGGGGTCCACAGGGCAGAGCTTGTCTACACCCCTAGGTGTAGACAAGCCTGACTCCTGTCTGCCACCTGCCAATGCAGCTGGGCACCAAAGCCACAACTGAAACACCTCAAGGGGAAGTACCAAAGGACTATACATGGCTAAAAATTAAAGAATTTTTCTTCCAATCCTCTTACAAGTAATAGAAGCAGCACACAATGTACACAGCATGCAGACAAGTGTAAGATTCGCCTTTCCCTCTCCAAACAATTTTTTTTACATTATTACTCTACACTAACTTTTATTTACAGGTAAATCTTTGAGAACTGATGAAATTTTCACAGCCTCATTGAACGTCACAAATATATTCTATTTCCACAAATTCATGGCACAATTAAAATGTATTTATACTGCATTGAAGAAAAACACATGGTGGAATAAAAATGTATTTCTTTTTCTTCTTGGGTAAGTAGAAGTAAAAAAATTGTACATTTGTTACACAGTCAGATACTCTAATGATTTCAGTAAATAAGAAGAAAACAATATAAAAATGAGCAGCTCATTATTTTAAACAAAAGAATGAGAAAGTATGTAGACTTCATCAAAATATTAAAGGCATTATATTTATTGCCTCTCCAGTTAGCATTTGCCATTAGCACTAACAAAGATAGAAAAATTGTTTTTTATTTGGTACTAAAAACAAGAATTTGAATTGAAGTAATCCAGTTGCATTGTATTCCAATGGTGTCATCAGTTGTAACTTAAACCAAACTTCAAGTCTACAGTATAAATATGAGAGAAATAATTATTATAATTATTCTATACTCCTGCTTTCTTCAAATCTTAAATCAGAATTTTATCAAAGTTCATATCAGCCTAATAATGAGGCTTACAAACCAGGACTGAAAAGGACCACATAGCAGAATTCCAGTTTCATGGATTACATGCAGGATGCAGACTATCTTGGAAAGTTTCTCCCTAAATCATAATGATAAAATAATCCTAAGAAATATGACTGTAGTACCAAAGGCAGGAATTGAAACATGAAAATATTAGTACAGTCTAGAGACTGATTATAACCTCCAACTCACAGAAACAGAACTTTCTGGGACCTACAACTGCTGAGTTCCTACTTTGTGCCAAGACATTTGTTAGAAGATTCTACTTCTCTTAGAACACTTAACTTCCATGCCAACACAAAAAAAGTCCTAATTATCTCTACATTACAGATAAGGGAACTGCAGTCCAGTGTTAAGAGAGACCAGAGTCACACTGAGTAAATGCTAAAGTTAGGCTATAACTCTTATTTACTTCCACAAGCAGCATTTTCATCCTGAGTACCTGAGTAGAATAATTTCAAAATGCCAAGAAATTCAAAGGGTCTTCCTCAGGAGATGGGAGAGAAGATAGGGGGGGGGGGGGGAAAAGCTCTGCTAGTAGCAAATGTAGCAGAGAATCAAGAGCAAGGGTGCTTGTGAGGAGCCACATGTTCTCTGCCAGGATCTCTATGTTGTTTCCATGAGTGTGTTGACTTTGTAAAATTCCATTAAGCTGTATCTATCTCGTATATGTACATATCTCCATGCATTCTGTGACTAAATGTCTTAAAATAAGGAGGCGGAGAGATGACTTCACCTAGAGTCCCAGATTTGCTCCTTACTCTGGGCCAGCTACCTATGCAGCTCTTCCTTTTTCTTTTCTTTTCTCTTTTTGGGGCAGTTGGAGGGACGGGGAAGTTTGTGGTTTTTGAACCACATCTGGTGGTGTTCAAGCCTTACTCAGTGATCATGCCTGGTGAGCTCAGGGGACTACACAGATTTCAAAAAGTCAAATCCAGGTCAACCCCATGTAAGGCAAGCACAGTACCTGATATACTATCTCTTTGGTCTCATCTTTCCCTTTTCTTACAGAACAAATGGGCTGATTGCTAGCTTTTTCTCTTAAAGTAAAGGAAATAATAATAAAACACCCAAAAAAGACAACTAGCCAAATGCCTGCTAACCATTATAGAACCAAACTTGTTCTTTGACAACAAGCTTCAGTACATTCATATAGAGGTGACATAAAATGATTAATGTAGATTACTAGATGAGAATTAGAGGTTCTTACCAGTCTTATATAAAAACTCTTAAGTCACTAAACCTTCACTTCATTTCACTTCACTTGTCTTCCCATTGTTCATCGATTTGCTCGAACGGGCACCAGTAACATCTCCATACGTCCTCTGCTCCTTCCAGGAACATGAAAAGCCTCAAACCATTCTACTAAACTTTATATATTCATAATAATTTAATAAAATATTTATAATGAAAGGTTTTTATTAAGGTCCTATATATGCTTTAGAGTATGTATATTATAATGTTTGTAGTAACATGGAAAAAAGAAATGTGAATAATATTCACCAATAGAATAGGTTATCTAAATCATAAAATATTCCATGGCAATAAAATAAATGAACTATGACTATACCTATCAACTGGGTGGATCTTATATATGGTAAACTTTAAAAACTGATTAATCATATACAAAATGATAGCATTTATAAAATAATTAAAAAGTAGTAAATAAAATTTTACTGCTTAGGGAAAGATACATATCTTGTACAGTTGTAAATAACATCAAGCAGATGACAAATACATTAATAATTTCTGGGAAAGAAAAAGAAATATGATTCAACTTTTCTTTGGAAGAATTTATTAACCAATTCCTTACATCAAGCAGTGTTTAAACATGGTTCAATGGTATCAGGAGAAAATGCAGCAAACACTAGCCCACAGTGCTTATATCTTTGCAGAATGTATAATTCCTTTAAAGAAGATAACAATTCCTAAGCAAGAAAAAAGTTTAATAAACATTAAATTTTTAAAGACAAATATTAAACATTATTTTTATATTTGGCTTCAGCAAATAAAATCACAATCTTTTCCTTACCTTTTTTGCCATTTAGTTTTTAAAATACTGATATTCATATTTTACTATAGCAAAAGTAACTTTTCCATCGGGTCCTACAAGATGGTTTAAGTGGTAGAGCACATATTAGCTTGTGCAAAGCACTCAGTTCAAACTACAGGACCATAAGTCCCAGCAACCCACCCAAAGTACTACTGGCTATGTCCCTGGTGGACTCTGAGCACTTACAGAGTGACCACTATTTCTTAAAAAACAGCTTATCTTACATAGACATTAGGTTCTATGAACAAAAACATTCAGAGGGCTCAAACAGTTGATGTGATGGTCTTCTTCACATGTCAGTTTGACTAGGCTGTAGTCACCTCTATTTCAATCAACACATATCTCGATTCTGCTTATAGACAGCAATTTCAGGCTCTGCCTTTACTGGCAGCCTGTCCTATGAATTTCAGACTTGGAGAGCCAGCTCACACGCTGCATAAGTCAGTATCTTGTAACAAATTTTTTTAAAGTCTGTCTTGTATTTATCTGCTCCTCTAGTTGAACCCTAATTTATATAGACTAATTTTTTAAGGGAATGCAGTGTTTTATTTTTTATTTATCTATTTGCTTTTTTTTTGGTTCATACCTGGCAATTCTCAGGGGTTTCTCCTGTCTCTGCACTCAGGAATTACTCAGGAATTACTCCTGGTTGTGCTCGGGGAACCACATGGGATGCCAGGGACCGAACCCAGGCCAGCACGGGCCTACCTGCTGGACTATCACTCCAGCCCCTATATAGACTAATTTAAGATTAAATTTAAGATGCTTTATCTAGGGCTCCCAGTTATGAATCCCAATCTTGGGTTGGAGAGATAGCTTGTGCTTTGCATGTAAGAAGCCCAAGAGTGATCCCCAGTACCACATGATTACTTGAGAACCATCATGTGTTATCCCGTGCACAGAGTGAGAAGTAGCCCCTGAGTACTGGTGGGTATAGCCTCAAACACACTCACACACACACACACACACACACACACACACACACACACACACACACATCCTGGATATAAGTAAATTCTTGTATGTATTTTTCCTCAGTAAACGAACATTTGTTTGAATGGGGAAATAACTCAAGGGACTGAGGCTCATGATTGCACGATTTTAAAGTTTTGCATTACACAATGCCTTGCACACTACCAAGAGGAACCCCTGAAACTAAGCCAGGAGTAGCAGCTGATCATTGTGAGATATAACCTCAAAACTAACTAAGAGCATAAATGAAATTAAGTGAAAAATGTTTTATTGGAAGATGTAAGAGTTACATGAACAGAGATCCTTCTCAGGACCCAGTCCACTCCTCATGCAGTGTCTCTATCATCCTTCCAAAACCCAGGCACAGCTGTCATTAGCATCCACACTGAATTTACAAAGGTATTGAAACTCATATAAAGTATGTGATTTACATTAGGTCACACAATTAATAGGTAACCAAAAAGTGTTGGAATATGGATCCATAAAATTCAAATGGAAAAGCATACCCTGGTGCTTTTCTGTTGAAGCATAAGCATCATCTTGCCAGCTTACCCTATAAATTTTGCAATTGAGACACTGCATGGTACAGGAAAGTAAAGGGTAAATCAGCAAATAATCTAATTTAGTTAAAAAGATTGGGAAAAATCTAGAAGATAATCAAATTTTTCCTAGGGCATTGATAGAAACATACAAAACTCAATTTTTTATAACCAACTGTTGAATTTCTCAGTGGGAGGATGAAATAAATGCCTAAGTGACCCAGAGGGTTCATGTGAGTATCTCCGTTATAGGATTTGGGCTTCAATTTAAAGGAGGAAAAAAGCAACCTTACATTAAACCAAACAAATCAAGGTCTTAAATGCAACCATATGCCAATCTGCCACTTAATGGCTTATCCAGAAACACTTCACAGCTACCTTTCTATCCTCAGAGTCTCTTCCTTAAAGAATTCACCTTGATTATTCTGTGTCTTTAAAGTGCTGAAAATGAGCAGTCAAAATCCCACTTCCATTTAAGTTTGCTTCCCTTAGAGCCCAGGGCAACCTGTTACTTAAATATAATGGATGAATTTCACTGTATTTCAATGATTTGGGTGACATTTCCTTGACATTCACAATATGTCTATAAATTAGAAGTGCTATAGTTTTAACACAAAATGAATAAAATGATCAAAAGATTCCTCCATTTACTGCCAGCCCATGGAGGAGGGGAAGCCAATTTGATTGCAAGTCTCTGCATATATCAGGCTATACACTGAGGCATAGGAAAGCACTGATACACTGTCTTTTCTTATTGTTATTTTGGTTCACTTTTAAGTTTTGTAATTTGTGTAATTATTCATTGTTTTCTATAGAACCATAATATACAAAAACTTGATTAATCTGCTGAAACCTTCAATTTCCTATGATTTAGTTACAAGAAACTGTTTTCTGAATAGTAAGACCACAAAGAGGCAAAGAGCAACACAATAACCCATATACACATTCTTTCATGGGTACATTGTTTTGATTTTGTTCACTTTTTATTTTTTTGTGTCTTGTTTATTTTCTTATTTATATTTTATCATAAAATATGATGCAGTGCTCTCTTCGGCAGCACAAAACAAAAACAATATGATGCAGAGAGGTGAGAAGTTACCTACCATCTATTCCAACAGGTCTATCACTATCACTGTCTTCCCGTTCATCGTCGATTTGCTCAAGCGGGCACCAGTAACATCTCCATATGACCTGTCTCATGCAAGTGGAGCCCAAGGGCACCTGCTTGCTCCAGGAACATAAAGAGCCTCAAACCATTCCATCAGGTCATGGGAATGATGTCTATAAATGTTACTGGTATCTGGCATATCAAATACGACACGGGTAGCTTGCCAGGCTCTGCCATGCGGGTAGCATACTTGCTTCGGCAGCACATATACTAAAATAATAATAATAATAATAATAATAATAATAATAATAGGAGAAGTCAAGGGGAAGTCAACACAAAACTGCGTCATGTAACTTTGGAGGCATTAGGAGGGAAGATGGCCACTGTTGCTAAAAGGTCACTGCCACATATGTAGTGTGGAAAGAAGGCAATTGACCCTGAACTTCCCTGTTTGTATGCAAGACATTCTGCTCCATTTTAATTACACAAGACCAAAACCTTCTTTCACATAGGCTACATAAGAATGATTGCTTCAGACTTATGGTGTTTGTGACCTTGTGTTGCTTTAAGAATTAGGTGCATGTGGAATCATGCCTGAGGAACTTATGATTGGAGTAAAAAAAAAAGTGAAACCAGTTATTTTTTTCCATAAAGGACTGAGCAGTGGGGCCTGAGCCATAGTACAGTGGGTAGCGCATTTGCTGTACATGCAGCCATGTATGTGGCCAGGATTCGATCCCCTGCATCTCATATGGTTCCCTGAGCACTGCCAGGAATCATCCTTGAGCATTGCCAAATGTGGCCCCAAAAAGTAAAAGAAAAAAAAAAAGACTGAGCACATCTCACCAGCCTCCTTTCCACACTACACATGTGGCAGTGACCTTTTAGCAACAGTGGCCATCTTCCCTCCTAATGCCTCCAAAGTTACATGGCGCAGTTTTGTGTTGACTTCCCCTTGACTTCTCCTATTATTATTATTATTATTATTATTATTATTATTATTATTATTATTATTATTATTATTATTATTTTAGTATATGTGCTGCCGAAGCAAGTATGCTACCCGAACGGCAGAGCCTGACAAGCTACCCGTGTCGTATTTGATATGCCAGATACCAGTAACATTTATAAACCTCATTCCCATGACCTGATGGAATGGTTTGAGGCTCTTTATGTTCCTGGAGCAAGCAGGTGCCCTTGGGCTCCACTTGCATGAGACAGGTCATATGGAGATGTTACTGGTGCCCGCTCGAGCAAATCAATGATGAACGGGAAGACAGTGATACAGTGATACAGTGATCATAAAATATATTAAAATAAAACATATAAATCCAACTGAATACCAAACTCAGTGTTGATGGCTCTTTCCAAACCCTTGATTGAGAAATATGCTCTCCTAGGATAATTGTCAACTTCTCTTCTTATGGATCCTAAAGTCATATGCTTTAAATTATGACTCCATTGAGTTAGTATTGCTTTCTAAAGCAAAGTGGCTTTGGAAAGGTTTAGATGAAGTCTTCGGGGCAGAGTCCATATAACAATCAATATCCTTAGAGCAAGAGCAAGAAGGCAGAAGCCTCATGTTTTCTCTACAAAATGAAGACAGCAAGAGGGCAGAAAATCAGGAAGGGATCCCTCATGTCATTCATTTGTGGCAATGTAGTCTTGGACTTCCAACCTCTATTGTTAAAAAAAAATTGTGCTAATACCCAGCCAACACAATTCATTCAGTCTTTTGGTACTCAGTTACCACAGTCTAAACTGACTAAAACATTTCACAAGGCATGGAAGTTCGAGATATAATTTCTGGGATCTAACACAAATAAGAACATAGAATAATAACAGCCATACCTAACACAAGTGCCCCAAGACTTTAAGAATTCAAGAGCAATCCTATGTGGCACATATTAATGTCACCTCCATTCTCCGGGATCTCCCTTCAGAAACAAACACGTTCAGTTTTCACGAAAAATCATGCAAGTAGTAAAAAGCAGATAGAGTTTAAATCCCATTGAAACTGGGATTGAAAAATAAATTTCATGCCAGCTGCCATGTATCTATCTTTTCTTAAAAATTCTTACAAATTCTGAATCATTTTAGCAAAACCCATACATTACCTGAGGATCCATACATTATTATGTGTTTTTCTATTATGCAATAAAGAAAGAATCCAAATGGCAGAATTGATGCTGACAATAAAGTTTTCATCATAGTAGAATAGATGCTGATAAATAAAGTTTCACGTCATAGTACAGCCAGAAATCCAACATATTATCACAGAAAAAAAAAACACTTACAGTCTCATAACTTGGTCTACCTGAAGACACATGACACTTATATATCTCAAGGTGTGTAATCATAACATATAACACAATGTGATAGTGGGGCAGAGGTGGAGGGAAATGGGGGCTGTGGTACAAGAAAGAGACCAATCTCTGAAACACCACAATGCATACCAGTCACCATTATTATTAACAAATTTGACCCTACTCTAGGAGCACCATCGCTGGACATAATAAATTAATCAGTAAAGAGTTGAAGGAATGTGCTACTTGAAGAAAAAAAACTTTGCAACACACACCCACATTCACATATATCCCACATACACACATATACACACCACATGCATACTCACAATCTGAGTCCTGGTGTTCTAAGTTTTGTTCCCTTCCCTTCATACCTTTTCTAGAATACCAAAATATCAAACTGTTTTCTAGAGGTGGGGAACCATTACCCTTACTTTTCACAAGAATGGATATCATGAGTATCCACAGTTGCCAAAGTTACCAGCATGGAGTTCTTCTTCTGGAGCTCTCCTTCTGTGATTTTCTTCCCATTACATCCCCCACTTATAACTTCGTGATAAATTTAGATTATTGATCTCTTCATTAACATTACTTTTGCCCACCAGGGATATAAACAAAAGATAATTCCAAAACTGAAGCCACCTTCAAGGAAACAAAAGAAATTAACCAGATGTGTAAACAAATACTCTATAGACAACAGACATGTGGGAAAACAGCAAAATTCCTCAAATATACTGAGATGTGATAAGTATCCATATAATCCAATAGTAAAAAGAGAGCAACATAATCAAGAAATAGGAATGATAAGAAGTAGATGAATATCGGTGGTGGGAAATGGGCACTGATGGAGGGATGGGTGCTGGAACACTGTATGACCATAATCCAAATATGAACATCTTTGTGATTGTATATCTCACAGTGGTATAATAAAAATATGAATTAAAAATAAGAAAAAAAGAGGAAATATATGAACTTATCAGTTCTTGTCAGCAACTATACCACCTCTGCTTTGTTGATGACATTATTCTAATAACACCAAACATTAGCCAAGCAGCACAAAGGCTGGCTGACTTCGACCATGAATGTCGAAATGTATGTCTACAGCTGAATATCAACAAAACAATAATCATGAAAAATGAACTAGTTCCAGATGCTCCATTCACTCTCAACAGAACAAACATCTCTGAATGCAGAAGTTATATGTACCTAGATCAAGAACTCAACATGACCAACAACCTAGCACCTACCTGAGTTGCGCAGGAGGAAGAGAGTGGCGTGGACCACCTTCAAAAGCATTGAAGAAATACCTGTAAAAGGATTACAGGAATCAAGACCCAACCTCCAGTTCCAGGCACATCTCTTCTACTCCACCATTGTCCCTGCATTAACATACACTTCAGAGACCTGGGCCCTATGAAAGCAGGATGAGAACGCTATTTGGGTCTCCCAAAGAGGAATCAAAAGAGCTATGCTTGTGGTATCACACCTCACTCAAGTGAGAGAAGGAATACGGAGTTCCAGCCTCTCTAGACTATCGAGAATCAGGAACACTGTGTTGTTTGCCAAGGTGTTGAAAATCAGATCAGCTGGACATGTAATACATCTTGGAGATGACCCCTGGAATAGCACCATTACTGACTGGATCCCACGGATCGTCAAAAGATTAAGTGGCCACCCACCTACAAGATAGTCAGACTTTTTCGTCAAGACCCTGACTGAACGGTTTGAGGCTCTTCATATTCCTGGAGCAAGCAGATGCCATTGGCTACACTAGCATGTGATAGAGACAAATGGAAGCATTATTGGTGCCCGCTGAAGCAAATCAACAAATAACGGGATGTCAAGTGATCAACTGAAAAAGTAGATATATATAGTTCTCATGTATGAAGGTATGTAGCTCGACTCCTAAAGTTTAACATAATCCTAAAGTTTAACATAACATAAGTTATAAGTCAACAAAAGTAATTTTAAATAGATAAGAATAAAATAATACATAAACTTGACAGAGTGATGAAAGAAGGACTCCTTTAGGATATATTAAATATAATATTCATAAAATCTAGAACAGGAAAAAGCCAGCAACTAACAACTAGCTCTTTACATAGATTCCTAGAAACATTCATGGATCCCTAGATACATACATCTCTAGAAACATATCAAAAAATAGCTGCCTCGATGGAGTCAGGGGTCGGCCATTCCCCCTCCATTTTTTTCGAGCCTGTTGGCCCTGCCCAGGAGCTGCCCTGGGGTGACCAGCCATAGCCCGCAGTCTCAAACGCGGCTGGGGAACCTGGAACTCCGCTTTTCCCAGGTTCAGCTGACCATGGGGCTCCCAGGAGGACAGAGGGATTTTGGGAGTGGGCCCACCACCTCTGGGGGTCCCGGAAGCAGCCGGATGAGACTTGCCCACCACACTAGCCACCACCTTCGCTGTCCGTGTCTACCTCACAACCAGATTAACAGAGCAAAACCAGTTCGAGCCCAGGTTGCGCGCCGCAGCCGTGCGGTCCATTAAAATAGTGGAAACAGTAATGTCTTTTAATGCACTGCATTCCACGATGTGCAGGAAAGTTTGGCGGAAGGGAGAGATAAAGAGGAGAGAAATGACATAGAGAACCCGCCAAGTTGTTGAGTTGTGGGTGGGGGAGGGGAGGTGGGGACATTGGTGATGGGAGATGGGTTTGGGTGGAGGGGATGGGTGTTGGAACACTGTAGAACCAAAACTGTACATGAGCATCTTGCAATTGTATGTCTAAAATGGTGTAATAAAATTTTGGGGAAAAAAAGAAAGATCTAAGCATGTTGTATTGTGTACAAACTGCATGAGCAGAGGTTTGTGTCCTTTTTGTATACTCCTATCACCTAACACCAAAACAATTTATGTGTTCTGTGCCCCAATAGGCACTGGAAGGATATTTGCTGAATAAATGAATAAATAACTGTATCATCCTAATAAAGCTGATTTACTAGAAAAAAATAGCTGCCTCAAATAACAGGAGTTGAGCAAAAAACCAAGGTGCTCCAAGATGAGAAGGAGGAAACAGTTAGGAAACAGCAGAAGATATAAATTAGTCTGAAAAGAAATGAACAAAATGCTACAGAAATATGGGATAAGTGCAAGAAGAATAATATAAGAATCATTGGAGCCCCTGAAGAACAGGAAGGCAAATGCAATGAACATTAGTTAAAGAAATCATTAATAAGAATTTTCCAAGTTGATGATTACAGGACTCAAGATCCAAGAGGCCCAAAGAATCCCAGTGGTAAAGGACCCAATTAGGAAAACTCCAAGACACATTATACAGAAGACAAAATCCAAAGATAGAGACAGAATATTGAATTCAGCAAGATCAGAAAAGGAACTTATATACAATAAAAGTATGTAAGATGTACATTAGTATTATCAAATGAGGCTCTACAGGCCAGAATAATATGGAAAGATACAGTACAAAAACTCAAAGAAATCAACACCTCACCAAGTATACTCTATCCAGCTTCATCATTCTATCCAGCTACATTATACTTATACATGCATTATACATCTATATATACATGTATGAATATGTTATCACTGTATCACTGTATCACTGTCTTCCCATTCTTCATCAATTAGCTTGAGGGGCACTAGTAACATCTCCATAAGTCCTGTCACAAGCAAGTGTAACCCAAGGGTATCTGCTTGTTTCAGGGATAGAAAGAGCCTCAAACCATTCTTCATTCAGGTCATGGAATTGAGGCCCATAATTGTTACTAGTTTTTGGCATAACAAATAAATAAAACATGGGTAGCTTGCCAGGCTTTGCCGTGTAGGTGGTATACTCTCAGTAGAAAGCTTTCATATCTCGAGCATTTACTGATGAAACTTAAAGGGGAAAGATCAGGTTTTCTCTTGGATGGAGCTCTGAGGAACTATGGAGTCTGGATGGTGAAAATGACTGACCGCATGATGTGGTTTGCTCTGGCACTTGCTAGGCTTACTGGTATCAGTTACAACCTGTCTAGAGAACTATATACAATGTATAAATGTAAAAGATCTTGGGAAGGACCTTATCCTAAAATCAGCATTATCTAAGAATATTACTTCACAGCCTCACACCAACGGAGCTGTGAGTCTGGCGTGGGTGGGGCCCTCTTCTGGGGCAACTGGCATGGAGGCGGAGGAAAGGGCAGAGCCCAAATCTCCACTCTGAGTCTGGCCAGCATGGTCTCTCCCCTGCACAAGAGAGCAAACCCTTGGAGCAATGTTGGACTCGGCCAGAGGCTGGCTGAGCCCCTTACGGGGAGGTCAGCTCCATGGGTTGCTTCCACGTGGGGCCAGCCGAGCAGCGCAGCTGTGGGTCTGAAGTGGATCATGTATATGTTATACATTCCCATTTGAAGGAATTATACAGAACATAATGGAGATGTAACAGCTTAGGGAATTCATAGCCTTGAAACCAGTTTTGCAAAAAGCATTGAAAGAGATACTTCAGAAGATACTTCCTATCATCTGACACTGACTATGGCACTCACAAATGGTGCATACTCTACTAGATTAAGAAAGCTTAAAAACATAGTGTGAGAGCTGCTACAGGCTCTCCCCGTGCTCAGCTGGTCATGAGGCATCCTGGAGAGATAGCAAGTTCTGGTGCTGGCCCACCACCTTATAGAGCCTTGGAAGAAACAAGAGGAAACCACCACACCATAATGGCAGTCATTTTTTTCTTTTTTTCTTTTTTTAAGTATTTATTATACCACCGTGAGATATACAAATAAAAAAGATATACAATTAAAAAAGTTCATATTTGGGTTTTGGTCAAACAGTGTTCCAGCACCCGTCCCTCCACCAGTGCCCATCTAACACCACCAACGTCCCCGGTTCCCTCCCCCTTCCCCAGCCCACCTATATGGCAGGTTCTTTATTTCTTTCCCCTCTCTCTCTCTTTCTCTTTTCCTTCCCTTCCAGACTATGGATTACAGAACATACATTAAAGGGTTGTCATGTGTATCCTTTTGCCTCTATTTAATGCTCAGTTCTAGGTCGGCATTAGTACCCTCGACAATTATTAGCACACTGTTCCATTTTCTGTCTTACCTAACCTCTAACTCCCACACATTTGTGATAATTTCCACCTTTGACAAGACCTCCTGATATATGTTTCACTTGACCTTGGATATTGGTATCATAATATGTACATATACATTTATGCCATGCAAATAAATGCAGTCATTCTGTATCTGTCTCTCCTTCTGGCTAATTTCACTCAACATAATCTTCTCCATGTCCATCCATATATAGGCAAATTTTATAACTTCATTTTTCCTAACAGCTGCATAGTATTCCATTGTGTAGATGTACCAAAGCTTCTTTATCCAGTCATTGATTTTCGGGCACTCTGGCTGCTTCCAGATTCTGGCTATTGTGAATAATGCTGCTATGAACATAAAAGTAGGGATGGTGTTTCCGCTGCGTATTTTTGGTTTCCCAGAGTAGATTCCCAGGAGTGGTATGGCTGGGTCAAATGGGAGTTCAATTTCTAGTCTTTGGAGAAAAGTCCATATTGTTTTCCAGAAAGGCTTTACCAGCCAGCATTCCCACCAACAATGGATGAGTGTCCCCTTTTCCCCACATCCACTCCAGCACTTGTTGTTCTTGCTCTTTTGAATATGTGCCAGTCTCTGTGGTGTAAAGTGGTATCTCATTGTTGTTTTGATTTGCATCTCTCTGATGATTAGTGATGATGAGCATTTTTTCATATGTTTTTTGGCCATTCGAATTTCTTCCTTGCTGAAGTTTCTGTTCATTTCTTCTCCCCATTTTTTGATGGGGTTGTTTGTTTTCTTCTTGTAAAGTTGTACCAGTGCCTGATATATCCTGGATATTAACCCCTTATCAGATGGTATTGGGTGAATATTCTTTCCCATTCTGTGGACTGCTTTTGTATCTTAGTCACTGTTTCTTTTGAGGTGCAGAAGCTTTTTAGTTTCATGTAGTCCCATATGTTTATCTTTTCTTCTAGTTGCTTTGTTAGTGATGTTTCACCTTTGAAGATGTCTTTAGCTTCAATGTCATGGAGGGTTTTTCCTATATTTTCTTCAATGTACTTTATGGATTCAAGTCTGATATTGAGATCTTTAATCCATTTTGATCTGATTTTTGTGCATGGTGTTAGACACGGTCCAAATTCATTTTTTTACATGTCGCTGCCCAGTTTTCCAAACACCAATTGTTGAAGAGGCTTTACTTTCTCCATTTTAGACTCATTGCACCTTTATCAAAGATTAAATGATCATGTGTTTGAGGTTGGGTGTCAGGATACTCAATTCTATTTCATAGGTCCACAGGTCTGTTTTTATTCCAATACCATGCTGTTTTAATTACTACTGCCTTGTAGTACAGTTTGAAGTTGGGAAAGGTGATGCCTCCCATCTTCTTTTGCCCGAGGATTGCTTTATCTATCCTTGGGGGGTTTATTGTTCCATACAAATTTCAGGAGCGTTGGTCAATTTCTTTGAAGAATATCATCGGTATCCTCATAGGGACTGCATTGAATCTGTACAGAGCTCTAGGGAGTATTACCATTTTGACAATGTTAATTCTCCCCATCCATGAACAGGGAATGTGTTTCCATTTCCTTGTGTCCTCTTTTATCTCTTGGAGCAGTGTCTTATAGTTTTCTTTGTACAGGTCCTTTACATACTTGGGTAAGTTGATTCCTAGGTATTTGATTTTCTGTGGCACAATTGTGAATGGAATAGTTTCCTTGATATCCCTTTCTTCTCTTTCGTTATTTGTATATAAGAGAGCCACTGACTTTTTGGGTGTTGATTTTGTATCCTACCACTCTACTATATGCGTCTATTGTTTCTAAGAGTTTTTTGTTAGAGACTTTAGGATTCTCTAGGTATAATCATGTCATCTGCAACTAATGATAGCTTGACTTCTTCCTTGCCTATCTGGATGCCCTTGATGTCCTTTTTCTTCTCTGATTGCTATGGCAAGAACTTCCAGTACTATATTGAGTAACAGAGGTGAGAGTGGGCAACCTTGTCTTGTCCCTGATCTCAGGGGGAAGACTTTCAACTTTTCCCCATTTAGAATGATGCTTGCTGTGGGCTTTTGGTAGATGGCTGTAACTATCTTGAGGAAAGTCCCTTCAATTCCCATTTTCTGGAGGGTTTTAATCATGAACGGGTGCTGGATCTTGTCAAATGCTTTTTTCTGTGTCTATTGAAAGGATCATATGGTTTTTATTTTTTCTTTTATTGATGTGATGTATTATGTTGATTGACTTGCGAATGTTGAACCATCCTTGCATTCCCGGGATGAATCCTACATGGTCATGATGTACAATCTTCTTGATGAGTCTTTGGATTCTGTTTGCTAGTATTTTGTTAAAGATCTTAGCATCCGTGTTCATCAGGGATATTGGTCTGTAGTTTTCTTTCTTTGTGTTGTCTCTCCCTGCTTTGGGTATCAGGGTGATATGTGCCTCGTAGAAGCTGTTTGGGAGTGTTTCTGTTTCTTCTATTTCCTGGAAGAGCTTGAAAAGGACTGGCAGTAGGTCCTCCTTAAAGATTTGGTAGTGTTCACTAGTGAATCCATCTGGACCTGGGCTTTTGTGTTTGGGAAGACTTTTAATTACTGTTTCTATTTCCTCAATGGTGATAGGCTTATTCAGGTATTGGAGGTCTTCTTGTTTCAGCCGTGGGAGGTTATAGGACTTCAGGAATTGATCCATTTCTTCTAGATTCTCATGTTTCAGGGCATACAGGCTCTCAATGTAATCTCTGATGATCTTTTGGATTTCTGTGGTTTCTGTTGTTTTGTCACCCTTTTTATTTCTGATTCTGTTTATTTGGGTTCTCTCTTTCCCTGTCCTTACAAGTCTTGCCAATGGTTTGTCAATCTTGTTTATTTTTTCAAAAAACCAGCTCTTGGTTTCATTAATCTTTTGGATTGTTTTTTTGGTTTCCAACTCATTGATTTCCTCTCTAAGTTTTATTATTTCCTTTTTTCTGCCTGGGTTGGGCTCCTTTTGTTGGTCTTTTTCTAATGTCTTCAGCTGTGTAGTCAGGTTATTTATGTAGGCCCTTTCTTGTTTCCTGATGAATGCTTGCAGAGCTATAAACTTCCCTCTTAACACGGCTTTTGCCGTGTCCCACAAGTTCTTATAATTGGTGTCTTCATTTTCATTTGTTTCCAGAAATCTTTGGATTTCCTGTTTGATTTCTTCTATGACCCATTTGTTGTTCAGGAGTGAGCTGTTCAGTTTCCAGGTGTTTGGTTTGACTCCCTGTTTCTGTGTACGGTTAACTTCCATTTTGAGTGCATCATGGTCTGAAAAGATAGCTGACACAATTTCTATCTTTTTAATTTTATTGAGGTATGCTTTGTGGCTCAGCATGTGGTCTATCTTGGAGAATGTTCCATGTGCACTAGAGAAAAATGTGTATTCAGCTTTTTTGGCATGAAGAGCCCTGTATATATCCACTAGCTCTCTTTCTTCCATTTCTTCCTTTAGGGCCAATATTTCCTTGGTGAGTTTCAGTCTTGTTGATCTATCCATCGTTGATAGAGCAGTGTTGAAGTCTCCAACTATTATTGTGCTACTGTTAATGTCTTCTTTGAGGTCTTTTAGCAGTTGTTTTATGTATTTTGCTGACCCCTCGTTGGGTGCATATATGTTTAGTAGTGTAATTTCTTCTTGGTGTACATACCCCTTAATTAATAAGATGTGGCCTTCGTTGTCCCTTCTAACCTTTTTAATGGCAGTCATTTTTAATGTCTGGACTCCACAGTTTATCAGAGCCCTGCCCAAGAGAAAAGCCAATCTCAAGTCCAGCATGTCGGAGCCCCACCCAAGAGAGAAGCTGATTTCAAGGCCACGGCGTATGCATGGCTCCACGGCTAAAATCACTGGCCTTCCATGGAAGTGCAGCTGGGGTCCCTTTCCCCACCTCTGTCCCATGCAGAAAGCCTGGTGGACCGGGCCATGAACTGCCCCCAGGCTGTCAGCCATGATCCAGAACACAGACATACGGGGCAGAGCTGCTTTGCAGCCACGTGGTATCTCCCCATTTTTTGATGGGGTTGGCTGTTTTCTTCTTGTTAAATTCTACCTACCAGTGTCTGATATACCATGGATATTAACCCTTTATCAGATAGGCATTGGATGAATATTCTATCTAAGTGAAATTAGTCAGAAGCAAAATGATAGATATAAAATGACTGCATGCATTAGTGTGATATAAATATATAACAGTGTTCTACTAATTTTGGGAAGTGGTAATGCCACACTAAAACTGAGCATTGAATGTATCACGGGGATTGACATGATAATCCCCCAAATGTGTGCAGGGCAAGCCACAGTGTGTAAGAGAAGGGGGAGGGGATAGGAGTGAGAGAGAGAAAGAGAGAGAGAGAGTGCCTGCTTTAGAGGCAGGCTGAAGGAGTGAATCTGGGGACATTGGTGGAGCGAATAGGGCACTGGTGGAGGGACAGGTGCTGGAATACTATAAATAACTGCTGAAACCCAATCATGAACATCTTTGTAACTGTATATCTCAATTTTGTAAATCAAAGTGAATAAACATTTCTGGAAAAAAATAAGTCTACCTTAAAAAAGAAATAAAAAGTTAAATAAACAGAAAGAAAAACATAAAAATAGCTACCTCTGCATCTTAGAGTCCACAATCAAATTAACTTGATTTGAGTTAATCAAATCAAGTTCAATAAAGAACTACTTAATAAAATATTATGTTTCTAAAATTCTGTGACAATAATAATTCAGATAACAGGGGTATCTAATAATTAAATAATTTTGCTATCTACAACAGAAGAGTTCATGAGGATTAAAATAAACTAAGATTCGGACTACCTCAGCTTACTATTCCGTGTTCAAAAGACAGTTGCAGTGTTGGCATGAGAGTTGACATATGGGCGCATCTATAGACTCCTTAGGTTTTTGTGAATCTCTATCACAATATTATCCTCATCATTTTCATTCTGGAATTTTTATCTACTACTTTAAATTAGATAGCAAATTCCAGAAATGAATACTTTAAAAAAATACATTCATGACAACACTTCCGTTTTGAAACTTTTCATAGATTAAATAAAACACCCTTCAATAGCTGCGAGATAAGAAGAATCTTATCAGACACAGAACTGTCTGATGAGCTGCCACTTCAGTTCTTGAAAATAAGTCATTCAGAGCCAGCAAGGCCTATGATGCTCCAAATGAAATGCTAAACTAGGATGTATTTCTTGTCTTCAGTGAAAATGAATGTAGAGAGCCCCTCAAAGGATGCAATTTTCCTTGAATGTTATTATGGAGTACCTTCATTTTTTAGAAAAGGATTTCTTCCTACTTATGTAGTAACTATAGTCTCATTTTGGTTCAATGCCCTATCAAGCTCCCTGGAATGATTATAAAGTTACACCTCTACAAGCTCTTTTACACAATATACCTGCCAGAGAAATCAATGACAGTGTTGAAATTCATCTTGCACAATCTATGAAATAGGGACTATACAACCATGTCAACACATTACAGTATATATTTCCTTTTTTTCCCTTGTCCCTCTAAATTTGATGGAATTTCAGAAGGGACAGTGTGCTTTCCAAAGGGCGGGTTGCTTTTTCTCTTTAAAGTCAGCAAAGATGCTGAGTGTTTTCCGCTGTTTTGCCATTATTTAAACTCATTTTAGACATCTAGCCACATGACATGCATCACTAGAGATTTGTTCTTAAAAGCCCTTTATCTGAAGTGTTTCTCTAGGCAGCTCTAGGTAAGTTTAGACATTTCAAAGTCAGTTTTAAAATATCATTGTACAAAAACCCAAAAAAGCAATCTTAAAAAAAATAATTTTAATAGCTCGATAACCAACCAACCAGTTTCATGAAATCTCCTAAATGCCAGGTTTTCTTCAATTATTTCTAGAAATGTAATCATACACCCTTGAACTACACACAAATCATTTTCTTTCCTTCAAAAGAAGGTAAACAACAAAATTCCCTCTTTTCCTCCTATTCAATCTATAACTCACTGTTTATCTTCTCTACCATTCCGTTTATCATTCCATTAAACTGTTCTTACTCTATAACTCACTGCTTATTTTATTTTCTTTTATCATTCTGTTTACCATTCCATTAAAACTGCTCTTGCTCTTCCCTTGACATGCGAAGGCCTAATCCAATGTCATTTTCCAAACTTGATCACTCGAGTATTTGATTCTGTTAATCTCTATCTCCTTGGAACTATTCCCTCTTCTTCTCTCTCCTAGCTGGCACTATTTCCTCCCAATTTTTCTTTAATACATCACATATTTCCACTTGCTTTTCAAGCTTGTGTACCCTCTTAAACACTATCTTACTTGTTTGACTTTCTTTGTTTGCTTATTCCTTCCCTAAAGAAGTCTGTGTTATCTCTCAAACACATTTACCCTTTTTCCTCTCACATCTTTCTAAGCAAATTTCATTCAATAAAAAGTATTCTGCCTCGCTACTTTATATATACATATCACATATATAACATATATATATATATCACATATTTCCTACTGAGATATTTCCTTCCCCAAATAATTACTGAGATTCCTTGAGTTGGCCTTGCTCCCCTCTACTCAGCAATTTTTTCTCATACTCCCTCTCCCTCTACCCTCTTTTCACGGCAGAGCCTGGCAAGCTACCTGTGTCGTATTTGATAAGCCAAAACCAGTAGCAATTATAGACTCATTCCCATGACCTTAAGGAATGGTTTGAGGCTCTTAATGTTCCTGGTGTGAGCAAATACCCTTGGGATACATACACTAGCACATGAAAGGACGTATGGAGATGTTACTGGTGCCCGCTAGAGCAAATCGATGAACAATGGGAAGACAAGTGATACAAGTGAAGTGATACTCCCTCTACCTCCTTTCCTCTCCCTTCCTTTATACTCTTTTTTCTCTCATTCTCCCTTGTTCTCTCTCATACTCAGAGTTAAGCCTCAGGTATAAGAACTTTGAAAACAGAATCATACAGGGACACTATAAAATCCATTTCCTTATAAAGTCTGATTATAACACTGATGGAGGAAAGTTGACACTGCTGGCAGGATTGGTGATAGAACGCTGTATATCACAAACTCAACTATGAATAATTTTGTAACTCAAGGTGCTTGATAAAATAAAATTTTAGAGAAGAAAATAAATAATTAAAAACTATGAGTATAGGGGGCCGGAGCGATAGCACAGAAGGTAGGGTGTTTGCCTTGCACGCAGCCAACCAGGGTTCGATCCCCGGCATCCCATATGGTCCCCCTGAGCACCGCCAGGAGTAATTTCTGAGTGGAGAGCCAGGAGTAACCCCTGAGCATTGCCAGGGGTGACCCTAAAAGCAAAAAAAAAAAAAAAAAAAAACTAAGTATGTATGCACATGTGGATTCCATCTGAATGCACTCATTTAATCCAAAGTAGAGATAAAGCCTAGAGTTTACACATTTTCCTCAAACATGTTGACCTTTCCAGCTATTTTTTTGGATAAGCAAGAATATCTTTATGTATTTCCCTTTCTCTTTCTCTTTTCCTTCCCGTCCAGACTATGGATTACAGAACATACATTAAAGGGTTGTCATGTGTATCTTTCTGCCTATATTTAATGCTCAGTTCTGGGTTGGTATTAGAACTTTCGACAATTGTTAGCACACTGTTCCATTTTCTGTCTTATCTAGCCTCTGACTCCCACACATTTGTGATAATTTCTACCTTTGACTAGACCTCCTGATACATGTTTCACTTGACCTTGGATATTGGTATCATAATATGTACATATATATTTATGTCATGCAAATAAATGCAGTCATTCTGTATCTGTCTCTCTCCTTCTGGCTAATTTCACTCAACATAATCTTCTCTATGTCCATCCATTTATAGGCAAATTTTATAACTTCATTTTTCCTAACAGCTGCATAGTATTCCATTGTGTAGATGTACCAAAGCTTCTTTATCCAGTCATTGATTCTCGGGCACTCTGGTTGCTTCCAGATTCTGGCTACTGTGAATAATGCTGCTATAAACATAAAAGTAGGGATGAGGAATTGGGGATGTTGGTGGTGGGAGATGGTACTGGTGGAGGGATGGGTGCTGGAACACTGTATGACCAAAACCCAAATATGAACTTTTTAATTGTATATCTTTGTAATTGTATATCTCACAGTGGTATAATAAAATACTTAAAACAGGGGCTGGAGCGATAGCCCAGCGAGTAGGGCGGTTGCCTTACGCAGCCGGCCTCTGCCGGCCTGGGTTCGATCCCCAAAAAGGCAAAAAAAAAAAAAAAAACCAAACACAAGGTCAATAAAAAGGAAAGAAGAGAAAAAAAAAGAATATCTTGACAAATAAAACCTGAATTTCACAAATCAGAAACAGTATAAAAAGATGTCTTAAAGTTGAACCTTACATCTCTAAGGGAAAACTAAGACTAAGAGACTTTTTTTGTTTCCCTCTATTTTGTTTGTTTGGGGATTTTGGTTTTGGGGCAGGGAATTATGTGACCCCAGGAATTCAATCCCTAGACTTTCACGTGCAAAGTATGCACTCCAATCCTGTGAGCTATCTCCTGATCCATCCCTGACTTTTGAACATATTATAAGAATGTTGTATCTGATTCTGCTCTGTCAGAGCATCTTCACATAAAATTTCCATGACAGAAGACCATTCTCATGGAAATTCTCCTAAAAGTATTATGTTCCTCTTCAATGCTCTATGACTGACAGAGAGCTGACCTCCAGAAAAATCAGTTTTTAATGTTATTTAATGTTAGATAATTTGATATGTTATTTAATTAGACATGTTTAATATGTTGATGAAAATTTTTTTCTATTTTGAGTCACATCCTGCCATGCTCAGGGGTTACTTCTGGCTCTGCAGTCAGGAATTACTCCTAGTGGTGCTTAGGGGACTGTGGGAGTTTCAGGAGTACAACTTTGTGCCTCTTCAAAGTATATGGTACCACACCACTAACATCGCAAAAGTACCACTGACCCTCTATTATTGTCCATTGGATTTGCATCTCCCTCAAACCTTTCTCCCTTCTTCCACTCTGTTAAGAGCAGCTCTTCAGTCTGAATCCATGGTTTGTTTTCATTGGATCCAGTTTTATTGATGTGTTTCTCTATATCCAAGAATGCTTGATATTCATCTTTCTTCATATGATTTACTTCACTTATGCAGATTCACTCACTCCAATCTCATCCATGTTGTTGCAGAATTCTAGCTGTCATTGTTCTTATGGTTGAGTAATAATCTATTGCACACATAGTTCATATATTAGCATGTATGTACATTGCTATAAAAAACACATTTTATTTTTTTTTAACTCATCTGTCATTAAACATTGGACTGTTTCCATATCTTAACTATTAAAAACAGCACAATGGGGGCCGAAGCGATAGCCCAGCGGGTAGGGCGTTTGTTTGCCTTGCCGGCCGGCCCATGCCGGCCTGGGTTCGATCACCAGCATCCCATATGGTCCCCCGAGCACAGCCAGGAGTAATTCCTGAGTGCAAAGCCAGGAGTAACCCCTGAGCATCGCCGGGTGTGACCCAAAAAAGCAAAAAAAAAAATAAATAAATAAATAAATAAAAATAAAAAAAATAAAAAACAGCACAATGAACATACATATAAATACATCTTTTCCTACTATTTTTGTGTTGTTTAAATGCTTCAACAAGAAGACTTATAGAAGACCAACAAGCACATGGGGAAGGGGAGAATGCTCATCATGACTTATTATCAAGAAATTACTTCATTCCTATATCAAAAGGGGCAGAAACAACAAATTGGGGGGGAGGTGGTATGGAATATAGAACTCATACATATTAATAGGAAGCTAAATTGGCTCAGCCTTTTTAAAAAAGCAGTATAAAATTCTTCTCAAAAATTTAAAAAATGGTTCTACCAAATTAACTAAATAAATGCAAAAGGCCTCTTTCATACTATTAAAAGCTAATTTGCAACAAAGTTCCACCTATTCCAACTTAAAGGATGCCCACCAAAATTTACATACCCATTTTCTTTCACACATGCATCATTTTATGTAGTTAAGTTACCCGTTGTTTGAGGAGTTTTACTGCCTATAAGATATAATCAAGGAGAAGAATAAAATATTTCTTATCCCAGTAAACAAGTTCATATTTTTATGGATTGACCCTAGAAAGGTGGAATATGGAAATGATTCTGACACCTAGCAATATAGAATCTTTATCTTTCAAAATTCTCTGATCTTTAAGTTAATTGAGTTTCTAATTGCCAGGAGAAACAAAAAAAGTTTAACTGCATTTTAAATTTCTAGGTTTTTATTATGCTTACAAACAAAATGTATTTGTGAATATAAATATATATTTAGGCATACATACACATTTACATTTGTGACATTTTACTGAATTTCTATGTATACTCTATATTCTCTGAGAACTTGACATACAATCAGATATATTGCTTAAGAAATAAATTTTACTCTGTCCTATTCAGTGAAAATCCAAAATGGAAAAAAGACCAAAAGTTAGAATATAAAAGGCACAGGAAAATGCAGTGCAAAAGCCAGAATTCATTATAATTGAACACAGAGAAACTTAATGCCCATTACAGACAGGAAGCAGGGAACTAGCTAATGAATGTGGTTGTGCTTAGAACAGACTTCACACTCTCTAATGAACAATTACCTCTTATAGCTCATGCTAGAAAAGAGTTCCCTTTTGCCTTCCAGTTTAACTTCTCCACTGAAGAGTACATTTGTTTTTTCTGCCCTTAACCTTTTAAGCCAAATGGATATTAAAGCTTTTTAATGCTTTCTCTGAAATCAAGAACATTAATGTTACAACAAAACATCTGGGCATGTGTCTCTGTCCTCAAAGATTTTTTCCAATTCCTTTTCCCTCTCTTTTATCTCTATTACTTGCTAATTAACATGTGAAAGAGTTCCTTTATTTAAAATGACTTTCTGAGATTATATATACTGACTCAATTAAACAGATACGTTAATAACTCAAATCTCAGAACTTTATTAAGGCCGATAGAGGGAGAGATGCAGATTAGAGGTTATAGTATCATCTATTTTGAAAAAGAAAATGCATGAAAATGAAATTTTAACTTGCATTAAATAGGATTGGCAATTTGCCTATAGAATCATTTTTCTCTGGGAGGATTCTTATGCTTCAAATAATTTAAAATTGGAAAAGGAGCATTAACTGTATTAAGGTAGACAACCCAAATTATAATAGTTATAAGATTTTTAATTTCTCAATTTCTAAAATGGCCACTTTTACTGCTTTGCCAATCATCATCTCTAAATTTTCCTTTTTTTCCTAGTTCTGTGTCAAAACAACTAGTATTGCTGCACAATGAATGAATATTCCAAAAAATTCCAGATTAGCAGCAAGTTAGCAAGTTTTTTATCTTGCTGTCGAACTAGCAATAATAGGCTTAAGAAACAATCCAATACTTCCTATAATATCACGATTCATCAAGTATTTATGCATGGCATACAAACCTTAAAGTGACCACACACACACACACACACACACACACACACACACACACACACACACAAAATCTACTTCTGGTGCTCCAGTTTGTAATCGCCTCTTCAGTTCAGTACAGACCAGTTGCAAGTTTGTTCACATTACATAACCTAAGCAGACTGGAGTAAGAAAGTCTCTTTGCTGTTTGGATAAAGAAGACATCCAAGTAAGGGAAGCATGTGACAAGTGGGAGGCTCCCGGCCAATAACTAGTAAGAGACCTCTGTACTCAGTAATACATCCTCAAGGAAAGGTATCCTGCCAACTTCAATTACTTTGTAAGTAAATTCTTCCCCAGATGAGGAACTGGTGAGAAGCAGTACATCAATACTTTGGTTATATCCATGAGACCCTGGGCAGAAGGGTTCAACTACACCAAGCCAAGTTCCCAACCCACTAAAATTATCAGCTAACAAATTTGTGTCATTTTAAGTTGAGTTTGCATAAATTACTAAGCAGCAATAGAAACCTAACAGAGTTAGAAATAAAGGAGAGAAATGTAAGAATGAAATATGTTGAATTATATTTTACTAAATAGAAAGAGAAATATAGACTCCTCTACCAAAGATTGAATAACCAGCACAAACATTGAACATGAATTGTTGAAAACAAATTCTCTTTGAGGTGCAACTGCTGAAAGAATAAAGACTAATGGTATAACATGGAGAAATCAGAGAATTTGTTTCTACTTAATAATATGAAATAAATATATATGCTGTTTAAGACTAAAGTAGTAAACACTAATAATGATGAAATCTTTACAAGGACCTCAAGCTCAGAGATAAATAGGAAGATGTAAAGGCAGGTACAGGTCAACAATAACCACAAGAAAGCACGGGGCCGGAGGCGATAGCCCAGCGGGTAGGGGCGTTTGCTTTGCATGAGGCCGGCCCATGCCGGCCGGGGTTCGATTCTCGGCATCCCATATGGTCCCCCTGAGCACCGCCGGGAGTAATTCCTGAGTGCGAAACCAGGAGTAACCCCTGAGCATCGCCGGGTGTGACCCAAAAAGCAAAAAACAAACAAAAAAAAATGGCCAGAGATGGGGCGGCAGAGCCACAGTATAGAGGATAAAGGGTTTAAAAAAAAAAAAAGAAAGCAGTACCAACATTCTGAAGAAAAAAAATGAAACAAATATTTTTCACAGCCTCAGTATTAAATTTTCTAAACAGTCCTGTAAGTATAGAAAATACATCCCTAGGTGGATGACATTGAAAAAAAAATGTGTGAAACACAGAATAGAATCAGAAGGAGTTTTAACTAAACACAGTAAAATTTTCAAACCAAATAAAACAAAACCATTTATCTTGCTAAGGGTTTTCATCAAGAAAATTTGATATAAACTGGAAATTTATAAAGTTTTTTTAATTTGTTGTGCTGAACTGCGTGAATTAAAGTAGCTCTCCAAAATGACAATTAGACATAGTTCAAAAGCTCTTTTGTTTCTTAAGGAAGTTTTGGATTAAGGCTGAAGAGATAGTACCTGGGTATAGAACACTTCCCCGAACACAATCAACAACAGGTTCCATCCCCAGGATCAAATATGGTCCTCTGAGCACCTCCAGGAGTGATCCTCGAGTGCAGAACCAGGAGTATGCCCTGAGTACAACTGTGTGTGGCCCCAAAACAAATATAAATAAAATTAAACTACTTTTTAAAAAAAAAAAATCTGGATTAGTGGGTTCTTTTCTAGTACTATAGACAGATAATGAGTAATAGAGTTTCACGACTATTATAGTCACCATTCTAATGTGACTAAAACGTTTTACTCCAGTGCCTCAACAATGTCTTTCTGCCCAGAAAGCATACTTTATAAGATGGTATGATCTAAGAAAGTGCACCAGAGTCAGATACTGGTAATTTATAGGAAATCACAATAAGTCTGAGTATCTTGTTAGTTCCAGAGATAGAAGTGAGAGCAGAAATGAAAACTGGTAAGCAGAGAAAATGGGTGACTAAGAGGATCAAGCAGATGGAAGAATCACGTATCTAATGTGACCACATATCAATTGTCTCCAGAGCTACTTTTGTCAGGTTCTACAAACACTTAATCAGAGAATAACCTCCTCAATTGCCCTGTCTCCAGTTCTTTACTCAAAGAAAAGAAAGGAAAGAAAAATAAATCCACTGGAATTCCAATGAATACTCTTTCCTCTGTTACCTCCCTCAATACTACTGGATTCACAGCTTTCAGAATGTCGTACATGGTGTACATAGCATGCTCACCCAGAAAACAGTAAGAGCTTCAAGCCTCCTACTACTATATCCAGTTACAGTCATGTTTTTCGTTCACAACAAAAGTAAACATTGCTGAGGGATTTGAGTGTTTTCAGTGCTCTAGGACTTATCATCAAAAGGATACTTCCTAGGAAGTCAAGCACTTACTGATTTCTCTCAGTCAATGTAGTATATAATAAAAAAAAACACTTCTCCCCCACAGACACTTTACCTCATTGTGTGGACAGTTATTGACTACTTCATGATAGGTGAACAGTTGAATGTAACTAGTGAAGATTTATGTTTTGTACACTGAAATGAGAAATGATTTGTCAACAGAAAATGAATTGTAGAAATTAGATGTAAGAAGCTGCAGAGTGTTTTTATGGTGTACTAATGATATCAGCAAAAACCACATCATATCCCAATTTATTCTTTTCTATGTTTGCTCACTTCCTGCTCTTAGCTTGAATTACTCGCGCTGCTTATTTTGGTCCCCAAATCACTTTATGATTTCCAAGAATCTTGATCATGTCCATTAACTCTAGTGTTCCCTTAAAATAAGACATAGTTCTGTCCCAAACTTAGAACTGATCATTATATTGCTTTACTGAAATTACTTGTGAAATGTCACTGATTACATCTTTATAGAAAAAGTATATAGCAAATATAGTAAAAGACTCTCCGTCTTAGAAAAGGTTCTAGGTCTTTGTATTCTTGAAGGCAGGTTTGACACTAATGGTATTTCCTTCTTTAAATCTTTATTTCTATTACATTGCTCCTGTCTGGTTGTTCTCTTACTCTTCCTGCTTTAAGGTCTATTGTATACGACCCTCTTATCTACTAAATGCTTTCCAAGGAGTCCTCACTTCATTCTTGAGGTTCAGAATTCATGCCTAATGCATAAGCTATCAGGATAACCCTACAGTCTATATATTTTGCTAAAAACATTCATTGAGTTATCTAATGGACACTGTTTCTGAAAATTATAGCTGAGAATCAATGAGAATTGCAGATATCACATGCCAAAAACTTAAATTTCTTTTTCCCCATAATCAATCTCACAGTTGTATTTTAGGTGAATAATACTATTAAAAATGAAAATAACCAAACCAAATATTTAAATTTATTAGATTCCAAGTCCCAGTCTACTTAGCTTTTGGGGTGTAGGCAGATCCAATAGGTTTTAGAGGCTACTCATGATTTTTTTTAATTAAACATTTTATTATACCACCGTGAGATATACAATTACAATGTTATTCATGTTTGGAGGTTTCAGTCACATAGTGTTCCAGCACCCCCCCCTCAACCAGTGCCCATTTCCCACCACCAATGTCTCCAATTCCCTCCCCCT
This sequence comes from Cryptotis parvus, assembly GCA_021461705.1. NCBI lineage: Eukaryota > Metazoa > Chordata > Mammalia > Eulipotyphla > Soricidae > Cryptotis > Cryptotis parvus. Next base: position 560,307 of record JAJIBD010037915.1, read on the forward strand.
CCCATAGCCTGCCTAAATGGCGGGTTCTTTATCTCTTTTCTTTCTCCCTCTCTCTCCCTTCCTTCTCCCACACATTGTGAGTTGCACTACATACACCTTGGAAGCCATCATGTGCATTTTTTTGGCCTGTATTTAATGCTCAGTTCTATGTTGGTATCAGACCTTTCGACATTTATTCACACATGTTTCCCTTCTTTGTCTTACCTAACCTCTGACTCCCCACGTTTATGTGTAATTTCCACTTTTGGTAAGACCACTTGATATATTTATGTCATGTAAATAAATGCAGTCATTCTATGTCTCTCTCTTTCCTTCTGACTAATTTCACTCAACATGATCCTTTCCATGTCCATCCATTTATAGGCAAATTTCATAACTTCATTTTTTCCTGACAGCTGCATAGTATTCCATAGTGTAGATGTACCACAGTTTCTTTATCCAGTCATCAGTTCTCGGGCATACTGGTTGTTTGCAGGTTCTGGCTATTGTGAATAGTGCTGCTATGAAAATAACAGTGCGGATTGTGTTTCCACTGTGTGTTTTGACTTCCCAGGGTATATTCCCAGGAGTGGTATGGCTGGGTCAAAAGGGAGCCCAGGAGGTCTTGTCAAAGGTGGAAATTATCACAAACATGTGGGAGTCAGAGGCTAGGTAAGACAGAAAATGGAACAGTGTGCTAACAATTGTCGAGAGGGTACTAATACCAACCTAGAACTGAGCATTAAATGCAGGCAAAAGATACACATGACAACCCTTTAATGTATGTTCTGTAATCCATAGTCTGGGCGGGAAGGAAAAGAGAAAGAGAGATAAAGGGAAAGAAATAAAGAACCTGCCATGGAGGAGGGCTGTGGGAGGGGGAGGGAACTGGGACGTTGGTGGTGGGAGATGGGCACTGGTGGAGGGATGGGTGCTGGAACACTGTATGACCAAAACTCAAATATGAACTTTTTAATTGTATATCTTTGTAATTGTAATAAAAAAAAAAAACATAAAAAGGGGAGGTCAATTTCTAGTCTTTGGAGGAATGTCCATATCGTTTTCCAGAAAGGTTGTACAAGTCAACATTCCCACCAACAATGTATGAGAGTCCCCTTTCTCCCACATTCACGCCAGCACTTGTTGTTTTTACCCTTTTGAATATGGGCCAGTCTCTGTGGTGTGAGGTAATATCTCATTGTTGTTTTGATTTGCATTTTTCTGCTGAGCATCACTAATGCTCCCCATTTTCTGGAGGGTTTTAATCATGAATGGGTGCTGGATTTTGTCAAATGCTTTTTCTGCATCTATTGATAGGATCATATAGTTTTTATTTTTTCTCTTATTGATATGATGTATTATGTTGATCAATTTGCGAATGTTGAACCATCCTTGCATTCCTGGGATGAATCCTACTTGGTCATGGTGTATAATCTTTTGATGATTCTTTGGATTCTATTTGCTAGTATTTTGTTGAAGATCTTAGCATCTGTGTTCATCAAGGAGATTGGTCTGTAATTTTCCTTCTTTGTGTTGTCTCTCCCTGCTTTGGGTATCACGGTGATGTGTGCCTCGTAGAAGCTGTTTGGGAGTGTTTCGGTTTCTTCTACTTCCTGGAAGAGCTTGAACAGGACAGGCAGTAGGTCCTCCTTAAAGGTTTGGTAGAATTCAGCTAGTGAACCCATCTGGACCTGGGCTTTTGTGTTTGAGCAGACTTTTAATTACTGTTTCAATTTCCTTTATGGCCGATAGTTTTATTCAGGTATTAGAGATCTTCTTGTTTCAATCGTGGGAGGTTATAGGATTTCAGGAATTTATCCATTTCTTCTAGGTTCTTATGTTTCGTGGCATACAGGTTCTCAAAGTAATCTTTGATGATCTTTTGGATTTCTGTCTTTTCTGTTGTGATATCACCATTTTCATTTCTGATTCTGTTTATTTAGGTTCTCTCTTTCCCTGTCCTTACAAGTCTTGCCAGTGGCTTGTCAATATTGTTTAATTTTTCAATGAATCAGTTCTTGGTTTCATTAATCTTTCGGATTTTTTTTTGTTTCCAGCTCGTTGATTTCCTCCCTAAGTTTTATTATTTCCTTCCTTCTGCCTGGGTTGGGCTTCTTTTGTTGGTCTTTTTCTAATATTTTCAGTTGTGAAGTCAGGTTATTTATGTGGGCCCTTTCTTCTTACTTATGAATGCTTGCAGAGCTATGAACTTTCCTCTTAACACAGCTTTTGCTGTGTCCCACAAGCTCCGATAGTTGGTATCTTCATTGTCATTTGTTTCTAGGAATCTTTGGATTTCCCTGTTTGATTACTTCTATGATCCATTTGTTGTTCAGCAGTGAGCTGTTCAATTTCCAGGTGTTTGATTTGACTCCCTGCTTCTGTGTATGGTTAACTACTATTTTCAGTGCATCATGATCTGAAAAGATAGCTGACACAATTTCTATCTTTTTTATTTTGTTGAGGTATGCTTTGTGGCTCAGTATATGATCTATCTTGGATAATGTTCTATGTGCACTGGAAAAATGTGTATTCAGCTTTTTTGGGATGAAAAGCCCTGTATATATCCACCAGCTCTTTTTCTTCCATTTCTTCCTTTAGGGCCAATATTTCCCTGGTGAGTTTCAGTCTCGTTGATCTATCCATAGTTGATAAAGTAGTGTTGAAGTCTCCGACTATTATTGTGCTACTGCTAATGTCTTCTTTGAGGTCTATTAATAGTCATTTTAAGTATTTTGCTGTCCCCTCGTTTGGCGCATATTTGTTTAGTACTTTGATTTCTTCCTGGTATACATACACCTTAATTATTAAGAAATGGCCTTCATTGTCCCTTTTAATCTTTTTCTGCTTGAAGTCTATATTGTTAGATACTGAGTATGGCCACACCCGCCTTTTTGGAGGAGTTGTTTGTGTGGAGAATGGTCTTCCAGCCTTTGACTTTGAGTCTGTGTTTGCTCTGATTATTCAGATGTGTTTCTTGTAGGCAACAGAATGTTGGATTCAGTTTTTTAATCCATTTTGCCACCCTGTGCTCTCTTAATTGGTGCATTTAGACCGTTGACATTGAGAGATATTATTGTCATTGGATTTTGTGCCATCTTTCTGTTTAAACTTGTTGTGTTTTTGGGTTGTCTTATTTTACAATAGACCCTACGATCCTTTTTAAAGTTGGTTTTGAGTCTATGAGTTTCCTGGGTTGTTGTTTATCCATGAAGTTGTGTATGTTTCCTTCACATCTGAAAAGTAAGTCTAACTGGGTAAAGAATTCTTGGTGAAGCCTGAAGTTCATTGAGTCTTATCACAATATCCCACCATTGTTTTCGGGCTTGGAGTGTTTCATCTGAGAAGTCTGCTATAAATCTCAGGGATGCTCCTTTGTATGTGATTTCCTTCTTTGATCCTGCTACTTTCAGTATTCTATCTCTGTCTATCGTTTTTGCCATTTTAATAAGGATGTGCCTTGGAGTATTCTTATTGGGGTTTCTTTTATCTGGTGTTCTACGGGCCTCCTGTATCAGGGAGCATGCTTTCTTCAGTTCAGGGAACTTCTCAGCTATGATGGCTTTGACAGTTTCTTCTTCATCAGGGTTTTCTTCTTGCCCTTCTGGGACCCCAATGATGAGTATGTTGCTCCTTTTGGCTTCGTCCCAATTTTCTCTGGTAGTCTGTTCGTTGATTGTGAGTCTTTTTTTTCCATCTTCTGATGTTGTCTATAGAATCTCTGAACCTCGTCTTCGAGATCACTAATTCTTTCTTTAGTAGCTGTTACTCTGCTTTGGAGGCCTTCCCCTGTGTTTTTCAGTTCACTTACCTCATTTTTAATATCTGTCATTTCTGCTTTTACTTTGGTCTGAAATTTACTCAATTCTGCTCTCATGTCCTCTTGTATTTTATTGACTTTGTATTCCATTGTTTCTTTGAGTTCCTTGTGAATCTTTAACAGTTCCTTCCAAACCTCCTTTTCAGAGAGGTTATATAGCTCATCCTTATTGCTTGACTCATCTGTATTAGTGACTTAAATCGTAGAGCTTTATATGCCTAATAAGCAATATAAAGTAAATTAATTAGTGCATGCTAATGGAGCAGACTTGGGGGATGGGTGGGAAACTAGGGACTTTGGTGGAAGTAAGGGCACATTGGTGGTTGGACTGGTGTTGGCATATTGAATACCTGAAACAACTGTATTGTGAACAACTTTGTAAATTATGGTGTTTCAATAAAGTTAAAAAATTAAAAACAAAAAAAAAACAGTAGAATGAAAAAAAAAAAAAAAAAAAAAAAAATCGTAGAGCTTGAAGGAATTCTGCGTTGCTTTGCCATAATTACTATCATAGGTTGAAAATGTGTCCTCTGGGTGACTAGTTAATAGAGTTAGTAGGTGCCTGAATTACTCTGCAGTTAGGGATGTATCGCAAAGAATATAGGGGCAAATGCTCAATAGTATCTCTGGTAGATAGATATTTACTTCGCACAGATGCACTAGCGCCCTCACAGTTTTGAATTTTGGAGTGTCGATGGGTGGTTCGGGAGTCAGGGGGTCGGGGTGGAGGTAGTCCAGTGGAAGATCCGAAGAAGCTGGGTGTGGTTTGGTCCCCTTCTCAAAGTTCCAGCCCTTTATCCTGGAAATGAGTGTCTTGGGCCTGCCCGCCAGGGGAACACACCTGGTGGGGATAGAGGGGAGGTATTGGGCATCTGGGCAGATGGCATCAGTAGGGCGGTCTGAGGAAGCTGGGTGTGGCTTGGTCCCCCCTCTCAAACTTCCAGCTCTTTATCCTAGAAAGGAGTGCCTCAGGGCCTGTCCACAGGAACGCACCTGGTGGGGGAGAGCAGGGAGCTCCTGGGCTCGGAGTGGATGGTGTCAAGGGGAGGCTACTCATGATTTGGTGCTTAATACGGTTCACTCCCAAATGGTGCTGGGGGGGTTAGGGGTGGCAACAGTGATGGAAGCAAGCAAGTACCATGTTTTTCCACAACAAAACCTGGGCTTCCTGTATGCATTATAAACCTCTGGCCTATCGCCCTGCCCCTTAATTACTCGTTAATCTAGTATACCTCATTATTTCTCAGCAACCTTAATTTAGATGTCATTTACTTCTTTCCCAGATTTCAGCAGGTGTCCCTGACATTTTCTTCACTTCAGTGTTGCCTACCTCAAATCCATCGTACAGTTCAATACCAACAAAGTTTTCCCAAGCTTCTAATATCATCAGGTTAAGCCCAGTATAAAATCCTACAATGGTTCACTTTTTGGAAATAACTCTTAGGAAATAGTGAAAGTTCTTTTTAAAATGAAAAATTACAATAATCTATCTCTTGCTTGCTGCTCTAAATCCCCTAGAATTACCCCCAAATATTCCCCCTTTCCTGATACTCAGACTCTATAAATCTTTGGGATGTCTTTTTTCAGTAACCATGACTTGGAATACAGTTAATGATAGGATTTTCTGCATACAATGTTCCATTATCACACTCTCCAACAGAGTGGATACACCAACGTCTCAGTGCCTTACCTTCATCCCCACACCATAGCTTCCCTTGTTTAGTTTAGTTATTTGAACCAATCCTCATGTTTTGTTGTCTTGGAAATTTTGTTATTCACTTTCTGTGTTTTTTTATATCCCTCATAAAATAGAGATTATTCTGTTTCTATCCCTGTTTTAACTTTGTTCTGCTTGATACTCTCCAGATACAACTACATATTTCATCTCTCAGACAAATGGAATAGAATTGAGAGCCCAGAGACAGATCCTCAAATATAATCCGCTAACCTTTGACAAAGACGCCAACAGCATAAAGTGGAGCAGGGATAACCTCTTCAAAAAAGAATGTCAGTTGTAAGCATGAGACATAAACTACAATAAACAAACTTTTTGATCTGCTTGTTGGGGCTGGAGAGACAGTACAGTGGATAAGGTACTTGTTTTGCACACATCTGCCTGGGTAGTCTCTGGTTTTCCCTAAGTACCAACAAGAGTAACTCCTGATTTCAGAGACAGGAATAACACCTGCTCATCTCTGAGTGTGGCTCAACTACAAAATAAACAAAAACAACTTTATTAATCCATTCTCAGCATTCACCATGTTTAATATGGAAGATGTATTTAAAAAATATTTTTAAATGAAACAGATGAAGGAAGGTTATGAGGATTTTAAAAGACTGTTATAAATTAAGTTTCCATTTGATTAATGAAAGATAAATGTAGCTGGAGAGTTAATGACCTAACAACTATGTTCTGCCTAAATTAAGCAAATTCTGGAGCTGCTGGACATCAATTAATAAAATGAAACCTCACCTTTAGAAAATCAATCTGCCCCATCAAGAACCAATTGATAAAATGGCCCCAAGATAACACTAATTCTGTTCTAATCACATCTTCTTATAAGAGATTGTTAACAGTAAGAAATTAAGTGAACAAAAAGCCTGAGGAAGGGTCTTGAACTTTAAGTAAAAACAGCACTAGTATTTGACTTCCTGAGGTCATTTTATCCATTTCATTTGTGACATTAAATCTGACTCATTCTAAACTAAAGCAGAGATTCTAAACTCAGTGTTGCACTATTATGAGTCATCTGTGCAGGTATGTTTGTATGGCTCATATATTTCTACATACTGCTTATTATTAGTGGAGCTTATTAACTAGAGTCTACTAATATCACTTCACCTGTATCACTTGTCTTCCCGTTGTTCATAGTTTTGCTCAGAGTGGGCACCAGTAGCATCTCCATACATCCTGTCACATGCTAGTGTAGCCCAAGGGCAACTGCTCACTCAGGAACACGAAGAGCCTCAAACCATTCCTTCAGGTCATGGGAATGAGGTGTATAATCAATCGTTACTGATTTTTGGCATATCAAGTATGACACGGTCAGCTTTCAAAGACTTTGCCATGCAGGTCGGATACTCTTGTAGTAGCCTCTCATCTCATGCATGTATTGATGAACCGGGAAAGAGCAGTTCTTCTTCTGGGTGGAGCTCTGACAAGCTGTGGAGTACGGATGTTGAAAATGGAAGCCCTCATGGTGTGGGGGTTCCTCTGGCTTCTTGCGAGGCTCTGCTGGGATGGCAGGCCAGGGCTAGAACTCTCCTTCCCTCCTATTGGTAGATATGAGTAATTTTATAGGAGCAATTCTTTCTTGTTATGTTATATATATATAGAAAGAATTGTTATGTTATATATATCTTGTTATGTTATATATATAATTTATATGTAACCTGTGATTAAAAATACAGGTTTATAAAAATATATATTATGCTCCCTTTTGTGCCTGTGAGGTATTGGAAGAGTTGAGGCCACATTCAAGTGTACTTAGGAATTCCTATTGGCTCAGTACTCAGGAGTCACTCCAGGCTTTTTTCAGGGGTTAAAGTAAATGTTTTATTCTCTTTGATATTTCTTCACATAAAATGAGAACTTCTTAGGCATTTTGGTGGGATAACTTTGGGGACACCCAGTGAGACTCAATAACTATTCCCCATTCTGTGCCCAGGAGCGACCTCTGACATCACTTGGGTACCAAATATGGTGCCAAGATTTTAATCAGGACTAGTTGCATGCAAGGCAATTTCTTAATTTATATACCATTGCTCCAGCCCCATTTTGTACTTTGTTCTAAGCCTTCCTCACCAAAATTATGCATATTTAAAATCATTACAATTAGTATTGGCTTTATTTTTTATTCCTAATTTCCAACCTAATAGACAACTTTGAATTCCTCCTCATTAGCTCAACACATCCAGAAGTAAATCCATCTTCCTATTCCTCCTGAAATAGGCTTCTTCACCAACTTGATTAATTTTATTTGAGTGTTTATAAACTTTTTTAAGCATCTCTCCTCCAACTTTAAATACTCTTGTCTCCAACACTATCAACAAATGCATATACATTCAGTTGCTTGATTAAATGTAACTCTAAATGGCATCTTAAGTTTATTTCTGCCACCATAGTTCAGATACTTGTTTCTAATCAGTACAACTTTTTCAGTGTACATTGTACTTTTTTCTAATCTACTCTTTTCTCTAATAGTATAACCTATACCAATTTCTTTATTAGGGGAGGAGTGGCCTCCCAAGCAGAGCTCCAGGGACCCAGGGACCATTCTTGGTAATACTCAACCAACCAGACAGAACCAACTAGGCTGGTTTAAAGAAATGCTGTTTTGGCCCATTGGTGCTTGAAAACCTCCATGGTTATATCCAATAGTACTTTGGGGGCACTGTGGTACCTGAGATCAAATTTGTAGTGTTGCACATGCCAGAGGTTCCAGAACTATCTCCCTGGCCTACTATATCATTCTGTAAACTAAGTATGTCAATGTAATAGCCTTCCAACTTCTCACCTTCAGGCTCTTTCCACTTCAGTCAATGCTACACATAGAGGTCAAAATAATCTTAATTGTGCTTACAAAACACAGTTCTAATTGTGGCACTTTGTGACTCTTTTAAGAATCTCAAATGAAGATGTCATGATTTCAAAGTTTTTGAGACTTATTAAATGCTTTCTTAATAAAACCTGCATGTCTTGTCATAGAATTCAGAGAAAAGAGATCATAAAATTTTTTGACGATCTTAATAATCATAAAATTAGTGATTTTTGAAAAAATAATTTAAATATCTTATGTAACACCCTGCCAAGATCTCTCCCCAAATAATTTGCCGTCATTTCTTTTTCATATTTTTAACATGTCCAAACATGAGTCAAATCAAACTAATTTTATTTTAAATCTATACCTTCATAATTATTTTTAAACTATTTCCTTTAAAATGTATTCATTTTTCTAAAGCTCCAGACCAAATGTTGCCTTTGAGTAATGTTTTCTTGATCCTTACAAATTTAGTAATCTTCTCTTCTCTAGACTTTCATAACTCTGCTTGAATGTTCCTTTTTTTTTCATTTAGAATTTACTCCTAGCTCTGTACTCAGGTATCACTTCTAGCAGTGCTTAAGGGAGCATATGGGATGGCCGGTAATGAACCCAGGTTAGGCATGTCAAGACAAATGACTTATCTAGCGTATTATCACTCAAGCCCCTTGAATAGTTTCCAAAAGGCATTAAAAACATTCTATCCTATATTGTAAACACCTTGTGTATATCCTGTCAGCTGGTTTTAACTTCCAAAAGATAAAGACCTCAGCTTATTTATTTATACCTCCCATGAATATTTTCCTCTAGAAAAAAATTATAAACTGTTTTCTCAGTTTTTAAAGCATTTATAGAAGTAAAAATATTATAATATTCAACTGAAATTTCACAATTTAATTTCACGTTTTAATAAAAAATACTATTTGTGGAAATAATAATTTTGGGGCCAGAGAGACAGACAACAGGGGGAGCTCTTGCCTTGCATGTAGCTGACCCAGGTTCTATCCCTGACATCCCATAAGGTCCCCAAGCACTTCCAGGCATAAAGCCTGAGTTCAGAAGCAGGAGAAACCCCTGAGCATCACTGGATGTGCCCAAAAACCAAAAATAAGGATTTCTAAATATAGACAATCTAAATATAGACAGATAAACCTCTGATGACTCAGAAAGAAATCTCCACAGAGGAATAAGATACAGATTAATCTGAAGTCATTCAGGCTAGGTTTGAATACGGTTCATTTCTTATGAGTGGTACAGCCATACAAAACTCTAAAATTCCAGGTGTCAAAGTTTTCATCTGAAAATGGAAACAGTGTCTATATTTGGATAACACTCCTACAACATAGTACGAACTCGAAAAAACGACTCTTTCCCTCTCCATTTCTTACTGGCATTGGGGGAGAGGGAAGTTAACTAATGTTCTGGGCTAATTTTAATTCAAAATACAAGCAAATCCAAAATGATTGGAAACCTCTCAACACATTTCAAAATGGCGTTTCTAGGAGAAAGTAAAATGAGATCATTAGTAATTAAAAGCCATAGTCTGAGAGCTATAATACATCCAGGACTAAATCACTGAAAAGACTGCAAATATATTTTTGTAGTTGATGATTTCAGTATGAGGTAGTAAAATCAAGTGCCATTAATCTAGTATATAAGAGTCAGTTCTTTACCATTTCTTGTAGTGATTAGCAACTCAGATCATATCTCATAGTAACAAATATTCTTTAGCCCTGAAATGTCCCCAATAAATTTACCATCTTTCTCAAATAGATGTTTTACCGTCAGAACATGGGTTTTTATTCCTGTATACTGACATTGAGCAGTATGGGTTCAAGTAAGTCCAGCAAAAGCACCAAAATAGGTGTTTTATAAGACTTCAACATGTCATCATCAGGAAAGCTCATTTTTAATAAAAGTATAAGACTTTCTCCTCCCAGCATTCCAAATCCTCTGGAAACTGTGGTGACACAAATCTCTCCAAGTGCAAAAGTACATATTCCCCAGACCACTACTATGACAAACCAAGGTGACACCAAGCTCAATTTCAAACTTAAATACCTTTTCCAAGCCCGTTGTTTCTATCAATCCCAGAGTTCTGTGACAACCTTAAACTAGGCTGGATTCTGGTAAAAGTTATAGTCATCATAATCCACTGAATTAAAAGAGACAGGATATCTGGATTCTAGAGCTTAATCAGCATCAATTGCCTAATTATCCACTGTCAAAGCTATCAAGTTAATTTAATGCAACATGCATTTTTCAGATTCCTATGTAGCCAGGAACTTGCTTAAGTATGAAGTATAAAACACAAATAAGATAAAGTAGGATTTTAAGTGCTTGTAAAACTGGAATCCTTTAAAAATAAGTTGGAAAATTATATTACATGCATGTGTTTCTTTAAATAAAATAATATTTCATATCTAGGTGAAAGTAGGATCGAGAGGGTTGCCAACTAAAAGCCATGAGAAAGATGGCACATGCTCTCCAGTCTGTGATGTCCAGACTGAGGAGTCAGGTCACTCACTTGAGCTCATCACCATCCTTTATCATCTGGGCAGCTCTTTCCTGTGCCCTGATCTGAACATAATATAACAATGTGGTCCCTGCCCTTGAGGCTAACAATTCAGACTGAGGACACGGCCTGTTCTGACACTCCTAAATAAGCTTCAAATGTATAAGAGAGAAGCCAGATCAAATCAAGGAAACAGCATCAGACATGCAGTAAATCTATGATGACTAACTGACCTAACTTATGACCTATAAAAATCATTTTTCTTTCAAAGACAACTAATACAGTCTTAGTCACTATGGCCCAAATAAGCAGCTTGATAAATCAATTTATTCCAAACTGATGCATGTACCAAACATAAGGCAGTTTAAAAAAAAAGAGTTTTCTAGCCTCTGTGATTATTTTTATATTCTTACACGATGTTTGTACAGCATTTTAGAAACAGCATTTTCATCATGGGGCTAGGGATATAGCTCAAAAGGTTGGAGTGCATAATTTTATGCTGGAAATCATGCTTTGTATTAATGACCCAGAAGTAGCTGGATTCAGCTACTAAATCAGAAGTACTCAGCCAGACGCAGCTCTGTGTGCAATGGGCGTGGTTGAAATCCTAAAAATAAACTAATAAATATTTCATTAATTAAACAATTAACTACTGAGGGGCCTGTACATGTAGAAAAAACAAAAGATATTAGCAGGCATCAATAAAAAACTCTGTCCCTGAGGCATTTGATATCAAAAATAAATTTTACAAAGTTAGAATTCAATATTTATTCCTGCTTCTGATTGCACATATTTATCCTAATTGCATAATTAGATGCAATAATTCTGGAAAAAAAGGAGATAAATTTTATTTTAAGAAAGCTCTCAAGGCATAAGATGAAAAATAAAACCACTATGCGACTCAAATTCCATCAACCAAAGACTCATCTGAACCATCACTACCAAAAGAGAGCATCAAACACAACTGTAAGACCTTAAGATTAGGGATAAAACAAAGGTAATATATTCAGACAATCTAGAAAAAATTGGAGTGCAAGAAAAAAATATAAAATTTTTAATATGGAAGAAACCTGAAAGATTATCTAGTTCAACTCTGTGATTAAGAAATATTTTTAGAGGCCGGAGCAATAGTCCAGTGGGTAAGGCATTTGCCTTGCACACAGCCAACCTAGGTTCGATCCCCGGCATCCCGTATGGTCCCCAAGCACCGCCAGGAGTAGTTCCTGAGTGCAGGAAGAAATTAGCCAGGACTTAGCCCTGAGCATCGCTGGGTGGGCCCAAAAAACAAAACAAAAAAAAATTTTAAAGGCACAGATATTTTGTCAATTAATATTAAAGATTATTTGATTCCTGGTTACACAACTAAATATGTATTTGTTTTCATATATAGCAAAAATGTTAACATATTAAAAACCTCAAATATTATATTTTCACCTTATGCTATTTGAAATCACTTAATTCTAAGTACAAGGAACACAAGAAAAAAGATACACTCACTGATTGCCAGAGAGCTTGCCGGTGAAAAACCACACCATATATCATTTGTTACATTTATATTTGGTATCACTTGTATCACTTGTCTTCCCATTAAGATTAAAAATATTACTTTAATTTTAGCACTTTAAATAACATTAGTAAATACTTTTATAAGTAAATGTGTTATATTACAGAGGCTGCATTGACCTATAATACTGTCCATGTTGTAGGTGGACAGTCTACACAGTCTTTGAACCTCCTTTGCCCTTTGCATTTATTCTCCTCTCTCCCTGCAGTAACCTCTCTGCTGTCAGAATCCAAGAATTTTGTTTCATTTCGTTTTGTCTGTTCCCTCACTTTGTTCCTTTATATTCTTTATATGTGAAATTATCCAGTATTTACATTTCTGACTTATTTAGCTCACCTTAGTACCTTCCTCTTCCATCTACATTGTCAGAAATAACAGAAATTGATATTTTCTGTGTGTATATATATCACACATTAATTCATGTATTAATTCATGTATCTGTTGCTGGGCACTTTGGTTCCTTTGTTATTTTGGCTGTTGTAAGTAATAGAGCTTCAATAATCATGAGTGTGTATGTCTTTTCCAATTACTGTTCTCATATTCTTCAGACCAATAAAGAATATGCTAGTTTATGGTCTGTTTTACGAAATCTCTATACTTTTGCACAGAGGCTGTATCCAGAAACATTCCTATTAACTAAGATCAAGTATTCACTTCTCTGCATACTCTAGGAAGCCTTTGTTACTGGTCTTTCTCACATTTTATATTTGTAGTTTTGACTTTTGTATTCTCACGTTTGTGAGAATAAACAATGATGAGTATTTCTTTGCATGTCTGTTGGCCTTCTGATTGTCTTCTTTGGAGAAATGTCTACTCAAGTATTCTACCCGTTTTTGAAGAGGTTATTTATTTTGTTCTTGATAAATTACATGAGTTTTTAGTACATGTTGGATATTTAACCCTTGTCAGAGGTATTATGTGCAAGTATTTTCTCCTATTCAGTAGGATGTCTTTTAGTTTTAGTGATCTTATTTTATTGTGAAGAAGCCTAATGGTTTGATATTATTCATTTGTTTACTTTTGCTTTGGCTTCCTTGGTTATTTGGAATCAAGTGTCCACAGACATCACTGAAAACAACATTGTGAAATTATTTGATGATATTTTTTCTCCTATATACTTTGTGATATTGAATATCATATTAAAACCTTTAATCCATTTTGGGATAGTTTTTGTATAGGATGTGAGATGATAACCTGGTTCATTCCTTTACACTCTAATCTCTTTCCAGTTTTCATAACACCATTTCTTCAAGGGATTTTGCTTTATCTATTTTATACTCTTGGCTTCTTTTTCATAAATTGACTGTCCATTTTAGTCATGGAGCATGGTTCCTCCATTCTTTTTCTTTAAGATTTCTTTGGCTAGGTGTCTTTTGTTGTCCCTCATGAATTTTAGAAATATTTGTTCTATTTCCTTTAAGAACGTCATAGGAATTTTGATAGGGATTGCATAAAATTTATATATTTTTCTTCTTCTTTTTTCTTTTTTTTGCTTTTTGGGGTTACACTCAGCAATGCTCAGGAGTTACTCCTAGCACTGCTCTCAGGAATTACCTCCCAGCGGTGCTACAGGTAACATATGGGATGCTGAGACTCAAACACATCTTTTGCCACTTGCAAGGCAAATGCCCTACATACTGTACTATCACTCCAGCCCCAAAATCTATATATTTCTTTGGTTAAAATGTTCATTGTAATGGAGTACTGTGCAGCTGCAAGGAACAATGCAATTATGCAATTTTCTGCAACCTGGTTGGAACTGAAAGATATAATGTTGAGTGAAGTAAAGCAGAGGAAGAACAACAAATGCAGGATTATCTCAATTATCAGTGGTATATAAAATACTAATCGAGGAAACGTATTGTTGCAAAGGGAGGATGCCTAGATCACCCTTGACCCTAGTGTTTAGAAAGGAGGATGACAGAGAAAGAAAAAATCAAGGAAAAAGAAGAAAATGGGAAATAATTGGTGAACAGGCATCAGGGCTTCAGTTATACTGATGATATGGGTGAATTGAATAAGGACACAGATACATGGGGAAGCGATGCTACCAGCTCTCCCGGTTGCACTCCCTGGGCTCCACTGATCATGAGGCAGCCGGGAGGGAGGGTGACTTCTGGCCCGGGCCCCCATCCGAAGAATCCGGAGGAATCCTTGCACAATGTTGACAGTCTTTTTTCATCATCCGGACTCCACAGTTCATCAGAGCTCCACCCAAGAAAGAAAGCCAATCTCAAGCCCAGTTCGTCAGAGATCCACCCTACAGAGAAATCTATTTCAAACCCAAGAGCCCAGCAAGCTACCTGAAAGTATCTAGCCAGCACGACAGAGCTTAGCAAGCTGTCCGTTAAGTATTATATGCCAAAACCGTAAAAATAATTATCACATCTCCCTGACCCTGAAAGAACCCTAAATATGGCAGTGCTAACAAGGAAGAGCAAGGAAGGAGAGGCTGATAAAATCTCAAGACCAAACTAGGCTGCCAAAACAAGGAAGGACTAAAATGACTGTCTGTACTTTCAATGCACGTACACTGGCATCAGAAGCATACATAGAGGACCTGATGGTGCAAGTGCAAACAATCAAGTACAATATTATTGGTCTGACCAAGACGGAAGGCATCAATCACATCACGTCGTTTTCAACACTGGAAAAGAACTAGTCCTCAGAACATGCAAAGAAAGAGGCATCAATAGTGTCGGTGACCTTGTCAACACAAACTTGGCCATGAGCATTGATTCATTTGAGTGCCTAAGAAACCAAATCAGATGATTACACTTAAATATATGTGACTCACTGCCAGCAGTGTCTATCTTCATTGTCTAGGCAACAACATCCACATACAAGGAAGAAGAAATTGAGAAATTCTATATGGAACTGGAGGAGTTCTATAAGGAATATCACAACTTCTATAAGATCATAGTCAGTGATTTTAACGCTAAGATAGTACCAAGAAGATTGGCTGAAGAACTCCACATTGGGACCCATGGCCTAGAATGGAACAAATAAGGTGAGAGACTATCTGAGTTCATCGTGTCCACCAAGACCATTCATGGAATCTCACAATTCCAGAAGACTAAATCTAAACGATGGACATGGGAATCTCCTGGTGGACAATTCCACAATGATATTGAGCTGTATTATGGATTCACCACCAGATTCTCACCATTCTACAAAGAAGTGATCACTGATGTAAAAAAAAAAGGGGGGGTTGGCAGGGTGATACTGTTTCACCGAAACTCTTCAGTGCCACCCTTGAGAATGTCATGCGACATTTAGAATGGGAAGGAAAAAGAGTGAAGATAGACAGTCGGCAACTACACCACCTCTGCTTCAATGATGAAATTATTCTAAGATCACCAAACATTAGCCAAGTGACCCAAATGCTAGCTGACTTCGACCTTAAATGTGGACCTACCTTAAAGGTAGGTCTACAACTAAATCTCAACAAAACAATGTTCACAAAAAAAACAAACTAGTTCCAGATGCTCCATTCACTCTCAATGGAACAAACATCTCTGAATGCAGCAGTTATGTGTACCTAGGTTGAGAACTCATCATGATGAAAAACCTAAAACCTTAGCTGCACAGGAGGAAGAGAGCGACATGGAATGCCTTCAAGAGTATCGAAAAATAGCTAAAAGACAAAGAACCTCCGGCTCCAGGCACATCTCTTCGACTCCACCGTTCTCCCTGCATTAACATACGCCTTAGAGACCTGGGCCCTACGAAAGCAGGATAAGAACGCTGGGTCTCCCAAAGAGGAATCAAAAAGGCTTTGCTTGGAACATCATGCCTCACTCAAGTGAGAGAAAGAATTCAGAGTTCCGACCTCCATCGATGATCTAGAGTCAGGGACGCTTTTTCATTTGCCAAGGCCGAAAATTAGATTAGCTGGACATGTAATGCAACTTGGAGATGACCGCTGGACTAGAGCCGTTACCACCTGGATCCCACGGAACATCAAAAGATCACGTGGCCACACACCTACAAGATGGTCTGACTTCTTTGTCAAGACCCTGAACAAACAGTTTGAAGCTCTTCACGTATGTACTCATGAATATATGAGTTTAGTCTTGAGATTTTATCAGCCTCTTCACGTATGTACTCATGCAGCAACATAACTGCTGCATTCAGAGATGTTTGTTATATATTCCTGGAGCAAGCAGATGCCATTGGGCTACACTTTCATGAGACAGGGACAAATGATCAAGTGATCGAGTGATCAAAAAAATAATGATTATTTTTGTCATCAGTAAGGAAATCTTCAATTATTTATGACATCTATTTCTCTTAGTATTGCATTATAGTTTTCATTGAGGTCTTTTATTTGCTCTGTTAAACTTTATATTTAGGTAATTAAATATTTTCTGGAATTGCAAATAAGATTATTTTCTTAACTTATTTTCTAGTTCACATGTAGGAAGTCATGTGTGGTTGATTTGCATTCCCTTTATTATTAGTGGTGGTATGTTTTCATGTACTGTTGGCCATCTGTACACTTTCTTTGGAAAATGAGTATTCAAATCTGCTGACATGCATATTGTTTTTTCTTGCTATTGTGTTGTATAAGCTCTTTATTTAGTTTGGTTAGTAATTGAATGTTAGGTATATAATTTGAAAATATATTCGCCATTCATTCCATAGATTGATGATATACATTTCTTTGCAGCAAAATCACCTATTGATAAGAATTTTTGTAAATTAAATTAGTACTTTTATGATTTTTCTGTGTTTCCTATTTCTCATTGAAACATATCAATAGAAAGAACATTAAAAATATTTTGCTTTATGTGTAAAAGAAGAGGGAGAGAGATGCAGAGGCAGAGAGACAGAGAGAGAAAGAGAGGAAACAGGGGCACCTGCTATTGAGGCAGCCTGGGGGTGGGCGGAGGGGGTAGGGTACATTGGTGGTGGAAATGGGCCACTGGAGGAGGGATATGGGTGCTGGAATACTGTATTACCAAGAACCAATTATGAACACCTTTGTAATTGTATGTCTCACGGTGGTATAATAAAATTTTTTTAATATTTTATTTTTAGATTTTTAAAAGGCAGACTCATTAGGTTTAAGAATATAATGACAAAGCATAAAATTTCTGAATATTAAGGAACAAAATATTTTTAAATACATTCTAAAAATATTAACAACTCTGTATGATCGTATTACTAGTTTCCACTGCATTTATCATATTAATTCCAAGGCTGCATCACTTATGTGTCATGAAATAAGGGACTCAATTTAAATTTGATTTTCCCTCTAGTATTTCTTTTCTTTTTTGTGGAGGTAGGGGATGTTGGAACTACCCCTTGCAATGCTCAGAGCTTACTCCTTGTTCTGTGCTCAACAATCTCTCCTAGTGATGCTCAGAGAACCATAATTAGTATAAGTAGTATAAGTACTTTTCATGAGTACATACGTGAAAAGAAAGATGATATGATTGTTTATTTACACAGGACAAACATCTTCAAGTAGCATCTTATTTTAGTAGAAGTATATTTGAAATTATATAATTTTGAAAATTATTTTATCAACTAAAAATATTGAATTAATCTCTTAATAAATTATGCAATATTATAATCACTACAATAATATACATATAATTCAAAATAGAAGTTTAGTACATGTGAACTTGTTTAACCTATTTGAGTTCTCAAATAAAAAGAAAAACATCATTAACTGAGAACAAAGCGTGGTGGGGAGAGAACAGAAGTAAATAGGAGCAAAAATTTAAGCAATGGTGACATCTGCTGGTTTTATTTATAATTATCTTAAAATTAATTTACACATTTTCCGTAGTTTTCTTCTACTTATAATTGTTAAATCCATAACTTAAGTACTCTGTAAATAAATTAGATATATATGAAATTTGCTCCCAGTTAATTTCTCATGATCATAATCTGAATCAACCCATTTTTAATATCTGATATATGCTAAGGCCCATACATCTTTAAATACTCTGGACATGGATTCAATCAAAATTTAAACTGTATAATAAATATATCCATACTTTGAGAAGTTAATAGACATATACTTATCATTTTTAATAGTACTGTGGTAATATTTTTAAATAATGAAAATCCTTTACATCTAATGTCTATGAAATTCTAAATATACAATATATATATATATATATATATATATATATATAGCTACATTTGGATTCCTTCACAGAATAATAGAAGTGAACAACTTAAAACTGGAAAAACTGGAACTCCTGAGCTTACTTTCACTAACAACAGTAGCAATTTAGGAAGAGCTTGTATATAAAAACAAATCTCAGGTATCCAAAAAGCAAGACTCTAAAGTCATGATGAATCACCCAAGTCAAGCATATTTTTTCAATGAAATCATTATTTGCTCATTAAAATCTAAAACAGTATTATCAAACAGACCATCAAAATGATCAATGGAATGCAAAATGAGGAATAGGCAAAATGAGGAATAGGCAGCAACTCACACACCCTTTAAGATGTACAACATCCCAGCATGCCATATCATTATAGCTGAAACATCAAAACTGTCTTTATTTCTGAGTTGCCCACGGCTTTGCTCAGGGGTCACTCCCAATTCTGTGCTTGAGCATTGCACTGGCAGTACTCAGGGGACCATGAAATGTCAGGAATTGAGTCCAACACCTCTCTTGCAAAACAAGTGCTCTACCACTGCGCCACATACCTGGCCCTAAAATATCACAACTTTAAAGTGATTTCCTAATTCATGATGTTGACATAAAGTTCTTGCATTCATTACAGGATTCATACTCATCATCCAACAATCACAATGGCCATATTTAGTGGCTAGTTCCCTGGGGGAGGAAGATAGTCGAATCAGTTTTCTTCTTAAAATTTAGCTAATTCAGGGGTTGGAGCCATAGCCCAGCCGGTAGGGCATTTGCCTTGCACGCGCCGGCCCATGCCAGCCCTAGTTCTATCCCCGCCATCCCATATGGTCGCCCGAGCACCACCAGGAGTGATTCCTGAGTGCAGAGCCAGGAGAAACCCCTGAGCATTGCCGGGTGTGACCCAAAAAAAGCAAAAAAAAAAAAAAAAATTAGCTAATTCATAGAGAAGAAAAAGAGAATGGTTTTGTTAATTTGACACTGGCCCAAGAATGCAGGTAGGTTGTGGAAAATTATTACAAAGACAGGTTATAAAGAAGGAAAACATGACAAAAAATGTGCAGTTGGTTAATATTACAAACAGCCCTGAACTGCTGAGCAGTCTTGCCCAGCTCCTAAAACGCCCACAAAACATCCTTGACATGGATAATGAGTAAATAATGACAAAGAGCTGTGAAATGATGAAAAGTAAAGAAACAATGATGCAAAACACGAAAATCATTTTGTTAATTGTTCCAGTATATTTGCTTATTTAGCCAGAAAAGTACTTGATTTCCTTATTTTATGTTAGGAGGAAAGGGTGCTACTCATTCTAAGAAGTAACAAATGTCATCCTTCCACTGAGAGCAGTTACCACACATACAAAACAAAGGAGTATACAAAAACTTGATAGCAGATCTTCAAGTCAGAGAAAACAATGCATATACAAAGGTTACAGGTTTATTGAAAGAAAATCCACTTTTAATATGACAGTATAAAATATACTCTGTTGGCAAGAAGCAGTGTTTATTCTAGAGAAAGCTGAAATTCAAGAGCTCATAAGGGGAGAGAGAGCTTGCTCTGTTTATTCTTGCCTGAATAGACATATTCTAAATTGATCATCAGTGAATAATAGGATAAACAGTCGGAAGTCAGTGTGATTCTGCTCTTAATCCTGACATTTGAAGAGAATTTAGGAAGAGCCTGTATATAAAAACAAATCTCAGGTATCCAAAAGCAAGACTCTAAAGTCATGACGAATCACCCAAGTCAAGCATATTTTTCAATGAAATCATTATTTGCTCATTAAACTCTAAAACAGTATTACCAAACAGACCATCAAAATGATCAGTGGAATGCACACTGAATATTCAAAGAGTAAGTCATGGAATTGTGGATTCTACACCATAGTTTCCAACAGAAAAATAGGACAGAAATATATGCAAAAGAAAAATAAAATTGACTGTGACTTTCTAGTCATACATCACTTATTTAACAGTTAAGAAATTTTCTTGGTTCTGTATTTCTCATAGATTTTGCCCTTTGTCATTACCCAATACATAGGTAATATAACGGATATCTTGGATACATCAAGTCAATTCTCAATAGGAATATCAAGAAAAGTTCTATTCAGAAAAGATATAGGGCCGGAGTGATAGCCCAGCGGGTAGGGCGTTTGCCTTGCATGTGGCCGGCCTGTGCCGGCCCGGGTTCGATCCCCGGCGTCCCATATGGTCCCCTGAGCACCGCCAGGAGTAATTTCTGAGTGCAGAGCCAGGAGAAACCCCTGAGCATTGCCGGGTGTGACCCAAAAAAGCAAAAAAAAAAAAAGATATAATATGGAACTGGCAGAGGGACAGCAGCTGTCAACACTGAACAGCCAATGGAGCCACAAATTTGTTTGATATTTTGAAGATATCTTGGCTCAGGGAGAGAATCATTAAATGAAACTGGCCATTTGCCTGCCACAAAATGCTGACCTGAGTGGGTTACATAAGGATGGTGGCAACACGACCTCCAGCTGCTGGAGCCTCAACTGCCTCTCAGTGCTATGGGTGGCGACAGAGTTTTAATGTGTCTGAGTAGGGCTCTTTGGACCCAATTCAGCAACACTGAAGAGCATGGATGTTGAGGTTCCAGAGATGAGGATGAGCTCCAGGTTGACACCATGAGGTCGCAGCAATTTACCAGCTGGGCAGAACACAGCCATCTCCTCCCCAGACTAGCCCATGCCACCCACAGATACTATAGAAGAAAACTTCCCTGAGCACCAACTACTCCCCAAGATGGGTCATGTGCCCCCTGATCAGGGTCTGCTAGACTGGTGGCTCTGCCCACCCAGAGAGCCCAAGTCATGAAAGACAGCAGATCCAGCTCCAGCCCCATTCCCTGCCAGGACCACAGTAGTCACTGCTACTGGTGACATGGCCCAGCATGCAGGTCAACCTGGACCAGTGAGTCAAGTGCACCAGTAGCCTGAGTGTACCCTTGGGCTTTCTGACACCCGAAATTGCCAGTGAGCCTCTGGACAGACTTCACAACTCAGGATCAAGTTTCCTGAGAAATTAAACTGCCCCAAGCCCACACCTGCCCAGACTCCTGACAGCCAAAATTCTCTGCTGCACTCCACTATTGCCACCATGTTCCTGGCCAGACTCCACCACTCCCGATGCACCTCATCCAGAAAGTAATCTGTTGAAAAACTCAGGTATCCTGGAAATATACCCTGGGAAGCCAAAACACACAGCAAAAACACAATCTGCACTTTTATTTTCATAGCAGCACTATTCACAATAGCCAGAATGTGGAAACAACCAGTGTGCCCGAGAACTGATGACTGGATAAAGAAACTTTGGTACATCTACACAATGTAATACTATGCAGCTGTTAGGAAAAGTGAAGTTATGAAATTTGCCTATAGATAAATGGACATGGAGAGGATCATGCTTAGTGAAATTAGCCAGAAGGGAAAAAAGACAGATATAGAATGACTGCATTTATTTGCATGACATAAATATATATATATATACATATTATGATACAAATATCCAAGGTCAGGCGAATCATGGATCAGGAGGCCTTGTCAAAGGTAGAAATTACCACAAGCATGTGGGAGTCAGAGGTTAGTAAGACAGAATGGAACAGTGTGCTAATAATTATTGAAAGTGCTAATACCAACCTAGAACTGAACATTAAATACAGGCAAAAGATACACATGATAAATGTATGTATCATGTGTATATAAACCTCTAAATGTATGTATTGTAATCCACAATGTGTAAGGGAAGGAAGAGAGAAAGAGAGAGAGAGAGAAAGAGGAGATAAAGAACCTGCCATAGAGGCAAGCTAGGGGAGGAGAGAGGGAATCAGAGACATTGGTGGTGGGAAATGGGCACTGGTGGAGGGATGGGTGCTGGAACACTATATGAACGAAACCCAAATATGAACATCTTTGTAATTGTATATCTCACGGTGGAATAACTAAATATTAAAAAAAAAGAAAAAGAAAAACTCAGGTATGTGGGATTTGTGACTGAATTCTCCAGACTTTCATGGAGTTGGGATGTACTACCTCCCTATCTGCCTACACTTCCAGAAGCCATGGCATCCATGCACACAACCTAAAAAGTTACCCAGTTAAAAATTCACCTCCAGCTGTATCACCTCGTTAAAAATTTTGGACTTTCCAAAATAATGAAAGTGCAAATAATGAAAAAGAAGAAAGTGATATTAAAAAAAATCTCATTCACAATTGTGCCTCAGAAAATCAAGTACCCTCACAAACCGCTTAACTAAGGATGTAAAGGACCTGTACAAAGAAAACTACAAAACACTACTTCAAGAAATAAAAGAGATCAAGAGGAAATGGAAACACATCCCCTGCTCATGGATTAGGAAGATCAACATTGTTAAAAAGGCAATACACCCCAAAGCACTATACAGATGCAACAAAGTCCCTATAAAGATACCCATCACACTTTTAAGGAAATTGAACACTCCTGAAATTCACATGGAAAAATAAACCCCCACAGATAGCTAAAGCAATCTTCAGGAAAAAGAAAATGGGAGGTCTCACCTTCCCAAACTTCAAACTGTACTACACAGTAGTAATAATTAAAACAGCATGGTATTAGATTAAAATAGATCTGTAGACCTTGGATTAGAGTTGAATATCCTCACACACATCCTCAAATATATGAACATTTACGCTTTGATAAAGGAGCAAAATATACAAAGTAAGGAAAGTCTCTTCAACAAGTAGGGTGGGAAAAATGGGCAGCTACGTGTAAAATAAAATCAACTCAGACCTCTTTCTAACCCATGCACAAAAGTCAGATCAAAACGGATCTCAACATCAGACCTGATTCCATTAGGCAAAGATAAATAAATGGGACTACATTAACCTAAGCAGCATCTGCATCTCAAAAGAAATCATGATCAAAATACAAAAAACAGCACACAGATTGGGAAAAGATATTTACTCAATATTCATTTGACAAGGAGTTAATCTACAAGATATATAAAGCACTGGTAGAATCTTACAAGAAAAATAATTTTCAAAAAATGGGTAAAAAGAAGTGAAGAAAAACTTCCTCAAAGAATAAATCCAAATGGCCAAAAGGCTTATGAAAAAATACTCTTCATCACTAATCATCAGGGAGATGTAAATCAAAACAACAATGAGATATCATCTCACACCACAGAAAATGGCACACATCCAAAAGAGCAAGAAAAACCAGTGCTGGAGCAGATGTGGGGAGTAAGGGACTCTCATTACTGGTGGGAATGCCAACTTGTCCAACCTTTTTAGAGAACAATATGGACATTTCTCAAAAAACTAGAAATTAAGCACCTATTTGACGCAGCGATACCATTCCTGGGAATACACCCTGGGGGGCTTAAAAACACATAGCAGAAATATCACTGCACTTCTGTGTTCATTGCAGCACTATTCACAATAGCCATAATCTGGAAACAACCTGAGTTCCTGAGATCAGATGACTGGATAAAGAAACTATAGTACATCTACACAATGTAAAACTATACAGCTGTTAGGAAAACGTAGTCATGAAATTTGTCTATAAATGGATGGACATGGAGAATATCATACTGAGTGAAATTAGTCAGAAGGATAGGAGAGATATAGCAAGACTGAATTCATTTGTGGGATAAAAAATAAGAGACTAATATCCAAGGCCAGGCAAAACGTGGTTTAGGAGAACCTGTCAATGGTTGGAAACCACCACTAGTGTGTGGGACAGAGGTTAAGATAGAGAATGGACCTTTGCCAACAATAGTTGGAAATGGTAACTAGAACTGAGTACTGAAAGTAAAGGGATATACATGATAACCCTTCAGTGTATGTTCTGCAAACCAAATGCACAAAAGAAGAGAGAAAAAGAGAGAAAGAGAGAGAGAGATTAAAAGTGTCTACAATGGAGATGGGGGAGGAAAACTGGAGATATTGGTGGTAGGAAATGTACACTGGTGTAGGGATGGATACTGTATAACTGAAACCCAATCATGAGCAGGTTTATAATTATCTCTCAGTGACTAATAAAAAATTTTAATAGAATAAATAAATAATAAATTAGGAGTTCTGGAGCTTGTAACCACAACAGTGATAAATCAAGATTACATGGGATGTAATGTAGAAGACATCCAATCTTCACTTGATCACTTGATCACTTGAATCCCGTTATTCCTCGATTTGCTCGAGCGGGCGCAAATAACATTTCCATTGGACCCTATCACGTGCCAATGGCATCTGGTTGATTCTGGAATATGAAGAGCCTCAAACCGTTCCTTCAGGGTCTTGACAAGGAAGTCTGACCATCTTGTAGGTGGGCGGCCATGTGATCTTTTGACATCCCGTGGGATCCAGTCGGTAACGGCTCTAGTTCAGCGGTTGTCTCTAAATCGCATTACATGTCCAGCCCATCTGATTTTCGATGCCTTGGCAAATGAGACAGCGTCCCGGATTCTGGAATAGCGACAGAGGTCAGAACTCCGGATTCCTTCTCTCACTTGAGTGAGGCGTGATATTCCAAGCATAGCTCTTTTCGATTCCTCTGGGAGACCTGAATAGCATTCTCATCCTGCTTTCATAGGGCCCAGGTCGCTGAGGCATATGTTAATGGCACCATTAACATTCTCAGGGAGAATGGTGGAGTCAAAGAGATGTGCCTGGAGCCGGAGGTTCTTTGTCCTTTTAGCTATTTCTTCGATGCCTTTGAAGGCATTCCATGCCGCTCTCTTCCTCCTGCGCAGCTCAGGTTTTAGGTCGTTCATCATGTTGATTTCTCGACCTAGGTACACGTGACTGCTGCATTCAGATATGTTTTTTCCATTGAGAGTGAATGGGACCTCTGGAAGTAGTTCATTCTTCATAAACATAGTTTTCTTTTAGATTCAGCTGTAAACCTATCTTTCCACATTCTCGGTCGAAAAGCAGCCAGCATTTGTGCCGCTTGGCTAATGTTTGATGTTATTAGAACAATGTCATCAGTGAAGTGGAGGTGGTGTAGTTGCCAACCATCTAACTTCAACCCTATTCCTTCCCATTCTAATTGTTGCATGATGTTCTGGAGGGTGGCGCTGAAGAGTTTTGGTGAAATGGTATCACCCTGCTGAACCCCTCTTTTCACATTAAAGATCACTTCTTTGTAGAATGGTGAGATCCTGGTGGTGAATCCGTAATACAGCTCACAAAGGATCTTGATGTATTGGGTTTAAACACCCTGTTTGGCTAGGTCTTCTATGACTGCTTCAGTCTCCACAGAATCAAAGGTTTTCTGTAAATCAATGAATGTGAGACAGAGCGGCATCTTGTACTCCCTACAAACCTCAATGAGCTTGGTTACTGTGTGGATATGGTCGATTGTGCTGAATCCTTTCCGGAAGCCTGCTTGCTTGCATGGTTGTCCTTCATCTAGTGTTCTACTAATCCTGTTCAGGATGACTCGTGTGAACAGCTTGTAGATGATGGACAACAGGCAGATGGGGCGATAGTTGCCGATGTCCTGAATGTCTCCCTTCTTGAACAGTAGAACTGTCCTGCTGGTTTTCCATTGGGAGGGCACCTTGCATTCGTACAGGTAGCATGTAAAGAGCCGAGCTAGTGTATTGATGAGTACCGATGGCAGATTCTTCAGGTGTTTTTGTCTGACTTTCTCTGGGCCTGGTGCTGTTCCCTTCTTTACCGACGAGATGGCATGTCGCATTTGAGAAGGGAGAACGTTGACATATCCATCCTGTGGAATTTGGTATGTGGGCAGGTGGATGTGGCTATCAAAGAGATTTGAGTAGAAGTTCTGGATAATCTTCCATCAGGGCATCGGAGGGCATCGGAGTGCAGTCATGTTGGTCTTATAGTTGGCGAAGGACAGGCGGGCGGTGCGAACGCTTTTCCTGGCTTCTGCTGCATCTTCCAGTATTTCTGCTCTTCTGTCTTTGAGGTCTTCTTTTATCGCTTCTCTGCACTGTATAGCAAGCTTGGACGTTAGCATTTGGTCTCCTGAGGCTCGCGCCTTGCCACGTTGGCGAATGAGCTCAAGAGTTTCTGAAGAGAAGCGTCCTTTTGTGTCTTTCTCTCAGCATTCTTCGCACAATCATGGAGGTGCTGAACCAGTCGGTTGTATTCTTCATCGATGTCGCCAATGATGGTATCTTCCCATGTTGCTGCAATGGTGCCAAAGAGTTCCCAGTTGGTGGTCGTTCTGGGAGTTCTCTTCTTAAACTTTGCAGCCTTTTCTCCCCATTGCGGGAAGTAGAATTTTGCACGAAGGAGACGGTGGTCCGATCCTGTTTGGAATTTGGGGATGACAGCTACATCGATCAGACAAAACCGTCGATTGAAGATGATGTGGTCAGCTTCATTGTGGAACTGTCCGCTAGGAGATTCCCATGCCCAACGTTTCGCTTCAGCCTTCTGGAACTGTGAGTTCCCATGAATGGTCTTGGTGGACATGATGAACTCAGATAGCTTCTCACCCTGTTCGTTCCATTCTAGGCCATGGGTCCCGATGTGGAGTTCTTCAGCCTATCTTCTTGGTCCTATCTTGGCATTAAAATCACCGACTATGATCTTGTAGAAGGTGTGATCTTTTTTATAGAACTCCTCCAATTCCATGTAGAATTTCTCAATTTCATCTTCTTTGTATGTGGATGTTGGTGCGTAGACAATGAAGATAGAAATTGCTGGCAGTGGGCCACATCTCTTCAAGTGTAATCGTCCTATTTGGTTTGTTAGGCATTCAAATGAATCAATGTTGACGGCCATGTTCGTGTTGACAAGGACACCAACGCCACCGACGCCTCTTTTGTCGCATGTTCCAAGGAACAATTCTTCTCCGGTGTCAAATACAGCATGATGCAACTGACGCCTCCTCGTCTCAGTCAGACCAATGATGTCGTACTGGATCTTTTGCGCTTGCACCATCAGATCCTCAATATATGCGTCCGATGCCAGCGTACGTGCATTGAAAGGACAGACAGTCATTGTAGTCCTTCGCTTTGGCAGCCTAGGATGGCCATGAAATTTTATCAGGCACTGCTTATTTGCCTTTCTTACTGCTGCCATATTAAGGGCTCTTTCGGGGTCAGGAAAATAAACATTTCTGTTACTGGATTTGGCATATCGAACACTCATCAGACAGCTTGCCAGGCTCTGCCATGCAGGCGCTATATTCTCATTACTTTGTGGGGCTCTCTCAGCGGGGTGGGTAGAATATTTACGGTAATTTGGAGGTAAATTGCTCAGCGCAATGGGGAAAGCTGGTTTCTGCTCTGCTGGGAGTACCTGTGTCTTAGGCTCAAACATTCCCGGGCTTGAAATACTCTCCTCTGAAGGGCGGGTCTCTGCAGGGTGGGTCCTTGTAGGCTGGGTTTCTGACAAGCTGGGCTGGAGACTGGATTAATCTTAAGGCTGGAGACTGGATTAATCTGCTGGGTGGAGATCTTACCAGATGCCAGCAGGGTGTGGGGGTTTCTCTGGGCTCCCCGAAGCTCCATCAGGATGGTGGACTCGGGTCAGAAGTTGCTCTCGTGGTCCATGGAATGCAGGGGGTTCAACGGGGAAAGCTGGTTTCTGCTCTGCCGGGTGTACCTGTGTCTCCAATCTTGGTTAATAAAATATCATTGCAGAAGGCTTAACCTCTAAGTCTTAGTAATTTCTTATACAAGGACTCAATATCTCCATGGTGCTATTAGTCTTCACAAACTTTCTTTTGAGGAAATATTCTTTGATCATTCTTATAGAAAATTATAATATCCAATATAAAATAAATCATTTAGGGCCTGCTATGGGGGCAGGCTTAAGAAATGGGTGGGGGGAAACTGGGGATACTAGTAGTAAAAAGATGCAATGGTAGTGGAATTAATGATGATAAACTAATTATGTCTGTAACAAATTACCATGAACAAACTAGTAACCACATTATTTGTATAAGGTGTAATGGGAAAATAAAATTTTTTAATATTTTTAATTTTAAAAATAGAATGGTCAAATTTTGTAACTTGGTTTTCCCTAACAGCTGCATAATATTCCATTGTGTAGATGTACTACAGTTTCTTTATTCAGTCATCTGTTCTCGGGTACTCAGGTTGTTTCCAGATTGTGGCTATTGTGAATAGTGCTGCTATGAACAAAGAAGTGCAGATTGTGTTTCTGCTGTGTGTTTTTGGACTCCTGTTGGATGACAGTCTTAGCGAGATTGAGAGCTTTGCTGTTTTACCTACTCACAGCTTAATCTACTTAACATGTTCTTAAGCCAAGGTTCATTCTAATGAGATCTCTCTTCTATGTAAACACTGATAGAGGGTGTGGCAGTTACAGAAGTCACCTGACTCTGAATAACTTCTGACTTATTATACATCTACTAAAATTTCTATGTTTTCTAGATTGGGCACAGCTCCTCTTTATATCCACTGCACCCAGCGTAGGACAGGTAGAATTTACCAGGAGACTACCACCCTGGCTACGTTGAGACTATAGGAAGACTTAGGAAGGATCATACTAGTTTGCTCTAAGCAGGTGAGTGTGACCCTTTCAGTATACAGAGAAAAAGATACTCAGAATCACCTGGTGCATCACCTGGTGCAGAAAATAAATAAGAAAGACCTTGTGGGTACCATCTAGATTACATGAAGCCCATGAAATTAAGATGAGTTACTTATACCAGCCCCCTCCTCTCTCTTTCCAGTGTTTCACATAAGAGATAATCTCAGAAGAAGAAATTAGTCCTTGGTGTAATCCTTTGTTTATACCTACAGTAGGGTGTGGCACCACCCTTCTACACTCTGTTTAGGGTTCTTTGTTGACAGGACACTCAACAATGAGTTTTCATCCGCCCCCCCGTCAGCCTTGGAGGTAGAAGAGAACTTCCGTTCTGATACTGTCAGGGACCCCAGCAGCAACCCTGACAGAACCCCAGGTATATTCCCAGGAGAGGTATTTCTGGGCCAAAGGGGAGCTCAATTTCTACTTTTGGGGGACTGTCCTGATTGCTTTCCACAAAGGCTGTACCAGTTAACGCTCCCACCAACAATGGATGAGAGTCCTTTTCTCCCCACATCTACGCCAGCATTGATTGTTCTTGTTCTTTTCAATATGTGCCAGTCTCTGTGGTATGAGATGAAATTAATGGACATGGAGAGTATATGTTGAGTGAAATTAGCCAGAGGGAAAAGCACAGATATAGAATAACTGAATACATTTGTGGGATATATAAAAAAAATCATGATACTAATATCCAAGGCCAGGCAAGACATGGATCAGGAGGACTTGTCAGTGATTGGAATTTATCACAAGTGTGTGGAAATCAGAGGTTAGGTAAGACAGAGAAGGGACCAGTGTGCTAATAATTGTTGTAAATGGTAATACCAGCCTAGAGCTGAGTATTGAAGTATGCAAAGGGATATACATGGCAAACCCTAAATTTATGTATGCAAGCCACAATGTGTGTGCATGTGTGAGAGAGAGCGAGCGAGAGAGAGAGAGAGAGAGAGAAAGGAGGCAAAGTGCCTGCCTCTATGGGGGAGGAGGGAAGGAATCAGGGGATATCGGTGGTGGGAAATGTTCACTGATGATGGAACAATATATGACTAAAACCTAATCATGAATAGTTTTTGTAATTGTATATCTCATGGTAGAGACAGACATGGGGCAGAGCTGCTACTGGCTCTCACTGTGCCCAGCCGCTCATGAGGTGCCCGGGAGGGATGGCAGGTTCTAGCCCTGGCCTGCCACCCCAGCAGAGCCTCACAACAAGCCAGACGACCCCCACTCCATGAGGATCTCCAATTTCCACATCCGACTTCCTCCTCATCAGAACTCCACCCATCGAACCAGCCTATCATAGCCTGGCTCATCGAGATCCACCCTGCTGCAGTCTTTTTTAATCCGGCCCAGGTATGCTGATCCAGAGACAGACATGGGGCAGAGCTGCTACTGGCTCTCACTGTGCCCAGCCGCTCATGAGGTGTCCAGGAGGGATGGCAGGTTCTAGCCCTGGCCCACCACCCCAGCAGAGCCTCACAACAAGCCAGACGATCCCCCCACTCCATGAGGACCTCCATTTTCCACATCCGACTTCCCTTGATCAGAACTCCACCCAGCAGACCAGCCTATCACAGCCCGGCTCTCATGGCCTGCAAGCGGCCACGCGGTTCATCAATAAATGCTGGATTTTGAGATGAATACAAGAGTATGCTACCCGCACAGCAGAGCCTGGCAAGCTACCCGTGTCATATTTGATATGCCAGATACCAGTAACAATTATAGACCTCATTCACATGACCAGATGGAATGGTTTGAGGCTCTTTATGTTCCTGGAGCAAGCAGGTTCCCTTGGGCTCTACTTGCATGAGACAGGTCATATGGAGATGTTACTGGTGCCCACTCGAGCAAATCGAAAGTAAACGGGAAGACAGTGATACAGTGATACAGTGATATCTCATGGTGGTATAATAAAAAAATAAAAATAGATAAAAATATAGAATGCATCTTTGAAAATAAAATGTATTCAAAATATGGACACAGAGTAAACAGGCATTTTATGCAGAGAAAGAGTAAGAGGAAGAGCAATAAGATAAGATGGCATGTTAGAAAAACACAATTCAGTATGGCTGACCATAGGACTAGAGAGAGAGGGAGAAGTAGGAACCAGATCCTAGAAAATAGATGGGATTTGTTTTGGTAAAGTTCAACAACTTAAAACCATTTTTAGAAGTTTTTTTTTCACCTTTAGTTTGGTTTTGCTTTTAAGATATGAGGCAGGATAGAGGCAGGCAGTCTGGGGGGTGCGTGAGGGGGGACATTGGTGGTGAAAATGTGCACTAGTGACCAGATATTGACTGTCAGAAGATTGCGTAACTGAGACATGAACAACTTTATAACTGTACATTTCAATTTAATAAAAGTTTAAATTTTTAAAAAAGATAAAAAAAATGATGCAGGGGCAGAAAAAACAGTACAAGGGATATAGCACTTGCCTCTCATGCAGCTGACACCGTTCAATCTCTAACATGGCTCCCGAGCACCACCAGGAATGATCCATGCACAGAGTCATGAGAATTCCCCAAGTACTGCCAGATGTGAATATGTGTGTATATATATATATGTATATATATACACACACATATTATATATATAATATATTACATGTGACATGTGTGTATTCACACACACACACACACATATATATATGTCCATGCTATACATATAGCATGCAACAGGATGTATGGAGATGTTACTTGTGCCTGCTCGAGCAAATCGATGAATAAAGGGAAGACAAGTGATACAAGTGATATCTAAATATAGATATATATACACCTATGTACCTATATATACCTATATATTTATATTTATTAGGAGAAATCTCTTCAATCACGTTGACTTACAAGGATTATAATCGTATTTACAATTTGTATTGCATTGTAGGTGTCCCACTACTAATTTTGGAAAAGAAGACAATAATAAGTATGAAAAAAAATAAATTTTGTAAATCATTTCAAAACACTTAAGAATAAACTAAAACACAAAAATGAGGCTACTGTCCCATTGGGTTATAATAGATAATACCTTCTTTGCATACTTAGTGCCTCAGAAGTGTTTATCAGTAAGTTACAGACCCAAGAACAATGGGAAAACAAGCCATTCAGAGACACAAATTGTCTTCATTAGACATTCTTTCTGGGCACACAGCTAGAAACTTTCCATTCATCCAGCACTTGCTCATGGGTGAGACAGTCTTAGTGCTTTTCCCAAGAGCATGCATGCCAAGACTTAATGGGTCTGGACAGACATCTGGTTAGTGTTCTGAGAGCCACCTGGACTGCACAATGCTTTTGGTTCCAGAAGTAAAACCTTACGGACTTTTTTTTCCTTCTGACTGCTTCTGTGACAGGCAGGTGCCTCCTGAAATGAGAATATAGGTGATCTATGCAAGAAAAAATCCACACATGGAGTCACGACAAATAAGAATAAAGAAGGGGAGATACAGGTCCAAGTCAGTTATAACTATGATTTAATTAACCTCTTAGGTACTTTGTCTTACAAATTCTATAACACTTCTTCTAATATCAAAATGTAGAAGAATAAATGAAAAATAGCAAACACCTATGCTGAAGAGATTGCAGTGAGGATACCTGAGTCATAGCTAGGTCCTTTAGCATCAATTCAATATTTCACTTACATATGTATATTAAAAATTTTAGTTATACCTATAATGTAATTAAAAGCACAGACCAGAAGTAAAATACGTCAGAAAAAAAATCTTCATTTTACATGTAGGGTACATTGCCCTCTTGCTTATAAATAAGAATATTCTATTTATACCTCCAAAATCTCCCAGGACATATTAACAGGCAAGATTTTATCCAGAAAGCGTCTAAGTTCCTTCATTCATTATTACTATCTCATTCCTTTTTTCAGAAATAAACCTGTTTCTAACAAGCTCCCAGATGATGCCAATGTTCCTGGCCTATACACCATACTTTTAGTATCAAACTTTCAAGCACAATGAGCGCCATTAACCTGTTTTAAGAAGATTTACCTAACTCATATGCAGAAGAGAACTATCCAAGAAACTTATAAGCTTCTAGGTCCCTGGGGTGATGCCACTGTTCTATTCTAGCTTTCTCTGTTAAACTTAAATCCTCCCTCTTAACTTGATCAAGTTCTATGCAATTATGAACTGAGAAGTTAAATCTATATTTAATAATGACAGGTGATAGTATTTACTGGTAGATTTGGCTTTATATATACTAGTTTGGTCAGGTACTCTACAGTGACAGTGCAATGTCGGAACATAATTCATTACTGGCCTGGCAAAAAATATCTGTAAGAGGGTCGGAATGGGTATACTTAATTAGCTGACCTACAGTATTTACTATATCATATCCTCCAAATATATTGGGAGTCCCTTCTCATATGGATATTAAAATTAGGTAAAGCTCCACACACTGTAGATAAGAGAATTCAGACATCTTAGTGATCCTCACAGTTAAAATATGTCTCATGACACAAATTCTAGGAGTCAGAGGCAGGCACTTTCAAACTCAATTGTCTTTGCTTGTTTATTTTGGAACCACACCCAGTGGTGCTCAGTCTTTACTCCTGGCTCTGCACTCAGGGATCACACCTTGCACTTGGGTGACCATTTAAGGTGCCAGGAACAGAACCCAGGTTGTCCATGTGCAAGGCAAGTGCACTACGATCTCTCCAGCCCCTTGACTTCAAATTGTTAGCAGCAATAATAAGGAGGACAATGTGCATAATTTACTGTGGGAATGTCAAGACTATTATAATATTCCTGGAATACCAATGGTAGCAGTACTAAGGCTCCCTGCAATACTAGTGGTCCCAATTGGGGGTCCATTATTACTGCTGTCCACAATGCAAAGTGAACTCAGTCTAGAGATCAGAAACGATATCCTTATAAAGAATGGATATCGTATTCCTGAAGCAAGCAGATGCCATTGGGCTACATTGGCATGTGACAAGGCCAAATAGAAACGTTACTGGCGCCCACTTGAGCAAATCAATGAATAACGGGATGTCAAGTGATCAAGTGAAGTGATAAAGCATGATCTGGCACACTGTTCCTAGCTCTGTAGCTCTGGAAATTCTGTGCAATTAAATGTCCTGAGAGGTAATTTATTTTTCTGCTTCCACAATATGAGTTGCTTTAACTAAGAATACTAATTAACATTCAAATTGGTATCAGTTGCAGCTGCAGGCAATGATCCTTCAACAAATGGAACTAGTATCTGGTCTAGTTGAAAACAGAAACAAT
Organism: Cryptotis parvus; assembly: GCA_021461705.1. Taxonomy (NCBI): domain Eukaryota; kingdom Metazoa; phylum Chordata; class Mammalia; order Eulipotyphla; family Soricidae; genus Cryptotis; species Cryptotis parvus. The sequence continues at coordinate 594,624 of JAJIBD010037915.1, forward strand.
AAAAATTCAGTCAGTATTAAGGAATGGGAATAGGAAAGCACAGGCTCAAGTGATTAAATTATCACCTTAAAGAAGTCCTTATTGAAAACAAGACTAACAAAGAATTATGTAACCTACCACCATAAAAGTGTAGGACAAGCATGAGGAATTCAAAAATTGTGGGGCATGCTACTTGCTTCTAAAGGCACTGCACTGCTTAAAGAAAAGGAATGACAAGCTGAAATCACAAATTCTTGGCTAAAGGCATGAAGAGAAATCCTGAGTTTCTGACTGCTAAAAGAATCTCTTATCGCTTTCAGCCCCAGGGCAGAGATAACTGAAAATCAAACTCAAACTTTGATCCTACAGGTTCCCAAATTAGAATGTCAGTTGAATTCATAGCCCACAGAGATCACTTACGTGAAAATAAAAGCATTGATCAGGATAGAACAAAACTGAGATATGGAATCAGGAAAGGGTGAATGTGGATGTCACAAGTACCCCACATTTACAAAATCCCATGACAGATCTTTTCTGGCTGAGATATCCTCACTCCCCCTTGTCAGGTAAGGCACACAAGGAATAAATTATCTATGGTAATGAATATGGCTGTCACAAAAATCAAGTTCTTTAGGTAGAAGGGAAAACAAAGCAGACAGCCTCTGAGTCCATAGTTAGGGATGTCAACAGTGCAAGCTGTAGTTCTTAGCAGCAGTGACAGCAATGTCTCCTCTGAACTAATTCAGCAGTATGATTTGGACTCTTGTTCCCATCCGTGTGGTCCCAACAATGGTTCTCTATAGCCCCATGTCCTTGAATAAATAATTTTCTTGTCATATCAGCCAAACTGGACTTCCTTAGCTTATAATTAAGATACTCTATACTTAAAATTTTCAACAGTGGTTTTTCATTTTACCCTAGACCCTGCTCACTCCCTCTGAAAAAAAATATATATGTATAGTTATGATGTAAAATATTTTAACCTTGTTTCATTGCTTTGGAACAGTAAGTCCATAACCGATCTAAATTTTCCCTACAATAAGAACTCATGCTTAGAGTGACAGGCCCCTGCCTGGAAAATTTAATAAGAGATTCATGGCTGTTTGCTACTTACAGAGAAAATTTATTCCCTAACACTTCTATCCATCCTTGTCTCTTTTATATGCAAATATTATTATTCACAGTTTTCCAGTGAATTATCAAAGAAAAGGCAAACACTAACTGCTCCCTATGTAGCAACAGTCATCTAATTTATCAAATCATAACCTACAAATTCTAGCATGAGCAATTGCCTGGTCAATCTAACACCACGAGAATCTAAATGCCTGATAAACATTCAGTCTCTTAGAAAAATTTATGGCAAAGACTTTCAAAACCACCACAGCAAAGGCATTATTGGTATGACGGCAAAAGCCATAGATCAACACTAACCTATTCAGTGCTAAGATTATTCAAGTCCTTGAAAATGAAACTATTAATACACATTTTCTTTTCTATTTTATTTTTAGCTATAAGAAAGAAAAGTTGTTCTGCTGCATGAAAATCACAATAAAGAGCTACTGCATGGTCAAAACAATTAGGTTGTTTGTACACCTTTCCAGGTTTGCTCCCCCCCCTCTCTCTCCTTATCTTGGGTGTTTAAGGAAAATACATATATTCCTTAAACACTACCAGTTCCTTATTTCTTAACACCATACATCCTGTGTTATCCAGCTTGAAGTTTATCAGGGATGTCAGAGTCATACCCTTAGTTTCTCTATCTAATTTTCCAGAGGTTGCAGACAATACAACCCATAAACAGTAAATTTTGACCAGTATGAAAGAGAAGATAAGAAAACCCTTGTCCCAAATATACATAACCCCTAAATGTATGTATTGCAAGCCACAATGTGTAAGAGAAGAGAGGGGGAACAGAGAGAGAGAGAGAGAGAGAGAGAAGTGTCTGCCACATGGGAGGGGGAACCTGATTGGGGACATTAAGGATGGGAAACATGCACTGGTGGAGGGATGGGTGCTGGAACACTGTATAACTGAAACCAATCATGAACAGCTTTGTAATTGTATATCTCATGGTGGTATAATAATTTTTTTTTAAAACATACAAAGAAAACCCATGTACTTTCCATGCACATGAGTTCACATTACTTTATATTCATTTTCACAGAAATCTTAAGACTTATATATATTTTCTGGTTTTTTATTTCTTTGAATGGTTTTTAATTGAGATAATCTTGAATTAATATTAAATTGAACTTATACTTTTTAAGGGAATGTCACTTTTTTTATGTGTCATTAAAATAAAATTTATTTCCCCCTTTTTTAACATTTCAGCACTTTATTTATTTATTTTTTGTATTTAACATTTTATTATACCACCGTGAGATATACAATTACAACGTTGTTCACGCTTGAGGGTGGGAATGTCACTTTTTAAAAGCTTATATTCCTATCAAATAAGATGGAATGAAATATTTTTATTAGGATTCTTGAATTACAGAATAAACTTTTAATCACTTGTATCACTTGTCTTCCCGTTGATCATCGATTGGCTCGAGCAGGCACCAGTAACATCTCCATACGTCCATCACGTGCTAGTGTAGTCCACGGGCATCTGCTTGCTCGAGGAACATAAAGAGCCTCAGACCATTCCTTCAGGTCATGGGAATGAGGTCTATAATTGTTACTGGTTTTGGCATATCAAATATGACACGGGTAGCTTGCCAGGCTCTGCTGTGCGGGTGGGATACTCTTGTAGTCGCCTCTCATCTCGTGCATTTATTGATGAACCGCAATGGCGAGAGATTGGCTTTCCCTCTTGGGTGGAGCTCTGACGAGCAATGGAGTCCAGATGTGGAAAATGGCGGCCCTCATGGTATGAGGGTTCCTCTGGCTTCTTGTGAGGCTCTGCTGGGGTGGCGGCCAGGGCTAGAACCCACCGTCCCTCCCGGGTACCTCGTGATAAGCTGGGCACAGGGAGAGCCGGTAGCAGCTCTGCCCCGTGTGTGAGTCTCTGGTTCAAGCCTACCTTGTATATATTGTAATAAAAATAGCAAAAAGCTCAAGGTAGGGATGGAACACTGCAAGCAGCAATATCAAAGAAAGAATTCATGTACAAAGGAAATACATAAGTCATAGCAGATTTATCAAATGAGACCCTATGAAAAAAATGGGGAGACAGAGTTAAAAAATAAAAAAGCTGAATGAAACAAAAGCCTCACCAAGGATACTTTATGTAGCTAGCTAATCATTTGGATTCAAATAAATGACACAAAATTTGATAGGCAGCAATGTAAGCCCTTCACAGTCTTAAAACCAGTTCTGCAAGAAGCACTCAAGTTATTTCTTCCCGAAAAGGCAAGATTAACAGCACAATCACGCAAAACTCCTGCAAAACGATGACATTAGATACTTCCACGCCACGAATCTCATTCAATTTCAAGAACTGGACTCACCAATCAAAAGACGCAGAGAGACGGAATGGATCCGAAAACTGAACCCACTCTCTGAGATCTACAGAAACTCTGGGAATAGGCACATGTTGGGGAAGGAAGTGAGCCATGACAGAGCTAAAAATGACAGTTATAAACATTAGCCACCAAAGTTTATATCCCTCCTTTGATGGAATCATCTGAAAACATACTGTCATTGGAGCATGGAGTATGACCTTAATAATTTCAATTTGCCTGTTGTCGGGCGCTCCCGCGGGTCCCCGACAGTGCCGGGAAGCGAAGTTCCCTTCTACCTCCGGCCGGCGAGGAATGGATGAAAACTCAGGAATCCGATGCAGTTTTAAAAGGCTTTACTTATCACAGGTTCAGGCATACAAATCAGCAAAAGGAAAAACCCAATGCTTAGGATTCCAGGCTAGAACCCCAGCCACGTGTAGGCCAAGATGGCGACCACCACGTGTAAAAGCTTCCAAGCAGGGTGAACGCTCACAGCGAGCAAGAGCCCCCAAAGAAGTGCGCGAGAGTGAAAACTGGCTAGTTTATACCCCTGCAACTCAGACCTTCCTCCCACTGTTATGGAAAGCAGGGAGTGTTAAATGTCCTTAGGTAATCCCTCCCTGCACCTCACCTAGGCCCTTTAGTATGCTAATGTTTTGAGCCAAATGCAGCGGCCCTTAAAGGAGTCCTGCAACAACTCCCCCTGATTAGTTTACTAATAAAAATTGAAAAGGTAAGAAATATTTAGTAATGTACAGAAAATTAAGATAAGAAAAAACAATTCGAATTACAAAATGATAATACATGTTACTTTAGGATCCTAACTTGTTTTTGGACCCAAAGCAAAGTTCAAGACAAAGTGTTTCTAGCTGTCTGATTATAACGGACTATAGTTTGCACTGTCCATAATTTTGTGAGAGTCAATTTGCTATATTTCATGTAAAGTCGGGTGTCTGGAACAAAGTCTGTGGGGCTACTGCTGGAACAGCAATAGCGGTGATCATATGAGTATGAGTCTCTGGAGAGCAGCGATCAGGAACTCGTTGAATTGTCAGGAACACTGGATCGGGTCTCAGGAACACTGGAACAAGTATCTCAAATTCTGGAACAGGAGTCTTGAGTGCTGGAACAGGTGTCCAGAACATCGGTGTGATATCTTGAACTCTGGAACAGGAGTCTTGAGCGCTGGAGCAGGTGTCTGGAACATCGGTGTGGGGCGCCTTGCAGGGCTTCTTTAGCAAGTGGACACTGGCACCGGTAACTGTACCTGTAGCTTAGGCGAGACAAAAACACTTTTCGAGGTTAATCACAAGTAGAGATTTTAAGGCTTTGTAGGGATCCAAGTCTGGGATGGAGAGAAGAACATAAAGAAGCTCCAACATGGGTGGAGCAGGGAAATAAGTATGAGAATTGATGATTTTAAAATTGATAAATCTAGTGGATCAGCAGTGGAGCTGATGAATGTAATAGAGGTTTGTAGTGGTCAGAAATTGAGAAGGTAGTAGTTGAGACATAACATAGACACAACATTAATCACAAACATAATGGTGGCCACCACATGCACACACATGCACACACACGCACACATACATTTGATCGATCAATATCTTACAGCTGTATACGTGACCCATTTAGGGTGATAAATGGTAACGAGTCAAGCGCTTCATGAATATAAAGCCGGCAAATGATGGTGAGAAAGTGTCTTTTCCTGTGAATAGAGCATTGGGAAAAAATTAGTTTTGCAAATTATTAAATTTTTAGCGAGCACTGTTTTAGGAGTCTCAGAGTATTGAGCACTGTAGCGCAGGTTTACTGGATTCGAATATCTCATCCTGTGAACAGAATCATTAGAAAAACAATTTTTCATTGATTTAGCAAACATTTTTGTAATGAGCACTGTGATCAGAGTCCACCCATTTTTCCACCTTTTTTTTGTAAGAAAGAAAATATTTAGGCTGAAAGGCAAGATATTAGACATGAACCATGATCACAGACTGCAAAACAAGATCATTATTAAAATGAACCAATCCAGGAAGTTTAAACAGCAACTTGCAATTTAAAATTTAAGACTTTATATTGAAAGAATTAGTTGTTTTTTGATTCTTGGAGAATTCTAGTCTTAACAAGTCGCAGAGGAACCCAGAGTTTCTTGGCAGGGTTATCGCCTGTAGAAATGAAAGCATAGCCTCTTCCCCGAATGAGGAGGTGACCTGCAATCCATTTATCATCAATTTTCACCCAGATAGGTGAATTGACTGTTTTTTGAGTTTGCATATCTTCTTGAAAGTGACGCTCAGCCGCGGTATAGGGATCTCCTTGAGGTATATTTAAGAAGTTTAAGGTGAATAATGTTAAAGATAAAGAATCCATTGGAGGCATACTTGTTTTTCGTTGCTTTAATAGCTGAGTTTTAAGCGCTCTGTGGGCACGCTCAACTATTCCTTTGTCCTTGTGGATTATATGGAATTCCTGTAATACGTTTGATCTGCCATTCCTCGCAAAAAGGATTTGAAGGTTTTGCTGGTGTAAGCAGGACCATTATCTGTTTTTATGGTATGGGGAATACCCATGACGGAGAAGCACTGGAGTAAAAATGAACAAACAGATTTAGCTCTTTCAGACGCCATAGGAACAGCCCATATGAACCGGGAATATGTATCGATGACCACATGAAGGAAAGGTTTGTTGGGAAATAAGTTAGTATGAGTTATATCCATCTGCCACAATTGGTTTGTCTGTAAACCTCGAGGATTTGCTCCTGCTACATGAGATGTACAATGTAAAGGAGCACAGACAGGACAGTTGCGGACAATTTGTCTAGCTTGTCTCCATGGGATGCCATGGTGTACATGAAGGCGGCGGGCATTTGTATGTAGAGTCTGGTGCTCTTCCTCAGCTGATTTAAATACTGGTGCTGCCAAGAGATCTGCTGCTTCGCTTTCCTCGAACCATTGGCCCGGGAGTCGGCTGTGAGAACGGATGTGGGAGATGTATATAGGGAATGTTCTATTTCGGAGGAGATCTTGTAGTTTATGGAGTAGCTCCTGAATTATAGGATTATGGGCATTTAAAGAAGCAGTGACAATTCCAGGAAATAAACCAACTACATATGCAGAATCACTCACCACATTACATGGGCCAGATACATGGGATAGTAAATGTATCAGGGTGGCGAGTTCCACTTCTTGGGCAGATTTATAATTTGTATGCACAGTAGTGGTCAACGAAGGACCTGTAATTCCACCCCTTCCTGATGAGGAGCCATCAATATAATACACTGGAGCATCAGGAATGGGAGAGGAGCGGACAATGGTGGAAATTACAAAAGGTGTCCTTTTCAGAAATTCCCAGGTTTTTCCAGCTGGGTAATGATAAGATATTTCTCCTGAAAAAATCTGCTAAAGCTCTCTGAAGGATTTCACTGAGTGGTAAAACAGCTTCAATTTCTTTTTTAGGGTCAGGTAGTACAATTACATGGGGATCATGTCCAAGTAATACTTGGGTTCTTGATCTTCCCTTAATTATAAGGTTAGCTATCATCTCAAGGTAAGGTGTAGCAGTACGATTCTGCTTGTTATGTAAGTAAACCCATTCTAACGGTCCAGATAATTGGGCTATAGCAGCAGTTGGAGACTCGGGAGTGTTGAAGACCAAGAACCATACCCTTTTCTCCGGGATTAAATCTGGAGAGGTAAGATTTTTGAAGCCGATCCATGAAAAAAAATCTAATTCCTTCTGAGCTTTAGGAGTTAGCTGCCTTGGGCTATTTAAAGCAGGATCACCTTCAAGGGTGTGGAACAGGTTACTGAGCTCACAGTTAGGAATACCAAAGGAGGGGCGCACCCAGTTGATATCCCCCAGCAGTTTTTGAAAATCATTCAAGGTTTTGAGCCCTTTCTGACTAATGGAAATTTTTTTGAGGACGCACTGTAGTGCGGTCAAGAGCATAGCCCAAATATTCATATGGAGGCTGCATCTGAACTTTTTCCGGAGCTACTTGTAAGCCAGCCTCTGGTAAAACTGTCATTACATCATTACATAAATTCTGGAGATCTCTGGAATTATCACAAGCTAGCAGGATATCATCCATGTAGTGGATGATGTATGCACCAGGAAATTTAGCACCGAATGGGTCGCAAAAACCTCATCAACAAAGTGTTGACACATCGTAGGTGAATTAGTCATCCCTTGGGGCAATACTGTCCACTGAAACCTACGTAAAGGACCTCATGATTAATGGAAGGGACTGAAAATGCAAACCTTTTCCGATCATCTGGGTGGATAGGTATGCTGTAAAAGCAGTCTTTTAAATCTATGATAATTAGCGGCCAATCCTTAGGAATAGCTGCTGGAGAGGGAGCCCAGGTTGTAGGGCTCCCATGGGGACCATAGTAGAATTTACATTCCTTAAGTCAATCAGCAAACGCCATTTGCCTGATTTTTTTCTGTATTACAAAAACAGGAGAATTCCATTCTGAAAACGCTTCCTCAATATGTCCTAATTTCAGCTGTTCTTCCACTAGATTTGTTAGCGCCTCTAACTTTTTGGTATTGAGGGGCCACTGTGGTGTCCATATAGGTTTGTCAGACTTCCACTGAATACGGATAGGTAGTGGGCGCTAACCACAGCGGCCCCAATTAAAAAGGGTTACTCCCGGTGTTAGGCTTATTATGGAGAGCTGGAATTGGTGCTCAACGGGGAATTGGACAAGCTATGTGGATTACTGCCCCCCACTGCTCCAGCATGTCTCGACCCCACAAAGTTAAAAGGCATAGGGGCTATATAAGGCTGGACCATGGCTACATTCCCTTCAGGGCCAATACACGGCAGCCACCTCGCACTCTGTCGGAGAAGAGAGGAGGAGATATTGCCTACCCCGCTCAGGCTATGGGACACTTTCTTTAGGGCCCAGTTAGAGGGCCAATACTTGGTGGAGATTATGGATATGTCTGCCCCTGTATCCAACATGCCTTTGAATTTCCTTTTATAAATTTCGATGGTATAACCGGCCGCTTGGCCTGAGAAATTCTGGTAGTGTACCCAACTAGATAGTTAGCAGGTGGCTGGTGGGCTTGGTTCTGTGTGGCTGCATAACCAACAATGAAGTTGGCAGAATGGTTGGTACTGTTTAAGCCACCAGCTGTAGGGGTGTTCGGACTGACTACACGGATCCTCAAAAAATAATAATAGTTTAGCAAGTGGTTCCCCTTTTTAAAAGTCCATTTAGTTGGCACAGATATTGACAGTATTATCTCTCCATGAGATTCAGGATCCAGAAGTCCGAAATGCACCATAATTCCCTTAAATTTCAGCCAATCGCTCTCCCTGAATTAAACCCATACTACCTGGGGAGCAGGTCCTTTTATCCCTGTTTTTAGCATGTAGGGGTCTTGACTTGGGTATATTGTGACAGTCTTAGGGCAGAGAATGCTCGAGACTGCCATTGCCTGATGGGGTAGGCCAGAGAGCATTTATTGACTGTAATTCTGTGGATTCTGATTCGGAGGATACTGGGCAGGTGGAATGAAGGAGAGTGCCCCCTGGATTCAGCTGGGCCTGGGGGCTGGCCCCCCACCCAGTTTCCCGCATTAGGGGAGGCATAGATGTTATTTGAGCCTACATGGAGCTTGTGGAACCTGGGAGGGGGTCCATGTAACATTTCCTATAAAGGGATTATTAGAATGTTGCCCTGTATTGATAGTTTTAGAAGATGGGCAATCTCTACGGGTGTGTCCCTTCTTTCCGGAGCTAAAGCAGGTTATCTGTCCAGATGAAGCCTGAGGCTGACTTCGCCTCCAAGACCGAACAGTCTCTGGCCCAATGTTTTCCTTTTTCTGCACCTTGGGCATGGTCCAGGTGGGGCCCTCCGAGAGGGGTGGAGTTACGATTATTAGGAATAGTTTCTCCGATTATTGTTTATCCTTTGAAGTTTATTGTTTCTCCCCCCTAAAGCTGTTTGACATTTCATCCCTCTCCTGATCCCTCCCCTGCTGTATGGGATAAGCCTCCTATATCATCCTGTGTTCTATGGGAGGTTAAACCAACATTTCTACAGGCCTTTAGATACCCCATGAGGTCATCCTTTTCCTTAATACTATATAGTAATACTCGACATTTTTGATTAGCATTCCTCATATGCTAAGTTTCCGCTTTAGGATTTCTTGAGTGGTTGGGTCTTGAACCTGTCTTTGGATTGTTTCACATAATCTCCCAACAAAATCAAAGTATGGTTCATCACGACCCTGGTAAATTTTCGTGATAGCTACCTAGAAATTCTGGGACGGAACCTACTCTTTCCCACGCTTTAATGCTGTCTCCCGAACAAATTTTAAAATAGGTTCAGGTAATGTCGCTTGTTTTGCTTTTATTTTTCCATTCACCTTCACCTTTTAGCATGGCAAAAGTTATAGTATGGCCTGATTCCTTTTCTCTTAAAGTGTCAATATTCCAGTTAACCCCATCTGCATACCACATTTGCCATTGCATGTACTGTGATTTGTTTAGACAAGTATGGGCTACCATTTCAAAGTCTCCCCAATACCCACTGACCATTTTCGCCTCCAATCAGCTAAATATTTTAAAGTATAAGGACTTGATATTCCAAACCTGTCGCAAGCCTTCCTAAACGGGGTTATTGCCCCAATTTTTTAAGTCTTCATGAATCGGTTTTACTTTATCTTTAGATTGGTCATGAGAAAGATTGCCGCGCTTTGCTCTTTGATTCGAGCTAACCTGTTCCTCCCATTCTTCCTCATCAGAGCTTGTAGTATCTGGCAGAGGAACATCTACCCCATTGAGGGTATTAACTCTGGGGAGATTTTCAGCTTGGGGAATTTGCCTCCTCTGGGTTTTCCTGTTCCTCCTCTAAGTTATCAGCCACATTAGAATTCCCTTTTTTAGATTTTTTTTGCTGGGAATGTATACACCTTTTTCAAGTCTACAGCCTTGGGGCGTGTTTGTGAATGGGTTTTAGTTGGTTCACGCCTCAGTATTGGGGTATGCGCTAGGTCCTGATTGATAAGTTATGAAATCAGAAATCTCCCTGCGTAACACATCCATTTCTTGGTTTAAGTTTTCAAGTTTCCTATATATTACTTCCTTTTTGTTCTTTCAATCTTATGTGTAACTTCCAAACCTCCCTCTTTCTGTCCATCTATTCTATCTCTCTGTTTGTCAATTTCTTCCCTCTAAGATAGTGCTGATTTTATCGATATCCTTCTTCTGCTCTTCAAACTTTACTTCAAATTTTAAATCCTGTTTAATAATTTTACTTTCCTGTTCTTCTAATTTTCCTTTTGAATTTTTAAATCCTGTTCTTCTAATTTTTCTTTGAATTTTAAATCCTGTTCTTCTAATTTTTTCTTTCAATTTTAAATCCTGTTCTTCTAATTTTTCCTCAAATTTTAAATTCTGCTTAATAATTTTATCTTCCTGTTCTTCTAATTTCTTTTCAAATTTTAAACTCTGTTTAATTCTGTCCTCAAGCTTTAAGACCAGTCTACCTGTAGTTTTATGATCCTCACTTATTTCTTTAATCGCTGAGTAAACCTCGCCCCTTAAGATTGCATTCAATTTATTACTTTCTTCCCTCTCTCTATTAAACATTGTCCTTACACAAAGGTACAGTTTAAAAAATCGCAAGGACCCAGATGATTTGTGAAAAGATAGAGTAGTTCTCAGAAAGGAACTTTATAGACTGGGCCATGTATGGTTCTGAGCCAATAAAAAATACAATGTATCTATACCATGAGATATCCATCATTTTACTCACGGTTCGGAGGCAGATGATCTCTGTCCGATGATAATTAGACCAGACGATGTTCGTGGTGCCCACGCCAGGGACGCCAAATGTCGGGGCCCTCCACCGGGTCCCCGACAGTGCCGGGAAGCGAAGTTCCCTTCTACCTCCGAAGCCGGCGAGGAATGGATGAAAACTCAGGGAACCGATGCAGTTTTAAAAGGCTTTACTTATCACAGGTTCAGGCATACAAATCAGCAAAAGGAAAAACCCGATGCTTAGGATTCCAGGCTAGAACCCCAGCCACATGTAGGCCAAGATGGCGACCACCACGTGGTAAAGCTTCCAAGCAGGGCGAACGCTCACAGTGAAAGCAAGAGCCCCCAAAGAAGCACCGAGAGTGAAAACCGGCTAGTTTATACCCCTGCAACTCAGACCTTCCTCCCACTGTTATGGAAAGCAGGGAGTGTTAAATGTCCTTAGGTAATCCCCTCCCTGACCACCTCACCTAGGCCCTTTAGTATGCTAATGTTTTGAGCCAAATGCAGCGGCCCTTAAAGGAGTCCTGCAACAGT